>CM036775.1:18543064-19215564 GCA_020796225.1 Arion vulgaris
TATCTGTGGTATAGATGATGTCTCAGTCTGTTGTTCCAATCTTGTATCTGTGGTATAGATGATGTCTCAGTCTGTTGTACCAATCTTATATATGTGGTATAGATGATGTCTAGTCTATTGTACAATCTTGTATCTGTGGTATAGATGTGCTCAGTCTGTTGTACCAATCTTGTATCTGTGGTATAGATGATGGCTCAGTCTGTTGTACCAATCTTGTATCTGTGGTATAGATGGTGTCTCAGTCTGTTGTACCAATCTTGTATCTGTGGTATAGATGGTGTCTCAGTCTGTTGTCCAATCTTGTATCTGTGGTATAGATGATGTCTCAGTCTGTTGTACCAATCTTGTATCTGTGGTATAGGATGATGCTCAGTCTGTTGTACCAATCTTATATCTGTGGTATAGATGATGTCTCAGTCTGTTGTACCAATCTTGTATCTGTGGTATAGATGGTGTCTCAGTCTGTTGTACCAATCTTGTATCTGTGGTATAGATGTTGTCTCAGTCTGTTGTACCAATCTTGTATCTGTGGTATAGTTGATGTCTCAGTCTTTGTCAATCTTATATCTGTGGTATAGATGATGGCTCAGTCTGTTGTACCAATCTTGTATCTGTGGTATAGATGATGGCTCAGTCTGTTGTGTCAATCTTGTATCTGTGGTATAGATGATGTCTCAGTCTGTTGTGTCAATCTTGTATCTGTGGTATAGATGATGTCTCAGTCTATTGTGTCAATCTTGTATCTGTGGTATAGATGATGGCTCAGTCTGTTGTACCAATCTTGTATCTGTGGTATAGATGGTGTCTCAGTCTGTTGTACCAATCTTGTATCTGTGGTATAGATGTCTCAGTCTGTTGTGTCAATCTTGTATCTGTGGTATAGATGATGTCTCAGTCTATTGTGTCAATCTTGTATCTGTGGTATAGATGATGGCTCAGTCTGTTGTACCAATCTTGTATTTGTGGTATAGATGATGGCTCAGTCTGTTGTACCAATCTTGTATCTGTGGTATAGATGGTGTCTCAGTCTGTTGTACCAATCTTGTATCTGTGGTATAGATGTCTCAGTCTATTGTGTCAATCTTGTATCTGTGGTATAGATGATGTCTCAGTCTATTGTGTCAATCTTGTATCTGTTGTATAGATGATGGCTCAGTCTGTTGTACCAATCTTGTATCTGTGGTATAGATGATGGCTCAGTCTATTGTACCAATCTTGTATCTGTGGTATATCTTTCTAAAATTACTGTTCTTCATTCTTACATGTTTCACCACTGCCAGTTCTGACAGAACACAGACAGATGGCAAAACCAAATTCTGACAGCGACAGAACACCCATCATTGACAAATTCATGAAAGAACACCCATCATGGATAAACATAAAGTCCTGACAGTGAAGGAACTTACAAACACATCCCTAGAAGACTCAGAACCTAGAAACATTGGAATTACTTTCCAAATAAAATCTCACAGCTTCACAAGTCAAAAATATTTGAATTAAAATGATCACAAATAACTTAAAAACAGAAAGGGATATAACTATCCCTTTCAAAAGAATTCCATTGCACTTAATTGTAGCAATTTTCATCCTATTATTACACCATTACCCAACAGCTTATCACAACAGCAACATGTTAGACCATTATTTACAATAGCCTGTTAACCATTACCAAAAAATAGTCATACTACTATTGTCACAATTATTCCAAAAACTAATGACACAATTATACCATTATTGCTACAATTATTTAAAAAAGTAGTCATACAATTATCCCAACAAACATGCAACCAATTACTACACACAACTCTTCCACCAGCCTCTGCAACAAACATGCAGCCAGTTACTACACATAACTCTTCGGCCAGCCTCTGCAACAAACATGCAGCAAATTACAATACATAACTCTTCGGCCAGTCTCTGCAACAAGCATGCAGCAAATTACTATACATAACAACTCTTCCGCCAGCCTCTGCAAACAAACATGCAGCCAGTTACTACACATAACTCTTCTAGCCAGCTCTCTCAAGCTAAAACATGCAGCCAGTTACTACACATAACTCTTCCGATAGCCTCTGCAACAAACATGCAGTCAGTTACTACATATAACTCTTCTGCCAGCCTCTGTAACAAACATGCAGCCAGTTACTACACATAACTCTTTGGCCAGCCTCTGCAAACAAACATGCAGCCAATTACTGCACATAACTCTTCCGCCAGCCTTTGCCTCTTCATGTCACCTCGGGTTTGCACTCAAAGAATCTACGAACTATATCTCAATAACAATAAACAATGGAATCCCTTGGTGATGGAAGATGGCCGTTTCAACAACACCAAAAAACAACAGCTAAATCAAAGTAACTTTACAAAGACCAACTTTTTCTTTAAAAAAAAAAACCACAGCATTAATATTAATTTAACTTTTAACAAATCCACAAAACATTTCCTCCAAAAATATAGCAGAAAAATCAATTGAACCACATAAGCAAACTTCTCTCCAGGAAGAAAAAGAGAGGCCAAATCAATTTAACTTTCCTTAGGCATATTTGTTCTAGTTTTGGCCTGTTCCACAATCTGAAGAAAATTTTCTTTAAACTCGTTCATATCAACTTGAATTTGTAATGCCTCAGCCATAAGCTTTTCTTGTCTACGCCGGAGCTCTCCAAGAACTTGCAAGTTTTGTACATAAGACGAGACCTTCACATAGATGCTTGTTCTCTTCCCTGGTGGCACAGTCTCACCAGACATGTACCGCTCAAAATCTTTATCGCTGATACTCAGAGAATCTGCATTGATGCTTTCAATAAATGACACTGCACAGCACTGTAGACAAATATGCAATTCATTCATAAATATACATCATACACATTCATACAAAATATGATCATAAAACATGAAATAATTATAGTTTCCGCTTCTTCTTCTTGGCCTTTCAACTCCAAACGGAGCATGTCTTCAACCAACTTCTTTCAGCCCATCTTCTCTCTTGCCATCCCTTCCACGTCTTGCCTACCCTTTTAACACCAGTGTCCAGTTTTCCAGGCCTTCCCCTACTACTCTTTCACCGAGGGTTCCAAAATGCATGTCTTCTCAATGTGTGTCCTATCCATCACAACAGTCTCTTCCCTAGCTCTTTCTCCACTGGTATCTGTTTAGTTCTTTCTCTGAATTCATCATTCGTAATCTTATCATACTATTTCACTCTCTCTATTCTACGTAAACATCCATTTGCAAAGGTCTGTAATTTTCTGGTTTTCTTTTGTTTTCACTGGGATCTCCAAATTATTGTTTCAATGTGTAGTGATCATAAACTGGGCATATATTTTTAAAATTTTATTTAAAATTTGTAATGCATTGAATATATGTTAACTAATGCGAAATGTAAAATTTGCAGAATGAATTTAAATTTTTTTTAAAGTTTCGAAGACAATTTAATAAATTTACAGACTGTAACTCTCCAGAAAAACGGTAAAACGTATCACACAAAGAATGGATAGTTTCAGCATGGAAAAGTGATGGCTCACAAGAGAATGAACAACAAGTACTTGGAGACAAGGAGCACAATACCAAGAGATTGATAAGACAAGCAGTGGGAGACAAGATGATCAATACAAAGAATGATACAACAAGCGTGGAAACAAGGATGATCAACACAAAGAATGATACAACAAGCAGTGGAAACAAGGATGATCAACACAAAGAATGATACAACAAGCAGTGGAGACAAAGATGATCAACACAAAGAATGATACAACAAGCAGTGGAGACAAAGATGACCAACACAAAGAATGATACAACAAGCAGTGGAGACAAAGATGATCAATACAAAGAATGATACAACAAGCAGTGGAGACAAAGATGATCAACACAAAGAATGATACAACAAGCAGTGGAGACAAAGATGATCAACACAAAGAATGATACAACAAGCAGTGGAGACAAAGATGACCAACACAAAGAATGATACAACAAGCAGTGGAGACAAGGATGATCAATACAAAGAATGATACAACAAGCAGTGGAGACAAAGATGATCAACACAAAGAATGATACAACAAGCAGTGGAGACAAGGATGATCAATACAAAGAATGATACAACAAGCGGTGGAGACAAAGATGATCAACACAAAGAATGATACAACAAGCAGTGGAGACAAAGATGATCAACACAAAGAATGATACAACAAGCAGTGGAGACAAGGATGACCAACACAAAGAATGATACAACAAGCGGTGGAGACAAGATGATCCAACACAAAGAATGATACAACAAGCAGTGGAACAAAGATGACCAACACAAAGAATGATACAAAGCGTGACGAGACTAAAGTCGAATTTCAGACAGTAATGTGCCGTCGCGATGTCTTTTTAAACGGGTAGTATCGTTTTAAAACGGGGGTCCCGTGACGTACTACTTCCGTATTGTTCCGACGAGCTCTCCAAAATGGCGGATCTAACACATGCTGTAAACGCAATTATAAGTCAGATTTTTCTCGATTTTTTCGTAAGTACACAAAAATTTTCGAAATGGACGACGTAGCTGGTGAATAGTGATGTCCAAAATGACTCTTTTTCTGACTTTTTAGCCAGTGATAGTGTTAAAACGAACTCTGAATGTGATATGAATTTGAACTGTGATTCACGTGACGATGTTTATAGATCGATAGCAGACATTTCCAGGGGTACATGAGTAGATGACAGACACCCAACTCGAAAATGACGGCATATCATACTGTGGATAGGTATGGGGATATCAGTTACTACAATAGCTGTGGATTATAAAGAATATATTCCACATACAGACAGGTTAGTAGCTCATTAATATATGAACACTATTCCATAGTTTAAAAGTCCTAAGTTTATTAGTTTATTTTTAACGATTTTTTGAAATTGTCACTCTGAAAACTGATCATGCCGAAAAATTGTGTGGCACTGAGCCAGACTTTGTTGAAAAATGGCTGGCAGCGAAAGTGTTAACATAACAATAACAGATGAGAGAAATTGATAAATAATAAAAGTGCAAACTTTAAGGCAATATTAGTAATAATACTAACTCATCAGGGGGTCTCTGCGGCTATAACTTGCACTAACTCATCAGGGTGTCTCTGCGGCTATAACTTGCACTAACTCATCAGGGGGTCTCTGCGGCTATAACTTGCACTAACTCATCAGGGGTCTCTGCGGCTATAATTTCACTAACTCATCAGGGGTCTCTGCGGCTATAACTTGACTAACTCATCAGGGGTCTCTGCGGCTATAACTTGACTAACTCATCAGGGGTCTCGGGCTATAACTTGCACTAACTCATCAGGGTCTCTGCGGCTATAACTTGCACTAACTCATCAGGGGTCTATGCGCTATAACTTGCACTAACTCATCAGGGGTCTCTGCGGCTATAACTTGCACTAATTCATCAGGGGGGTCTCTGCGGCTATAACTTGCACTAATTCATCAGGGGGTCTCTGCGGCTATAACTTGCACTAACTCATCAGGGGGTCTCTGCGGCTATAACTTGCACTAATTCATCAGGGGGTCTCTGCGGCTATAACTTGCACTAACTCATCAGGGGTCTCTGCGGCTATAACTTGTACTAACTCATCAGGGGTCTCTCGCTATAACTTGCACTAACTCATCAGGGGTCTCTGCGGCTATAACTTGCACTAACTCATCAGGGGTCTCTGCGCTATAACTTGCACTAACTCATCAGGGGTCTCTGCGGCTATAACTTGCACTAACTCATCAGGGGTCTCTGCGCATAACTTGCACTAACTCATCAGGGGTCTCTGCGGCTATAACTTGCACTAACTCATCAGGGGTCTCTCGGCATAACTTGCACTAACTCATCAGGGGTCTCTGCCTATAACTGACTAATTCATCAGGGTCTCTGCGCTATAACTTGCACTAACTCATCAGGGGTCTCTGCGGCTATAACTTGACTAACTCATCAGGGTCTCTGCAGGCTATAACTGCACTAACTCATCAGGGTCCTCAGTGCCATAACTTGACTAACTCATCAGGAGTCTCATGCGGCTATAACATGCACTAACTCATCAGGGGTCTCGCTAACGGCCTATAACTTCACTAATTCATCAGGGTCTCTGCGGCTATAACTCTGACCTAATTCATCAGGGTCTCTGCGGTCTATAACTTCACTAACTCATCAGGGTACTAGTGATGCCATAACTTGCACTAATTCATCAGGGGTCTCTGCATGTGCTATAACTTGACTAACTCATCAGGGTCTCTGGCTATAACTGTACTAACTCATCAGGGGTCTCTGGGCTATAACTCACTAACTCATCAGGGGGTCTCTGTGCTTACATGCTTTCTACTAACTCATCAGGGTCTCTAGGCTATAATATGCACTAACTCATCAGTGGTCTCTAAGGCTATAACTTGCACTAACTCATCAGGGGTCTCTGCTGGCTATAATGCTACTAACTCATCAGGGTCTCTAGCGGCTATAATTCACTAACTCATCAGGGGTCTCTGGGCTATAACTTGCACTAACTCATCAGGGGTCTCTGGGGCTATAACTTGCACTAATTCATCAGGGGTCTCTGCGGCTATAACTTGCACTAATTCATCAGGGGGTCTCTGCGGCTATAACTTGCACTAACTCATCAGGGGTCTCTGCGGCTATAACTTGCACTAACTCATCAGGGGTCTCTGGCTATAACTTGCACTAACTCATCAGGGGTCTCTGCGGCTATAACTTGCATTCCACAGGTCATGGATTCAAATCCGGACCGTGCCGCTCTGTTAACAAGTGATTTTTCTGGAGATCCCTAGTACTGTTGCCGGTGCTACGGGGTTCGTGCTTTGTGCAATACTCTCGGCAGGTGGCATGCCATTTCTGCAGAGAGGACTGAGCCATAGGGTAAAACCTGGTGCAAAGAAGTCAATCATTCAGCTTTAGACTAACTCACCAAATTAGTAAAATAGTAGCCCTCCTCACCACTCATCAACCTGGCTGAATTAGTGAAGCGGGTGATATACTGTATATTAGAGTGTAGCAAAGGAGGGTTTGCCTTCAGCACTACATAGATCAGGGCTGGCAGAAATTCATCAGCACTTGCAGGACCTTGCTTGGACTGTCTGAGAACTTCATAGATGTGTTTACTGCAGCTGACAACACACTGAAGCTTGTCTAGGCTACTTTTTCTAGAGTCTAGTTCAATAATATCTGAGGATTTGCATAGATCATACATCAATATCTGAGGCTGGCCATAAACCATACAATTAATATCTGAGGCTGGCCATAAACCATACAATTAATATCTGAGGCTGGCCATAAACCATACAATAAATATCTGAGGCTGGTCATAAAATATACAATTAATATCCCGAAGCTGGCCATAAACCATGCAATTAATATCTGAGGCTGGCCATAAACCATACAATCAATATCTGAGGCTGGCCATAAACCATACAATCAATATCTGAGGCTGGCCATAAACCATACAATCAATATCTGAGGCTGGCCATAAACCATACAATCAATATCTGAGGCTGGCCATAAACCATACAATCAATATCTGAGGCTGGCCATAAACCATACAATCAATATCTGAGGCTGGCCATAAACCATACAATCAATATCTGAGGCTGGCCATAAACCATACAATCAATATCTGAGGCTGGCCATAAACCATACAATCAATATCTGAGGCTGGCCATAAACCATACAATCAATATCTGAGGCTGGCCATAAAACATACAATCAATATCTGAGGCTGGCCCAATCATTATCTGAGGCTAAGCCTAAACCATTCAGCCAATATCTGAGGCTGATCATACTTGTTATTGGACTGTTCAACTAGGGATGGAGATTGAGGCCGTTACTGTTGCCCTCCATTGGCTCTCGGGGAATCTGTTAACTGGGGCCGTTGTTGTATCTGACTCTCAGCCGATTTTTCATAAGATCCAAAAGGGCAGGTTTCGGTATGAGTGGATGTTGTCTACAGAAGTTTCTAACATCCAGAGGCCTACGTGAGTCTACTTTCCTGGGCATGTGAGTGTTTGCAGCAATGAGAGAGTGGTCAGGCATGCATCAACAGCACCGATCGTCTGGGAGTTGAAAATGGATAAGGTGAATGTTCTTCTGTCTCTTCTTTACTGCCTTTGGATGAAGATACTAAAATAGATGTTGAATCGATCCAGCAATTTAAAGAGTTTGGAGTTACCAGTTGTATAGTACAACTGGAAACCTGAGGTGCAGAGTGAGAAGTGTGTTTAACCAGCAAGCCACAGGAACCACCAGTAGGCACACCCTTCGACATCTCTTGGGGCGGACTGAGCTTCTTCTTCTTTGACCGCTCCACATTGACCACTTGTCAACCACTCTGTGTGATTTGTGTGTGATCTGAGCCTAAGAGCGATTGTATGTTGTGCCAGTTATGCGCCCACAAGTAGGCCAGCACATCCGATTTCTGCGCTTCTTTTTATTCACTAGGGTAGCATCACTAAGGCCTACATCAGTCGCCTCTTATGACATGCATTGTAGGTTGTACTATTCTTTGCTTTGCGGGTCTGGGCACCACACGGCGGGCAGACCAAGCAACTATAGGTCTGTTCAGAGTGCAATGACCTCGGTTCAGTAACCAATAATCAAAAACTAGGGACATATACGTTATTAAAGATAGAGATGTGATATGTTGGACACACCTTGAGAGAAATGATCAAAGAATACCAAAGCAGGCATTGAAGTGGAAGGCAAAGGGTTCAAGAAAGAGAGAACGTCCTAGGGAAACCCTGAAAAGAACTTTGCTGAGAGGCAAGAAATATCAGACTCAATTCCATGGAAGAGATTGAGCGAGTTGACCAAGACAGAGCGGTATGGAGAAATTACTTGCAGGCTCTATGTAACGTGTGTGTGTTATTGCACTGTCTCAAATGGTTTGGCCACTTGGTGAGAATGAACCCAAATACACCAGTTGCAAGAGCATACAACCTGAAAATGGAACCATCAAGAGGAAGGAGCAGACCAAGAAAAAATGGGTTGATGGAGTTACAGACATCTTAAAACTCCACAATACCACAGCATATCAAGTGACCGAGCATGCACTATCTCGGAAACAGATTATCAGTTAAACCTGCTACGCCTAATGGCAAAAAAGAAAGATTGCACTGTCCAATCTGGGGACATACCTGCTATTGCACTGTCCATACTGGGAACATACCTGTTATTGCACTGTCTAGCTGATGTTGAATAACTGGATCATCTTCCTTAATAAGGGTATCCAACTGTAACGCAGTGACCCAGTGAAGACTTCTAATACGTTTCTGTAAGGCTAAGTCTCTTTCTTCATCATTAGTTAAAGGAGAGCAGAATACACTTGAATACAAACGAGTGAGTACATAACTTTCTGTGTAGTCCATCACTTTCTCTATGGTCTCTGTTGACAAGTCTGTAGAAAGACAATCTTGAAAGATGAACATATGATTATAATGGTAATCTGTGCCCTAATATGAATATTTGGATTGTCAAATCGCCCATTTGGTGCCTGGGACCGCAAGGGAAGCAAAGAATAGTAACACTGCGATCTACAAGGCATGCCGTAAGAGGCGACTAATGTAGGACCTAGGAGGTTACCCTAGTAAATAAAAACACTGCAGAAATCGGATGTATGGCCTACTTGTAGGCGCATAACTGGCACAATGTACAATCGCTCATAGACTCAGATCACATACAAATTACACAGAGTGGTTAACAAGTGGTCGATATGGAGCGCTCGAAGAAGAAAGATAGTTAAATAGAAATCTCATAGTCCTTACTGTCATGTCTCTTGTGCATTCATGAATGATGCACATAACTTTATTTGGGATATTTTCACATTCTTTTGTCTGCGCTCTCTGACTTACTTCTTCTTCGAACGAACGCTCCATATCGACTACTTGTTAAACCACTCTTTGTGATCTGTATGTGATCTGAGCCTAAGAGGATTGACGTTTGCCAGTTATGAGCCTACAAGTCAGGCCAGCCCATAAGATTTTTGAAACGCTTTTATTTACTAGGGTGGGCGATTACAGCAGACTGATTACGAAATCAGCATGAGGAGGTCAAAACAACGATCGGATGGCGATATCGAGAAAAGTGGTTGAAAGACCACCCTCAACACAGCGTCAGAGATGGGCACTATGGTTTTGTCCTATTGCAAACAAGTTGTTATATTCCGTCTCCGTACAGGCCATAACAGACTCCGGGCCCACATGTATAACAAATTTAAAATAGGCACAACTAGCCTGTGTCACTGTGAAAAGGCGGACATGACAACAGAGCACCAACTGCGAGACTACCAACTGCTAGCCAGCCTGAGAAACGAAACCTGACCCGAAAATAACGAGTTTAATGAGAAGCTGTACGGAGGGAAGGAGTCCCTAAAAACAACAGCAGAATTCATGAGAAAATCTGGTACATCAGTCTAAGCGGGAATCGAGAGAGAGAGTTTACTTGGGTAGCTTCCTAGGCTCTACCTCGGTCGCCTTTACGACATGCCTTGTAGGTTGCAGTGTTACTATTCTTTGCTCCTTGACAGCCTCCCAGGCACTTTAATCGTGTTGATTCTTTCCACTGCAGATCTGCACAAGTTGACACAATCAGTATAAGCGCATGGATTATATGGATTTTTCTCGAGATACATGTCATAGCTGCCTTTGTTGGATTAACCAGTGTTCTGACAACATCCCACCAGTTGTAGGTGTGGCACAGTTCACACTAAATCTCACTAGTAACTTGTATTCAATCTGTTCTCTGAAGATTAATCCGAACATCATCCACAAACAACATATTTCTTCCACTTCCCATAACCGAATCCACCTGTAATTCTAATTGTTTATACATGTTGAGCGCGTGGCTGAATGGATTAGAGAGCAGGTTCCCTGCTGGAGACCTGGGTTCAATTCCTAGTAAGGCCAAAGAGTTTTTCTGTCTGGGGCATAAGGAAACATCCTAGCCTCAATAGTTTTGTGGAACTGCACTAGCCATGCAGTCATTAAATTCCACAGGCACACCCCCCCTGTCCTACACCATCATAAAAAACGGTATTACAGGTAGTAACTACCATATTTTTTGTATACATTGAAACAGTTGAACGTGAAATACCAACCTTTAAAAATGGATAGATTGTTGAGCTTGTCCAAGAGACTTGCATAAAAATCTTGTACCCTTTCTGATATAGTTTCGATACTCAAATCTGGATTCTGTAGTACACTGTCAACAAATTCACGTACCTGAAAGTGACAATCTTATTTATTATTTCAAACCAAAACTTGGCACATTTTAAAGATATCATCAATACTATACATGAGGACTGATAGGTGTGACAAGATGGGACAACCACGAGAGATACCCCAGTAGATACATCAACCAAACCAAAACTTGGCACATTTTAAAGATACCATCATTACCAAGACAAATAACAAGAAAACGTCCCTATGGATGTGGAAAGAGATGGTTCTCTCTTCTTGTTCACAAGTACTTAGTTTGCTTCCTACGTGGATTGATTAGACTATTTCTTGGTGGCCCCTGATCTACTGTAGGTTTTTTTCTTTCGTTTGTCCAATATGAATTTAGATATAGTCAAGGTGCCTAGCAATATGGCACCTATTACTGATTTTTGTATAAAATGTTTGCTATCCTTATCACCAGTGCCCTCGTACTGAGATTGTAGAATAAATAAGATTACGAATGATGAACTCAGAAACAGAACTAAGCAGATACCAGTGGAAAAAGAGCTAAGGAAGATTCACCAGCGATGGATAGGACACACATTGAGAAGGCTGACCGGAAACAATGCAAGATAAGGTAATGGAGAAGAGACATAGAGACAGATATTAAAAAGATAAGAAAGATGTGGAAAAGAATTGAAAGGGATGACAAGAGAGGGGAAGGGCTGGTTTGTTGTAGACCTGTGCTACATTGGGAGTTGAAAGGTGAAGAAAGAGAGTCTTCTTCATCATTGTATAACAAAGAGATCAGAGCTTTATTTTCTTTTGTCCTTCTCTACTTTTTCCCGCTAGGCGTAGCAGTTTTAACTGATGATCGGTTTCCGAGATAATACACGCTCGGTCGCTCGATATGCTGTGGTATTGTGGAGTTTTAAGATGTCAGTAACTCCATCAACCCATCTTTTTTTTGGTCTGCCCTTCCTCTTGATGATTCCATTTTCAGGTTGTACGCTCTTGCAACTGGTGTATTCGGTTCATTCTGACCAAGTGGTCAAACCATTTGAGTCTCTGTTTTTCAATAAATCTAATAGCAGGTGTTGACCGCAGAGCACACATGGTTATTTACCAAATTGTAATGATGGTGGTCCTATCAATCAATCAATCAATCAAACAGGTTAAATACAACATGTATGATCATGATCGATCCATGCATGATATTTAGTGGTAGGGTATTTGGTATTATGGATTTAAAACATTTGAGAGACAAATTAAGAAGAATCTGGTCACTACCAAACATTACCACTTTAGATATCTCTAATGCAGCCGGCTTCCTTGTCATTGACTTGAGAAACTCGGCAAACTCTCCGACAATTTTCTGTCTCTCTTCTGTGTTGCTTCTTGTTGCTTTAACAGCCGGTTGGCTCTCTGAAATGTCATCAGTCAACAATTAGTTGCATATAACTATCTGCCTACATTAGCCAAAAATTAGTTGCATACAACTATCTGTCTACATCAGCCAACAATAGTTGCATATAACTATCTGCCTACATTAGCCAAAAATTAGTTGTATACAACTATCTGTCTACATCAAAAGCTTAACATGCACATTAATTAGCATACAACTAGTCTAGTCTATTACATCAGTTCCAACAATAGTTACATATAACTATCTGTCTACATTAGCCAACAATTAGTTGCATACAACTATCTGTCTACATCAGCCAACAATTAGTTACATATAACTATCTGCTACATTTAGCCAACAATTAGTTGCATAAACTATCTGTCTACATTAGCCAACAATTAGTTACATATAACTATCTGTCTACATCAGCCAACAATAGTTGCATATAACTATCTGCCTACATTAGCCAACAATTAGTTGCATACAACTTACAACTATCTGTCTACATCAGCCAACAATTAGTTACATATAACTATCTGTCGACATTAGCCAACAATAGTTACATATAACTACCTGCCTACGTCAGTCAACAGTTTTTCTCCTTTCAACTCCCCACGGAGCACAGATCTTCAACACAATTCCTCCAGCTCTTCATCACTCTTGCCATACTGTCCAATTATTTCCATGTTTTACCTATCCTTTTGATATCAGTCTCCAGCTCCCTTCTCCAGGTATGTCTAGGCCTTCCCCAATTTCTTTCTCTGCAGGTTCCAAAACAATGCCTGTCTTGCAATGCTTCTGGTCAATCTTCACAATGTGTGTCCTATCCATCGCCAGCATCTCTTCCTTAGCTCTTTCTCCACTGTTTATCTGTTTATTTCTTTCTCCGAGTTTCTCATTTGTAATCTTATCATACCATCTCAGTCCTCTATTCTATGTAAACATCCATTTATGAAGGTCTGTAGTTTTCTGCTGGTTTCTTTTGTTGTCCTCCATGTTTCCGAGCCATAGAACAGCACTGACTTCCATTTGATTGAAAGATTCTCAGCTTTGTGTTTGTTTTGATCTCCTTTGACATTTTACTCAATGCAATAAAGTTCCCCTTGCTTTTGTATTCTTATCTTGACATCTTTGTTCCTCCTCTGTGTCTATGTTGCTACCAAGGTCTGTGTATGATTCTACATCTTGTAAAGCTGTTTCCTCCAGCATAATCTGGTTTACATTTACAGCATTTATTCTCATGACCCTGGTCTTTTCCCCTTTGTATTTTCAAGCCTAGTTGCTCAGACTTATTTAGAATGTTTATTTTATCTTTAATCTGTGTGTGATTGTGGGACAGCAATGCCAGATCGTCTGCAAAATCCAGGTCCTCTAGTTGTTTCGTAAGTGTCCATTGTATTTCAAATCTGTTATCTGTTGTTGTTGATTTCATGATCCAATCTATGGCCAACATCAGGCGACAGTTGCAGAAAACTATCAAAATTAATTGATTCTGTGGAGAAAATCATTCTTTGGGAGCATGTTACTGGGCAGATGGGAGAGAGAAAGACCAAAGATAAAATGGGTGCAAGATGTCATATATGAGTTAAGTGATCGCCCGAGTGGTTATCGGGGCCAAATTTGGGGTGTAAAGAATAGAACCACTGTTACCTGCCACGCATGTTGTAAGAGGCGACTAAGGAGGTTTGGCTGAAATCGGATGTACATGTCCTAAACATGTAACAGTGTAGAAGTCTATGTGTTTAGGGGTCTACCAAACCAATGTGCAAAGTATACATGTTCTTGGTAAAGATCAAACATCACAAAGAGTGATTAAATTGATCATAAAGAACGATCGCAAAGAAGAAGTTAAGTGATGACTGTGGTAGACTCCAAATACCTCAGTCAGGATAGAGAGGCATTTAGAGTTGATGTACCGAGGCTGCCGGTGCTCGCAAGGGAGCAACAAATAGTAATACAGTGACCTAAAAGGGCATGTCGTAAGAGGTGACTAAGGTAGGGGTCTAGGAAAGATCCCTAGTAACTAAAAGGCATTGCAGAAATTGGATGTGCTGGCCTACTCGTAGACGCATAACTAGCACAATGTACAATCGCTCTTAGGCACGGATCACATACAAATTACAAAGAGTGGTTAACAAGTGGTCAATATGGAGCATTCGAAGAAGAAAAGTTGCTGTCATGGGAGAGCCAAGTTCCGACACAGACAAGCTAGATGATGACATACCTTTGTTGGAGGTTTTCCATAAGAATGACCTGTTGCTTCTGCTGACCGGTTGGGACTTCTTGTCGTCCAGTTTAGACAATGAAGCTCTCTCATCTGCACTTCCATGCTCACTGAAAACAGACAAAGCTAATCAAATAAGTTAAACAACCCGAGACATAAAATCTCTAATAGTCTAATACATCAAGTCTCCAACACTCTGAGACATATGGCCATTGAGTCATTCGGATGTGTCGATTCCTCCCCGTCAATATAGACTGATCCAATTTCCGTTACTGAGGACATCTTTCTTTGAGTTTGTTCTCTAGACAGTTGCAGTCTCCTGCTGACAAGATCTGTCTTCCCGGGTTTGTCTGGAGTTGTCCTACTCTAGGTGACTTCAGCTTTCTGTTGCCGAACTCACCAACTCAGACTTTTAAGCAGGGTGTGCGGACACTATAGGTTAATCCCATATACTTGGAGGAAAGTGTCATAGAAGTAGAAGACAAAGGATGCCCTCCTCAAGGGAGATAGAGGACACTGCTATTTTTCCCATAGTTGGGGGATGGGTTGGTTGCAATCAGAGCATTTACCACTAGCCGGTGGGTTCTGCGCTGTTACCTTATCTCTTTTTCTCGAGATCACCGCCCAGACCGATGTACCAGATTTCCACATAAATCTCATTCATGTGGAAATCGGATTCGTGCAGCATTGGTGTGTTTCGTCACATCTTCAGCGCCATTTGGAGATCTGGTGCTTATCCTTCAGCAATGTGTCCGGTTTTAGCCAACGTTTACTCGTCGCTTCAGCCTTGTCATCCCCAGCCGACCTGCAAGGCAGCAGGTTGCTGTTACCTTATGAGGCCCCATCCTGCTCCCCACCCTTTGATCGGGCCTTTTACCTTCAGATTGTTCGGCTTGGTTAGACCTGCCAGGAGTTAAGACTCCTGCCGATATAGTCTGAAGGATCCTAAAGGCACACAAAACCTCCAACCACGCTAAGGTAGGCTAATGTGGAGGGCTCTGAGACATATAATCTCTAACATTCTAAAACATCAATCCTTCAACACTTGTAATAGTACATTATTAGTTTAGAGAGATAATGAAAGTACCAAACTTTAACACATAAAGTTTCCAGAAATTCAAAATCACCATACTTCCAACACTCTAAAACAGCAAATCTCAAATATCCTAAAGCATTCTTGTTCATCATTATCTACACAGAGACATCTTCTTCTTCAAAAGCTCCAGATTGATCATTTGTTAACCACTCTTTGTGATTTGTATGTGATCCGAGCCTAAGAGTGACTGTATATTGTGTCAGTTATGCACTTACAAGTAGGTCAGCACATCTAATTTCAGCGACGCTTTTTATTTACTAGGGTGGCTTCCATAGGCCCTATCTCAGTCGCTCTACGACATGCCTTGTAGGTCGCAGTATTACTATTCTTTGCTCAGCTTGAGGGCCCTGGCAACACATGGGCAACACAGAGACATCAAATCTCCAGCACTCAAGATATGAACAATTTAAACAACCTAATACCATCAAATTTCCAACAGTCTGAGACATCAAGTCTCCAGCAGTCTAAAACATCAAAGGAAACGGTTAATCATTTTGGTATGATCATTAAGTGCTACATACAAACTTGCATTCGGAATAGATTTGAAAATAAATATTAGCTGGACTAACTCATCATCAAATAGCTTGTCCTGAGCAGAACTTTGCCACCCCAACAGTCCTTCTGAATTTCTCTCTCGTAGGCCAGATGTTCCGCCTCTGCAGCCGTTATACTAAAACCATCAGTTACATCCTGAATCCATCTTCTCTGTTGTCTTCCTCTTTTCTGGTATGCATCCTTCCATGATGGTCTTTTCCAGCCCTTCATGTCTTTTTATATGTCCAAAATATCTCAATTTTCTCTTTCTTATTTGTAGCATTAGCCAGTTTTCTTTGATTTTGAGTTCTTTCTGGATAGATCTATTTATTCTCTTCTCTGTCTAAGACAAGCTGCACAAACACACACTGGGTGGATCAAGCTACACAACAAGATCAATAGAAAGATGTAACTTACTTGCTTCTTTCTGGAGATGTCTGAGTAATTTCCTTGACTGCATCATGTTGCATTTGGACTTGTTTAGCAGTCTGGTAGACTTCTCTATAGCATTTGCTGCAAAACCCTTGCCAGGCTACATTTCCATAGAAGCCACACCCATTTTTGCATAGAAGATCAGCTTCATCAAAGTGAAAGTTCTTCTTTCTAGTTGACATTTTGATCTATACTGAAGTGATATGATTCTTGGTCACACCTGTGTGATTTGATAACAATCCATAAATAACTGTCATTACTGCCTGTGCTACCGTTATTTAGGCGGTGAAGGACATGGGGTGGGCGCCTGTAGTTTAAACGGTAGTGAGCTCTACCACAACCAAAGTGTACCTGGTTCAAACTCTGTGGCGGGCAGTTTGGAAGCAAATTTGTTCCAGTGAAATTTTATGAACGGTAAAAATAGACCACACCATTTAGAAAGCAATGGCAAACTATTGAACATATAAGTGGTGACAAGAAAATCGATGACTCGTTTACTGTGGTTGATGGTGGCATTCTATAAAAGATATGCAACGATTTGCAATTAATAACTATCTCTACTGCCTGTGAAATACCACTTTTTAATATGGTGTAGGACAGGGGGGACATGAGCCTGATTAATTTAATGGTCGCATGGCTAGTGCAGTCACTGCGACACTGTTTAGGTTAGGATTTTTTCTTTATGCCTTGACAGAAAAAACTCCTCTGCCTTACCGGAGATCATACCCAGTCTCCCGTATCGAATGGTAGCCGCGCTCTATTTGACCAGATACTCCTCTATATTTTGATAAAATCTATGAATAACAATTGTTTATAAGTAAAAAACCTGTTTTCATATTTATATGATGGGGTCGCATATAACAAAGTTGATAATACGTTATGCTAATGTTTTGTAAATTCAAAACTTGAACATAAGTTGGGACATTTTAATAATGCTTTTCTGTTGTAAATAATAATTTTACATTTACAAATTTCCTATTAAAAATTAACAAACAATTGTTTAAGATCTATCTTCGAAAAAATTTATTTACCTAAAAAATGGTACATTACTCATACAAATCTGTTAATAATTAAGAAAACTGGAGATGAATTTGTATGTACACCTGCATGGGGAAAATGGGACCTAAATTTAATTCAGCCACAACCAGTTTTTCAATCAATCAGATTGTAGCACACCTTGTATTAAGGACCAGGATATGCAACTATATATATATATATATATACGCTAAAACTATCACATACAAATCATGAACAGCGGTCAAGTGATTACTCTAGAGTGAATTCAAACAAACATTATTTTATCCATGATTTAATCAATGATTAAGGCATCCTTCAATGTTTTCACTATATGTAAATGTACTAGTAAGTTCAAATTCACATCAATCAATGTTTATAAAATGAGGATGCTCGCTCGAGGGCTCCAGATGTTACAAACACGCCAGCAAAGGAAATCAATATGAAATAACCTCCATATGAAAATAATACAATTAAATTAGTCATCTGCTGCATTTGCCATGATATTGATTGTGAATCTAATATGCTGTAGCACACACCCGTGTAGACAAATTGTTAGCGCTCAACATTTTAATAAAACCAGTAGACAGAAACAGGGAGTTATTATTAAATAATCGATTTGATTCCCTTTAACATATTGCAGCTATAGTCGGGACACATCATACAAAACATATGATGATGATATACCAAACTAAATCTTCTTATTTGCGTTCGTTCTTTACGACCAATTTTAATCACTCTTTGTGATATGTTTGATCTTTGTCAAGAACGTGTATACGTTGCACATTGGGCAATCTAAATATAATTGACTTATTTCATCGCTAACTAAACAAATTTTACTTACAATTAATTCAATAATTTGCCGCTATTTCCAGACAGATTCGGCAATGTTAAGTGCACCATATAATATATATATGTGTACTCGTATAAGTATACTGGTATAAGTATACATGTCTATTATATACACTATTCAACAAATATATTACATCATTATTCATAATACATATGATGTAGTCTGAATCGTGATACCGCTAGCTTGCTATGAATCAGATCTGAGATGATGTGAATGTGATGACAGTGAACGAGATGAAACCTAGTAGTTGAGTTAGTTGACCTGCAGGCACTGAGTGCACTCTACTCAGATTAATTATTAATGGTAAAGTGCCCCACTAATGTTAAAAAGAAAATACTGCATTGTCTTATAACGAATACTTGATACCAACTCCACATTTAGTACTGATCTATTCCTTACAACATTGCTTGATTTTAGGAAATATACAACATCGATGCATTGTAATTGTTCGTAAAGTTCAGCAGACGGATTAGACAAAGGGGCCAGATCAATGATCAATTCAATGATGTAATATTCTTCCCCGATTTATTAAGTGCATGTGATTTAAATCAAATTAAATTGATAAACAAGCGTGTAGAAATTATTAATAACTAAACAAAGCTCATTGGAAAAGATATTGTTAAAATTTGTGTTAGTTAATTATTGTGCTTAAAATAATAAATTAAATTGAATATAATAATGTAGGCCTATCTGGCAAGCAAGTTCATTGCCAACGTTACGTTTTTGCTTCTCTTCATCATCATCATCCTGTGCCGTAGTACATGTCATCATCATCAAATAGCTTGTCCTGAGCAGAACTTTGCCACCTCAACAGTCCTGAATTTTTCTACCTCTCTCTCTCATGGGCCAGATGTCCTGCCTCTGCAGCCGTCGTGTTCAAACCACCATCAGTTACATCCTGAATCCATCTTCTTCGTGGTCTTCCTCTTCTTTTTGCAGATATATTAGCACATGTATACAATAATAATAGTCGTCCATCGCCATCGATGATGACAATAGCCTCAGGCGTGTGCTGTTGCACCTCTCTGGTGTCTGTGGTGCTTAATCCTCATATAGATGGAGACTGTAGTAAAACTATGTAGAATGACGAAACACGTAATAACAAAGTACTGTAGTTTTACAGTACTGTAGTTTTGGTCGAAAAGTTACTGTGTATTATGATTGTTTTTGTATTTTGTAAAACTACAGTGCTTAATCCTCGAACATAATACCCTACTACAGGTCAAGGTTATACATGATCAAGGCTAGACATGTGGATGTTTTGTGTTTTTTCTTTTCGCACAACTCACTTTCTCTGCGCCTCAACAGTACGACGATTCTCAGCAATGCAAGTTCCTCTTGTGCTGTCACAATGCCACATTGACGATCTAGTGCAAGGGATTCCCAGCATGTGTGTGTCTGTCTATATTGAAGCATTTTACATACATTTTAATAGTGTCTTTAAATAGTTTTTTTCTGTCCACCAACTGATCAATCCTAACATATACCAGCGAGAGTTGGAAAATGACTAAAGATATAGAAAGCAAGTTGAATGCATTTGAAAATAGATGTCTGCGAAAAGTAATGAACATAAAATGGAGCGAATTCAGAAGTGATGAAATCAGAGAAATGGCTGGTCAACCACTAGTGACAACTGTTAAAAGAAAGAGAAAATGGAAATATGTTGGACGCACCTTGAGGAGAAATGACCAACGAATATCAAAGCAGGCATGAAGTAGGATGCAAAGGGTTCAAGAAATGGAGGACGACCTAGGGAGACCCGGAAACGAACTTTACTGAGAGAGGCAAGAAATATAGGTCTCAGTTCCATGGAAGAGATTGAGCGAGTTGCCCAGGATAGAGCGGTATGGAGAAATTACTTGCAGGCCCTATGTAATGTATAACGGTGCGAGAGGAATTATTATTATTATATAATTGATCGTCTGCTCACTTCAAGCAGGCCTATAAGGGACATTTAACATGCACAATAAATGGGTGCCCTTAAGTAATGGTGAGATTGAGAAGTGGCTTCACTGTTTCATTACTTCTTCTTCTTCAGCGATCTCTGGTCATGCGCTTAATTTACTGTGGACCACAAACTGGGCAGTCAGCTTCAGGTCTGTCAGGTTTCCCAAAGCTTAGTTTTCAGGTCAACTGGGTGTGGCCACATGTTGATTCTCAGCTCACCCAGGAGAGAACAGTCTTGCAGGATATGCTCTGGTGTCTGTTCCGAATATTGACACGGGCAGAGAGCTGTTTGACTTATTCCTAGTCTATATAAGTGTTTGTTGAGTCTGCAGTGTCCGGTACTTAGGCGAAATATAATGACCTGGTCTGTTCTGCTTAGGCCTTTGAGGGAGTCTTTTCCATAACCATATCCAGTGTTTGTCTTCCAGTCTACTGCAGATTTTATCTGTATGAGGGTGTTGACCTCTTGAAAAGACACTGTTTCATTTCGATGAAGGGCAACTTCCAACAAAAAACTCTTACGGTTTTAATAGAACTGGATCCATCAATTGTCAGGCTATCACCCAATACACAATCATTTAAGTGACTTCAAAAAATTATAATTTATGTTATTGTTATTGTTTGTTGTGTGGTGGAGTACGCCTATATGTGGCCGAAGCATGCCACTTTCAGCCTAAGACGACGCCCGTGTGGTGCCGAGGCCCACAAGGTAAGCAAAGAATAATACCACTACGACCTACAAGACATGACGTAAGAGGCAACTGATGTAGAACCTAGAGAAGCTACCCTATTAAATAAAAGCATCGCAGAAATCGGATGCTCTGGCCTACTTGTAGGCGCATAACTGACACAACGTACAATCGCTCTTAGACTCATATCACATACAAATCACAAAGGGTGGCTAACATGTGGACGATATGGGACGTTCGAAGAAGAACATAAGACGGGTGTCTTTTTTGTTATATCAGAGCGCAGTTGCCTTTTGTCTTGGCGCTGTCATGTGGTCTGGGACTAGTCCTAGAGCGGGCTGTGTGTTGAACATTGTGTTCTGGTGTGGAGTACTGAGAAGGGTTTGTGGTCTTGTTCTGGGTGTAGCCCAGATAATGGCTTTTTATGTTGAGCTGATTTTTAGTACTGAGAAGGACTTTTGGGGTTGGTCTTACACAATAACGAGTTTGCAAAGTGTTTCTCCTTGGGAGGAATAGGTTCACAGTGGCGACTCGTAATAATTTTTGTTGGAGGGGCCAGACAAAAATTTTCGGAAAAACCATGATTTTGGGTTAGGTTATATTTTATTTTATATAATTTCAAAAATAATAAATACACGTTACTCATTATTTTTTGTAGGGCCGGGCCCCACTCGCCCTTAATGATCAGCCGCCCCTGGGTTCCCACATGGCTGCTTCGACTCATTGAGTGCAGTGTACTAACTATACAACGCGTTGTTGCGATTTTCTACTTCATAAAATATTTTATCGAGACTCTCTTGTAACCTTGATTGATTGATTGATTGATTGATTGGACCACCATTATCCTTTTACTTTGGTGAGAAACTTCTTCTTCTTTGCGTTCGTTCTTTACGATCAATTTTAATCACTCTTTGCGATATGTTTGGTCTTTGCCAAGAACGTGTATACGTTGCATATTGGTTTGGTAGGCCCTAAACGCATATTTAGGACATGTGCATCCGATTTCAACCTACTTAGTCGCCTCTTACGACATGCGTGGCAGGTAACAGTGGTTCTATTCTTTACACCCAAATTTAGGCCCCGGTAACCCTCGGCGTGTGAGTAACCAGGAGTGCTTCGATTTATTTCTTACAGAGGAAGATCTCAGTGGCAGTGCACTTGGCTGAAATCGGATGCATGTGTCCTAAACGTGTAGAAGTCTATGCGTTTAGGGGCCTACAAACCAATGTGCAACGTATACACGTTCTTGGCAAAGATCAAACATATCACAAAAGTGATTAAAATTGGTCGTAAAGAACGAACGCAAAGAAGAAGAAAGTGTATGCACGAATTCCGTAGCACCGACGAGGATCTCCGATGTTATTTAGAAGATTGTGAAAATATTTAGTACGAATTTTTTATTTTATCTTTTTAATGAATTTTACCAAAACAGCGGTTTTCCAGCATACTCATCGATTTGTAACTGTCGAGGGTTCTTTTTTGGACTCAACTTGAACACGGCAGGGTCGTGCTGTATATTTTCTCAGTATGATGCACGTCTTCGAAATGCCGTCCCTTAAATGTTTTTTCTTTAAAATAACCTTCAATTGTGATTTTTTTTTCGCTGCTTATGTCGCTCCTTACGGTCACGCATGATGCGACCGCCTCTCTGTATCATAGCACGGCACGGCCCTGAACACGGGACCAACGTTTTATCGTCCGTCTCCGATAGGACTAGGAACTTGATCTTACCAACGCTGAGACCAGCGATCCCTTGGAAAAATATTTAGATGGTTCCACGAGGGAGCGAACCGGATACCTATGGCACGAGAGAGGAGCACCTAACTTCTACGCCACATAGACCTCTTCGGTTTTGTTGTTTGAGAACAAGAAGGACAATACTATAAACAATGTCTTCACGATCATTACAGCAACAACCACTACCACAAATGTTATGATGATTCCCATAGTTAACACTACTACCATTATTGCCAAAATTATAACCATCTCCCCAGCAACTTCTACATCCACCACAAGCAACAGCAGCCATAAGCCCCCTCTTTCTCTCTAGCCGGTGACGCCCTTGACAATTAGGGCCGCAATAAATGCGTACAATTCTTCGCTATTTTGGTCGTCCTCTGTATTGTCTTCCGTCCTCCAGTATTGTCTTCCGTCCTCCAGTATTGTCGTGATTTCTTTCTTTCAGTTCTTCAGTTCTTCTCCAGGTCATTTTGGGTCTTCCACATTTTCGTTAAACTTTGGATAGACTGACTTCATGGCATGGAAGAGAGTCAACATCTGAGATGATAGCAAACACTAGAGACAGAGATTTGTGGCGATCCATGATACCTAATGATGATGATATTTTCGTTTACCCTCTGTGTCACATATCAGTGCAGTTTTTGTAACATAGTTAAATTTTCATGTATCCATGTCCTATCCATCTCCATCATCTCTTTTTAGTTGATGATGCTCATATTCTCTTGTGCAAGCAGTTCTTGGTTAGAGATAGTATTTGGCCCGAGCATGTGTAAAATCTTTCACAGACAAGTTGTATGTTATGCTATGTTATATTATGCGATCGACGTCATGGCATATTGGGCATTCCCATTCTGTGCTTCCTCCGCTGCCGCAGGCCATTCCAAAGCCCATTTTCTCATCGTACCCATGAGAAGTTGATTACTATATCTTTTCTATCTACCACGAAAACGAAACCGTCTGGCATGTCCAAACTTAACGACTTATCCTCGAACTCGTTCCAGTGTCTGAGACTTGCCCATGTCACATAATTGAGAGCGTACCACATTGATAATATCGGTTCTGTCCATACTTCTGCCTGCTTGAGTCGGGGCGTTGTTTGCAAGAAAGTCAGCACGCTCATTACCCTGCACTCCAACATGTCCAGCCAAGTCATTTTCTTGAGATGTGATCTCTGATGTTGTCCACCCATTTCACACGCAGACTTCCAGATTCAATCCTTCGAATGAAG
Source organism: Arion vulgaris (assembly GCA_020796225.1). Taxonomy (NCBI): domain Eukaryota; kingdom Metazoa; phylum Mollusca; class Gastropoda; order Stylommatophora; family Arionidae; genus Arion; species Arion vulgaris. The sequence goes on from CM036775.1 coordinate 18,567,393, forward strand.
CATATTCATCGAGTCTGATATGATAATTGTATGGGTTACCTGTTGCTTAGCCACCCATGACAGAGCCCTGGAGGCAGCAGTTATCTCCATAGTCATAGACAAGTTGTATGAAAGGTGGAAAGTTTGAACACATCTTTGTTCTGTCCTAACCAGACAACTTTCTTCTTTCTTTTCGCAATCCTGTTTTATCTCACTCTCGTCATGATAAGAAGAGAGTTCTAGAACGAGCCCTTGTGTGCACTTCATAAATAGTAGCTTTGTATCCGTTGTACCGGAGCAACATTGCTCTTTGAGGTGCACTGTCTGTTGGTAATCTGCTTATGTGGTTGAACCATTTAATTTGTTGTTTCTTGATGAAGTCCAGTACTGTTATACCCACATTTTTCCTGATGTCTTCATTTCTCAAACACTCTCTTCTTGTTACCCCCAGAATTCTGCGTAGACACTTCATCTCTGTGTGACTAGTTTTCTTCTATCATTTGATGTCAGTGTCCAGGCTTGACACTGATAGCATAATGTTGGAAAATATTGTGTTGAACAATGCTATTTTAGTGTTCATGGTGACATGTTTGCATTTCAAAACTGGCCCCATTTGTCATATTATTTGATTTGCTTTATTGCATCTATGTTGAATTTCGTTAGTTATTCTTCCGTGTGCTGAAAAATGTTCTAGCTAATGCTACAAATAAGAAAATTGAAGTATTTTGGACATATAAAAAGACACGAAGGGATGGAGAAGACCATCATGGAAGGAGGCATACCCGCAAAGAGGAGAGAGGAAGACGATGGAATCAGGATGTAACTGATGGTTTGAACATGACGGCTGTAAAGGTTGGACATCTGGCCTATTAGAGAGAGAAATTACCGGGGCCCAAATTTGGGATGTAAAGAATAGAACCACTGTTACCTGCAACGCATATCGTAAGAGTCGACTAAGGAGGTTTGGCTGAAATCAGATGGACGGTGTAAACGTCTATGCGTTTAGGGCCTACCAAACCAATGTACAACGTATACACGTTCTTGGCAAAGATCAAACATATCTCAAAGAGTAATTAAAATTGGTCGTAAAGAACGAACGCAAAGAAGGACTGTTGGGGTAGCAAAATTCTGCTCAGGACAAGCTATTTGATGATGAGTTTTGTAATCATCACAGTGCGCTCACTCCTTCACAACCATCAGTTAGATGTGCTCCAATATATAAAAAACGTTGGACTGCACTGGTGGCAGGATCTTTGAACGTATCTTAATGTGCCCTAACCTGAAAACATGTATGAGATAAAACATGAACTCTGCTAATGTTGAATAGTTAAAAGAAAAATCATTTATTCAGATAATTTGGAAAATAAAAATGGAAAACCATTCTTCCTTGGGCTCATCTGTATAAGTTCTCATGACAATCAACAACAGATACAACAAAAATAAATAAATATACACGAGTCAATAATAAAAAGGTAATGATTAAAATCACAAATAATCAATGTTTATGTGCTCATGCCTACTCTCATGTGGTTGTGACTTTTATTATGCTTTTTTTGTTGTAGATAGTGGTGTTTGATAAAAGTTGACAGAACTGGAGGAATTGATATAAGTTGACAGAACTGGAGGAATTATTAGAAGTAGACAGAACTGGAGGATAGAAGTTGGCAGAACTGGAGGAATTGATAGAAGTAGACAGAACTGGAGGAATTGATAGAAGTAGGTAGAACTGGAGGAATTGATAGAAGTAGGTAGAACTGGAGGAATTATAGAAGTTGACATAACTGGAGGAATTATAGAAGTAGGTAGAACTGGAGGAATTGATAAAGTACAAAAATCAGGAGGAATCTGATTGGTTGTGACTATTAACTGGTAGATATTGTTGAAAGTAGACATGAACTGGAGGAATTGATAAAGTAGGACAGAACTGGAGGAATTATAGAAGTAGACATGAACTGGAGGAAAAAGAAGTTGGCAGAACTGGAGGAATTGATAGAAGTAGGTAGAACTGGAGGAATTGATAGAAGTAGGTAGAACTGGAGGAATTATAGAAGTGTAAAACTGGAGGAATTATAGAAGTAGGTAGAACTGGATGAATTGATAGAAGAGAGAACTGGAGGAATTGATAGAAGTTGACATAACTGGAGGAATTGATAGAAGTAGACATAACTGGAGGAATTGATAGAAGTTGATAACTGGAGGAATTATAGAAGTTGACATAACTGGAGGAATTATAGAAGTAGGTAGAACTGGAGGAATTGATAGAAGTAGGTAGAACTGGAGGAATTGATAGAAGTTGACATAACTTGAGGAATTGATAGAAGTAGGTAGAACTGGAGGATAGAAGTTGGCAAAACTGGAGGTAGTGATAGGAGTAGGCAGACAGACATATAGATTAATAGCAGATCTGCAGTTAGATAGACAGACATATAAATCAGACATGATAGATTGATAGACAAGACATATAGCCAGAAAGATAAGAATGCAGACAGATAAACACAATACATGCAAAGAAAAAAGAGCAGTACAGAAAAACAAGTACAATACAGTACATGATGGTGGTTGTACTCAACAAGGGGGGAAAAATATCCACAACATACCAAGGGAGATAACTAGAAAAATAACTATTTTTCATAGATGTGCAATGAGACAGGAGTTACCTCTAATGTTTTTCCTATGTCCATCTACACATATATATATATATATGTTAGTATTTAGTTGGCTCATAAGCAAATATTAAATTAATGATACCCCGACATACGAGCATCCTCTTATTAAAATTTACACAATATTATATAATGACAATAAGCAATGTTACACATAATAACAGAACATAAATGAAATAAGGAAGCTTGATAAAATACAACAAGAATATTCTTGGATACTCCAAAAGGAGTTACCTTAGCTCTTTGGCTAAGCTCGGCTCTATGGCTAAGCTCAGCCTTTTGGCTAAGATCAAAATGTAGTACCCAATTGATTGTGGCCAAAGGGTAGGAGTCTTCATTAAACGTCAAATGGCACAATTTTTTTTTTTTTATCCAGAAGCACTTGAGCTGAAAGCTCTTTGGCTCGGTGTCATGGACATCGTAACCCTTCGGCTCGATGCCACGAACACCGTAAATCTGGGGAACCTGTAGCTTTTCTGACAGTCAGCGAAGTTGAACCCACACTTACAGAGGACTAGTCACCCGTAGTCCAACGCTCTACGAACACGCTGGCCAAATGGCACAATAAAACCCCTTTAACAAACTTTGAGCGCTCACATTCGAAGGATTGATTACGCTCAGAGTTTTTAAACGTCCACTCGTACTGGGTTCACCCATTGTGGCACTTCCGGGTTAGGGTCCAATATATTTTTAAAAAAAAGCTATGCCTTTTGACTAAATTCCGCAAGGAGTTACCTCAGCCCTTTGCTAAGCTCGGCATTTTGGCTAAAATCAAGGTGTAGTGCCAACTTAAGCATGTCCAAACGGTGGGAGCCTTCATTGAGCCAATAGGCAACTAAATATATTTAAAAAAATTCTGAGCAGCTCTTATTCGAAAAAATTACGATGCTCAGAGATTTTACTTGTTCAACCGTAACTAGGTTCACGCTCTGCGGTACTACAGGCTAAGGGGTCTAAACATTTTTTTTAAAAGATCAAAGTGTAGTGCCGAATGTTTCATCTGGACCAGAGGGTGGAAGCCTTCATAAATGCAAATAGGTACAATCTTATAAACAAGCTCAAGAGCGGCTTTCATCCAAACGGATGAGGAGACACTCGGAGATTACTTGTTCAACCATAAATTGTTCACCCATTGAGGACATGCGGGGTAGGGCCTAATAAAAAGTTAACTCTTATATTTTATGTTTATTGGCCTACACGCTGATGTAACAAAAATAAATGTTATCCTTAGGTTAAAAAAGGCGTGCCTCGACTTAAAGAGGCTTTAATCTCCTACATATGTATATATATATTCCTCTCGTATCATTATACGTTACATAGGGCCTGCAAGTAATTTCTCCATATTTATGTTTTGGGAAACTCAATCAATCTCTTCCATGGAATTGAGTCCGATATTTCTTGCCTCTCTCAGGAAAGTTGGTTCAGGGTGTTCCTAAAGGCATCCTTTCTTTTACATCCCCTATATAACAAACAAACAAATACAAGAAACTAAAATTAATCAAAAAACATTTATCAATCAAAATGATAACAATTTTGGTATCCAAATAGTACATTTCTTCCCTACACACCGATTTAGTCTGATGTACATTATTACAGAAAGCTGCAGTAGCGCAGTTGTTAGTGAACTTGCTTCTTAGGCTAGTGTTTCAGGTTCAATTCCACAGTGGGGCGTGACATTTTTTCAGACCGTAACAGCTCTCAGGTCAATCCAGCCTCAATTGGGTAGTAAAGGTGGCCAGTGTGATGTTGACCAATATCACTCATCGTGTGCCGAAGATCGATGAAAAATACAGGCCTAACTCTGTATTGCTCTATATACCAAATGGTATAACAAGGGTCCTTTACTTTTTAAAAATTTAACATTATTACACTTGAGAGACTTGGTAGCACAGTGGGTAATGCACTTGCCTCCTCGATGGGTGGTCTCGGTTCAAACCTTAGTTGGATTTTGCTAACAGCTTTTTCTTTGAGTTTTTAAACATTTCAAGTGTAACTAGGTCCACCCCTTGTAACAATCCTGGGTAAGGGCCTAATTTAGAAAAAAAAAAACTAGTATTGTGAACAAATATATTAGTAAATTTGATAAGGATTTGATAGTGACAAATTAGCCTCTTCAGGACTACTTTTTCAATGATGACGATTTGGCCGTAGATGAGGATAAGATCTTGAGCTGAAGAAATTTGGCATCAAAAGTGGCATTAGTTGGCAGGGGTATTTGCTAGGACGGATGTGACGTGTGTATAGCACTCAGTTTCATTAGTAACGCTGAATTGAACAAATAATATATTAAAAAATGGGATCTAAGTGCGAAGGATAGACTTCACGGTACAGGGTTTCCCCAAATGGTTCCATCCCTGTCAGCAGAAATGGTAAGCCATCTACGAAGAGTGTTGCACAAAGAATGAACTCTGTAGCTTCAGTAACCGCCAGTGTGTTGCCGGGGCTTGCAAGGGGAGCAAAGAATAGCAGCACTGCAACCTACAAGGCATGTCGTAAGAGGTGACTGATGTAGGAACTAGGAAGCTACCTAGTAAATAAAAGCAGAAATCGGATATGCTGGCACAACGTACAATTGCTCTTAGGCTCAGATCACATACAAATCACAAAGAGTGGTTTAACAAGTGCTCGATATGGAGCGTTTGAATAAGAAGCTTCAGCAATAGTCCTAGGGATCTCATGAAAAAATTGCACATGTGATTCTATCTGAATTTGAACCCGCAGCCTTCAGAACGACCAACAAATTCTTAACCACTTGGCTCATAGAGACCCTTAAAGCTAATATAAATGTTAGTGATAAGTTTAAGCCCTATGTTCCATTGGGAGCAGTAAGAAATAAGAGAGAAGGGAAGTTGTAGTGTTCCCTACAGAGTACAGGGATGCTGGTTCTGATGACAAAGCAACAATAACTATCAATCCAACAAAGAGAACTGTATGTGTGAAGTCAGAAATTGCCAAGTCCATACACACCCCAGATGATATGGACTTGGCAATTTATTATGGATACCTTCCTTGTTCTCAAGACTGGCACAATACCTTTTGTTTTATGTATCGCCCGAGTGTTGCCAGGGCTTGCAAGGGGAGCAAAGAATAGTAACACTGCGAACTACAAGGCATGTCGTTAGAGGTGACTGAGGTAGGGGCCTAGGGAAGTTACTCTAGTAAATAAAAAGTGTAGCAGATGTGCTGACCTACCTGTAGGCGCATAACTGGCACAATGTACGATCGCTCTTAGGCTCGGATCACATACAGATCACAAAGGGTGGTTTAACAAGTGCTCGATATGAAGCATTTGAAGAAAAGGATCCCAAGTTGCAAGTTTACTGATAAGAAAACAAAGATCAGAATACTAAGAGCATGCATATTCCCAGTGGCAATGTATGGGTGTGAAGCATGGACATTTAACAAGGCGGTGGAAAAACATATATGTGCTTTTGAAAATAAGTGTTACAGAAGAGTCCTTCGTATATCATGGACAGAGAAGAGAACAAATAGATATATCCAGAAAGAACTCAAAATTAAAGAAAACTGGCTGATGCTACAAATAAGAAAGAAAATTGAAGTATTTTGGGCATATAAAAGGTGCGAAGGGTTGGAAAAGACCAATATGGAAGGATGTATCCTGGCAAAAAGAAGAGGAAGACCACAAAGAAGATGGGTTCAGGATTAACTGATGACTTGAGCATGAAGGCTGCAGAGGAGGGACATCTGGCCTTTGAGAAAGATAAATTTCGAAGTACTGTTAGGATGGCAAAGTTCTGCTGAGGACAAGCTATTTCGTCTTCTTCTTCTCACTAGATTGGGATTTCAGATTCTCTAATAAAGGCAGCCGTCTGCCTCAGATTATCAGCCACACCATACAGATTGTCTTGGACACCAGTGTAAGTGGGCCACCTCTTTCTGTTCAAGTCTTTTTACTGGGGGCAGTTCTGTAGGATATGCTCTGTTGTCGTACTTGCCAAGCCACAGAAGCACATGTCGTTGTTGTCTATCTTGAATTTAGTGTATTTTGAATTTAGCTATTTGGTTATTGGTTACTAAACTGACGTCCTTGCACTCTGGGCAGACCCATAGGTGCTCAGTCTCCCCAACAGATATAGAAGAGTATGCATACTGATGGTTCCTGTGGTCAGCTGATTAAACACACCTCTCACTCTGCCTCTCAGGCATCCAGTTCGACTTGCACAACGGGTAACACCAAACTGCCTAAATCGCTTGATTGACTCAACATCGATTTTAGTGTCCTCATCCAACAGACAGTCGGAAGAGACCGAAGAATATCCCCTTATCCATCTTCAACTCCCCAACAATCAATGCTGTTGATGCAAGCATGTCCGTTCTTTCATTACCGTAAACACCCGCATATCCAGGGCAGTATATCCACGTAAGCCTCTGGAGGTTAGAAACTTCTATAGACGACATCCACTCATCCGAAACCTGCCCTTCTGGATCTTATAAAGCATCGACTGAGAGTCAGATACAACAGCGGCCCCAGTAAATAAAGTCCCAGACTTAGCTATTTGATGATGATGATCATAGAAGAAATTGTTTCTTAATAAAATACAACAACAGCACATATTTATATTGAACTCTTATATGTTTTAAAAAAAAACACATTCATATTATTAATTGTTACTTGTACGTAGGTCTTAGTCTAAAAAATTGAGCTTATTAATTTCTTCTAATCATCGGGTTTCTTGACCAAAAAAAACAACAACATTCATCAGATTATGCAACCTACAACATAGCTTCAATAGAGATAAGATAATTGTTGTTAAAACATCAGTCAAGTCAAGTAGTAGCATGTGCCTTGCAGAACATCGCATTCATCACAGTCCACCTGAAAAGCTCTCTGTCTCTTGCAAGTTCTCATGCCTCTTCCAGCGCCATGTTCAAGGTTTCTTTGATGTCCTGCTGCCACCTTCGTTTGGTCATCCCCTGCCTCCTTTCCAGGAGCCATGCCTTTCATCACCTTTCTCTCCAGAACACTGGTGGCATTTAAAATATCAGAGCAATCCTACATAAACAGTCAAAAACTTCAACCATAATAAAAAATGTAGCAATGAGTGTTTTGGGATATAAAAGGACAATATGGCACAAATTTGTCGGTACCTAACTTGCAAAAGTCTGGCCACTTAACATTAGCAATAGAAAAAAGCAACTGACTTCTTCTTTGTCCATCCCCCAAGGAGGCATAGGTCAACAACTAAGGTTTTCTAAGTCTCCTATCCAAGACCATCTTTTCCAGATCGCTCCATTCTCTTGCATTCTGTTTCCAACTCCTGTCTCCGGGTGTTTCTGTGTCTTCCCTTTTTCTATTACCCTGGGGCTTTGATTGGAGGGTCTGTCTCATGGTGCTGACAGGAGGTCTCCTTAGTGTGTGTCCTATCCATCACCACCTTCTGCCCCTTATCTCTTGTTCCAACTACCATTATCCCTGCACCCACATTTCCCTGTTTGTGGTCCTATCCTACCACCGTAGATGGAGTATCCTGCACAGGCATCTATTGATGCATGTCTGCAAGTGTTTGGTGTTCACTTTAGTTGTTCTCCATGTCTCCTCCATACAGAAGGACAGCCTTAATATTTGAGTTAAAAACAAGCAGCTGTGATTTATGCAAAAGTTTTAAAATGTGAACATTTGTGATTTTAAAAATTGGTAAAAATTCTACAACGAAAACAATGACACAGAAATATAAATCTGAGCCTGATAAAAACGACTAAACAATCAAAAAACATTGGAAGCACACAAGGATTAAGAAGATTTGTGTGGCTTGGACATTTTGTAAATTATAACTGGTCTTCTCTGCTATTTATGCCAAACTTGTTATTTTCTAACAGCCAAACTGGTATATAAATAAATAAAAAAAACCACCTGTCTTTACTGCCTGTATTACCGCTTGTTAGGGCGGTGTAGGACCAGGGGATTCTTTGCTATACCATGCATACAGTACATCGAGAAGTAAAGAATCAAGTGGTTCGGCCATCTGATGAGAATGAAACCACATTTACTACCATCACGTGCCTACAATAATCGACAGGCGCAGAGCATGAGGCAGGACAAGAACACGATGGATAGATAACATCTCAGAGTCCTGCGAAAGCATGGACTGACAACGTCAAGCGCAACACACCTGGCACAAGATAGAAAACTAACTCACCCAGACGCTTCAACAACAAATGTGGTTAAGATAAGATAAGGACCGGGGAGGACCATGAGTCTGAGGAATTTAATGGCCGCATGGTTAGTGCAGTCACCAAAAATTGTTGGGTTAAGATTTTTCTTTATGCCACAAAAGAAAAAATCTTAACCCACACTCTAATCTATTCGGTCAGACACTCCTTAGCTAAGACAAAGAAAACTACATTAAGTCAGAAAAAACCCAAAAATATTTTCAAATAATATCTTAATAAATCTATAGTAGGGGGGGGCTTTACCAAAACAAAAATACTTTCAAATAATATCTTAATAAGTCCCTAGTCCCTGGGGGCTTTACAAAAAAAAAACCCAACAAACTAGTAAAGACTTAATGGGAACTTCAATGTTCGTTGTTCTTGTGTTCGTTCTCTGGTCACAGTATCAGTAACTTCAATCTTCTTCTTCTTCCTCGTTCTTTCTCATACTCCTGGTGGTTTTGGGGTACTGGGTTAGAGCTTCTCCCTCTTCGATCTCCACAAACTTAGCCAGACTTCTTAGTAGTCATCTGTTTCTGGGGCCACCAAGGGGAGATCAAGTGGAGTCGTGGTCAGCTTTATTCTTACCTTGATGATAGTAGTCAGCTATGTATGTCGCGACTACTACAAGCCCTTGCTGGTTATGTGTAGTCCTCTGAAGGGTGACGGAGCATCTGACCAGTAGCTTCAACCAACTTTTGTATTCACTTTGCTTCATCTATAACTCACTCAAGTATGTTTGCTCTTTCGTTAATCTTCAGACCGTAGTATCAATAATTTCAATGAACTGTATGATTCACTTCACTTCATCTCACATTTGGTTGCTCTTCCGTCAATCTTCAGACCACAATATCAATAACTTTGATGAATTGTATGATTCACTTCACTTCATCTATAAATCACTCATGTTTGTTTGCTGTTTCATCATCTTCAGAAAACAGCATCCTTAACCTCTATGAACTGTATGATTTATTTCATCTCTCTCCCGATCGTTCTTTTTGGCCATTTTGATCATTCTTATTGTGATATATAAACAGCCTTTGCCAAGAACATTTGTTTTACGTCATATCTTCAGTACCATTTGGAGCTCTGTCCTTCGGTGACGTGTCCGATTTCAACCAGCATTTACTGGGTTCGCTCTTCGTTAGTCTTTGACTGTCCCCAGCCGACCTGCAAGGCAGCATGTTATTTACTTCATCTATAGCTCATCTCACCTTTGTGTGCTCTTCCATCAATCTTCAGCCTATGATATCTATTCTATCTATCTATTCTCTATCCTTGTTTTGCCTTTTGGCATCAGGTTAAAAAAAAAGGCACTTGGAGCGAGCCTCCTAGTGTGCTTTGTACAAGGTGGAATTTATTGCCTTGGATATTCTGTAGATCCATTGTTTACGTGGATGTCCTCTGGGTCTGTTGTATCCGAGTGTTAGTGATCTCTGTGTGAGACTGTCTTTTGGTAACTTGTATACGTGTCTGAACCATTTGATCTTTTGTTTCTTAACTCTTACTGGACCAGGGCAAAGGTCATGTTTTTACAAGCCATTTTTTGGTAGAATAAAAAAACACTCTAGTGTGGTTCCTGGTAAAAAGATGTCCAACCCAAAGCCATATAGTTTGGTGTTTGGTACACAAGGAGTTAATATATTGTAGCATCAGCAAGGATTCCACTTTAAAAAATATATCAATAACTTAAATGAACTGTATGGTTCGCTTTAGGTCATTCCTAGATCCCTTTGTCAAACCATATTAACCCCTGCACTCCCTGAGAAAAAAACACTCAAAACGGAAGAAATCTTGTACTAAAAATACAGACATTGTCTACCAACAGAAGTGATGCTAGATCCCTTTGTCAAACCATATTACCCCTGCACTCCTGGAAAAAAACACTCAAAACGGAAGAAATCTTGTACTAAATATTAAGTATGGGGACTGACAGACATTGTCTACCAACAGAAGTGATGCTCGCCCTCATAGAGTGTGGTCTCAAAGAGGAGTTTCATTGAAAACAATCCATGCCAACTGCTAGATTGTAAGAGCTGGGATTAAAGGCTGAAGTGATCAGAAAAGAACAGCATAACAGGTTTATGAGTAGGCTCATCAATCAACATCGAACAGGTACGGTCAGTCGCTGGACGTCGTTGGAGATATTGCGATGGAGATCGGAGCACCTATGGACATTTGCGGAGTGAAATTAAGATATTCCAACCTGCAAAGGAAGCACACAATAGTAACACTGCGACCTACAAGACATGTCGTAAGAGGCGACTGAGGTAGGGGTCTAGGAAAGCTACCTAGTAAATAAAAGCATTGCAGAAATCAGATGTGTTGGCTACTTGTAGGTGCATAACTGGCACAATGTACAATCGCTCTTATGCTTGAGATCACATACAAATCACACAGAATGGTTAACAAGTGGTAGATCTGGAGCGATCGAAGAAGAAAAATAAGAAGAGTGGTCAGAATGCAATAGCACAACATGTATATGAGTAGGCTCATCAATCAACATCGAACTGGTACGGTCTGTCATTGAAGATATTGCAAAGAAGATCGGGGCACTTAGGGATGTGTCCAGAGTGAAATGAAGATATTCCAAATTGAAACTGAAGTGATGCTGTATTTAAAGTACTCGAAACTAGGGCAGCGCCGTGCTATGAAACAGAGAGGAGGCCTCACCGTAAAGGGGGCGCAGAATAAGTAGCATAATCAAAATTGAAGGTTATTTAAAAGAAAAAAATAAAGGGTGGAATTACGAAGACTTGCATCATACTGAGAGAATATACCGCATGGCCCTGCTCGAAACTGTTGTCACAAGATTCTGTAAACTTGACATATTACACATTAATATATATATACTTAAAAACCTGCTCTGTATGTCATGTAGAATACACGTATCATCATCATCATCATCATCATAATCAACATCATGATGAACGATACACGTATAAATAAAGGAAGGGTCAACCAAACATATGCTTCAAAAATGACAGCCAAAATCTATTTGGCACACCAAAAAAAGTAATATTTAAAAAAAAATTATTATTTGAACTGCGGCAAAACGGAACAGCGCAAGCATTATCTGTACAACATGTGGATCATATGAACTTGAAAAAACATACAGCAACTGTCATGAAGAAATTATACGTATAGCAACAAAAAACAAACAGGCAAATCTCATATCATTAGAACATATCAGCTAATTAGAAACTATAAGGGAATTAAAGGTCATGTTATTTCTATGTGAGAGACGTGCAGGGGAGGACAACAGGGAGGGGACAACAGGGAGGTAGGGGACAACAGGGAGAGATGGAGACTACTAAGAGGGAGGAAATTATACAGTTCTGAAACATCTATTAAAATATGTGAGAAAAATTTGTGCTTTGTGTGTACATTATAAGGTTTGATGATGATCTTAATGAGGTATGGTACATGTTGGACAACATTAGTAGCAAGACAAGAGTGTGAGATAGAGAGACAGGGAGTGGAAGAGTGAGAGTTGAGTAGACTGTTGGAGTGAGGAGAGAACTGAAGAGACTGTTGAAAAGAGAGAGGTGGTGCTAAAAAGAGAAAGTATGGGGGTGGGGCTGAAGAGCTGGTTGACGAGAGTGAGAGGGGACTGAAGAGATTACTGGAGAGAGCGTAAAGTGGTGCCAAATAGATTGTTGGAGTGAGAGAATGAAGGGGGAACTGAAAAGATTGTTGGAGAGTGGTGGGAGGGGAGAACTGAAGAGAATGTTGGAGAGAGTTAAGGGGGTGACTGAAAAGATTACTGAAGTGAGAGTGAGTGGGGAAACTGAACAGATTGTTGGAGAGAGAGAAAGTGGGTGGGGGGACTGAAGAGATTGTTGACAAGAGAATGTGAGGGAGACCGAAGAGATTGTTGGAGTGATAGAATGTGGAGGGCTGAAGAGAGAGGGGTGCAGAGGGGGAACGAGCCTGAAGACATTGTTGGAAAGAGAAGGAACCTGAAGAGATTGTTAAGAGAGAAGAATGAGAAACTAAATAGATGTATGGTAAAAGTATAAAGGCTCGATTACAAATGACAAAAACAACAACATGCGTACAGATTTGGAATATCAACAACGTACAGTAATGCATATGTTAATCTATACAAAACACATACAATATCATCCTGGGTGATATACATGAAGAACATATAACTAAGATACAAAAAACTGAACACTTCTTATGCTTCCTGATATATTTCTTTTGTTCAAGTCTGGGGCAGTCTTTAAAATGTCTGACTTAGTCAATCTTCTTCTTCTTTGTGATCGGTTTCCTATGCTTGTCTAAACTGTGAGATGGGTTGCCTCTATGAAGCTGCATGTCAGTTGGGGTTCATTGTGGGTTACCCATAGCTTGTTATGTAGGCTTCGCTCACAAGGCCATGTCTCATTTTATTGCAAAATCTGATCAACTCAATCAAAGTCTGATCAAGTCAATCAAAGTCTGATCAAGTCAATCAAAGTCTGACCAAGTCAATCAAAGTCTGACCAACTCAATCAAAGTCTGACCAACTCAATCAAAGTCTGACCAACTCAATCAAAGTCTGATCAAGTCAATCAAAGTCTGACCAACTCAATCAAAGTCTGATCAACTCAATCAAAGTCTGATCAAGTCAATCAAAGTCTGATCAAGTCAATCAAAGTCTGATCAACTCAATCAAAGTCTGATCAACTCAATCAAAGTCTGATCAAGTCAATCAAAGTCTGATCAACTCAATCAAAGTCTGATCAAGTCAATCAAAGTCTGATCAACTCAATCAAAGTCTGATCAACTCAATCAAAGTCTGACCAACTCAATCAAAGTCTGACCAACTCAATCAAAGTCTGACCCAAATCAATCAAGTCTGATCACATCTCACAAAGTCAGACAGACCAAGACAAAGTCTGACAAAACCAGACAAAGTAAGACAAGCCAGAACAAAGTAACAAACAAACCAAGACAAAGTCCTGACAAACTCAAACACACTAGAAAAGGTGAAGCGAAGTTGAATAAAAACCAGACCAAAAAATCCACTCAAAAACAGACATTTCATCCAACAGCAGTATATACTCACTATAACCCCCCTCCACACACTAACATACAAGCCAACAAAAACAGAACTATGTACATGTGGCAAAACTCCCTCTCTGTGCATATCCAATCTGCATATCCGATCAGACGACAGCTAATAATACATATAAAATCTCAACTAATCTAAATTTAACATGAGGAAACTATTACAAAAACAAAACATCAATTAAAAAGTGAATATATGACGAACTATCCACACATGAAGTGAATAATAATAACTCATGTGGTTACCACCGAGTCCAGCTCTCGTTAACTAAACTCACCGTAAATATATATTTCTCCAGAGTTATTACATCAATCTAACGAGTCAAAACCACAAAACAATTAAATCTGTAATTATGTTTTTATTTTAAAAATAATTATTTAAAAAAATTTACCACAGGGAATATAATTTTCATAATCAAAAATATCATTATGGGAGACAATTAACACCGATTAATAATATTAGGATAACTCTGATGAAAAAAATGTTTTCACAGGTTATTTCCTTTCTGGTGGTGTGAAGAAATATCGCAATTTCATTCATATATTTACAAATACATTTACAAATGGATAAGATTACGACTAGAATATTAATGCTATTGGATGGTTTATCACTTCCACGATGGCCTGTTCTAGATGTAACTAGAACAAAGTAGTAATAACTATATTATTATGTATGAGTCTGCAGATGACGTCTGTATCTGCTTCGGCAGATGACTTCCGTATCTGCATCGGCAGATGATGTCTGTGTTTGCTTCGGCAGATGACATCAGTGTCTGCATCAGCAGATGACGTCAGTGTCTGCATCAGCAGATGATGTCAGTGCCTGCATCGGCAGATTGACATCAGTGTCTATATCGATAGATTATGTCCGGTTCTGCATTGACAGACAACAACAAAGCTCATCTGACAGTGTACATTTTTTGTACAATGGAAGAAGTAACACAGCAAAAATGAAAAAAAAAACATAGTGGTTGAATAATCCCCTACTGGAGAATAAACGCTGGGGTTGTATACCAGAGCCTGCGAAGCATGTCGGGCAAAAGTACCGAAGCGTCAGAGAACAATACATGATAGTTGAGAACATGAGGAGTTGATATAAAAATAACAAGGTTATTGACAGCTGAAGACAATTGACATCGTTCTTAGTAGGACACTAAACAATGTTACTTCTCTATCATATTACCAGATCTTCATCACATACGCCGCTGCTGTCACATAAACTGTTGTCATATACTACTACTAGCGTATATCACTGTCACATAGATATCTGTTGCTATTACACATAACTTGGCATGTTTCACTTTCAGATATAAACTTGACATTTGTCATGGCATATTTACTTTCACTATAAATTTGGCATTTGTCACTTGGCATATTTCACTTTCACATATAAACTTGGCATTTGTCATATTTCCCTTTCACATATAAATTTGGCATTTGTCACATTTTACTTTCATATATAAACTTGGCATATTGGCATTTATCACTTGGCATATTTCACTTTCATATATAAACTTGGCATATTTCACTTTCACATATAAACTTGGCATTTGTCATTGGCATATTTCACTTTCATATATAAACTTGGCATTTGTCACTTGGCATATTTCACTTTCACATATAAACTTGGCATTTGTCACTTGCATATTTCCTTTCATATATAAACTTGGCATATTTCACTGTCATATATAAACTTGGCATTTGTCACTTTCATATATAAACTTGGCATTTGTCACTTGGCATATTTCCCTTTCACATATAAACTTGGCATACATTGCTTTCACAAACAACTTGGTATTTCAAATTTTTCTACATTTAAGTCTGTAGTCATGTTAGTTCTGCAGGTCAGCATGTTCGTTGCCACACTCCAGCATGTCCAGATGTGTACAGCTAAGTCAGTGTCTGAGACTTTCCTATATCACATAATTGAGAGCGTACTGCATTGATGACATCAGCTCTGTCCATACTTCTGCCAGCTTGAGTCAGGCATTGTTTGCAAGAAAGTTAGCATACTCGTTGATCTGCACTCCAGCAACTCCAGGTGTGTACAGTCAAGTCATTGTTCTTCTCTTCTCTCCTCGCCCAAGTGGTTACGGGGCCTAAATTTGGGGTGTAAAGAATAGAACCACTGTTACTGCTACGCATGTCGTAAGAGGTGACTAAGGAGGTTTGGCTGAAATCGGATGCACATGTCCTAAGCGTGTAGAAATCTATGCGTTTGAGGGCCTACAAACCAATGTGCAAGCGTATCACGTTCTTGCCAAAGATCAAACATATCACAAAGAGTGATTAAAATTGGTCATAAAGAGAGCATAGAGAAGATCTTCTCTTCTCTCTTGTCATCACTTTCCTTTCTTATTTTATTCCTCACTTTCCTTTTCTCATCATCTGTTATTGACAATCGTTCGATTGATATTCAACTCAACTCTGAAAATGTTACTTATATGTAGTTTTAATACCGCCTGTTGCACATGCCCCGATCCCACCTATATACAAACAAGCCCTTCCTCTCTCTTGCCCTCCCTTCTTCTCTCTTGCCCTCCCTTCCTCTCTCTTGCCCTCCCTTCTTCTCTCTGTCTTATCTATCCTTTTATTATCAGTTTCTCTTTTCCAGGTATTTCTAGGCCTTTCCTATCTCCTCTTTCCCTGTGGGTTCCAAATCATATATATATATATATATATGTATACACACACAAAGAAACACACAAGCACACAGGTTCAAAACACTCTCCTGTTATTCATCACAGATATACACACACACACAAGCCTACACTTTCTTTCAAACATAGATGTTCTCCTATCATTTATCACAAATACACACATTCACACACACACATACATACACACACAAGGCCACACATTCTTTCCTGTCATTTATCACATATACACACACTCAAGCCAGAGACCCCTAGGATTGTTGCTGGAGCTACAGAGTTCGTGCTTTGTGCAATACTCTCGGCAGGTGGCATGCCCTTTCTGTGGAGAGGACCGGCGTATAGGGTAAAACCCGTGCAATTAAGTCAATCCTTGGTTTTTAAACTCAAGCCCACACATATACACACACTCAAGCCCATGCAAACCCACACATATACACACACACAAACCCACACATTTAACCATAGATGCTCTCCGATCATTTATCCCAATTATACACACAAATCCACATGTTTTGTCATTCATCATATATATATACACACACACACAAGCCCACTTATTCAAACATACATGCTCTCCTGTAATTTCTCCCATACACAAAAACACACAAGTCCCCACTCGTTCAAACATACATTCTCTCCTATCATTCATCACACACACACACACACATATATATATACATAAACTAAAGATATAAATTTCAGAACAAGGTAGCCCACACGAGCAGCCACATGAGTAGCCCACACGAGTAGCCACAAGTGAGAAAGGAACCGCACATCACAAGATGAGATAAAGACATCAAAGAGCTAACTACTGCCGTTGCCGTTACTGTTGCGATGTTCCAGTGGGTTGCGCAGACTCTCCAAGCTTGGGGAGCCAGGGATGTCTGAGCCATACAACTTGCTGGCTTTTTTGTTCATTGTGGCAACGATTTGAGTGGACAGGTTGAAACCCTGAATAATTTCATCCTTCCATTGGTTTATCAATACCTTGTCCTGGGGGAAATCAAACAGAAAGGCATTAATGAAATATTGAATTATAAGTGTTAAAGGAGGTTGGGGAGTTGAAGATGGATAAGGGGGCGTTCTTGGTCTCTTCACGACTGTCTGTTGGATGAGAACACTGAAATAAATGTTGAATCGATCTAGCGATTTAAGCAGTTTGAAGTTACCCGTTGTACAAGTAGAACTGAATGCCTGAGGGACAGAGTGAGGAATGTGTTTAATCAGCGAGCCACGGGAACCATCAGTATGCATGTCCTTCGATATCTGTTGGGGAGACTGCACCTATGGATCTACCCAGAGTGCATGGCGTCAGTTTAGTAACCAATATGGAGGACATTGTACAGAATTGGTAACATATGCAGAGTATAGGATAACGTAAACATAAGAAACAATGATCATGGTGGCAACAATCTGAGTGATAAACTATTGGTTTATCAACATCTTGTCCTGGGGGAATCAAACAGGAAGTGATATGAAACATTGAATTATATGAGTTGGGAGAAATGTCAATATTATGTTGTCCCGTGTGTTGCGGGGCCCAAAGTGAGCAAAGAATAGTAACACTGTGACCTACAAGGCATGTCTTCTTCTTCTTTTTTGCGTTCGTTCTTTAGACCAATTTTAATCACTCTTTGTGATATGTTTGATCTTTGCCAGAGCGTGTATCGTTGCACATTGGTTTGGTAGGCCCTAACGCATAGACTTCTACGTTTAGGACATGTGCATCGATTTCAGCCAAAAGGCATGTCTTAAGAGGCGACTAAGGTAGGGGCCTAGGGAAGCTACCTTAGTAAATAAAAGCGTCACAGAAACCAGATATGCTAGCTTACTTATAGGCGCATAATTGGCACAGCATACAATCGCTCTTAGGCTAGGATCACATACAAATCATAAAAAGTGGTTAACAAGTGGTCGATATAGAGCAGTGTTTCCCAACCTTTTTAGTGCCATGCCCCACCAAGCCTTTCAAAAATTCATATGCCCCCTTCCTATGTAACATATACAAAATATTTTATTTTCCAAAATGGAATTCTTCACTGAAGAAACTTAAATGATAGGTTTTAGGAAGAAATCACTAGAAATTGTTGAGGAAAAACAGTAAGTAAATTTTCAAAACATATAATGGAGAACAGAAATTCAAGTACGATATCATTTTAATGATATATTTTTCTATATTATTTTAATTATTAGTAACTATTTATTACTTACACTTAGTGAGATCCTTACGATTGATAGATGCTGCAAAGAGATTTTATGTTAGGTTCCAATTTAGTTAGCTTCAGTCTCAAGTCTCCCATTGTGTTATATTCAACTAATTTCTTTTTTTTAGCAGCAAATCAGTTATGGCACTAAAACCACATTCAGTTAAATATGAAGATAGAAATGGTAATAAGTTTTCTTGCACATTTGGTTGAATTTGTATATTTGATTTCTGTTTCCTCACAAACCCATGCACTCACTCCTTTTATATTAAATGAAGTTTTAACTGACTCATCATTTTGTACATCTGCGAGTTCTTCTTGGTACTGCATATTTGAAATAGACAAATCCACTAACATTGACTGCAATCAATTTGTTTCAAATTAGAAAATCTTTCTTTTAAATCAGCCGATAGAATTTTTAGATGATCGACAATAACAAGTATCAGTATAGCGGTATCAGTCACTTCACATTTCTGGAGCCAATGAAACTCTTCAAAATGTTTGTTTCAAATATATTTCTGACATAGTTCACTAAAGGTAATAAAACCAAATATCTTAGCTTTTCCATCAACAAGTTTTATTCTTCCTTGAAGGTGGTTATTTAATATATTTTGTTTTTCAAAGATATCAGCTAGATAACTCACAAATGCTTTTCTATCGACCGTTAACAGATACTTTATTTCAGGTTTATTGCTTTAAAAATCACTAAGTGTATCAAATAGTTCCATAAATCTTGTCACGCAGTTCCCTTTCAAGAGCCATCTTACTTTAGTGTGAAGTAAAAGTCTCACATGGTCTGCACTTTCACAAAATAGCTTGAAGAGACAGTCACATTTGGCATTAGCTTTAATAAGCATTGATACACTTTATAATTGAATTTAGTACTTCATTTAGAACAGGCGAAATATTTTTAGCTACAAATTTTCCGTGTGAATAACACAATACACAAGAAATATTTATAGATTCTCATCTTTCAGCAATTTTAAGCAGCCATTTTCTCTGCCTATCATATTATTAGTACCATCTGACAACGATGTTATATTTTTCATTGGTATATTTATGACATATAAGTAATTTTTTAGCTTATTATATACACCTTTGGAGGTAGAGGTGCTTTCTAATGATTTACAGAATAACATTTCTTCAGCAAAATCCCCATTATCAATATATCTTGCGTAAGTTATCAATACTACTTATCGACACTGTCTCTCAAAGTTGATTCATCCATTTGCATTGAGAATTTTCTTGTTTTCAGCTTTTAAACAGGTGTATTTCAATATCCTCACTAATTTCGTCTATTCTATTGCTAACAGTATTGTTACTGAGTGGTATAGCTTTCACCTCTTGGTCATCTTTTTTTCAGAACCGTTTTAAGAAATGATGATATTGATGGTTTGATTAAATTCTCTCCTATAGTATGATTTTTCCACATTTAGCAATGAGTAAGAAATTTGATAACTAGCCTCAAAGTACGATTGACAGTTGCAGTATGAGCAGTAAACAGAGACTGTAATGTTGCTCTTTTTTAAAATTTGTCTTTAAAGTTTGAAAGTAATTCAAATCTGACATAATATGAGCACTATGTTTCACCTTCAAATTCGCCTCAAGGCGAGTTTTTTAAATGATCGTTGGTCATGCATTGTTGGCGTAAAAGACATTAATGTGGAATACATTAATATAGTAATATTTCATATCAGGTGATATACGTTTGAGCAAATTCGATTATTATAGCATGACTATTTGAAGAAGAAAAACCAAATCATTAACAATATTTATACTCACATTTATGTGATCATATCTGCTCTTCTGAAAAAGTATGCATTGTTCTCTTCTAATTAGCTCTGATAAATTCGAACCTCCAATAGTTATATCTTCTACATGAAGCTCTTCGGTTCTCTTCTGCTTTTCTCGTATAATCTTGCCTAACAGTCCTGTACTTTAGCTGTTCTGTGTCTAGTTTTCTATTTTTATTCTAGCTACCTCACAAGCTGTTCTGTATTTGGCTCTCTATCTGCACTATTATTCCATCTTCTTAAAGTCCATCGTGTATATATATATGGGTGAATATTCTATTACTTTACTATTCCAAAACTTTGTTCTTAGGACTGCGATTTCCCACATCTGCTACTCTCTTGGAAAAGACTCATTTACTTGACTATCGACATTCTTCTGTCATTGGCTAAAAATGTATGTCCCAACCACGCCTTCTCAATCTGTCGCTAAACATGGAAAAAAGATCTCATGATATTCTACTGTAATCCATATATAAATGCTTCTTCGTTAACTATACAACTACAAAATGGTACTCTAAGGACACCTGTATAATCTAGCTGCACAGTGAGTATCCATTACTCTGGTAATCAGACTAATGGCACATAACTTGTATTTGAGTCAAACCAACTTGATGTTTCTTGGTTTCTTTTCCCATCGTACCTAACATTCCAAGCCAAATCAAACCAGACCTATTTTCTATGGCAGAAATATGATATGCGTGGCTCTGTCCAATACTGTTACATACTCAAGATTGCACTGTATAAACTCATTTTGCACTTCATGACAAGGTTGGCAAATGACGGACACATTACATTTTTTTTTTTATATGACTCGATTTTAACACAATAACACATGCTTTCCCGCTTTCAAAGCTTTGTTAAAGGAGATAAAAATGTACCTAGATATAAGTACTTTCCATTTATTGAAGATTTTTAAAACTTCAGTAAAGTGATTGTGAAGCAACATCCGTTTTTGTCAACAGACATCCAAAAGTCAGTGTATCGGTTTTGCAACATTATGAACATTAGTTAAACTCCGAACGAGTCCATTGCCCCCCCTAAACGATGAAAATGCCCCCTGTGGCGTCGCTACGTTGGGAAACAGGGATATAGAGTGTTAGAAGAAGAAGAATATTATGTTGGTAGCGTATGCAGCGTGTAGGATAATGTTAACGTATGAAACAATGATCATATATGTTAGAGAGAACATCCCATACAATTATGTGATCACAAGATCTGTATGATACAAGAAAACAAAGATCTATATTCTTTGATAGGACCATCATCATTGCACTTTGGTGAATAATCATGTGCGTTCCGATATCTTTCTTACACAGGACGATCTCAGCGGCAGTGCTTTAACCTGCATGCAGCGTCACGATGTAATTTAGAAGATGGTAAAATATTTTGTCGAATTTTATTTTAAATCTTTCTAGTGAATTTTGCCTGGGCTTTCTAGCCTGCTCTTCTTGATTTTGAACTGTCACGGTTTTCATGTGTCAACTTGAACATGGGCCCTACATTTGAACTGTCCAGTTTTTTTAATGTGCTCAATTTGAACATGGGCCTACATTTTGAACTGTCACGTTTTTTAATGTCTCAATTTGAACATGGGCCCTACATTTTATATCCGTCTCCGATAGGACTAGGAACTCGATCTCACCTACACTGAGATTGGGTATATCTGAAAAATATTCAGATAGCTCCACGAGGATTGAACTGAGTACCTTTGTAATGAGAGGCTAGCACCTAACCTTTACGCATACAGATACCCTTTAAAAAGATCTATCAACATATAACAATGATATATATGACCAACAACAACAACTGATATACAACAATATTGATATATATGACCAACAACAGCAACTGACATACAATAATTATATATATATGACCAACGACAGCAACTGACATACAACAATTATATATATGACCAACAACAGCAACTGACATAGAACGATACATATATATATACCGACAACAGCAACTGACATACAAATATATATATATGACCAACAACAGCAACTGACATACAACAATGATATATATGACCAACAACACCCCCAACAAGGTTTTGTAACTAAGAAAGCAACAGTTTGAAAGGGAAACAACGTACCGGTGATGTAATGATGATTTTATCTGTCTTCAGGTTCAGAACAATGCAGTTGTCCATCTTCTGATGTCTCTGAAACTCTGGCACCACTTCCTTGATGTCAAGCATGGAATACAGCTGTGAGAGAAAGAGAGAGAGACAGTCAGATTTGTCAAGCATAGAATACAGCTGTGAGAGAGAGACACTCAGATTTGTCAAGCATGGAATACAGCTGTGAGAGAGAGAGAGAGAGAGAGAGAGAGAGAGAGATAGTCAGGTTTGTCAAGCATGGAATACAGCTGTGAGAGAAAGAGAGAGAGGCAGCCAGATTTGTCAAGCATGGAATACAGCTGTGAGAGAAAGAGAGAGAGTCAGAGCTGTCAAGCATGGAATACAGCTGTGAGTGAGAGAGAGAGAGAGAGACTCAGATTTATCAAGGGGTCAAAGGCGCATCGGGACAACGCAGTGCCAGGATTAGTGATCTGGCACTAATCAAGATCCTACCCAACCTCCACGTGGTGACCCTGGTAACAGACAACGGTTCCCGTCTGGCTAAGCGGGTAGGGATCGAGGGAGAGCTACTTTGGTACAAGTAGCGATGCAGATGTAGTCACGTTGGATGAGAGTTGTGGTGGAGAGACATGATCACCTACGCCGGCAATCATGGCACTTGATTGAATTAATTGATCAGGAAAGGAGAGAGGAAGACCATGAAAAATATGGTTAGCTGGCATAGCAGAATCTTGTCAAAGAACAAAAATAACAATCACCCAAAGCCACCAGAACAGCACAAGAAAAATCCCAGAAAACCATGACACTTCTTCTTCTTTCTTCTTTGCGTTCGTTCTTTACGACCAATTTTAATCACTTTTGTGATATGTTTGATCTTTGCCAAGAACGTGTATATGTTGCACATTGGTTTGGTAGGCCCCTAAACGCATAGACTTCTACAAGTTTAGGATACATGCATCCAATTTCA
This sequence comes from Arion vulgaris, assembly GCA_020796225.1. Classification (NCBI taxonomy): domain Eukaryota; kingdom Metazoa; phylum Mollusca; class Gastropoda; order Stylommatophora; family Arionidae; genus Arion; species Arion vulgaris. The sequence continues at coordinate 18,590,971 of CM036775.1, forward strand.
GCCAAACCTCCTTAGTTGCTTCTTACGACATGTGTGGCAGTTAACAGTGGTTCTATTCTTTATACCCCAAATTTGGGCCCCGTAACCACTAGGGCGATATAAAAAGTATGCATACTGATGGTTCATGCATGTGGCTCGCTGGTTAAACAACCTCCTCACTCTGCCCATCAAGCATCCAGTTCTTTCACAAACCATGATACTGATCAACAACCCGGTAGCAGTGTGATGACAAAAGAAGAAGAAGATGTGAATAAAAACCTCTATGAGATGTGAACTAACCTCTACTCCTTTGCCCCTGGGTACAGAGCCATCTCTTGCCTTCTGATAAAACTCCAGCCTGTTTGGGTACAGTTTGAGGTGTTTCTTTGTCCACGACTGATTAAATGGTCCACCCAGCTTCAAGACCTCACCTTCCACGATGCAGTCTGTTGGGCCAGCTGTAATGGGAACAAATGATCTCAGACTGATATCTGTCATATCTCAAACCTAATGTGTGTGTGTGTGATAACCTTTGACATATAGTTTACAGGGTGTCCACAAAAATAATTGTGTGTGTGATTCTTGCGTTTGCCCGCTATGAATTCAGACTTTGTCAGGGTGCCTGGTATGGCGCTTCTGACTGTGTGAAGGCATGCTTTCCTTTTATCAGTGTTCCACCATCATACAGGTGTGCCTTCTCCGACTTCAGAGGTAGTGTGTGTGATAACATTTGAATACAGTTTACAGAGTGTCCACAAAATAATTGTGTGTGTGATAACCTTTGACATATAGTTTACAGGGTGTCCAAAAAAATAAAACATATTCAAAGTAAGAAATATTATTTTAGAAAATGAATGAATTTTAAAATGATGTCATAGAATATCAGTCCTTCCTTCCTTTCGTTTGCTTGAAATATTGTCCATATATTCAATGTTGTCTCTTGTATGAACTTCACTGTCTTTTGTAGCTCACACAGATGTCCGTGTAGTTTTCTGTCGAGTGTTGTTTCATTAGGCCAGTGAGTTTGCCTCAGTGTATCATATTCGGGCAGTCTTGAAGTATGTGCTCTGCAGTCTGGTTTGCCTGTCCACATGTACACACGGCTGAATTGCCAATCTTGAATTTTGTATACATGTGGCTGCGGAGCCGACTGTGTCCTGTTCTAAGGCGCAGAATAACAACTTGTTCCAATCTGCTCATATTATAGTAATCGTCTTGTGTTGGTATTTGTGGCTTTCTCATTGATTTAATCATCCTTTTCTTTTGGTGGTAGGTAACTGGCACATCCGGCTGCTCTCCTGCAGCACCTTCCTTGGCCAATCGGTCTGCTGTTTCATTTCCTGGTATTCCACAGTGAGAGGGTATCCACTGCAAGCGACCCTGCGATGCATGGACAATTTAGACAGTAGGGTATGTAGACCTGGCAATTTTCTGGACTGAAGTGCTTGGAGTGCTGATTTTGCATTAGTCAAAAATACAACAGGTTGAGGATTGGGTCTGGTATTCAACAGTTTTTCAGTTGCCACCTTGATTGCCTGAATTTCTGCATCATAGTTGTGACAGAATTTCCCCGTTGGTACTTTAATCGCATCTCTAGCGTTGTTTGGGTATTCTATGTACACTCCTGCTCCTCCATTCTTCACTGGATTTTCTGCTGACCCATCCGTGTATACCCGGACCCAGAGGTCATGTGGGTATTCTTCATCAAGTAAACTGAGAGTGACTGTCTTGCGTTGTATGCTGTTCTGCTCATCCTTGTCGAATATTCCTTTCACTTCTGTCGGTATACATACTTCTGGTTCAGTCTCCTCTCTCCAAAGGGTTTGCTCTGGCACAGACTTTAGGGGAATGCCAACTTTTGGTAGGTCTGAGGTTTGCCTATTCAGTCTTTTGGCCTGGTGAATAAAGCTGCTTCTTTTCAGCCGCCCCAATGCTAGATTTTGGAATCTGTTTTCCATTGGGTGGCTTGGCATACTCAGAAACTTTTCTGCCTGCGTCATCACTTTTGTGTCTCTGCGTTCTCTCAGTGCTTGTATTCCCCCACTCTTTCCATCTCCACTATTGGTGTTGATTTCAGGATATCAGTGATATTATCTATCCATCAGGTTCTTGGTCTTCTGGCTCTGTGCCCCGGGGTTTCCAGCTTTTATAGGCGCGAGATGCTAGTAGATCTGGTTTCACTCTCATTAGGTGACAGAACCATTTTATTTGTTGTCGTCTAATATGTTGGATACATGGTGTGATTCCAACGACATTTCTAATGTTCTCATTTCTCAATCTATCTCATCTTGTAACATTGATGGCTTTGTTTATTTAACCCTTTAGCTGCTAAAGACGTATATATACATTTTGCCCATTCACTTCTAAAGATGCATTAACACGTCTGTTATTATCTCTCCTCTGTGGGCTAAAGACGTGTTAACACGTTATACATTGCTACTGTCACTCCTATAGGCGTACATTCACTTTTGTGACCTAGAAACAAAGAGTAGAGATATTTTTAGCTCAGCCCTTGAAAAGTATGTAGCAGCGAAAGGGTTAAACAGTTCATTTCACACGTTGTAATCTTTCTCACTTTGGAATGTGGTAAGGGACCATGTTCAACATAAGTGGAACTTTGACTGATTTTGTCTATTGTCTTTCCCCAGGTGGATGATTGAATTGGTTGTCCACTCATGCTGTTAAGTGTAGGGGTGGGAGCTTTAATTTGTGTTCCAGGGCCAGATGAGTTGCCCTTGTGTTATATCCGTGTTTAAATGCATCCCAAAACAGTTGATGTATGGAAGCTTGAAGAGGGCAGATGTTCAGTTGGTGGACAGCAAAAATGCTTTAAAGACACTCTTAAAGTGTCCTTCAAATGCTTTGATATAGACAACACATGCTGGGAATCCCTGGCGCAAGATCACCAAATGTGGCACTATAACAACACAAGAGGTGCTCGCATAGCTGAGAATCATCGTGCCGGTGTGGCACAGAGAAAAGCGAGCCGGAAAAAACAGAACACACAACACCCACATGTTTAACCTTGATCATGTATGTCCCACCTGTGGTAGGGGATTGTGAGGTGCAGCAGCACACTATGAGGCTGTTGTCATCATCACTTGCGATGGACAGCTATTAATTAATATCCTTGTTTATTTAGTGTGGTCTTGATATTTATCAATCTTTTACTTGGTCTTCCTTTGGCTCTAGTACCTGATCAACTTAATTATTAACCAAAATTCAAGTAAGTGGCTTTGCTAAAGACACAGAAACTGACATAATGTTAGAAATAATTTTAGCATTATGCGTTCGTTTAGAAATGTTGAACTAACGGAAGTGTTTTGCTGGGGCTCTCAAGGGGAGCAAAGAATAGTAACACTGCGACCTACAAGGCGACTGAGTTAGATGTCTAGGGAAGCTACCCCAGTTTAAAAAAAGCATAGCAGAAACCGGATGTGCTGGTCTATTTGTAGGGGCATAACTGTTACAATGTACAATCACTCTTAGGGTCGGATCACATACAAATCACAGAGCGGTTTAACAATTTGTTGATATTGAGCGTTAAAAGAAAATAATACAAAAGGCAAGATCAGCATTTGTCATTCTGAAGAACATTTGGAGATCAAGAATGGTCAGGAATCAAACTAAGATAATGATCTTTAACTAACATGTCAAGGCTGTCCTTCTATATGGTGCGGAGACTTCTTCTTCTTCTTCTAACCAGGGCTGCGAGTTTTCACTCTTGGGCAGCCAATGCCAATTTGTAGAATCTGCATGTGTTCTGTAATTGTGGGAGACTAGTGTAAAGGATATTATGAACAGATGGGTGTGGTGGGAGGAGTTCATGGTGCGGAGACATGGAGAACAACTAAGGGGAACACCAAAAAGTTGCAGACATTCATCAATAGATGCCTGGGCAGGATACTCCATCTATGATGTTATGACAGAATCACAGAAAGGGAACTGTGGGATAGAACTGGACAACTACAGGTGGAACAAGAGATAAGGAGCAGAAGGTGGCGATGGATAGGACACACATTGAGGAGACCCACTAACAGCATCATGAGACAGGGTAATAGAGGTTTTTAAGGAAGACCCAGGAACACACGAAGATGGAAGTTAGAGACAGAATGCAAGAAAATGAAGAGAGAGTGGAGAGATCTGGACAAGATGGTCTTGGATAGGAGGGATTGGAAGACATTGGTTGTAGACCTATGCCTCCCTTGGGGTGAAGAGTGAAAAAAGACAAGCTAGACAAGAGATAAGGGGCAGAAAGTGGCAATGGATAGGAGGGCTTGGAAGACCTTGGTTGTAGACCTATGCCTCCCTTGGGGTGAAGAGTGAAAAAAGACAAGCTAGACAAGAGATAAGGGGCAGAAAGTGGCAATGGATAGGAGGGCTTGGAAGACCTTGGTTGCGAACTTATACCTCCCTAGGGGTGAAGAGTGAAAAAAGACAAGCTAGACAAGAGATAAGGGGCAGAAGGTGGCAATAGATAGAAGGGATTGGAAGACATTGATTGTAGACCTATGCCTCCTTGGGGTGAAGAGTGAAAAAGACAAGCTAGACAAGAGATAAGGGGCAGAAGGTGGCAATAGATAGGAGGGATTGGAAGACATTGGTTGTAGACCTATGCCTCCCTTGGGGTGAAGAATGAAAAAAGACAAGCTAGACAAGAGATAAGGGGCAGAAGGTGGCGATGGATAGGAGGACTTGGAAAACCTTGGTTGTGGACCTATCTCTCCCTAGGGGTGAAGAGTGAATAAGAAGTGATAAGTTTCAGTTCTATATTCCATTGGGAACATAAAAGAATTACGGACACAGAGATAAGTTATGTACATACCCAAGTCTACTTCATCTCCCTTGGGTTTCTGCTTGCGTTTCTGTTCCATCTTGTCTGTGTCAGTATTGATGGTCTCAAACACGGTCTCAGCCACCTCATGTTGCCAGCGCTCAGAAACAACCAGAGGGAAATTTTTGTACAAGTCCTGGTCAGATTCCAGCAACTATATGAAGATAAGAGACAGGATAAACTGATTATATGATTGATTTATAGACAGGACCATCATCATTGACACTTCAATGTGTAACCATGTGTGCTCTGATCTCTTTCTTACATAAGAGATCTCAGCGGCAGTACACAAACTCTGTAACAGCGGCAAAGATCCCCGGTGTCATTTTAGAAGATGGTAAAATATTTTGTGGAATTATATTTTGAATAAAACTGCAGGATTAGATATTTATAGTTTTATAAAACTGTAGGATTAGATATTTATAGTTTTATAAAACTGTAGGATTAGATATTTATAGTTTTATAAAACTGTAGGATTAGATATTTATAGTTTTATAAAACTGCAGGATTAGATATTTATAGTTTTATAAAACTGTAGGATTAGATATTTATAGTTTTATAAAACTGTAGGATTAGATATTTATAGTTTTATAAAACTGTAGGATTACAAGAGGAGTGTCTGGTCAAACGGATTAGAGCGCGGCTCTCATGCGAGAACCCGGGTTAAATTCGCGATAAGGTCAAGGATTTTTTTCTGTTGTGGGCATAAATGAAAATCCTAACCTGAACAGCTTCGCGGGGGGCTGCACTAGCCATGCAGCCATTAAATTCCTCAGGCTCTCGTCCCACCTGTCTTAAATCGCCCCCAAAAAGCGGTACTACAGGCAGTAACAACAATTTGTTTTTAAATTTTTAAAAATAGGATTAGAAGAAAATCTATAATCTCTTCTTTGTTCTTCTCGTAACTTCCCCCATGAATCATAAGGCAGCAACAAATTTCCTCCAACCAGACCTGTCTTGAACAAGCCAGCTTAGTTCATTTCCCAGCTCTTCTCTTTACCAGACTACAGTTTGTCTCCATGTCTCTTTTTTTTTTTCTATCCAGAAGCACTTGAGCTTTTCAGCTCTTCGACTCGGTGCCATGGACATCTGTCTTCGGTTCGGTGCCACGAACACCGTAAATCTGGGAATCTGTGGTTTTTCTGCCAGCCCGCAGAATTGAACCCGCACACACAGAGGGATAGTCACCCGTAGTCCAACGCGCTACGAACACGCTGGGCAGACGGGCAGCTCCATGTCTCTCCAGATCATCCCTTACCTCTTTTGCCTCCCGGATATTCATTTCAAAGCCACATGTGGGTGTCTGGTCTTCTGCAGTTATGATATACATTGAAATGAATGAAAATCGTGGCATATCTATTACAGGAGAACACCATCAAGTATAGTAAGTGAGATGTTGATTTCCCAGGCACAACTTATTATACCTTCAGTAGTTTGCCATTACTAAATGCTACAGAAAGATCCTACGAATACCAATGACAGAAAAAGAAAGAACACTGATGTCCTGAAAGAACTAAATGTTAAAGAGAATTGGCTGATAAACAACATACTATACAGAAAAATTACATACTTTGGTCACATCAAGCGTCACGATGGACTGGAAAGAACAATATTAGAAGGCAGGGTCCCAGGACGCAGAGGCAGACCAAGAAGAAGATGGCTACAAGATATTAAAGAAACCATGAACATGACCATCGCTGAAGTGGGTGAACTGGCAAGAGACAGAGTGAATTTCAGATGTGCTGCAAAGAGAGCAACGTCCTATAAAGGATACGCACCTTGATGATGAGATTGCCATTGCTTTCTGAAAGGGGAGGTCTATTTTTACTGTTCATAAAAATCTATGGAAACAAATTTGCCTGCAGCGGAGTTTGAACCAGACATACTTGGGTTGTGATCGAGCTCACTACCGCTTAAGTACACCCGTGTGTTGCCGGGGACCTCAAGCGGAGCAAAGAACTGTAACACTGCGACCTTCAAGGCATGTCGTAAGAGGCGACTGAGGTAGGAGCCTAGGAAGCTACCCTCCTAAATAAAGTGTCGCAGAAATCTGATGTGCTGGCCTACTTGTAAGCATATAACTGGCACACCGAACAATCACTCTTAGGTTCAGATCACATACAAATCACAAAGAGTTGTTAAAGAAGTGGTCGATATGGAGCTTTCGAAGAAGAAGAAGACTGCCGCTTAAGCTACAGATGACCACTAATGTACATTAGAATTATCTATTAGTGAGTTTATTTATTATAAATTCAATAAGAATCTCGATCAGAGACCAAGACTTAAAATAAATATACAACTTCAAGTGCCTAAATAAGTCAAGTAAAAGTAAAGGAAGAATGAAAATCCAGTCCTTCGAAACTAAATGCTACAGAAAGATTCTACGAATACCATGGACAGAAATAAGAAAGAACACTGATGTCCTGAAAGAACTAAATGTTAAAGAGAATTGGCTCATAAACAACAAACTATACAGAAAAATTAGATACTTTGGTCACATTAAGCATCGTGACGATGGCTTGGAAAGAACAATATTAGAGGGCAGGGTCCCAGGAAGCAGAGGCAGACCAAGAAGAAGATGGCTACATGATATTAAAGAAACTATGAATATGACCATCGACGAAGTGGGTGAACTGGCTAGAGACTGAATTTCAGATGCGCTGCAAAGAGAGCAACGTCCTTTAAAGGATACGCACCTTGATGATGATGAAAAGTAAAGGACTCCTATTTCATATTGAAGAATACAGTGTGTTAAGTCTATATTTTTTATTGACCATCGGCACACGATGGGTGTGCAGGTGTTTGCAGTAATGAGAGAGCGGATATGCTTGCATCAACAGCATGTTCTTCAGTCTCATCAGGAATGTCTGTTGGATGATGACACTAAAATAGATGTTGACTAGATCCAGCAATTTAAGCTGTTTTTTAGTTACTAGTTGTACAAGTAGAACTGGATGCATGAGGGGCAGAGTGAGGAGTGTGTTTAATCAACGAGCCACAGGAACCATCAGTATGCATACTCTTCTGTTAGTGGAGACTAAACACCTATGGGTCTGCCCAGAATGCAATGACGTCAGTTTAGTAACCAATAAGACGATGGGTGCATGACACATGAAACAATACGCAACTAACATTACACAATCTTCTTCTTCTTCTACTTTGACTAACATTACAAGATAAACATATGAAACTTACCTTGATGCCTTTAGTATCCTCCTCGTCAAAAGAACCAATATCGAAAGCATCTGCTGCATTCACCTCCCCTTGGGGAATCAATGGAGGAGAGTATTTCTGAAGGTAGACCTGGACCCAATCTAAACCTTTGAAAAATGGATGATCTTTCACTTCCTGGGCTCTGTGGGGGATGTACGTTAATATTATCATAAAATGTCAATCTTACACAATTGTATAAAATCAACATTCTAATAAAGTTAACTAGACCACTAAGATCTCTCTAAAATAAACCTTCTAGTAAAAACAACCTTTCAATAAAATCAACATTCCAATAGTCTACTAGACCACTGCTCTCTAAAATCAACCTTCTAATAAAGTCAACTCGAACAAACCTCTCAATCAACCCATAAGTCAAAACAAACCAATCAACTCTAATAAAGTCAACTCAACAAACTCTCTAAAATCAACCTTCTAATAAAATCAGCTCTAACAAATCTCTCTAAATTTCAACTTCTAAAAAAATCAGCTCCAACAAATCTCTCTAAATTTCAACTTCTAATTAAATCAACTCTAACAAATCTCTCTAAATTTCAACTTCTAATAAAATCAGCTCTAACAAATATCTCTAAATTTCAACTTCTAATAAAATCAGCTCTAACAAATCTCTCTAAATTTAAACTTCTAATAAAATCAGCTCTAACAAATCTCTCTAAATTTCAAATTCCTTTAAGGTAACATTTTCAAGTGTATCTAACCCATTTCCGAGACATCCGAGTCTGTCCTCCACATCTCTCTGCAGCAATCCTTCTAACAACGTTCTCATTTCTACAGACATGGTGTCTGGCAAGTCCACATTCTACAAGGAGGAGGAGACAGAATATGAACTCAGACTTGATACATGGTAAATATATAGAATATGGTACAGGTTCATCACGACAAGGGAGATGGGATATTCACAACAAGGGAGATGGGATATTCACAACAAGGGAGATGGGATAGTGACATCAAGCGATATATGATAGTCACAACAAGGGAGATATGATAACCAAAAGAAAGAATGAATAGTCACAACAAGGTAGATAGGATAGCCACAACAAGGTAGATAGGACAGCCACAACAAGGTAGATAGGACAGCCACAACAAGGTAGATATGATAACCACAAGGAAGAATGGAAAGTCATAATAATGGAGATAAGACAGCAATACAACAATGAAGATCTGGTTAACAAACACCCAGTACATACCATTGTCATCGTCATGCGGTCTATCTCATGCTTATCCTTGGTCTTATGCTGCCTGAAAGGGCTGTGACTGGAACAGATCAAGAAAACAACTTCATGATAATAATTAATTCTGCCCCATCTAGCCGTGTGGTCGCGACCCGCCAGGAAGCAAAGAATAGTACCACTGCAATCTACAATGCATGTCGTAAGAGGAGGCTGATGTAGGCCCTAGGGATGCTACCCTAGTAAATAAAAACAGTGCAGAAATCGGATGTGCTGGCCTGCTTGTAGGCGCATAACTGGCACAATGTACATTCGCTCTTAGGCTCAGATCACATACAAATCACAGAGTGGTTGACAAGTGGTCGATATGGAGCATTCGGAGAAGAAGATTTCTGCCCCATCTTCATCATTAATTTATTTTTCAACTTCACTCCATCTATTAGCCCCCCCACCACCTCCCTATCTAGTGCTTTGAAACTTGATGAAGACTTACAAGAAGAAACATAGGCACATTTGTCCTGGAACTTGTTCACAAAGTTGTTCTGGACAATATTTTAGTTATATTCAACTTGAAATTTCGAGTCTTATTGGTTTTTGTCTCAAGTAGTAGCATGTCCCTTGCAGAACATCACTTTCATCACAGCCCATGTCCGTGTGGTTACTGGGGCCCAAATTTATGGTGTAAAGAATAAAACCACTGTTACCTGCCATGCATGTTGTAAGAGGCGACTAAAGAGGTTTGGCTGAAATCGGATGCACGTGTCCTAAACGTGTAGAAGTCTTTGCGTTTAGGGTCCTACCAAACCAATGTGCAACGTATACACGTTCTTGGCAAAGATCAAACATATCACAAAGAGTGATTAAAATTGGTTGTAAGGAACAAACGCAAAGAAGAAGATCACAGCCCATCTGAAAAATTCTCCATCTCTAGCAAGTTCTCCGCCTTTTCTAGCGTCAAGTTCAAGGTTTCTTTGATGTCCTGCTTCGTCTTAGTCATTCCCCTGCCTTATACTCAAGGAACCATGCCTTCCATTACCGTTCTCTCCTAACTACTGCAACGTTTAATGTGACCAAAATATTTCATCTCCCGGGACATGTTATTTATATGAGCCAATGCTCTGCGATTATGAAGATCTTGTAGCATGTCTTTGTTTCTTCTCTTCTCTATCCAGGATGTTTTAAAATTGTTATTTTAATTATATATTCCTCAGGATGATAAAGAGCTAGTCTAGACAAGATATAGGTCTCAGACAGAACATGAAGCAGTCTCAGACAAGATATTAGAGCAGTCTCAGACAAGATATGAGAGCCAAGTCTCAGACAAGATATGAGAGCAAGTCTCAGACAAGATATGAGAGCTAGTCTCAGACAAGATATGAGAGCGAGTCTCAGACAAGATATGAGAGCCAAGTCTCAGACAAGATATGAGAGCCAAGTCTCAGACAAGATATGAGAGCGAGTCTCAGACAAGATATGAGAGCGAGTCTCAGACAAGATATGAGAGCGAGTCTCAGACAAGATATGAGAGCCCAAATCTCAGCAAGATATGAGAGCAAGTCTCAGACAAGATATGAGAGCGAGTCTCAGGCAAGATATGAGAGCCAAGTCTCAGACAAGATATGAGAGCCAAGTCTCAGACAAGATATGAGAGCCAAGTCTCAGACAAGATATGAGAGCCAGTCTCAGACAAGATATGAGAGCCAGTCTCAGACAAGATATGAGAGCGAGTCTCAGACAAGATATGAGAGTGAGTCTCAGACAAGATATGAGAGCGAGTCTCAGACAAGATATGAGAGCCAAGTCTCAGACAAGATATGAGAGCGAGTCTCAGACAAGATATGAGAGCGAGTCTCAGACAAGATATGAAGCGAGTCTCAGCAAGATATGAGGCCAAGTCTCAGACAAGATATGAGAGCAAATCTCAGACAAGATATGAGAGCGAGTCTCAGGCAAGATATGAGAGCCAAGTCTCAGACAAGATATGAGAGCCAAGTCTCAGACAAGATATGAGAGCGAGTCTCAGACAAGATACAAGAGTGAGTCTCAGACAAGATATGAGAGCGAGTCTCAGACAAGATATGAGAGCGAGTCTCAGACAAGATATGAGAGCCAAGTCTCAGACAAGATATGAGAGCCAAGTCTCAGACAAGATATGAGAGTGAGTCTCAGACAAGATACGAGAGCGAGTCTCAGACAAGATATGAGAGTCTCAGACAAGATATGAGAGCAAGTCTCAGACAAGATATGAGAGTCTCAAGGCAAGATATGAGAGCGAGTCTCAGGTCAAGATATGAGAGCGAGCCTCAGGCAAGATATGAGAGCAGAGTCTCAGACAAGATACGAGAGCCAAATCTGCAGACAAGATACGAGAGCCAAGTCTGCAAACAAAAGTAAGACTAGCAAGAGACATAATATACAACATACACAAATCTAATCTTACCCTTTGAGCAACTTGTACAGCATACAACCAAATGAGAACCAATCAGCACTTGAATCATATGCTGTCCCTTTCTGAAGAACTTCAGGTGCCATATAGCCATGAGTCCCACTGCAACACAAAAGTAAGCCCTTTAGTTCCCACTGGAGCACAGGTCTTCAACAAAATGCAGCAGTAATTGCTAGATTGTGTTATCCTTTGAAAGAGCTGTTATAGCGTAATGGTTAAGGGGGATGTTCTTCAGTTCTTTTTTTTTTCCGATCGAAAAGCACTTGAACTTTCAGCTCTTGCCGGTGCCATGGATATTGTAACCCTTCAGTTCGGTGCCACAAACACTGTAAATTTGGAGAACCTGTGGCTTTTCTGCCAGCCTGTGGAATTGAACCGCACTCACAGGGCTCTTTTCATCCATCGTCCAACGTGATACGTGGGCAGGCGGGCCTTCAGTCTGTTAGCGATCTACTGCTGGATGAATGAAAATCGTGGCGTATCCTTTACATTACGACACTAGGTCTATTTTCACAGTTCGAAAAAATCCATGGGAACAAATTTGTTTCCAAACTGCCAGCAGCAAAGTTTGAACCAGATACTTCTACTTTTTCTTGCGTTCGCCCGCTATGAATTCAGGCATAGTCAGGGTGCTTGGCACTTCTGACTGATTTTTGCGTGAAGGCATGCTTTCCTTATTATCAGTGTCCCTTGCCATACAGGCGTGTCTTCTCCGACTTCTGAGGTAAAAACCAGGTACTCTTGAGTGGTGATCGAGCACACTACTGCTAAGTCATAGACTGTTGAATCTTCTTCATTTGTCGTCACACTGCTACCGGGTTGTTGCCCAGTGTCGTGGTTTTCTGTTTTTGTCTTGCGCTGTTCTGGTGGCTTGTGTGATTGTTATTTTGCTCTTTCACAGGATTCTGCTACACCATCTAACCATCTTTTCCGTGGTCTTCCTCTTGCCTTCTTTCCCAATGTTCTGTTGTAGAAGACTGTACACTGTGGAATTTGGATGTATTCTTATTAAGTGGCCAAACCACTTCATTCTTTGTTTCTCTATGTAATTCAAGCATGGTTTTGTGCCAACTTTCTTTCTTATGCTAATGTTAGTGATTCTGTCTTTTCTGGTGTTGTTAGTAACTTTTCGCAGGCAACGCATTTCACATGTAGTTATTTTTGTGACTGTGCTTTGCTCAATGTCGATATGAATGAGGACACTAAAATTGATATTGAATCAATCCAGCGATTAATGGAGTTTGGAATTACATGATGTACAAGTAGATGCTTGAGGGGGAGAGAGAGGAGTGTGTTTAACCAGCGAGCTACATAAACCATCAGTATGCATACCCTTGGACATCTGTTGGGGGAGACTGAGAACTTATCTGTGTGCCTGGAGTGATATTAGTTCAGTAACCAATATGTGGTGTCTGTGACTTAGGGGATAGTGATTCGGTCTATTAACCCCGACGTTCTGAGTTCGAATCATGCTGCAGACAGTATGGTTGCAAATTGTTTTGCATGGATTTTTACAAAAGGACGATGGCACCACTCGTTCAGAAAGCAATGGCAAACTACTGAACGTAATAATGCCTAGAAAAATCACAAACAGCGCTAAAAGCTGGGGTTGATTCGCAAAGTCCTGTAAAGGATATGTTATTAACTATTTTTAAAACCAATAACCAATAGTGCATTTGTTTTGTAGGCGCGTTGTCCCAGGATCAAATTCTTCAGTGGGAATGGGATTCTTCAGGCAGTAACAGCTTGCAGGTCGGCCAAGCTTCATCAAGTCATTCTCAGATTGTCAATGACACCTTGCATCCATCATCTTCTAGGTCTTCCTCTCATTCTTCTTCAGGTACAATTCCCTCCACAATTATCTTCTCTAGGCCCTCATGTCGTTTGATGTGTCCGAAATATTTAATTTTCCTTGATGTTATGCTCTTTAACTCCCTGTAGACCAAACACCACATTACATGGCTTTGGGTTGGGTGCCTTTTTACCTGCAGCAACACTAACTGGCGTTTTTTATTCTCTCTCTCTCACGAGATCATTTTTTTGGGCCCATTTTGATCATTCTTATTGTGATATATAGACAGCCTTTGCCAAGAACGTATTTTTATGTCACATCTTCAGTACCATTTGGAGCTCTGGTGCTTGTCCTTCGCCGATGTGTCCGATTTCAAGCAGCATTTACTAGTGTTTGCTCTCCATCAGCCTTTGACTGTCCCCAGCCGACCAGCAAGGGTTTTTTTATTCTAAAAACAAATGGCTTAAAAAAACATGGCTATTGCCCTGGTCCACTAAGAGTTAATAGTCAACTCTCTCTTTCCTTATTACACACCCGATTAACACATCAAGGAGGCTCACATCTGGTGATAGCCCTATTACATACTTACACGCTGGCGTGTGGCTTTTTCTTGGAGAAATCACAAGCTAGACCAAGGTCAGATATCCGAACATGCCCATTCTCATCCAGCAATATGTTTGCAGGCTGGAAGATACAAGCAGAAATAAGTACAGAAATATTTACTGTGACAGTTTGAACACAGCATGGATACAAGAGGGATCACCCTATTATCAGTAATGACCAAGACTTTCTGCAAAATCATTCTTAATAGAATCAAAGGAGCAGTGGACACAACATTGAGAGAAGAACAAGCTGGTTTTAGACCTGGGAGAAGCTGCTTAGACCAAATAATTACCCTACGACTAATTTTGGAGGAACATATTGAGAAGCAACAACCACTTATACTAAAATTCATCGATTTTAAAAAGCCTTTGATAGTCTACACAGAATCTCCCTGTCGAATATTCTGAGATGCTATGGAATACCAGACAAAATAATAAACATTATCAAGAGCCTCTACCTAAGGAGACCCTGAAACGAACTTTGCTGAGAAAGGCAAGAAATATCGGAATCCGTTCCATGGAGGAGATTGAGCGAGTTGCCCAGGATAGAGCAGTATGGAGAAATTACCTGCAGGTCCTATGTAACGTATAACGCTATGAGAGGAATTATTATAATATTATGGATACAAGCACTTGATAAACAGTGTCTTTTCTCAAATTCTGTTGCGCCTCACAGTGTAGGGAAAAGAAGAGATTTCTAGAACAGGCTTTTGTGTGCACTTGATAAACAGTGTTTTTTGTTGCCTGTGTTATCTCTGAGATCCACCTTTTGCATGGATGACCTTTTGCTTTGTATCCACTCTATCGGAGTAACATTTCTCTTTGAGGCGCATGGTAATCTGCTTATGTGACCGAACCATTTAATTTGTTGTTTCTTAATAAAGTTCAGTCTCTAGAAGTTTATGCGTTTAGGGGCCTACCAAACCAATGTGCAATGTATACACGTTCTTGGCAAAGATCAAACATATCACAAAGAGTGATTAGAATTGGTGGTAAAGAACAAACACAAAGAAGAAGAAGAAATTTCAGTACTGGTGTTGTACCCATTTTCCCTCTAATGTCTTCATTTCTAAACTGGTCTCTTCTTGTTACTCCCAGTATTCTGAGTAGACACTTCATCTCTGTTGTGACTAGTTTTCTTCTACCATTTGATGTCAGCGTCCAAGTTTGGTCCCTATAACATAACGGTGGAAGAAATATTGTGATAAATAATGATCTTTTAGTATTCATGGTGAAAAAAAATTGAATGTCCACCATTCTGGTTAGATTTATTATCTGACTGAATTTTGCAGAAATAAAAAAATATTTTTTTTTTTGCAAACAGGTTGATTTCAGAATGACTTTAATTAAAATTTTTTGAACAATATCTAATTTTTTTTTTTTAGATGTAAATTTCGAAAAATAAAATTAAAAAAAGGTTTATGAGTCTTGAAATGGGTGGGCAGAAATAGAAACGTGACCTGGATTTGTTGACCATGAGCAGAGCGGAAGCGGAAGCGAAGTATGGTGACCTGGATTTGTTGACCGATCAGCTAAGGATCCATTTATTTTCACATAAAGAAATGAGATATTTATTCTAATTTTAACTGCGGATGAAGTTAATCTTCCCCTTTCAACTCCCAACAGAGTACAGATCTTCAACAAACTTCTTCCAGCTCTTCTTCTCTTTTTGCCATCCCTTCTAATTCTTTAAATGTCTTGCCTATCCTTTTAATATCAAACTCCAGCTCTCTTCTCTAGGTACTTCTAGGCCTTCCACTACTTCTCTTTCCCTGCGAGTTCCCAAAAATTGCCTATCTTGCAATGCTTCAGGTCGGTCTTCTAAATGTGTGTTCTATCCATCGCCAGCGTCTCTTCCTTAGCTCTTTTTCACTGGTATCTGCTTAGTTCTTTCTCTGAGTTCATTGTTTCTTCTTCTTCTTCTTTGCGTTCGTTCTTTACGAGCAATTTTAATCACTCTTTGTGATATGTTTGATCTTTGCCAAGAACGTGTATACGTTGCACATTGGTTTGGTAGGCCCCTAAATGCATAAGACTTCTACAGGTTTAGGACACATGCATCCGATTTCAGCCAAACCTCCTTAGTCGCCTCTTACGACATGCGTGGCAGGTAACAGTGGTTCTATTCTTTACACCCCAAATTTGGGCCCGGTAACCACTCGGCGAGTTCATCATTTGTAATCTTATCAGAGCGGAAACAAGAAACGAAGCACGATTACCTGGATTTGTTGACCATGGACAGAGTGGAAACAAGAAGCGAGCGTAGCGACCTGCATTTGTTGACCGATCAGCTAAGGTTAAGTTTATTTTGACATAAAGAAATGAGATATTTATTCTAATTTTAACTGCAGATGAAGTAAATCACATATTGGAAAATGTGAACGACAAACAAAACAGAGTAAATGGAGGCTTTTACTTCAGTCTTTCTTCTTCTTTTTCTCTAACCCTGTTATGCCTTTCAGCGTCAGGATAAGAAGATATTTCTAGAACTGACTTTTTATATTGTGTTGAGAAATTCTCTTTTAGTGTTCATTGTGACATGTTTGCATTTCAAAATTGGTGCCATTTGTTCTATGATTTAAGTTTGCTTTATTGCACTATGTTGAATTTTGTTAGTTAATTTTCCGTTTGCTGCAAAAAATGCTCCCCAGGTATGTAAAGTCTTTGACTTGTTTTAATGGGTGTTTGTCGATGGAGATATTGGTAGTGTTTTCCTCTCTAGCGAATGTCATTACTTCGGTTTTGTCTATGTTTATTCTCATGTTGTATTTATTACATGTTAACTGGAGTCTGTTACTGTGTTGGTGTAGCTGTTTCTCTGTTGTCGATATGATTGCCTGATTGTCTCATCATTATCATCATTATGAAGTAGCTTGTCCCTTCTGGAACTTGGCTCCCATGACAGCAGTCCTGAAAAACTATCTGTTCTGTTCAAGTTGACCAGCGTCAGCAGCAGTCATTCTCAGATCGTCAATGACATCTTGCACCCATCATCTTCTAGGTATTCCTCTCGTTCTTCTTCCAGGCAACATTTCCTGCAAAATTATCTTCTCTAGGCACTCATGTCGTTTGATGTGTCCGAAATAGTTAATTTTCCTTGATTTTATGTTCTTTAATAGCCTTCTCTTTAATATCAAGCTGTTGCAGAACAGAAGTATTTGTTGTTTTCTCTTCTAAGTACTCTTCTGTAGCATTTGCATTCAAAGGCATTAATGATCTTCTCTGCCGCTTTGTGAATGGTTCATGTCTCCCAACAATATGTTGCCAAGGAAAAACGCGGCTCTTAAACACATGATTTTTGCTCTTATGTCACTTCCATACCATGGGTTAGTTAGTTCTTTTAGTTTTTGCAAAGCAATGCTCAGCCTTCTTTTAATTTATTTTATAGCGCCTGATTGTATGCAAAAAAGAAATTTGTTTAAGAGTTCCCCAAGTTGCTTCAGTGAACAGTGGCTAACGGATGCAAGCGTTGCTCAGCAAGAACCATGAGTGTGTTGGTCTTTCAAATATGGTTGTTGCAGTTATTGTCTTTTGTCGTTCCCCAAGTGGATGATGGAGTTGTTTGTCCACTCTTGTCGTTTAGCGTAGGGGTGGGAGCGTAGGGATGGGAGCATAAGGATGGGAGCATAAGGATGGGAGCATAAGGATGGCAGTGTAATTTGCATTCTAGGGCCAGATAAGTTGCCCATTTTGTGTTATATCCTTGTTTATTTAGTGTGGTCTTGATATTATCTGAAAAAATGAAAATCGTAGCATATCCTATTTACAGGATGTAGCCATCAACAAAAGTAAAAGAGTTGTCAATTTTCTAGGCACCACTTATACGTTCAGTAGTTTGCCATTGCTTTCTGAATGGTGAGGTCTATTTTACAGTTCGTAAAAATCCAAGGAAACTAATTTGCTTCCATCTTGCCCTGCCAGAGTTTGAGCCAGGTATGCTTGGGTTGTGATCGAGCTCACTACTGTTTAAGCTACAGTTGCTTATTGCCTATCCATCTATTTCTCGGTCTTCTCTTGGCTCTAGTACCTGATCTCTTTTTATTATATGCTGTTTTTGGTGGTTGGTTGTATTTCATTCTCATTAAATGTCCAAACCACTGCATTTGTTGTCTTTCGATGTGTTCGGTGCATGAAGTTATGCCCACTCTGCTTCTGATGTCCTAGTTCTGTGGCCTATCTTTCCTAGTGACCCCTGTCGCCTTCCTCAACAATTTTATTTCACACATGGTGAGCTTTCTGCGGTGTGTTGCCGTCAGGGACCGAGTTTGGCACTAATAACAAAGTGTTGGTAGAAAAATAGTGCTGTTCTTTTTGAGGTAAAAATAATTATCGAGACATACTTCTTCTTCTTCTGCGTTCTCACTAGATTGGGATTTCGGATTCTCTAATAAAAGCCGTTGTCTGCCTCAGATTATCAGCCCCACCATACAGAGTTTGTCTTGGGCGCTGGTGTAAGTGGGCCACCTCTTTCTTCTCAGTTTGCATACTGGGGGAAGTTCATAATATTTTTCTGCCGCCCCTTTAATTTAGCTCCAGTGTGATCCCCAGCAGTTAGTTTTGGCCACCCTCGTAATGGTTGGTCCGACATTCTTTCTGCTTGGTTGAATGTCTGAGGCAGAACGGTGACCATAGTATCTGTTATCCCATTCCTCATTGTGAGGGGTCACTGCATCATGTTATGTGCCTTACATCCTTGTGCATCCGGGTTCCTTGTGCATCCTGGTTCCTTGTGCATCCGGTTAGCATTCCCTAGCCTTTGATTGCTACACAACAATCTTGCAAAGGCAGCAGGTTTGTGTTTTTAAAACACAGCGGCAGTGACGTGTACAAGACACACAAAAATCATCAAGATTAATATGAAAGAAATTCTGACAAGTCTCAGGAGAGTGAGAGAGAAACAGGAATTACATGTTTCTGACAAGTTGATGAGAATAGTGTCAGACAAACAGGGATGGGATATTCTGACAAGGATAAGAAGAAAATGCATAGGCAAGCATGCATGTACTCACATACACATACACACCTTCAGATCTACACACATACATATATATATCTTTAAATCTCTGTAGACCGAACATACACATACATATATATATATATATATATATATATATATATATATATATATATATATATATATATATATATATATATATATATATATATATATATATATATATACACACACACCATACCTTGAGATCCTGGTCGACTCCACACATCCACACTGACCCACACACTCATAACATGAGATCCTGGTGTACACACATGCATACATCTTGATATCTGTACAGACAACACGTATACACCCATACTGTGAGATCCTGGTAGACAACACACACATACCCATATGTTTTGATTCTGGTTTACAGCGCACACACACATACCATACCATATGATGAGATCATAGTAGACTCCACACACACACACACCCATACACTGAGACTGTTCGACTTGAAACACACACATACCCAATACGTTGAGATCATGGTCGACTCCACACACTCATGCGCTGAGACTTTGTTCGACTTGCAACACACACACACCATATGTTGAGATCATGGCCGACTCCACAAACGCACATACTCATATACTGAGACCCTGCACATCATGAAAAACACACACACCCATACACTAAAATCCTGGTTGAGATCCCTCCCTATAGACCCCACACATCCTCACATACCTTGAGATCCCTGTAAACCACAAAGCGACTATGCATATGCTCAAGACCCAGCATCACTTCTGCAGCATAGAAGCGCACCTCCTTCTCTGCAAAGATGCCATGTTGTGACAGGTGATAATGAAGGTCACCTCCGTTCATGAGGTCAAGGATAAAACACAGCTTCTCTGGTGTTTGAAATGCATAAGTCATGCATACGATGAATGGGCTGCCTTCCTGTATGTATAAATTGAAGAGAGAAAAAAAACCGAATAAAAACCAACAGTTTAGTTAAGTCAACTAAAATCTAAGAGTGGAATATCTGGCAGAATGGATTAGAACAGGAGACCTGGGTTCAATCCACGGTAAGGCCAAGGAGTTTTTTCTGTCGAGGGCATAAAGAAAACATCCGAACCTAAACAGTTTTCAAGGCGACTGCACTAGCCAAGTGGCCACTAAATTCCTTAGTCTCTCATCCCACCTGTCGCCCGAGTGGTTACCGGGGCTAAAATTTGGGGTGTAAAGAATAGAACCACTGTTACCTGCCATGCATGTTGTAAGAAGCGACTAAGGAGGTTTGGCTGAAATCGGATGCACATGTCCTAAACATGTAGAAGTCTATGCGTTTAGGGTCTCCCAACCAATGTGCAACGTATACGTTTGTGGCAAAGATCAAACATATCACAGAGAGTGATTAAATTTGGTCATAAAGAAAGAACGCAAGAAACAAGAAGAAGATCCCACATGTACTACACCGTCCTAAAAATCGATACCACAGGCAGTAACGACAGTTACATAGGGACTGCAAGCAATTTCTTAATACCACTCCATTTTGAGCAATTCATCCAAAATCTACGGAATTGAGTCTGATGTTTTCTAGGTAAAGTTTGTTTAAAAATTTCTCTATGGCATTATTTCTCTCTTGAACCCATGTGTCTTCCACTTCAATGCCTGCTTTGTGATTCTTTGATCATTTCTGCACAGAGTATGCCCAACATATCTCCATCTTCTCTTTCTTATAACAGTTGATACTAGTGGTTAACCAGACATTTCTTCTCAGAGTATGCCCAACATATCTCCATCTTCTCTTTCTTATAACAGTAGATACTAGTGGTTGACAAGACATTTCTCTGATTTTCTTTACATTTTATATCCGTTATTTTTCGATTTCAACAAATCTATTTTCAAATGCATTCAACTTACTTTCTATATTTCGAATTATTTTTAAACTCTTGCTTGCATTTGTTAAGATTGATACAACATTGAAAGTGAAAATTAGCAATTTTGTTTTAAACGATATAACCTGGACCCAAAACCTGGAGGGAGGAACACCGAGGCAGTTGATGGTTATGTGTGTCCATTCCATCTTCTGGCATCTCCTACAAACCCTGCTTGATTCTGAATGTATAGACTTTCCTTTGGATGAAACAGTAGGGTAGAGAAGATGTTTGTGCAAAACGGGCAAGCCACATTCCCCATATCAGTTGCCCAGGCTAAGCGTAAATGGAGAGGACACTTCATCCTTGCTTTTGGCTCGGACATAACACAGAAAGCAACTCACAAGAGACATAGGGATGAGCTGAAGGACAAGTACAAACTCAGAAGATATCACAGTAAAACACTTGCCAATTGACTGTGTGTAAAGATGAAAAAGGCTACATATATATATTAGAACCACCTCTCCCATCCTAATGTCTCCTAGGAAATTGGCATAGTTCGGTGCTATTAAGTTAAATTTACACACAAGAAAACTGTACTCTTTTAGCTGCACTGTGTTAATTTCTGTAAAATCATCACTAAAACTACTGAACAATTACTTTGTGAACAATTACTTTATGAACAATTACTTTGTGAACAATTACTTTATGAACAATTGCTTTGTGAACAATTACTAAGAGACTAATTTCTGTAAAATCATCACTAAAACTACTGAACAATTACTTTGTGAACAATTACTAAGAGATTAATTTCTGTAAAATCATCACTAAAACTATTGAACAATTACTTTGTGAACAATTACTAAGAGATTAATTTCTGTAAAATCTTCACTAAAACTACTGAACAATTACTTTGTGAACAATTACTAAGAGATTAATTTCTGTAAAATCTTCACTAAAACTACTGAACAATTACTTTGTGAACAATTACTTTGTGAACTACTAAGAGACACAGAGGTCGCTGTGGCGTAGAGGTTAGGTGCTTATCTCTCATGCCAAAGGTACTAGGTTCGCTCCCTTGCAGAGCAATCTGGATATTTTTCCAGAGATCCCTTATCTCATTGTAGGTCAGAATTGAGAAGAGCAGGCTGGAAAGCCGCAACCCTGGCAAAATTCATTAGAAAAGATTAAAAATTCCTGCAAAAATATTTCCACCATCTTCAAAATTACATAGGGGACCCTCGCTGATACCACAAAGTTCATGCACTGCCGCTGAGATCTTCCTGTGTAAGAAAGAGATTGGAGCACACATGGTTACTCACCGAAGTGCAATGATATCAGTCCTATCAATCAATCAATCAAGTTCTGTAAATTCCTCACTGGAACTACTGAAAACGTACTACGAGGTGCTGATACTTTCAGCTAGATGGTAGATACTAAGCACCTATAGGGGCATACTGAGTACAAAGATCTTGATTCTAATATCTTATCTGGTAAATTCCTCACTGGAACTACTGAAAACGTACTACGAGGTGCTGACACTTTCAGCTAGATGGTAGATACTAAGCACCTATAGGGGCATACTGAGTACAAAGATCTTGATTCTAATATCTTATCAAGAAAATTCCTCACTGGAACTACTGAAAAAGTACTACGAGGTGCTGACACTTTCAGCTAGATGGTAGATACTAAGCACCTATAGGGGCATACTGAGTACAAAGATCTTGATTCTAATATCTTATCTGGTAAATTCCTCACTGGAACTACTAAAAAAGTACTACGAGGTGCTGACACTTTCAGCTAGATGGTAGATACTAAGCACCTATAGGGGCATACTAAGTACAAAGATCTTGATTCTAATAACTTATCAAGAAAATTCATCACTGGAACTACTGAAAAAGTACTGCGAGGTGCTGACACTTTCAGCTAGATGGTAGATACTAAGCACCTATAGGGGCATACTGAGTACAAAGATCTTGATTCTAATATCTTATCTGGTAAATTCCTCACTGGAACTACTGAAAAAGTACTACGAGGTGCTGATACTTTCAGCTAGATGGTAGATACTAAGCACCTATAGGGGCATACTGAGTACAAAGATCTTGATTCTAATATCTTATCTGGTAAATTCCTCACTGGAACTACTGAAAACGTACTACGAGGTGCTGACACTTTCAGCTAGATGGTAGATACTAAGCACCTATAGGGGCATACTGAGTACAAAGATCTTGATTCTAATATCTTATCAAGAAAATTCCTCACTGGAACTACTGAAAAAGTACTACGAGGTGCTGACACTTTCAGCTAGATGGTAGATACTAAGCACCTATAGGGGCATACTGAGTACAAAGATCTTGATTCTAATATCTTATCTCATCGTCTACCGTTAGGTGTCTGCGTACTATTTTGGGAGCCATGAAATCTACACCAATTGTAGAAATGGAAAAGGCAGCCAACATCCAGCCCTTGGAAGACAGAAGAAGGAGAAAAGTGATTCTACAGACTGAAAGGATCAAAAGAATGCCTCACCATCCACTGCATGAAAAAATGGCGGCTAGAACAAAGAACAGACTAAAGCGCACAAGTCTAAACCACAAAGCAAAAGAAATAGGAAAGTCATACTTGGAACTACTAAATCATAATTCCATACCTGAAGAATTGCTTTTTGATCACTGGGAACCAGACTCAGTACCACTAAACTTCTCAACCTCCATCCCTAAATTATTAAGCAA
This sequence comes from Arion vulgaris, assembly GCA_020796225.1. Classification (NCBI taxonomy): domain Eukaryota; kingdom Metazoa; phylum Mollusca; class Gastropoda; order Stylommatophora; family Arionidae; genus Arion; species Arion vulgaris. Next base: position 18,614,575 of record CM036775.1, read on the forward strand.
AGATGCCGAGCCTAATCTAGTGAAAAAGCAATTACAATGGAACATCTCCATTACATGTTTCCAGAAGACAGCTGGATAAGAATTTACACAGATGGATCGGCAATGGAGGCAACCATGAATGGTGGAGCAGGAGTGTACATTAGGCACCCAGATGCTACCACTGTGTCTCTAGCGGCTCCTACTGCAAGAATATGTTCCAACTACAAAGCAGAACTCATAGCCCTTCTGATGGCAGCACAGCACATGAATAAGCTGCAAGCAGCTGCAAGCAAGATGGTATTTCTTACAGACTCATTGTCAGCTATACAAGCCCTGGAGGCTAAATCCACTGACAGCACAGTACAAAAACTACAAAGAGAACTTGCTCAGCTTTCAGAAAGGCAGAAATTCACTTGCAGTGGATTCCATCTCACTGTGGCATTGCAGGCAATGAGAGTGCTGATGTCTTAGCTAAGGAGGGCAGTGCCAAAGAGCAAATTTACCAACCCTTGTCTTTTCAAGAGGTCAAAACCCTCATACAGAGAAAATCTGCAGTAGACTGGAAGACAAACACTGGATATGATTATGGAAAAGACTCCCTCAAAGACCTAAGCAGAACAGACCAGGTCATTATATTTCGACTACGCACCGGACACTGCAGACTCAACAAACACTTATACAGACTAGGAATAAGTCAAACAGCTCTCTGCCAGTGTCAGCAGGCAGAACAGACACCAGAGCATATCCTGCAAGACTGTCCTCTTCTGTGGAGCTGAGAAGCAACATATGGCCACACCCAGTCGACCTGAAAACTAAGCTTTGGGAAACCTGACAGACCTGAAGCTGTCTGCCCAGTTTGTGGTCCACAGTAAATTAAGCGCATGACCAGAGATCGCTGAAGAAGAAGAAGAAGTCTACCGTTAACTTTCTTGACACATTCTGTCATAATGCATCAGTATAATATAACTATAGAACCGCCTGTGTGTTGCCGGGGCTTGCAGCAAGGAGAGCAAAGAATAGTAATACTGCTATCTACAAGGCATCTCGTAAGAGGCGACCGAGGTTGGGGCCTAGGAAGCTACCTAGTAAACAAAAGTGTAGCAGAAATCGAATGTGCTAGCCTACTTGTAGGTGCATAACTGGTACAATGTAAATCGCTCTTAGGCTCTGATCACATACAAATCACAAAGAGTGGTTTAACAAGTGGTCGGTATGGAGCGTTCAAAGCAGAAGTACCCAAAAAAAACAACCCAATAGATTAAAGTTATAAAACCAATTAAGTGGAAAAACAATTTATTGATTTGACAAATCAAACAACGAGACCAAGAATAGGTTGAAAAATCCATCAAACATGATAAGAACAAAGTTTACAGAACAATTATGGTAGAACAAATTTGAGGCTACACAATTTAACAATAAAGCATGCTAATGAATTCCAGACTGTCAGAGAACGAGATTAAAACAATCAAGCAAAAAAAATACTATGTCCACATTTTCAAGTAGATAAATCTCTTTAATCTGGAATACAATTAACCAGACCTCTGTGTGTGTGTGGTGGTGGGTGGTGGTCTCTGTGGCTAAGCCTTTACTGTGTGTTCTGAAAGTCGTGGGTTCTTCTTCTTCTTCGACCGCTCCATATTGACCACTTGTTAAACCCCTCTTTGTGATGTGTATGTGATCTGAGCCTAAGAGCTTCTTCTTCTTCTTCGAAAGCTCGATCTCGACCATTTGTTAAACCATGCTTTGTGATTTGTATGTGATCTGGGCCTGACAGCGATTGTACGTTGTGCCAGTTATACGTCTACAAGTAGGCCAGCACATCTGATTTCTGCTACGCTTTTTAGAAACTACGGTAGCTTCCTTAGGCTTCTACCTCAGTTGTCTCTTATGAAATGCCTAGTAGGTTGCAGTGTTATTATTATTTGCTCTGCTTTTGTGCCCTCGGAAACACACAAGCATGACTGTGGGTTAAATCCGGACAGTGCCATTCTGTTTGCGAGTGCATTTTTTCTAAAGTCCCCCTAGGATTGTTGCTGGTGGTACAGGGTTTGTGCTTTGTGAAATACTCTCGGCAAGTGGCATTTTTGCAGAGAGGGACCAAGCCATATGAGATAAAACCCTGTGCAATGATATCAATCCTTCGGCTTTAGACCCTTTACCATCGCCCGAGTGGTTACCGGGCCCAAATTTGGGGTGTAAAGAATAGAACCACTGTTACCTACCACGCATGTCGTAAGAGGCGACTAAGGAGGTTTGGCTGAAATCGGATGCACATGTCCTAAATGTGTAGAAGTCTATGCGTTTAGGGACCTACCAAACCAATGTGCAACGTATACACGTTCTTGGCAAAGATCAAACATATCACAAAGAGTGATTAAAATTGGTCGTAAAGAACGAACACAAAGAAGAAGAGGAGAGACCCTTTACCGTCTGTGTGGTACAGAGGACTCGCAAGGGTGCAAAGAATAGTACCACTGCAACCTACAAGGCATGTCGTAAAGGTAGGACCTAGAAAAACTATCATAGTAAATAAAAGTATCGCAGAAATCGCATATCTTGGCCTACTTGTAGGTGCATAACCGGCACAATGCAAAATTGCTCTTAGGCTCAGATCACATAGAAATCACAAAGAGTGGTTAACAAGTGGACCCCTAGCATTGTTGCTGGAGTTTGTGCCCTACTCTAAGCAGATGGCGTGACATTTCTGCAGAGAGGGACCGAGCCATATTGGGTAAAACCCGGTGTAATGAAGTCAATACTGCGACATCAAGCCCTTTAAACATTAAATAACAATTAATTACAGAAGTTCAAAGAGGTTAAAACACACCAAAAAAACACCACCACACACCAAAAGCTAACAATCATAACAAAACGCTGAAGAAATCGATCACGAACAAGACCAGATTCCCAAGATGAATAACCCAAGCCAAACTTTAGAGATTTTTTTTCAAAGAAAATCAATAAGAGAGACCAGAACTGAGGTGCAAGAATCAATAAATAAGGACGAGACACAGAATCTTAAGTGAAGACAATTCTGGCTTAGCATTAACGCTGACAGCAAACACATCATCTATACTTTCGTCTTCAGGTTTGTGAAAGAACTGGATGCTTGATAGGCAGAGTGAGGAGGTTGTTTAACCAGCGAGCCACATGCATGAACCATCAGTATGTATACTCTTTTATATCGCCCGAGTGGTTACCGGGCCCAAATTTGGGGTGTAAAGAATAGAACCACTGTTAACTGCCACACATGTCATAAAAATGTTTGGCTGAAATCGGATGCATGTGTCCTAAACGTGTAGAAGTCTATGTGTTTAGAGACCTATCAAACCAATGTGCAACGTATACACGTTCTTGGCAAAGATCAAACATATCACAGTGATTAAAATTGGTCATAAAGAACAAACGCAAAGAAGAAGATACTCTTTATATCTGTTGCGGAAGGCTGAGCACCTATGTGTCTGCCCGGAGTGCAATGACATCAGTTTAATAACCAATAACCAATTCCCCAGGTTTAGATAATTTATGTAAAGCGAGTCTGGGCTAGGCTGGCAATAAGATATTGGGACAATTTATGGGAATAGTCTGAGCTTGGCTGATGGAGGAATATATGGGGGCAATATAACGAGATTGACTAGGGTAAGCAGCAAACACATCATCTATACTTTCTTCCATAGGTTTGTGAAAGCACTGGATGCTTGATGGGCATAGAGTGAGGAGCATTTTTAAACAGAAAGCTACATGAACCATCAGTATGTATAAGGACCGTTTGGATGTTTCTGTCGTAGTCTATACATAGTGTGCTGTGAAATTTGTGACTTGAGGGGGGCAGACACTCTGTTGGTGGACAGAAAATGCGCTTTTTTCCCCGATCCAGAAGCACTTGAGCTGAAAGCTCTTCGACTCGGTGTCATGGACATCGTAACCCTTCGGCTCGGTGTCATGGACATCGTAACCCTTCGCCTCGGTGCCACGAACACCGTAAATCTGGGGAACCTGTAGCTTTTCTGCCAGTCCGCGGAGTTGAACCCGCACTTAACGATGATATCGTTCCCATACTCCAACCTTTTTGGGAGTTAAGCTTGACAGTCGTCTGACATGGAAACATCACATAATGGAAACAAACAGAAAGGCTATGAGGAAACAAAGTGTGATGCGGAAGCTGGCTGGAACTACCTGGGAGCTGATATTCGAATCCTGAGTCAGGTGTACACTGGTGCAGTTAGACCGACCTTCGAATATGCATCATCGACATGGATATCAGCAGCCCATTCAAACAAATCGATACTGGAAAAACACAAAACAGGTGTCTGCGTACTATTTTGGGAGCCATGAAATCTACACCAATTGTAGAAATGGAAAAGGCAGCCAACATCCAGCCCTTGGAAGACAGAAGAAGGAGAAAAGTGATTCTACAGACTGAAAGGATCAAAAGAATGCCTCACCATCCACTGCATGAAAAATGGCGGCTAGAACAAAGAACAGACTAAAGCGTACAAGTCTAAACCACAAAGCAAAAGAAATAGGAAAGTCATACTTGGAACTACTAAATCATAATTCCATACCTGAAGAATTGCTTTTGATCACTGGGAACCAGACTCAGTACCACTAAACTTCTCAACCTCCATCCCTAAATTATTAAGCAAAGATGCCGAGCCTAATCTAGTGAAAAAGCAATTACAATGGAACATCTCCATTACATGTTTCCAGAAGACAGCTGGATAAGAATTTACACAGATGGATCGGCAATGGAGGCAACCATGAATGGTGGAGCAGGAGCGTACATTAGGCACCCAGATGCTACCACTGTGTCTCTAGCGGCTCCTACTGGAAGAATATGTTCCAACTACAAAGCAGAACTCATAGCCCTTCTGATGGCAGCACAGCACATGAATAAGCTGCAAGCAGCTGCAAGCAAGATGGTATTTCTTACAGACTCATTGTCAGCTATACAAGCCCTGGAGGCTAAATCCACTGACAGCACAGTACAAAAACTACAAAGAGAACTTGCTCAGCTTTCAGAAAAGGTAGAAATTCACTTGCAGTGGATTCCATCTCACTGTGGCATTGCAGGCAATGAGAGTGCTGATGTCTTAGCTAAGGAGGGCAGTGCCAAAGAGCAAATTTACCAACCCTTGTCTTTTCAAGAGGTCAAAACCCTCATACAGAGAAAATCTGCAGTAGACTGGAAGACAAACACTGGATATGATTATGGAAAAGACTCCTCAAAGACCTAAGCAGAACAGACCAGGTCATTATATTTCGACTACGCACCGGACACTGCAGACTCAACAAACACTTATACAGACTAGGAATAAGTCAATCAGCTCTCTGCCAGTGTCAGAGGCAGAACAGACACCAGAGCATATCCTGCAAGACTGTCCTCTTCTGTGTGAGCTGAGAAGCAACATGTGGCCACACCCAGTCGACCTGAAAACTAAGCTTTGGGGAAACCTGACAGACCTGAAGCTGTCTGCCCAGTTTGTGGTCCACAGTAAATTAAGCGCATGACCAGAGATCGCTGAAGAAGAAGAAGAAGAACCCGCACTTACAGAGGACTAGTCACCCGTAGTCCAACGCCCTACGAACACGCTGGGCACGCGGGCGAAAAAAAGGTTTAAAGACCCTCTTGAAGTGTCTCTGAAATGCTTCGATATAGACACCACATGCTGGGAATCCCTTGCGCAAGATCGCCAAATGTGGCGCTGTAACAACAAAAGATGAACACGCATAGCTGAGAATCATCATGCCGTTGAGGCACAGAGAAAACAAGCTGCGCGAAAAGACAGAACACCTAACAAACACATGTCTAACCTTGATCATGTATGCCCCACCTGTGATAGGGAATTCTGTCCTAGGATTGGACTCTACAACCACCTCCGCACATACCAGAGAGGTGCAGCAGCACATGTCTGAGATTGTTGTCATCATCGCTTGCGATGGACGGCTATTATTATGTTATGTGCTGTGAAATGTATAGACTCTGTTGTATCGCTTGCTTGATAAAAGCTTTTGGTCCAAACGTTGCTGTGTATTGTTATTGTAAACCTACAGTACTTTGTTATTACATGTTTCGCCATTGCTACATAGTTTTACTGCAGTCTTCTCTTATATCGATAATGATATCTGTTGGGGAAGGCTAAGCACCTATGTGTCTGCCCGGAGTGCAATGACGTCAGTTTAGTAACCAATAACCAATTTCCCCCAGGTTTAGATAATTTATGTAAAGGGAGTCTGGGCTAGGCTGGCAATAAGATATCGGAACAATTTATGGGAATAGTCTGAACTTGACTGATGGAGGAATATATGGGAGCAATTAACGAGAGTGACTAGGGTAAGAAGCTGGATGGTTGTGAAATAAATTGGGACAGTTTATGAAAGTGACCAGAGTAAGATGCCAGAGTCTTTACCTGGGCCAAATTAGGGTGTAAAGATACATGTGTTGCCGGGCTTGCCAGGGAGCAAAGAATAGTAACACTGCAACCTCACAAAGTATGTCGTAAGAGACGACTGAGGTAGGGACCTAGGGACGCTACCATAGTAAATAAAAAGCATAGCAGAAATCAGATGTTCTGGTCTACTTGTAGGCGTATAACTGGCCCAACTATCGCTCTTATGCTCAGATCATATAATAACAGGTGGACGATTGGATGATGAAGAAGAAGGGTGCAAAGAATAGAACCACTGTTACCTGCCAGGCATGTCGTAAGAGGCAACTAAGGAGGTTAGGAATGGGGCTAGCTACCCCAGCCAGTAAAAAAAACACTAGATAGCTACAGAAACAATAACCAAGAAAATTCATAGCTGGCCACCTGAGGAAGAAGAAGGACCCGAGGAAGGACTCATGGAGTACCATGATGAAATCTGAAAGGAAATCAGGCAGCAGACTCAGATCACATACAAATCACAAAGAGTAGTTAACAAGTGCTCGATATGGGCGTCAAGAATAAGAAGGCTCAGATCACATCTTCTTCTTTTGCGTTCGTTCTTTACGATCAATTTTAATCACTCTTTATGATATGTTTGATCTTTGCCAAGAACGTGTATATGTTGCACATTGGTTTGGACTATGTCCCTAATCGCATAGACTTCTACATGCTTAGGACACATACATCCGATTTCAGCCAAACCTCCTTAGTCGCCTCTTACAACATGCGTGGCAGATAACAGTGGTTCTATTCTTTACACCCCAATTTGGGTCCGGTAACCACTCGGACATAGTGACATCATCAGTGCTCTAAGAGAAAATATACGCTTGGAAAATTTCAACGAAAAAGACAAAGGATATTCTCTATCGTGGTTGCTCAAGTTATGTGTACCTCTTTTCACACACCTGTTCCCACTGTACGGGTGGATAATATGTATGGATCATAACATATTTCATATTTTCTTCTTTTTTTGTTGCCACACCACTACCAGGTTGTTGCCCAGTGTCGTGGTTTTCCTTTTCCTTCTTCTTTTGTCGTAGGGTATGAAGTGCATGCCACTTCACATTTCTAGTCACTAGTATGCAGGAGATAGGAGGGCTAATTTCTTTCTTCATGCATGGAATGTCGAGAGTGGAATTGAACACATAACCCTCTCGAGTTCGAGTCGATAGTCGAAAGCTTAAGCATCACGCTATAACCCATCCCACTAGTACCCCCATATACTTCACGTATAATCAGGCAATCAAAATATGCTGTAACATAACAAAACGGCTCAAAAACATATTAAACATATTAGTTTTGTGTCACATGCCACGGACAACAACAACTCCAAAAACATAAACACAAAAATAATACAGTACATGTCAAAATAGCATTAACTATTTTTGTGTTTAAATATACAGCTAATAAGAATGGAAGTTTTTCAGAAATGTGCAGGTAATAGGCAGTTTGGATATAGCTTATATCTGAGAACCAATTATATATATACTTAAGTCTTATCTGGCCAGTTGTATGATACTTGAGAGACAAAACTAAGTCCTAAAGAGAAAGCTGTCAGGGAGTAGTTATGGAAGCTTGTAGCCAGATTTCTGGCTGTTGTCATGCTTAATTAGTTGAAACAGAATACTGCTAGAGTTGACAGTTATGCAGTTAATACCTTTATTAGTTGTAGTCAGGTATCTGGAGAGAAGAGAGAGAGAAGGAGAAAGAGAGAGAGAGAGAGAGAGAGAGAGAGATAGTAGGTGACAGACTTACCCCAGTAGTAACTTTTTCGACCTCTGAGCCAATATACCGGCTAGCGATATTTTTTAAAGATGATGCTTTTGCCTGTCTGCCCAGCGTGTTCGTAGCGCGTGGACTACGGGTGACTATCCCTCTGTGTGTGCGGGTTCAATTCCGCGGGATGGCAGAAAAAGCCACAGATTCCCCAGATTTATGGTGTTCATGGCACCGAACCGAAGGGTTACGATGTTCATGGCACCGAGCTGAAGAGCTGAAAGCTCAAGTGCTTCTGGATCGAGAAAAAAATGATGCTAAGTAAATATGAGAGTACAGTTGTTAGTGAACTCGCTTCTTGAGCTAGTGGTCCGGGTTTAATTCCACAGTGGAATAATTTTCCGGCCCCTGGATTGAACTAGTCTCAATTGAGTACCAGGAAAAGCACTGGGAAGTAAAGAGACCTGCGTGATGTTGAACACACCACCCATCGCATGTCGACGATCAATAACAAACACGAGCCTAACACTGTATTACCGAATATATCTTGTGATATGAAACAAATCCAGAAATCGAGACTAGATGCCAGAATGCAAACGCAGTGACATACCATATGTAAGAGGTGACTGAGATAGAGGCCTAGGAAAGCTACCCTAGTAAATAAAAAGCATCGCATGAATCGGATGTGCTGGCCTACTTGTAGGTGCATAACTGGCACAAAGTATAATCGTTCTTATGCTCAGATCACAGACAAGCCACACAGATTAGTTAACAAGTGGGCGACATGGAACGTTTGAAGAAGAAGAAGTAAAGACAGTATGATCCTCTCACTGAGAGCTAATGTCTTCATAGCCTTCATCCTGATAACATGAGGATAACAACAGACAGACTATAGACAGACAGAGACAGACAGACTGACCCCAGTTCTAAGACTGACTATATAGACAGACCAATTTACCCCAGTACTGAAAAAGAATTACCCCAGTACTAAGGTAGACTTTATAAGTAGATAGACAAGACTTACCCCAGTACTTTGACAGATTATATAGACAGACCGACCCCAGAATAAGACATTATATAGACAGAAGACAGGTATTTCAGTACTATAACAGACTATATAGACAGACAGACTTACCCCAGCACTATGACAGACTATATAGACAGACAGACTTACCCGAGTACTATGACAGACTATAAAGACAGACAGACTTACCCCAGTACTATGACAGACTATATAGACAGACCCCAGAATAAGACAAACTTTATAGACAGACTTTACAGACAGACAGACTTACCCCAGTACTAACTAGAGACAGCATGATCCTCTCATTGAGCGCTAACGTCTCCCCACCCTTCATCTTGATCCTCTTCTTGTCTAAGCACTTCATTGCATACCTGATAGAATCAATATACATGTGACTTATTAGCTATATACTTGTACACATAGGCAGACTGTACACATAGGCATACTGTACACATGGACAGACTGTAAATACATGGACAGACTGTACACATGGACAGACTGTAAATGTAGACAGGCAGCACACAGGGACAGACTGTAAACACTAGGACAGACTGTACACACATGGGCAGACTGTAAACACATGGGCAGACTGTAAACATTTGGACAGACTGTAAACACATGGACAGACTGTAAACACTTGGACAGACTGTAAACACTTGGACATACTGTAAACACTTGGACAGACTGTAAACACATTGATAGACTAAGCACATGGACAGACTGTAAACACATGGACAGACTGTAAACACTTGGACAGACTGTAAACACTTGGACAGACTGTAAACATTTGGACAGACTGTAAACACTTGGGCAGACTGTAAACACATGGACAGACTGTAAACACATGGACAGACTGTAAACACTTGGACAGACTGTAAACACTTGGACAGACTGTAAACATTTGGACAGACTGTAAACATTTGGACAGACTGTAAACACTTGGGCAGACTGTAAACAAATGGGCAGACTGTAAACAAATGGACAGACTGTAAACACATGGACAGACTGTAAACACATGGACAGACTGTAAACACATGGACAGACTGTAAACACATGGACAGACTGTAAACACATGGACAGACTGTAAACACATAGACAGACTATACACATGGACAGACTATACACATAGACAGACTGTAAACACATGGACAGACTGTAAACACATGGACAGACTAAACAAATGGACAGACTGTAAACACATGGATCAAATGTACATGCTGACCGACTGTACATGCAGACCGACTGTACCAGCGAGACCGACTGTACACGCAGACCGACTGTACACGCAGACCTACTGTACACGCAGACCGACTGTACACAGACCAACTGTATAGTTTGATTGGGAACAATCAAAGACTAGCGGAACAAACCGTACACAAAACTGAACGGGCGGCAAACCAAGTAGTCCACAAAAAGACCGGTTCACTGGGCAGATGACGCTCATCAAGCCGGGAGGGTAGGCCATCTAAGGGTCGCTGCCCTAAAAGAAAATAGCAACCTGCTGCCTTGCAGGTTTTGCTGGGGACAGCAAAAGGCTAACAGAGAGCGAAGCCAGTAAATGCTGGTTAAAACCGAACACACCACTGAAGGATAAGGACCAGAGCTCCAATTGGTACTGAAGGTTGTGAACGTATACCCGTTCTTGGTATTAAAGCTGTTTATATATCACATTTGAATGATTAAAACGGCCTCAAGAACGATCGTGAGAGAGAGCAACTGTACACACAGACCAAATATACACACACAAACCAACGGTACACACACAGACCAACTGTACAATATAGACCAGCCGTACACACATAGACCAATTGTACATATAGACCAAATGTACACATATAGACCACTAGCCATACACAAACATTAAATCTACACAGACTAAATATAACATTTTTTTACTATATCACAAAAAAACCACAAAAAACCAAAGATACATGTACCTACATTTTTCCAGTGTCTGCCTTTCTGCAGCCGTAAACTTCTCCGAACCCTCCCCTGCCGATGATCCTATGTACACTAAAGTCGTTCATTGTTAACTGTAGATAGAAAGAAGTTTCAGTGAATACAAGTTGCACTAGTCTTCTACTTTTTCACCCTTCGCCCATTGGGAGGCATATGTCCGCAACCAAGGCCATCTTTTCCAGATCTCTGCTCTCTCTAGCAATTAACTGTTCTTTTTGGTTTGTCCACTATCTTCTTCTTCGAATGCTCCATATCGACCACTTGTTAACCACTCTTGTGATTTGTATGTGATCCAAACCTAAGAGCGATTATATGTTGTGTCAGCTATGAGCCTACAAGTAGGCCCAGCACATCCGATTTCTGCGGCGCTTTTATGTACTAGGACAACTTCCCTATATTAGTTGCCTCTTATGTCATGTCTTGTAGGTCGCGGTGGTACTATTTTTTGTTTCCCTTGTGGGCCCCGGCACCAAACGGGCGGCTTGTCCACTATGAATTCAGGTGCAGCCTTCGCACCTAATATAGCACTTCTAAATTTTTGTTGAGTGTAGGTTTGCTTTTCTTCTCACCATTGTCTTCAGTCATTCAGGATTTGTCTATCCTTCATGTCACAATTTCATTAATTTGCCTCTTTGTCACAGACCATAGGTTTTGCGTCAAGTAGTTTGTTCTGTGTTGAATCACAACTTTGCCTGTGTGGTGCCGGGCCCGCAAGGGAAGCAAAGAATAGTACCACTGTGACCTACAAGGCATGTCGTAACAGGCGACTGATGTAGGGTCTAGGAAAACTTCCCTAGTAAATTCTTCTTCTTCTCATTTACCCGCTATAAATTCAGGCGTAGTCAGGGCATCCAGTATGGCCCTTCTGGCTGATTTTTGTGTGAACGCTTGCTTTCCCTATAATCAGTGTCCCTCGCCATTCAAGCGAGCCTTTTCTGGCTTCAGAGCTACCCCAGTAAATAAAAAACATCGCAGAAATCAAATATGCTGGCCTACTTGTAAGCACATAACTGGCACAATGTACAATCGCTCTTCGGCTCAGATCACGTACAAATCACACAGTGGTTAACAAGCGGTCGATGTAGAGCGTTTGAAGAAGAAGAATCACAACTTCTGTTGTGGCTGTAATGTCCTATTCTGGAATGGCAATCCTTACCACAGTTGCTGCAGGTGAAACTGTAGCTGATACATATGATATTCTTTCTGCTCCCTGTGCTATCTTTTGCGCCCATATCACAATAGCACAGAGCAACACGCTGCTTAAGGGCACACGGTCCGCGTTCAGTTCCGGCGGGCGTGTAATATTTTCACGATTGTAGCGGCTCTCAGGTTGACCCAGCCTTAATTGGATACCAGAAAGGCACTGGGATGTAAAGGTAGGCGGGGTGATGCTGACTACATCCGCCACTGGGATGTAAAGGTAGGCGGGGTGATGCTGACTACATCCGCCACTGTGATGTAAAGGTAGGCGGGGTGATGCTGACTACATCCGCCACTGTGATGTAAAGGTAGGCGGGGTGATGCTGACTACATCCGCCACTGTGATGTAAAGGTAGGCGGGGTGATGCTGACTACATCCCCCACTGTGATGTAAAGGTAGGCAGGGTGATGCTGACTACATCCGCCACTGGGATGTAAAGGTAGGCGGGGTGATGCTGACTACATCTGCCACTGTGATGTAAAGGTAGGCGGGGTGATGCTGACTACATCCCCCACTGTGATGTAAAGGTAGGCGGGGTGATGCTGACTACATCCGCCACTGTGATGTAAAGGTAGGCGGGGTGATGCTGACTACATCCGCCACTGTGATGTAAAGTAGGCGGGTGATGCTGACTACATCCCCACTGTGATGTAAAGGTAGGCGGGGTGATGCTGACTACATCCCCCACTGTGATGTAAAGGTAGGCGGGGTGATGCTGACTACATCCCCCACTGTGATGGTCAATAAATAATACAAGTCTAACACTGTATTGCTGGAGGGAGCTGCAGGAGATAGCTAGAGATAGGAAGACTTGGCATGAGTTGGTTGAGGGCCTATGCCCCAACCCGGGTAAAAAAAGGCAAAGAGAGAGAGAGAAAACACTGTATTACCCAATGTATCTCATGGTATGAATAATAGCTGCGTGACTAACTTTTTAAAAATCATCCATCATATGCGTCACAACTGCCCGAGTGGTTACCGGGGCTCAAATTTGGGGTTAAAGAATAGAACCACTGTTACCTGCCACGCATGTCGTAAGAGGCGACTAAGGAGGTTTGGCTGAAATCGGATGCATGTGTCCTAAACGTGTAGAAGTCTATGCGTTTAGGGGCCTACCAAACCAATGTATACACGTTCTTGGCAAAGATCAAACATATCACAAAGAGTGATTAAAATTGGTCGTAAAGAACGAACGCAAAGAAGAAGGAGGAGGAGATGCATCACAACCGTTGAAATGACATCTAAATAAGATGAGAATGAAGTAAATCTTAATACAATAGAGAGTCACAGTAGCATAGTTGTTAGTGAACTCGCTTCATAGGCAAGTAAGTAAAGTAAAGGAGCCCTTTGTATACCTTGTGGTATATAGGGCAATACAGTGTTAGGCCTGTATTTTCATTGACCGTCGCCACACGATGGGTGATGTGGTCAGCATCACGCCGGCCTCCTTTACTTTCCCAGAATAGGCACGTGGTCCGAGTTCAATTCCACAGTGGGAGTCTAATTTTTTCTGACCGTAACGGCTCTCAGGTCAGTTTCAGTTTGGAATATCTTCATTGTACTCCGGACATGTCCATAGGTGCCCCGATCTCCTTCGCAATATCTCCATCAGCGTCCAGCGACTGACTACTCAGTTCTATTTTGATTGATGACGCCATACCTGTTATACCTGTTTTCTTGTCCTATCTTCACAATCTTCAACCGTTAATCTGTAGTGCGGATTGTGATGAGTCTTCTGCCGCCTGGTTCGATGTCAACCTTCACAGGCGATATAGCGCAGAGCCAGCCTGTCTGCTTTCATCCACACCCATGCCCAAGCAGTGTAATTTCAGGTCACCAGCCTATGCACAGAACCTGGTTTTTTTTTTTTTTTTTTTTTTTTTTTTCGCTAACTCAGCGTTTCATCTCTGAAACTGATTTGCGTGAAATCTGTTCAATTTCTACAATGGCACAGCGTGACATTGTAATTATTTAGCACTGGCAGCCGTGTGCTCAATGTACTCGTAATCAGTTTCCTCGCCATAAAGGCAGATTTTCTCCGACTTCAGAGGTACTCACGTTATCGTCCTGAGTAAGACCAGGGACTCGAACAAATGCAGGACAGTAGTTCACCCGAGCAGAGCGCTCCAGCTAGCAGGCAAGCTACTATCAACTACTCTAGCAGTCCCGACTGGGTAGTAAAGCGGCCAGCATAATGTTGACCACACAATATCCACTGTGTTTGATTGATTGGACCACCATCATTGCAGTTCAGTGAGTAACCATGCCCTGATCTCTTTCTTACACAGGAAGATCTCAGCTGCAGTGCACAAACTCCGTATCACCAGCGAGGGTCCCCGATGTCATTTTGAAGATGGTGATGATATTTTTTTGGTAGGAATTTTATTTTGAATCTTTTCTATTGAATTTTGACTGGTCAGCGGCTTTCCAGCCTGCTCTTCTCGATTTTGAACTACCAAGGGTTCTTTTACGTGCTCAAATTGAACATGGGACCTACATTTTATCGTCCGTCTCCAATAGGACTAGGGACTCGATCTCACCTACACTGACATCATTGATCTCTGGAAAAATATCCAGATGGCTCCACGATGGAGCGAACCTGGTACCTTTGGCATGAGCACCTAACCTCTATGTCACAGAGACCCATCATGTGCTGATGGTCAATGAAAAATGTGGGCCTAACACCGTATCACCCTATATACCATGCAGTACAGCGTTTTCCAAAGTGGGTGGTACCGCCCCACAGTGGGCACTGAAGCATTCTAGGGGTGCGATAGTGGGTTCAGAAGAATTGTGGGGGTGTTCAGGCGACTAGGGGTCGGTGGTTCCTTAAAGAAGAAATTAATAATAAATATTTTAAAATAAATTATTTTTGTGATTTTGCCATTGAATAATCATTTACAATGTGAATTCTGCATTTTAATTCATCTTATGCCCGTCTTACATGATCCATTTTGTCATAAATTTTCTTTTTCATGCATATAATCATTTGAAAATTGACCATGTATTGCAGATATATATAGATATGTATCAATTTTCTATGTCAAAGAGAAAATAGAGCATGTATATATGAAGGATGGGGGCGTTGCGGCAAACTGTTATAATGTGGAGTGGGACGTTACAAAGTTTATGTTGCAAAGTGGGCGAAAAAGTTTGGGAATCTATGATGTAGTATAGAAAAGGTTCCTTTACTTTTTTAAAACAATAAGACAGTGATACTTACATTAATATTTAGCTCCAAGTTTTTCCATTGACAAAACCGTGTATACTTTTCACTGTGAGAAGATAAATAGAAGAATAAGTTAGGAAATAGAGGATATGTCATGACAATGTTATATAGAAGCATTGTCCTGGGAATGTTATTATATAGAGAATAAAGTGTACACACAAAGTGTACAGAGAATAAAGTGTATACACAAAGTGTACAGAGAATAAAGTGAACACACAAAGTGTACAGAGAATAAAGTGTACACACAAAGTGTACAGAGAATAAAGTGAACACACAAAGTGTACAGTGAATAAAGTGTACACACAAAGCATACAGAGAATAAAGTGAACACACAAAGCATACTGAGAATAAAGTGTACACACAAAGTGTACAGAGAATAAAGTGAACACACAAAGCATACAGAGAATAAAGTGAACACACAAAGCATACAGAGAATAAAGTGTACACACAAAGCATATAGAATAAAGTGACACAAAAGCATACAGAAAATAAAGTGAACACACAAGCATACTGAGAATAAGTGTACACACAAAGCATACAGAGAATAAAGTGACACACAAAGCATACAGAGAATAAAGTGTACACACAAAGCATACAGAGAATAAAGTGTACACACAAAGCATACAGAGAATAAAGTGAACACACAAAGTGTACAGAAAATGAAGTGGTACAGAAAAGAAGTGTACATACAAACTTACTACTTACCTTTCTATAAATTTGTTGAATATATGCCCTCTCAGTGAATTGCAGATTTCACCAATGTAGGGCTGAAATGATAAAGAGATATACAAGCTGAAATGATAAAGAGATATACAAGCTGAAAGGATAAAGAGATATACAATGGTGAAACACGTAAAAACAAAGTACTGTAGTTTTAAAAAACACAAAAACAATAACAATACACTGTAACGTTTCAACCAAAAGGCAGTTATCAAGAGATATACAAGCAAACACATAAGTGAGTATATAATGGTGACATGAATGTGACAAAATTGGGTGGAGGTACTGGTACAGACAGGGATTAGAGAAATAATCATTTTTGTCCAAGAGCAAGCAAGAGTCAAGGGTAATGAACGAGCTGATAAATTGGATGGCATGGCTCCGATATCAGAGGAACTGCAATGCAATGACATTCTTAACACATTGTGAGAGTCTTTCCGAACAGAGGAGTTTCATTGGGGATGCAAATCAGAATTTGCTGATCAGATTGAGAGAGATGGGGGTAGATATTGGTATACCCTTTGAAAAGACGATATATCAAATATACAAAAAGATTGATTAATCAACATTCAGCTGGCATGTTGGGTGCGCTGGATGCATGCTGAATTTGTTTTCCCGGAGTGCTATGGACACATGGGAGATTAATCGGGATCAATTTCCTAGTCGTAAAGCCAGGAGTTTTTCTGTCAGGTGCAAAAGAAAAATTCCTAACCATGCATAACCACTAAATTCCTCAGCCCCATGCACCCAAGCCCTACAATGTCCTAACAAGCGGTATTAATTAAAATAATACTAATTACTCTGTACCATTACATTTATATAGGTACTGCAAGTAATTTATCCATACCGCTCTATCCTGGGCAACTCGCTCAAATCTCTTCCATGAAATTGAGACCGATATTTCTTGCATCTCTCAGCAAAGTTCCTTTGGGTCTCCTAGCGTGTCCTTTCTTTCTTAAACCCTTTGCATTCCACTTCAATGCCTGCTTTGATATTCTTTGATCATTTCTTCTCAAGGTATGTCCAACGAGGCCATTGATAACATTCAGCTGCGAGCTCAGGTAAAAATTCTAGGAAATAAGACCACAACAGTCACGTGACCTTGCATTCCAGTATTGCTGTTAAAAGACCCCATACTAAACCAAGGTTATATTATGTTACAAATTAAGTTTAACACTAAGGAATATCAGTATTATTAATATTTGTCCTCAATAAATAACCACGCCCGTGTGGTACCAGGGCCCGCAAGAGAAGCAAAGAATAACCACTGCAACCTACAAGGCATGTCGTAAGAGGCGACTGATGTAGGACCTAGGAAGCTACCCTAGTAAATAAAAATCATCGCAGAAATCGGATGTGCTGGTCTACTTACAGGCACATAACTGGCACAACGTACAATCACGCCTAGGCTCAGATCACATACAAATCACAGATGGGTTAGCAAATGGTTGATGTGGAGCGTTCAAAGAAAAAGAATAAATAAACATAGACTCACAGAATTGAATAAAATTACAAAAAAATCTTGCAGTGTTCTATCAAACATATACAAAAGTCAGTCTCCATTAAACAGGAATTTTGTTTTTCCCATCTGAGCTAGTCAGCCATATGTTGCCTGGGGTCACAGTCCAACATATCTCCATCTTCTCCCTCTGATAACAGTTGTTACTAGTGGTTAACTAGACATTTCTTCTCAAGGTATGTCCAACATATCTCCATCTTCTGCCTCTGATAACAGTTGTTACTAGTGGTCGACCAGACATTTCTTCTCAAGGTATGTCCAACATATCTCCATCTTCTCCTTAACGTTATTACAGTGGCCAGACATTTCTTCTAAAGGATGTCAACATATCTCCATCTTCTCCTCTTATAACAGTTGTCTAGTGGTCGACCAGACATTTCTTCTCAAGGTATGTCCAACATATCTCCATCTTCTCCCTCTTATAACAGTTGTTGACCAGACATTTCTTCTCAAGGTATGTCCAACATATCTCCCTCTGATAACAGCTGTTACTAGTGGAGCAAAAGCAGTATTACAGGAAGTAAAGACAGTATTAAAAATGAAACATATCACCATGAACAAAAAAGAGCATTGTTCAACACAATCTTTCTCCCCACATTATACTTCAGGTGCCAAACCTGGACGCTGACATCAAATGACAGAAGAAAACTAGTCATGACAGAGATGAAGTATGCAGAATGCTGGGAGTATCAAGAAGAGACAGGTTTAGAAATGAAGACATTAGAAAAAAGTGAGTACAACATCAGTACTGAACTTCATCAAGAAAAACAAATTAAATGGTTCGGTCATTTAAGCAGATTACCAACAGACAGTGCGCCAAAAAGAGCAATGCTACTCCGATACAGTGGATACAAAGCAAAAGGTCGGACACGCAAAAGGTGGACCTAAGAGACAACATAGACGACAAAAGACTGTTTATGAAGCGCATACAAAAGCCTGTTCTCGAAATCTCTTCTTATCATGAAGCTGTGAGGCAATTCAGGACTGGAGAAAAGAAAGAAAGTCAAAGCACATAGTGAGGATCGCTCCAGATGTCCCTGTTTTCGACCTGAAAGGCAAAACAGGATTAGAGAATAGATAGATGTGACAGTACTTTTTGCTTATGCAAAATTTCTACACCACCAGCTGGCTCATCAGAGATGGCTAACACTATACAGAAAATCAATAGAGGATGAAAACAGTGGTGTCAACAATATCAAACAGGTTGATAAAAGGTGACATTGGTAACATGATACTGCAGTCACACTGCCAGAAATAAACACAGTCTGACAACCATCAAAGGTACACATGAGTGTCCCAGTAAAATGACATGGAGAAAAACACATTGAGGATACAACCCAGAACATGATAACATAAATACATTAAACAGAAAAGCGCAGACCACAGTTTTCAATCTTAGAGCGGGCGCTGCGGTCTCAGAGTACACCTCCATAGAGTGGGTCTCATGGACTCAGTTGCCTGCCAAATGTGGAGCACCAAAGTAGTCCCCAAAACACATCTTGCAAGACTGACCCCAGCCTGAGCAGCGTGAGAATGAAAATCTAGCCAACAGAAACAACCCTACAAAACAAACTGGTGAAGACCTCAAGCGCACCACCCTGTTTATGACGCATACCAGAGTAGTCACATAGCAGAAGTTGATCACAGAAGTTTATTGCAGAAGAAGAAGAAGAGGGTCCCAGTTTACTGCACTCACACAAACATTATGCTATCAGTGCTAAATCCGAATGTCAACATCAAATAATAGAAGAAAACTAGTCAAGACAGAAATGTAGTGTCTACACAGAATGCTGGGAATATTTAAAAAAAGACCGGTTTAGAAATGAAGTTGAAAAGAAAACAAAAATGGGTACAACATCAGTACTGGCCTTCATCAAGAAACAACAAATTAAATGGTTCTTCCCAAGCATGCATTTCAGTGTGTTTAGACGACTAACAACTCCTGTTCTGTGTTGGTTGATGTATCTACTATGGTTTATCTTGTGGTTGTCCCGTCTTGCAGCCCCTATTGGTATGCATAACTTGTGCAACCTTCTTCTTTGAATGCTCTATATCAGCGTTTCCCAAAGTGGGCGGTACCGCCCCCCTGTGGGCGCTGAAGCCTTCCAGGGGAGCGATAGTGGGTTCAGAAGCTTGCGGGAGAGTTTTTTCGTGATTTTGCCATTAAATAATCATTAAAAATTTGAATTCTGCATTTTAATTCATCTTATGCCCATCTTACACGATCCATTTTTTCATCAATTTTCTATTTCATGTATATAATCATTTGAAAATTGACCATGTATAACAGAAATATATATCAATTTTCTATGTCAAAGAGAAAATAGAGCATGTATATATGTATGGAGGGCGTTGGCAAACTGTTATAATGGGGAGGGTGTTACACAATTTATGTTGAGCAAAGTGGGCGGTAGGCCGAAAAAGTTTGGGAATCTGTGCTCTATATCAACCACTTAGTAACCACTTTTTGTGATTTGTATGTGATCCAAGCCTAAGAGCAATTGTGCGTTGTGCCAGTTATGCGCCTACAAGCAGGTTAGCACATCTGATTCTTATTTACTAGGGTAGCTTTCCTAGGCCCCTACCTCAGTCGCCTCTTACGACATGCTTGTAGGTCACAGTGTTACTATTCTTTGTTCCACTTAGAGCCCTTGAACACACATTGCAACTTGCACAACCGAGATAGAAATACCCTTTATCTTCTGCATTGTCTTCTTCTTCTTTGCGTTCGTTCTTTACGACCAACTTTAATCACTCTTTGTGATATATTTGATCTTTGCCAAGAACATGTATACGTTGCACATTGGGTTTGGTAGGCCTCTAAACGCATAGACTTCTACACGTTTAGGACACATGCATCCAATTTCAGCCAAACCTCCTTAGTCGCCTCTTACGACATGCGTGGCAGGTAACAGTGGCTCTATTCTTTACACCCCAAACTTGGGCCCGGTAACCACTCGGGTTCTTCTGCGTTGAAATTTTCAGATCGTATCTTAAAGAATACTACGAGCCACTACATTGGATTAGAAGGCGAGAGAGGTTTGGCTGTGAAAAAATAATTCTCTTTATTAATTAAATTAGAACAATTATTTTATAATGGGCATGTTAAGCTAAGAATGTAGATCTATTTTAATGGGTTTTTTTAAAAAAAAAGGCTACATGGTTGCCATGACAACAGTGGCCATCTTTAAAAAAATCGTTATTTGAATCCTAAAATTTACAAAACAAACAAATATATTGAGAAATAAATGTATGATTCATAAACTGTAAGCATATTTACAGCTATATGTCCATTTATTTTCTGTAAAATCTCAAAAAATATATTTTTTTTTTATTTTTAAACTTATGCTTGCCAAAAACTGCACAAAATGTGTCATCATTTCACTTTGAAAATTAATTTTAAAACCACATTTTTACAAAAATGTAATTTGAAAAACCTGTAGCTACAACATGATATGGGGAATATTCACCTCAAATTTTGTGTATCTAGCTTTAGTATTAGTTAAAACTCAGGGATTTCTGACACCAAAAAAATGGAAAAAATGATTTTGAGAAAACTCAATTTTAAACTTGGAATTTAAAAGAAAAAGATTGGAATTTTGCGGTTTCTTATTAATGTTGTAATGCTAATGCGCAAACAAAACAGCATAATTTAATGTGTAGTCGTTAGTATGAATGTTATACTTTATAGAACTAAACACTTTGAAAAATCAATGTTTGTGACTAAAACTACAATTTTCTAGAGAGCCAAACCCCCTTACACTATAGCTATAACTGCAACAAACACCAGTCATACAGAATACTATCTATATATAGCCGTCCATCGCAAGCGATGATGACAACAATCTCAGGCGTGTGCTGTTGCACCTCTCTGGTGTGTGCGGAGGTGACTGTAGAGTATAATCCTAGAACAGAATCCCCGACCACAGGTGGGGCATACATGATCAAGGTTAGACATGTGCGTGTTGTGTGCTCTGTCTTTTCACGCTGCTCGTTTTCTCTGTGACTCAACAATACGATGATTCTCAGCTATTCAGGTTCCTCTTTTGTTGTTACAGCGCCACATTTGGCGATCTTGCAAGGATTCCCAGCACGTATTGTCTATATCGAAGCATTTCAGAGACACTTTAAGAGTGTCTTTAAAGCGTTTTCTGTCCACCAGCTAAACGTCTGCCCC
Organism: Arion vulgaris; assembly: GCA_020796225.1. NCBI lineage: Eukaryota > Metazoa > Mollusca > Gastropoda > Stylommatophora > Arionidae > Arion > Arion vulgaris. The sequence goes on from CM036775.1 coordinate 18,636,527, forward strand.
CTTCAAGCTCGCCATACATCAACTGTTTTGGGATGCAACACTATCTACAAAGTACAAGGCTAAACATGAGAAAGGGAGGTTTAGAACACACTGTAACAACCGGTAAAATCAAGGGTAGAGAACAGAGGAAGAAAGATACAATTTTGGATAGCCTGACGTCATGACACGGAAGAGCGTCAACATCTGAGATGATATCAGACACCAGAGACTGCAATTTGTGTAGATCGATGATCGCCTACGTCAGCCAGCACGGCACCTGATGATGATGAGAAGGCTAAACATTGATTCAGAGAGGTGACAGATGGTAATGAAGTAGAGCGTGTTATACTGACTAGCAACACAGAGAGCAACCCCGCCTATATTTTAATTCCTAATGGTCTGACATTTTCCAAACGTGACTCCATTTTGTATATTCTGTATGACATAGTTGGTTCCTTTCATGTGTTTGGTATACACTAATACACACGCCACGCCATGCCACGCCACGCATACACGCACTGATAGAAGTTCACGATCGATAGTGGCCATTTTCGGGCACGAATTTCTTGCTCTATTCTTCTCTGAGATGATGGTGTTTAACAGCATTAGTTCTCTCTCTCTCTCTCTCTCTTTTTATGTGTGTGTTAATGGTACTCAACTGTCCTCACTTCCTATTCATTCTGTTGATGTTTGGCTGCCCTTGCCCCCTACTCTCTCTCCATCTGTTGATGGCGTTTAACTGCACGGATCTCCCTCTCTCTATGTTAATGATACAACTGTCCTCACTTCCTATTCATTCTGTTGATGTTTGGCTGCCCTCACTCCCTACTCTCTCTCCCTCTGTTGATGGCGTTTAACTGCACGGATCTCTCTCCCATTCTCTCTCTATGTTAATGATACAACTGTCCTCACTTCCTATTCATTCTGTTGATGTTTGGCTGCCCTCACTCCCTACTCTCTCTCCCTCTGTTGATGGCGTTTAACTGCACGGGTTCTCTCTCCCATTCTCTCTCTATGTTAATGATACTCAACTGTCCTCACTTCCTATTCATTCTGTTGATGTTTGGCTGCCCTCACTCCCTACTCCACTCCCTCTGTTGATGGCGTTTAACTGCCAGGTTCTCTCTCCCATTCTCTCTCTATGTTGATACTCAACTGTCCTCACTTCCTATTCATTCTGTTGATGTTTGGCAGCCCTCACTCCCTACTCTCTCTCCCTCCCTCTGATGTTTAGCTGCCCATGTTCTCCCACTGTCCCTGTTCCTCATATTCCTCCATCCTCATTATGTTGATGTTTGAATGATATCCCTACTCTCTCACTCTCTCTCACTCTCTCTACTAATTAATGGTGTTAAATGCCATGGTCTGCAAGAACTATAGCACCGGCGAGGGTCCCCGATGTAATGATGAAGATGACGAAAATTATGTAAGAGTTTTATTTTAATCTAATTTAAAATGAAGTTTGCATGAGCAGCGGCTTTGCATCCTACTTTAGTCGGTTTTGAACTGTCAATGGACTTTATGTGTTCAACTGGATAAAGGGGGATACGTTTTATCTTCCGTCTCCGAAAGTGCTAGAAACTCGATCATCTCACCAACACTGAGATCAGGGATCTCTGGGAAAATATCCAGATCTGCTCACGCGGAGAAATAAAAACTCTAAAACTTAATATCTAAAACTCTCTCTCTCTCTGTCTCTCTCTCTCTCTCTCTATGAACTTGTGTGTTTTATTTTATCACCTTCTTCTTCTTCGAATCTCCATATCGATCAATTGTTAACCACTCTTTGTGATTTGTGTGTGGTCCGAGCCTAAGAGCGATTTACGTTATATATATATAAATTTATATATAAATATATATAAAAAAAAAGAAATTATGATAAGAATTGGCAAAGCAACATCAGCTTTTAAAAGTCTAAATAGAATATGAAACTGCAAGTTATATAGTATTAAAACTAAATTACGAATTTTCAATTCAAATGTTGTATCAATCCTAACATATGCCAGCGAGAGTTGGAAAATTAAAGATATAGAAAGCAAGGTGAATGCATTTGAAAATAGATGTCTGCGAAAAATAATGAATATAAAATGGAATGAATTCAGGAGAAGTAATGAAATCAGAGACATGTCTGGTCAACCACTAGTGACAACTGTTATAAGACAGAGAAGATGGAGATATGTTGGGCACACCTTGAGGTGAAATGATCAACGAATATCAAAGCAGGCATTGAAGTGGGATGCAAAGGGTTCAAGAAAGAGAGATCGACCTAAAGAGACCCTGAAACGAACTTTTCTGAAATAGGCAGGAAATATTGGTCTCAGTTCCATGGAGGAGATTGAGCGAGTTGCCCAGGATAGAGCGGTATGGAGAAATTACTTGCAGGCCCTATGTAACGTATAACGGTACGAAAGGAATTATTATATATATAAACATACATAAATACACTCAGAGACCGGGAAAATTGGCGCAATAAGTCATATATATATATATATATATATGAGAAGATTCTAGCAATATGTCATCATATTGATGACATACTCTACTCAACTCTCTCTCTCAATCTCTCTCTCTCTCTCTGGTTGTTCGGTAATCTACTGTTTCTCGTCAGTCGATATTTTATTGAAATTAGATCTACTCTCTCTCCTCAATCTCTCTCTCTCTCTCTATGGTTGTTCGGTAATCTACCGTTTCTCGTCAGTCGACATTTTATTCAAATTAGATCTACACCTCAATCTCTCTCTCTCTCTATGGTTGTTCGGTAATCTACCGTTTCTCGTCAGTCGATATTTTATTAAAATTAGATCTACACCTCAATCTCTCTCTCTCTCTATGGTTGTTCGGTAATCTACCGTTTCTCGTCAGTCGATATTTTATTAAAATTAGATCTACTCCTCTCTCTCTCTCAGAAATCGGATGAGCTGTCCTACATGTAGGCGCATAACTGTTTCAGCGCACAATCGCTCTTAGGCTCAGATCACATATAAATTACAAAGATTGGTTTAACAAGTGGTCGATATGGAGCGTTTGAAGAAGAAGAAGAAGAAGCGCTAATTTCCAGTGGAGCGGAGAATAATAACACAATAAAGAACTTCGAAACTTTTAATTTTATGACTCATTTTTTTTTTCCGATTCAGAAGCACTTGAGCTGAAAGCTCTTCGGCTCGGTGTCATGGACATCGTAACCCTTCGGCTCGGTGCCACGAGCACCGTAAATCTGGGGAACCTGTAGCTTTTCTGCCAGTCCGCGGAGTTGAACCCGCACTTACAGAGGACTAGTCACCCGTAGTCCAACGCGCTACGAACACGCTGGGCAGGCGGGCAATGACTATAATAGGGCACATGTAAATATCACTTCTTTAAGTTAAATGGCTTCGGACCTACAGCTGTTCAAACATGGGCATGAGATTTGAAACGCACTGCAGACTACAGACTAGCGGTAAGAATCGTCGCAGCCAGCCTTCCATGCGAAGACGGAACAGTATCTGAATATGAATCACAAATAGAAAAGTTCGAGAGCTCTTGTCTTGAAGAGACGTCTGTGTCACGCTGTAACACACTTAGACCTTGCTTCAATTCCTCGTGGGGTGTCGTCGGAAAACAGACAAGTCTAGCTAATGAATCAATGATCGATATGACAGAGGCGGCGCCTGCTAAAAAAAACTAGATTCGTAGAATGGAATCAACGTTTTCCATGGTCGTCAGTGCGCCTTCAGAGTTGGAAGATCTTATCCGATGTCAAGTCACCTCTTGAGAAGAAGCGCCATGATTGTGCTTATTGAATCTAACGTCAGAGAAAAGTGGAGGCTGGTCCCGTCGGCGCGCAGGCAATGGAGATATTCCAAACTGACACTGAAATGTTCAACAGTTTTCTTACCAACTCTGTGCACAGCCAACTCTAATATTGGGCCGCATAACTGGCCAGGGAAACCCTGACCTAGTTTGAATTGGGGGCTGGATAATGTATATGTTTGATAGAACTCTAAGATTTTTTTTCAAATTTTACTCAATTCTATGAGTCTATGGTTATTTGTTGATGAAAAATATTAATAATACTGATATTCCTTATTGTTAAACTAAGGACGACCACGTAAACGATTGATCGACGGAATATCTGAGGCACTAAATTGCCTTGTACATAGCGTATAAAGAGGCTCGCCCCATGTATCTCTTTTCTCGACCTGACGCCGAAAGGTAAAAACAGGATTAGAGAATAAATAAACACCGAAACGTTAGATTAAGTCAATCATTTCTCTGTGATTTGAAAGAAAATTTCGCCCGAGTGGTTACTGGGGCCCAAATTGGGGTTTAAATAATAGAACCACTGTTACCTGCCATTTCGTAATAGGCGACTAAGGAGGTTGGGTGTGGGGCTAGCTACCCCACATCGTAAAAAACACTAGATGGCTACAGAATGAAGAGCGAACCAAGTAAACGCTGGCTGAAACCAGACACATCGTCGAAGGATAAGCACCAGAGATCCAAATGGTGCTGAAGATGTGACGTAAAACACACCAATGCTAAGGCTGCATGAATAAGATTAGCACATGAATAGAATTTATGGGGAGATCTGGTACATCGGTCTGGGCGGTTATCGCGAGAGAGAGAAAGAAAATTTCAAAATATAGCTCGTTACAATAAAATAAAAATATTTTAAAATAAATTGTCCGAAACATGAATTTCAAATGAAATGTGGTGTAGCTACTAGACAAGAGCACTATACTGGTAGCCAAAACTGCCTGTATGGTGCCGGGGCCCGCAAGGGAAGCAAAGAATAGTAACACTGCTACCTACAAGGCGAATAAGGTAGGGGCTTAGGAAGATACCTAGTAAATAAAAAGCCCCGCAGAAATCGGACGAGCTGGACCTTCTTATAAGCGCATAACTGGAACAACGTACAATCACTCTTAGGCTCAGATTACATACTTCTTCGTCCGCCCGCTATGAATTCAAACGTAGCCATGGCGTGGCGGTTCTGAATGATTTTTGCGTGAAAGTCTGCTTACCATTTTATTGTTTTCCTCGCCATACAGGCGGGCGTTCTCCGCTTTCAGAGATAGATCACATACAAATCACAAAGAGTAGTTAACAAGTACTCAATATGGGGCGTTCGAAGAATAAGAAGGCTCAGATCACATACTTCTTCTTCTTCTTTGCGTTCGTTCTTTACGACCAATTTTAATCACTCTTTATGATATGTTTGATCTTTGCCAAGAACGTGTATACGTTGCACGGTAGGCTCCTAATCGCATAGACTTCTACACGCTTAGGACACATACATCCGATTTCAGCCAAACCTCCTTAGTCGCCTCTTACGACATTCGTGACAGGTAACAGTGGTTCTATTCTTTACACCTCAAATTTGGGCCCCGTAACCACTCGGGCGAGATCACATACAAATCACAAAGAGTGGTTAACAAGTGCTTGATATGGAGCGTTTGAAGAAGAAAAACAAACACACACAAGATCACTACACCCCACTTCCAACACTTCTATAAAGAAGTAAATGGTGAAAGAGAAGAAGAAGAAGAGGAAGAAGAAGAAGAAGAAAAAAGAAGAAGAAAAAAGAAGAAGACTATTGAGCTTTTCTATAGCTGATTTTGTCCGTCTAACTATCTCACTTCATACCTCAAAAATATCAGTTTCGAGCTTCCGTGTCTTCTGGGCTAGGGTCAAAGCGTCCAATACATAGTCTACAGCTGACTTTGGGTAGGTCTGAAAACAAGCAAGTCAGACCCAGGGTTAATGTAAACAATGTTACCATCGGCACGGCTCTGTGTGTTTCTTGGATGTTGTCATATATATGTATATGTGTGTTTGATGCACATCTATTGTGATACATGTGTGTGTTTGTTTGATGTTCAGCTATCGTGACAAATGTCTGTGTGTTTGATGTCCAGCTATTGTGACCAATGTGTCTGTGTGTTTGATGTCCAGCTATTGTGATAAATGTGCGTGTTTTATGTCCAGCTATTATGATAAAAGTGTTTGTTTGTTTGTTGATGTAGTTATATGTTGCAGTTGTATTTATCTCTGTACAAATATGAACAACAAAACACAAAAATATAAACACGACAGATAGAAATATGAACACAGAAGACAGAAATATGCATACAAAAGTCAGGAACATAAACTGACTAGACCATAGATTCACAAACTGTTTCGGCCCACCGCCCACTTTACACGATATAAACTTTGTAACGCCTTCATTATAACAATTTGCCCACGTCCGCCCCCAATATATATATACACGTGCTCTATTTTCACTTTGACATAGAAAATGGATATATATTTCTGTCATACATGGTTAATTTTCAAAAGATTATATACATGAAATAGAAAATTGATGAAAAAATGGAGCGTGTAAGGTGGGCATAAGATGAATTAAAATGCAGAATTCCATTTTTTATGATTATTCAATCGCAAAATCACGAGAGAAAAAACTCACCCCAAATGCTTCTGAACCCACTATCGCCCCTGGAAGGCCAGCGCCCACTGGGGGCTATCACCACTTTGAGAACCCATGGACTAGACAATGCATAAGTTGAAACATCAAGTTAAACAGACATCACAATATCACTACACAAAATAAAAATAATGATAGCAAAGGGACTCTACGGATACAAACCAAAAAAAACCGAAAACAAGCGAAGATAGAACGGTTTGAAGTAATCAAATAGAAAGCCGTGTCTCAGATAGATAATGTAGCATACGCATTGCCGACAGTGAGATAGATAATGTAGCATACGCATTGCCGACAGTGAGATAGATAATGTAGCATACGCATTGCCGACAGTGAGATAGATAATGTAGCATACGCATTGCCGACAGTGAGATAGATAATGTAGCATACGCATTGCCGACAGTGAGATAGATAATGTAGCATACGCATTGCCGACAGTGAGATAGATAATGTAGCATACGCATTGCCGACAGTGAGACAGATAATGTAGCATACGCATTGCCGACAGTGAGACAGATAATGTAGCATACGCATTGCCGACAGTGAGATAGATAATGTAGCATACGCATTGCCGACAGTGAGACAGATAATGTAGCATACGCATTGCCGACAGTGAGATAGATAATGTAGCATACGCATTGCCGACAGTGAGATAGATAATGTAGCATACGCATTGCCGACAGTGAGATAGATAATGTAGCATACGCATTGCCGACAGTGAGATAGATAATGTAGCATACGCATTGCCGACAGTGAGATAGATAATGTAGCATACGCATTGCCGACAGTGAGATAGATAATGTAGCATACGCATTGTCGACAGTGAGATAGATAATGTAGCATACGCATTGCCGACAGTGAGATAGATAATGTAGCATACGCATTGCCGACAGTGAGATAGATAATGTAGCATACGCATTGCCGACAGTGAGATAGATAATGTAGCATACGCATTGCCGACAGTGAGATAGATAATGTAGCATACGCATTGCCGACAGTGAGACAGATAATGTAGCATACGCATTGCCGACAGTGAGATAGATAATGTAGCATACGCATTGTCGACAGTGAGATAGATAATGTAGCATACGCATTGCCGACAGTGAGATAGATAATGTAGCATACGCATTGCCGACAGTGAGACAGATAATGTAGCATACGCATTGCCGACAGTGAGACAGATAATGTAGCATACGCATTGCCGACAGTGAGATAGATAATGTAGCATACGCATTGCCGACAGTGAGATAGATAATGTAGCATACGCATTGCCGACAGTGAGATAGATAATGTAGCATACGCATTGCCGACAGTGAGATAGATAATGTAGCATACGCATTGCCGACAGTGAGACAGAGAAACGATTAACCTCAAAATAGTAATGTTGCAAACAGATACAGACAAAATAGTAATGTTGCAAACAGATACAGACAAAATAGTAATGTTGCAAACAGATACAGACAAAATAGTAATGTTGCAAACAGATACAGACAAAATAGTAATGTTGCAAACAGACACAGACAAAATAGTAATCACAAATGGACAATGTTGCAAGCAAACATACATACAGACTAGCAATTCAACCCAACTGGACAATCTTGCACTCTCATATACACACAAACAATTCATCCTACACACATAAACACACATACACACACATTACACATACATGGAACTGTGATATAACACACACACATAACATAAACACACACACACACACACACACAGACACACATAGAAACACACACACACACACACAGACACACATAGAAACACACACACACACACACAGACACACATAGAAACACACACACCATACACGGTACAACTTACATGAGACTGTGATAATAATTCCTTCATGATGAATGTATCATAGATTTGTTTGCCTTCTTTTATCCTTTCCTCGTCAGTCTCCAATTTCTCAAATCTTTTTATCTGTGAACATACAATTAATATCAGGAATAAACTACTAGTAGCAACAACCATTATACTAAAGTTGAACATGTGCAATACTGGCACCCGAACCATAACCGGCAATCCATATTATTTTATGCGGCCAGCGTTATTTACTAAAATTAGTATCAATTTCTTGATATCCTTAGTTAGAATTATGTTTTAGTTTATTCATTAATTTGTGTCTATTTGGTATCTTGATAAAGGCATATGGTTGAAACGTCGAGCGCTGTTTATTTTCATTTTTAATGATTAATTTGTCATTTCTTATACAGTACTGTATATACATGTCTATGTTCAATCACCCATTTATTTAGTATTACCGCAGCCTACCCCCCGGCTTTCTCCAGATCTCTCTCTCTCTCGATCCCCGCCCAGACCGATGTACCAGACCTCCCCATAAATTCTATTCATGTGAAAATCTGATTCATGCAGCCTTAGCATTGGTGTGTTTTACGTCACATCTTCAGCACCATTTGGAGCTCTGGTGCTTATCCTTCGGCGATGTGTCCGGTTTCAGCCAGCGTTTACTCGGTTCGCTCTCCGTTCTGTAGCCATCTAGTGTTTTTACGATGTGGGGTAGCTAGCCTCACGCCCAATCTCATTAGTCGCCTCTTACGACATGTATGGCAGGTAACAGTGGTTCTATTCTTTACACTCTAATTTGGGCCCCAGTAACCACTCGGGCGTCTCCAGATCTGATCTGATCCGGTCTGACCACCTCAGATTTGTAGATTTTCGTACATCGCATTAAAAACATCACAAGAGTTTCCTCATCAGCCTTCAATTTCTCAAATCTTTTAATCTGTGAACACACAAGTAATCAGTTATCAGAGGACTATCATCATAGCATTCCGGACATGTCAATAGGTGCTCCGATATCCGCCTCAGCAAATCCATCAGCCCAACACGCCAGTTCGATGTTGATCAATCTCTTTGCATACCTAGTATGTCGTTCTATTCGGGCTGCACCAATATTGACAACCATCTCTCTCAATCTGGTCAGCGATATAACGCAAGTAATATCACAAATAAACTACTGGTAGAGAGAACCATTATACTAGAGTTGGACATGTGAACCACAGGCCCGCGGATTATATACGGCCATCCATATTATTTTATGCGGCCCCCGTTAGTTGCTAAAAACATTTCCTTGTCAGTCTCCAATTTCTCAAATCTTGTAATCTGTGAATACACATTTAATATCAGGAATACATTACTAGTAGCAAGAACCATTATATTAGAGCTTGGACTTGTGAACCACAGGCCCGCGGACAATTATTTTATGCGGCCCCCGATATCTACTAAAACAACAAGATCGGGAATTTTCTTTTCAGTCTGGTTCGCGAGTAACTGCTTGATGTTTTGTGTGTTCGACTCTTTAAGCATTTCATGACAACAGGTACAAATCAGGGAAGGACAGATTGTGGAAGAGAGAGGAAAGATGTTGAACGGTCTGACATCGTGGTTTGACAAAAGTTCGATGTCAGAACTGATTAACTACACCAAGGAGAGAGAGAGAGAGACAGAGAGAGAGTTGTGGATAGACATGATCACCTACGCAGGCAAGCATGTCACTCGATTGATTAACACATTCATTATTAAATTATTTTTTTAAAACGATGTGTTATTCTTTGCTAATATTTTTTCAAATTAAATTTCATCAAATTAACAAATTGTCTACTTCTTCTTCGAGCGCTCCATTTTTTCTCCCCGATCCATGAAGTACTTGACCTTTCAGCTCTTCGGTTTGGTGACATGGACATCGTAACTCTTCGGTTCGGTGCCACGAACACCGTAAATTTGGATAACCTGTGGCTTTTCTGCCAGCGCGCGGAATTGAACCACACTCACAGGGGGATTGTCATCCGTCGTCCAACGCGCTACGAACACGCTGGACAGGCGGGCTCGAACGCTCCATATCGACCACTTGTTAAATTACTCTTTGTGATCTTATCCTAAGAGGAATTGTAAGTTGCGCAAGTTATGCGCCTAGTAGGCCAGCGCGTCCGATTTCTGCGACGCTTTTTAGTTACTAGGGTAGCTTCCCTAGACCCCTACCTCAGTCACCTCTTACAACATGCCTTATATGTCGCAGTGTTACTATTATTTGCTCCCATTGTGGGCCACGGCAACACACAGGCGAAATATGTTACTAAACTCTCGATCGGACCACGACGTAGGAATAGTTAGCTTTACTGTAGATTAACTCGGAATTTCGATCAGAATGCATTAATGTAAATTTAGCGCTAATTTTAAATAAAACAATACGTGGCGCAGTGGGCGGCATTTGGGTTATTTTAGTACGCAATCTTAGCACACCCTGCGGTAGTTAGTATGAAATGAGTCAATAATTATTTTTCTCTCGCAGCGACTTTCCATCCTGATTTTATCGATTTTAAGCTGCGAACGGGCTCAACTTGAATACAACACCTACGTTTTATCGTCCGTCTCCGATATGACTATGAACTAGATCTCATCTATACTCATGTAGGAGAGTGTCCCTTGCGGAACATCCCTTTCATCACAACACGCCTGAAAATCTAGCAAATTCTCCCGCCTCCTCAAGCATCATCTTCAATGTTTATTTGATGTCTAGCTGACACCTTTGTCTTGGTTGTATTCCAGGAACCATGCCTTCCATTACCGCTCTTTCCAAAACCCGTTTAACCCTTTCGCTGCTACATACTTTCTGAAGGCTGAGCTAAAAATAGTTACTCTTTGTTTCTAGGTCACAAACGTGAATGTACACCTATAGCAGTGACAGTAGCAATGTATAACATGTTAACACGTCTTTAGCCCACAGAGGATAGATAATAACAGACGTGTTAATGCGTCTTTATCTTCTTCTTCTTCTTCAGCGATCTCTGGTCATGCGCTTATGCGTCTTTAGAAGTGAATGGGAAAAACGTATATATATACGTCTTCAGCAGCTAAAGGGCTAGGCTATTATTGGGACGGTATTTAATGGAACATGGCAAAACAATATTTTATCTTGCGGGACATGATGCATGATGTTATTAATGTGTCAATGTTCCTTGATAACATCTACGCTGATACCACGAATCACTACAAAATATATATCATACTCGCCACAGGACGCGAACCAAGAACATATGAAGCGTGTAGCGAATACCGTACCTTCTTCTTCTTCGAACGCTTCACCTCGACCACTTGTTAACCACTCTGTGTGATTTGCATGTCATCTGAGACTAAGAGCGATTGATTGATGTGTCAGTTATGCGCCTACAAGTAGGCCAGCACATCCGATTTCTGCAATGCTTTTTATTCATTAGAGTAGCTTCCTAGGTCCTACAATGAAGCCTCTTACGGCATGCCTGTAGGTCGCAGTGGTACTATTCTTTGCTTCCCAGGAACCACACGGACATACCTCAAGGCCACAGAGGCACCCCCAAGAGACATTCCCAATTTAAACATCAACACTTATTCATCTCACCTCAATTATCTCCTCCTAATTAATCCCGTTCTTATTTACACCCTCTCCCCATCACTCTTTTGCACGCGCTGGCTACCCAGTTTGAACGTATAATAATAGTAGCGAGTGGAAGGAAGTTTCCTCTTCAATTTCGTCACGCTGCTTCTGTCTTTTATCTGTCACTGACAGCTCAAGCACCCATCCCTACGCTCTTGGTATCTCAATTCTGTCAGAGATCTTCTATGGTCTGCCAGCTGTGTCCGGCGGCAACATGTGGGACCACCGCTAACAAGAGACAAGAATAATTGACGGGTTCGCTCTGTTTACTGCACGTAACGCCAATTTACGATAGATGTGAATAGGAAGTAATGAAGACAATAGGAAAAGCAAAGAACATATTAAACAACATGATAAATCTATTAACAGGCAAACAAATGTCAGCCGCAGTAGCGTAGTTGTTAGTAATGGGGGTCTCTGTGGCTCAGTGGTTACGCCCTTTGCTTTGTGAGTCGAAGGTCCTGGGTTTGTGTCCGGACCGCGCTGTTCTGTTCACGAGTGCAGTTTTTTCCAGAGAGCCCTAGGATTGTTGCTGGAGCTACGGAGTTCGTGCTTTGTGGAATATTCTCGGCAAGTGACGTGCCATTTCTGCTGAGAGGACCGAGCCGTATGGGGTAAAACCCGGTGCAATGAAGTCAATCGTTCGGCTTTCAAACCCTTTAAACGAGTGCATTTTTTCGTTCCAAAGAGCCCTAGGATTGTTGTCAGAGCTACAGAGTTCGTGCTTTGTGCATAACTCTCGGCAGATGGCGTGCTATTTCTGCGGAGAAGGACCGAGCCATATGGTGTAAAACCCGGTGCAATGAAATCAATATGTCGGCTTTAGACCCTTTATTTATTAGTAAACTCGATTTGTGACAGCGGTACAATAGACATAACAAACCAATACGTCCGACCTGGATCATGTATGCCCCACCTGTGGTAGGGGGTTGTATTCCAGGGCTGGACTCTAGTCATCTCCGCACACACTTGAGAGGTGCAACAGCACACATCCGAGGATGATGTCATCAGAGCTTACGATGGATGGCTCTTATATCCCGCCTGTAGTATGGGATTGTTTTAAAGCCGAAGGATTGACTTCATTGCACCGGGTTTTACCCCATATGGCTCGAGTCACCTCTCAGCAGAAATGGCACGCCACCTGTCGAAGTATAGCACAAAGCACGAACTCCGTAGCTTCAGCAACAATCCTAGGGATATCTGGAAAAAAAACTGCACTCGTGAATAGAAAGACGCGGTCCGGATTCGAACCCACGACCTTCGACTCACAAGGCAAAGGGCTTAACCACTTAGCCACAGAGATCCCCGATATGATTATGTGCTAGGATTGGACTCTACAGACAAATCTGCACACATTAGAGAGGTGTAACAACACACTCCTGAGGCTGATGTTATAGCTTGCGATGGGCGGCTATTAACCCATTGCTTCCCTGAGTCGATATACTGGCTTGCTGCATTGTTTAGGATAACACAAAACCAGCATACTGTCTAATTGTGTAAACATTGCAATATAGATGCGACCAGCCTTTAAAACAAAATTACGGAGTGAAAGGGTTTGCTGTGATTGATTGATGTGATAAGAGACCATCATCAATGCACTTCGGGGAGTAACCATATGTGCTCCGATCTCTTTCTTACACAAGAAGATCTGCACCAGCGAGGGTCCCCGATGTAATTTTGAAGATGATGAAGATATTTTGCAGGAATTTTATTTTTAATCTTTTCTAATGAATTTTACCCGGGCTGCTCTTCTTGATTTTGAACTGTCATGGTTTTTTATGTGCTCAAATTGAACAAGGGACCTACGTATCATCGTCCGTCTCTGATAGGAATAGGAACTGGATCTCACCTACACTGAGATCAGTGTAAATATATCCCGATGACTAGACGAGGTAGCGAACCTGGTACCTCTATTCTATGTAAACATCCATTTACGAAGGTCTGTAGTTTTAAGTTCTGCGCCCGTCTGCCCAGCGTGTTCGTAGCGCGTTGGACTCGGGTGACTATCCCTCTGTGTGTGCGGGTTCAATTCCGCGGGATGGCAGAAAAGCCACAGATTCCCCAGATTTACGGTGTTCGTGGCACCGAACCGAAGGGTTACGATGTCCATGGCACCGAGCCGAAGAGCTGAAAAGCTCAAGTGCTTCTGGATTTGAAAAAAAAAAAAAAGTTCTGTAGGGGAAACTATTGACAGATGAAGACAGATTTAGACAATTGTTGACAGCGTGACTTCATAGCACTGTAGAGCGTCAACATCTGAGATGATAGCAAACACCAGAGAGAGAGAGATTTGTGGAGATCCATGATCGCCTACGCTAGAGAGCACGGCACCTGATGATGATGAGAAACTACAAAAATCGACAAACTGACACAACTCTCTGACAATCAAAGACAACACGGGAGGTAACAAAGAGAACAATAAAACTGAGTTAAGAAAAGAGGGTAATCAACCAGGAGGTCAGGATGTCTTATAAAGATTCCTCCCGCTTAATGCACGCGACATTGTTATGTGTCTGCTGGCATCTAAGACTCCTTCATGAGTTACTGGAACGGGAAACGTTACGAGTGCGTGAGTGCTATAGGAACAACCTCCAGAACTAATGATTAGCTTTTTGTTTTACATTATTGGGGTTTTTGTGTGTGTCTTTTCTCTCTCATCATATTTAACTGAGGTGGAGAAGACCAACGTTGGGTAGAAATGTTGTTAATGAATTCAGTGACTGATGAGTGCTCACATTATTTTAGCAAGTTGTGTAAAGTTTTAGTTTCTTCTTCTTCTTTGCGTTCGTTCTCTACGACCAATTTTAATCACTCTTTGTAATATGTTTGATCTTTGCCAAGAACGTGTATACGTTGCACATTGGTTTGGTAGGCCCCTAAACGCATAGACTTCTACACGTTTAGGACACATGCATCCGATTTCAGCCAAATCTCCTTAGTCGATTCTTACGACATGCGTGGCAAATAACAGTGGTTCTATTCTTTACACCCCAAATTTGCGCCGCGGTAACCACTCGGGCGAAGTTTTAGTTTAAGAGCACTTACGTGATAGTTCCGTCGACAATTCAGAAATGATCGAGTGTATTTGAACAGTAATCGCATGTAAATGATCGAGTGGTTACCGAGACCTAAATTGGGGTGTAAAGAATAGAACCACTGTTACCTGCCACGAATGTCGTAACAGGAGACTAAGGAGGTTGGGTGTGGCTACTACCCCACACCGTAAAAAACATTAGATGGCTACAGAACGGAGAGCGAGCCGAATAAACGCTGGCTGAAACCGGACACATCGCCGACGGATAAGCACCAGAGCTCCAAATTGTGCTGAATATGTGACGTACAACACACCAATGCTAAGGCTGCGTGAATCAGATTTCCACATGAATAGAATTTATGGGAAAATCTGGTACATCGATCTGGGCGGTGATCGCGAAAGAGAAAGAGAGAGAACCGTAGTGAAGTGATGGATCTTCTTCTTCTTCGAAAGCTCCATATCAACCACTTGTTAACCCATCTTTGTGATTTGTATGTGATCGAGCCTAAGAGCGATTGTACATTGTGCCAGTTATGCGCCTACAAGTATTTACTAGGATAGCTTTCCTAGGACCCTACCTCAGGTCACCGTGTAGGTCGCAGTGTTAGTTTGCTCCCCTTGCGAGCCCCGGCAACACACACAGGGGGGAAACTGATGGATAAATTCAACTCTTGTCACTGAACTAAGTGCTAGGAATGATCTTCTTCTTCTTCTTTTATCCAATCCTGTTTTGCCTCATAGCGTCAGGATAAAAAAGATTCATACAACGGGTGTTTTTTGTGTGCTTCATAAACACTGTTTTTCATTTCATCTGTTATCTCTGAGGTTCACCTTCTGCATGGGCGGAAATTTGTTTTGTATCAACTGTATCGGAGTAACTTTAACGGATCAACTAAATCCGGAGTATCGGAGTCTGTTGGTAATCTGGTTATGTAGCCGAACCATTTAACTTATTGTTTCTTGATGAAGTTCAGTACTAATGTTGAGCTCTCGCGTGTACAGTCTCTTTCTTCAGTCCAGCAGATGACTACAAGTTAACAATGTAATAATGGTTTCAGTAGTGAAATAATAGCGTTTTTGGACACTCGTGGTTTCTAGGACAGTCCGATCAGCTAGTGTGGTACCCGGCACCAGAAAAAACTCATTGATCGTACCGGGGAATCGAACCCGAGTCTCCTGAATCATGGAGAATAATTCATCTTAAAATCGGTTTTTTTTCCGATCCAGAAGCACTTGAGCTTTCAGCTCTTCGGCTCGGTGCCATGGACATCGTAACCCTTTGGTTCGGTACCACGAACACCGTAAATCTGGATAATCTGTGGATTTTCTGCCAGTCCGCGGAATTGAACCAGCACGCACAGAGGACTTGTCAGCCATCGTCTAACTCGCTACGAACACGCTGGGCAAGCGGGCGTTCTCTTCTCACAAAAACCTGACTAAAGGAAAATCCATAGATTATTCTGGCAGAATAAAAATACTAATCAAGAATTGCTTTCACGGCACAATCAAGAGGTGGTGCTCGGAAGAGTAAAAACAGTAAGAAAATGGAAAACGGAAAAAATAAGAACAAAAATGTAGAGATTCTAGAATAAATGATGGCCGGTTAGATAAGGATAACACAAGAATAGATGAAACTAACGGTGATGAGAATTAAGGAATTGGAAATCAAAAGTGGGAAACAAGCAAGCGCAAAATAGCACGGTTTAGGCGCATGAGTAGCCTGCGTGCGATGGGAACAATCAGCACAATCCACTTTGCAATCTACCAAGGAAGACATCACATACAGGTTCTCCTGAAGTGCAATGATGGCCATATTTAAACGCTGACATTTCTGAAATCTAGCATCTGTGTGACATAAGAGGTTAAGTCGTTGCCTTGCGTTTTTTGTTTTCCAATCCAGAAGCACTTGAGCTTTCAGCTCTTCGGCTCGGTGCCATGGACATCGTAACCCTTCGGTTCGGTGCCACGAAACCGTAAATCTGGGGAACCTGTGGCTTTTCTGCCAGCCCACGGAATTGAACCCGCACTCACAGAGGGCTAGTCACCCGTAGTCCAACGTGCTACGAACACGCTGGGCAGGCGGGCGCCTTGCGTTTTAAAGGACGTGGATTCGAACCTGGAACGCGCCACTGTGTTCCTGATTTCATTTTTTTTCAGAGACTCCTATGATTGTTGCCGGAGTTACGGAGTTCGTGCAATACTCTCAGCAGGTGGCATGTCATTTCTGCGAAGAAGGGCGGAACCGCATGGGATAAAACCCTGTGCAAGGAAGTCCATTCTTTGTATATCATCATCATCAAAGTGCGTATCCTTTATAGGACGTTGCTCTCTTTGCAGCGCATCTGAAATTCACTCTGCCTCTAGCCAGTTCACCCACTTCGTCGATGGTCATATTCATGGTTTCTTTAATATCTTGTAGCCATCTTCTTCTTGGTCTGCCTCTGCGTCCTGAGACCCGAGTGCATATAGACTATTTAATACTAACACTGGGTACAACATCTGTACTGAACTTCATCAAGAAACAAGTTAAATGTTTCGATCACATAAACAGATTACCAACAGAGAGTGCAGCACAAAGAGCAATGTTACTCCGATACAGTGGATACAAAGCAAAAGGCCGGTCACGTAAAAGGTGGAGATCAGAGATAACAGATGAGATGATAGATACTATTTATGAAGCGCACACAAAAACCCGTTCTAGAGACCTCTTCTTACCCTCAAGCTGTGAGGAAAATCAACCCGTTCTAGAGACCTCTTCTTACCCTCAAGCTGTGAGGAAAATCAAGACTGAAGAAAAGAAAGAAAGACAAAGTGTATAGAGAAGCTCATCTCCTTTTTCTACCTGGCACTGAAAGATAAAACAGGATTAGAGAATAGAATAGAGTATTCTCACTGCTTCTTCTGCTTTTGTCAGCACGCTGTTACCGGGTTGTTAACCCAGTGTCGTGGGTTTTATGTATTTGTCTTGCGCTTCTCTGCTTTTGTCAGCACGCTGTTACCGGGTTGTTAACTCAGTGTCGTGGGTTTTATGTATTTGTCTTGCGCTTCTTCTGCTTTTGTCAGCACGCTGTTACCGGGTTGTTAACCCAGTGTCGTGGGTTTTATGTATTTGTCTTGCGCTTCTTCTGCTTTTGTCAGCACGCTGTTACCGGGTTGTTAACCCAGTGTCGTGGGTTTTATGTATTTGTCTTGCGCTTCTCTGGTGACTTGTCAGCACGCTGTTACCGGATTGTTAACCCAGTGTCGTGGGTTTTATGTATTTGTCTTGCGCTTCTCTGGTGACTTGTCAGCACGCTGTTACCGGATTGTTAACCCAGTGTCGTGGGTTTTATGTATTTGTCTTGCGCTTCTTCTGCTTTTGTCAGCACGCTGTTACCGGGTTGTTAACTCAGTGTCGTGGGTTTTATGTATTTGTCTTGCGCTTCTCTGCTTTTGTCAGCACGCTGTTACCGGGTTGTTAACTCAGTGTCGTGGGTTTTATGTATTTGTCTTGCGCTTCTTCTGCTTTTGTCAGCACGCTGTTACCGGGTTGTTAACCCAGTGTCGTGGTTTTATGTATTGTCTTGCGCTTCTTCGCTTTTGTCAGCACGCTGTTACCGGGTTGTTAACCCAGTGTCGTGGGTTTTATGTATTTGTCTTGCGCTTCTCTGGTGACTTGTCAGCACGCTGTTACCGGATTGTTAACCCAGTGTCGTGGGTTTTATGTATTTGTCTTGCCTTCTTCTGGTGACTTGTCAGCACGCTGTTACCGGATTGTTACCCAGTGTCGTGGTTTTATGTATTTGTCTGCGCTTCTTCTGCTTTTGTCAGCACGCTGTTACGGTTGTTAACTCAGTGTCGTGGGTTTTATGTATTTGTCTTGCGCTTCTCTGTATGTCAGCACGCTGTTACCGGTTGTTAACTCAGTGTCGGGGTTTTATGTATTTGTCTTGCGCTTCTTCTGCTTTTGTCAGCACGCTGTTACCGGGTGTTAACCCGTGTCGTGGTTTATGTATTTGTCTTGCGCTTCTTCTGCTTTTGTCAGCACGCTGTTACCGGGTTGTTAACTCAGTGTCGTGGGTTTTATGTATTTGTCTTGCGCTTCTTCTGCTTTTGTCAGCACGCTGTTACCGGGTTGTTAACTCAGTGTCGTGGTTTTATGTATTTGTCTTGCGCTTCTCTGCTTTTGTCAGCACGCTGTTACCGGGTTGTTAACTCAGTGTCGTGGGTTTTATGTATTTGTCTTGCGCTTCTCTGCTTTTGTCAGCACGCTGTTACCGGGTTGTTAACTCAGTGTCGTGGGTTTTATGTATTTGTCTTGCGCTTCTTCTGCTTTTGTCAGCACGCTGTTACCGGGTTGTTAACCCAGTGTCGTGGGTTTTATGTATTTGTCTTGCGCTTCTCTGCTTTTGTCAGCACGCTGTTACCGGGTTGTTAACCCAGTGTCGTGGTTTTATGTATTTGTCTTGCGCTTCTTCTGCTTTTGTCAGCACGCTGTTACCGGGTTGTTAACTCAGTGTCGTGGGTTTTATGTATTTGTCTTGTGCTTCTTCTGCTTTTGTCAGCACGCTGTTACCGGGTTGTTAACTCAGTGTCGTGGGTTTTATGTATTTGTCTTGCGCTTCTCTGGTGACTTGTGTGATGGTTTTCTTAGTCCCCGGCAGAATTCAACTTTTGTCAGCACACTGTTACCGGGTTGTTAGCCCAGTGTCGTGGGTTTTATGTATTTGTCTTGCGCTTCTCTGGTGACTTGTGTGATGGTTTTCTTAGGCCCCTGGCAGAATTCAACTACGTTATCTATCCACCTTTTCCTCGGTTTTCCTCTGTCTTTCTTCCTGATATTCTGTTGTTGACAGTTTGGTCTGTTCGCATTCTTACTAAGTGGTCAAACCACTTCATTCTCTGTTTCGCTATATAATTCAAGCACGGTCTTGTTCAACCTTTTCTCTGATGCTGACATTCGTAACTCTGTCGATTCCTGTGTTGTTGGTGACTTTGCGGAGACATCTCATTTCACATGTTGCTATTTTATGTGTACTAATACTAACACTGTCCTGTATATATATATGCGACCACTGCTCAGATATAAACATGTCTGCAAAGCTTCAATGAAAAACTTTTCTATAGGTCCCAGCACATGGGAAACACTAGCTGATGACAGAGTTGTGTGGAAAGCCAAATTGCGAAAGGGTGCAGAGTCTTTTGAGAAGAGACTTATGTATGAGCTGAACGACAAGAGAGAAAAGCGAAAACTCAGAAGATGTCACAGTAAAACACTTGCCAATTGACCATCTGTAAAGACGAAAAAGGCCATATATATATTTGGCGGGCAAGTGTTAGCTCTGACGGACTTCCTTACCATTTCGTCAAACAGATCTAACAAACACCATGCTACAGTATAAGCCAATAGATGTGGTACTATAAAGTTGTGAACTTAAGTCTACTCAAGTCTCCCATCTGTACAGATTTACGTCCTAATCTATAATATTCTTCAAGGTTATTGGGTGGGGGTGGATTAAAGCAAATATCCGACATCTATTTTTAAAAATGACACTGTTACAGAAATTGCAATGAAATCTGATATTTAGTGTTGGGAACAATTTATTCCTTTTTTCATTACCAATTCAATTAAAAATATAAAATAATTGGAAATGTAAAGGAAAAAGAGAGAGAGAGAGTGAATAGAGAGAGAGAGTGAATAGAGAGAGTGAATAGAGAGAGAGTGAATAGAGAGGGAGTGAATAGAGAGAGAGTGAATAGAGAGTGAGTAGAGAGAGAGTGAATAGAAAGTGAAAGAGAGAGTTCAATAGAGAGAGAGTGAATAGAGAGAGTAAATAGAGAGAGAGTGAATAGAGAGAGAGAGTGAATAGAGAGAGAGAGAGTGAATAGAGAGAGGGTGAAGAGAGAGGGAGTGAATAGAGAGAGAGAGTGAATTGGGAATAGAGAGAGACTGAATAGAAAGAGAGTGAATAGAGAGAGAGTGAATAGAGAGGAGGAATAGAGAGGAGTGAATAGAGAGAGAGTGAATTGGGAATAGAGAGAGAGTGAATAGAGAGAGTGTGAATAGAGAGAGAGTGAATAGAGAGAGAGTGAATAGAGAGAGGGTGAATAGAGAGAGAGTGAATAGAGAGAGAGTGAATAGAGAGAGAGAGTGAATAGAGAGAGAGAGTGAATAGAAAGTGAAAGAGAGAGTTCAATAGAGAGAGAGTGAATAGAGAGAGAGTAAATAGAGAGAGAGTGAATAGAGAGAGAGTGAATAGAGAGAGAGAGAGTGAATAGAGAGAGGGTGAATAGAGAGAGAGAGTGAAAAGAAAGTGAAAGAGAGAGTTCAATAGAGAGAGAGTGAATAGAGAGAGAGTAAATAGAGAGAGAGAGAGAGAATAGATAGAGTCAATAGAGAGAGAGAGTGAATAGAGGGAGTAAATAGAGAGAGAGTGAATAGAGAGAGAGTGAATTGGGAATAGAGAGAGAGTGAATTGGGAATAGAGAGAGAGTGAATAGAAGAGGAATAGAGAGAGAGTGAATAGAGAGAGAGTGAATAGAGAGAGAGTGAATAGAGAGAGAGAGTGAATAGAGAGAGAGTGAATAGAGAGAGTGAATAGAGAGAGAGTGAATAGAGAGAGAATGAATAGAGATAGAGTGAATAGAGAGAGTGAATAGAGAGTGAAAGAGAGAGTTCAATAGAGAGAGAGTGAATAGATAGAGAGTGAATAGAGAGAGAGTGAATAGAGAGAGTGAATAGAGAGAGAGTGAATAGAGAGAGTGAATAGAGAGAGAGTGAATAGAGAGAGAGTGAATAGAGAGAGAGTGAATAGAGAGAGAGTGAATAGAGAGAGAGTGAATAGAGAGAGAGTGAATAGAGAGAGAGTGAATAGAGAGATGAATAGAGAGAGGAATAGAGAGAGAGAGTGAATAGAGAGAGAGAGTGAATATAGAGAGAGTGAATAGAGAGAGTGAATAGAGAGAGAGAGTGAATAGAGAGAGAGAGTGAATAGAGAGAGTGAATAGAGAGAGAGTGAATAGAGAGAGTGAATAGAGAGAGAGAGAGTGAATAGAGAGAGAGTGAATAGAGAGAGTGAATAGAGAGTGAATAGAGAGAGTAATAGAGAGAGTGAATAGAGAAGTGAAAGAGAGAGTTCAATAGAGAGGAGTGAATAGAGAGAAAGTGAATAGAGAGGAGGAATAGAGGTGAGGAATGAGAGTTAAATAGAGGAAATAGAGAGAAAGAGAGAGAAATAGGAAAGAGAATATGGAGAGAGAGAGAAAAGATATGGAGAGAGAGAAATATGGAGAGAGAGAGAAATATGGAGAGAGAGAAATATGGAGAGAGAGAGAGAGAGAAATAGAGAGATAAAAAGGTAGAGAGATAGAATTGTGCACTCAATTTTGTACAACTTTAAAGTAAAAAAAACACCAAAAACACCCCAGGCAGATTTGAAATAAGCTCTTCAAAACGTGGTGGTCGTGGAATACCAACGTTGGGCAGATGTAGGGATTGAGAGACAGATTCAAGTGTGCTGTCTTGTTGGCTGGCAGATAGCATTCTGTCAATCTATTTAATCTGCTGCAGTCAAACATGCCCATTACAAAGAACGTTCTAAGACTTGGGTGTAAGCTTGATATGAGGACCACCTCTGACGCGATCACTGATAGCGCCGATAACTAGCAACAACCGAATTGTAGTAGTGATATACATCTTCTCCTTCCAACGCTCCATATCGACCACTTGTTAAACCAGTCTTTGTGATTTGTATGTGATCTGAGCCTTTTTATTCTTCCAACGCTCCATAATGACCACTTGTTATCCACTCTTTGTGATTTGTATGTGATCTGAGCCTTTTTATTCTTTCAACGCTCCATAATGACCACTTGTTATCCACTCTTTGTGATTTGTATGTGATCTGAGCCTTTTTATTCTTCCAACGCTCCATATCGACCACTTGTTATCCACTCTTTGTGATTTGTATGTGATCTGAGCCTGCTTATTCTTTCAACGCTCCATATCGACCCCTTGTTAAACCACTCTGTGATTTGTATGTGATCTGAGCCTTTTTATTCTTTCAACGCTCCATATCGACCACTTGTTAAACCACTCTTTGTGATTTGTATGTGATCTGAGCCTTTTTATTCTTCCAACGCCCCATAATGACCACTTGTTAAACCACTCTTTGTGATTTGTATGTGATCTGAGCCTTTTTATTCTTCCAACGCTCCATAATGACCACTTGTTAAACCACTCTTTGTGATTTGTATGTGATCTGAGCCTTTTTATTCTTCCAACGCTCCATATCGACCACTTGTTAAACCACTCTTTGTGATTTGTATGTGATCTGAGCCTTTTTTTTCTTCCAACGCCCCATAATGACCACTTGTTAAACCACTCTTTGTGATTTGTATGTGATCTGAGCCTTTTTATTCTTCCAACGCTCCATATCGACCACTTGTTAAACCACTCTTTGTGATTTGTATGTGATCTGAGCCTTTTTATTCTTCCAACGCTCCATATCGACCACTTGTTAAACCACTCTTTGTGATTTGTATGTGATCTGAGCCTGCTTATTCTTCCAACGCTCCATATCGACCACTTGTTAAACCAGTCTTTGTGATTTGTATGTGATCTGAGCCTTTTTATTCTTCCAACGCTCCATATCGACCACTTGTTAAACCACTCTTTGTGATTTGTATGTGATCTGAGCCTTCTTTATTCTTCGCCCAAGACAGCTCCATTATGCGACCTTTTTACTTAGCTTATAGACCTGTACTCTTTGTGATTTGTATGTGATCTGAGCCTTTTATTCTTCCAACGCTCCATATCGACCACTTGTTAAACCACTTTGTGATTTGTATGTGATCTGAGCCTTTTATTCTTCCAACGCTCCATATCGACCACTTGTTAAACCAATCTTTGTGATTTGTATGTGATCTGAGCCTGCTTATTCTTCCAACGCTCCATATCGACCACTTGTTAAACCACTCTTTGTGATTTGTAGTGATCTGAGCCTGCTTATTCTTCCAACGCTCCATATCGACCACTTGTTAAACCAGTCTTTGTGATTTGTATGTGATCTGAGCCTTTTTATTCTTCCAACGCTCCATATCGACCACTTGTTAAACCAGTCTTTGTGATTTGTATGTGATCTGAGCCTTTTTATTCTTCCAACGCTCCATATCGACCACTTGTTAAACCAGTCTTTGTGATTTGTATGTGATCTGAGCTTTTATTCTTCCAACGCTCCATATCGACCACTTGTTAAACCAGTCTTGTGATTTGTAGTGATCTGAGCCTTTTATTCTTCCAACGCTCCATATCGACCACTTGTTACCACTCTTTGTGATTTGTATGTGATCTGAGCCTAGCTTTTCTTCCAAGCTTCATCGACAGCACTCTTAAACAATCTTTGTTGTCTGATTTGCCTAGGCCTACATCAGTCACCTCTGAAAACATGTCTTGTAGGTAGCGTGTTACTATTCGCTCCATAGGCCTACATCAGTCACTCTTAAACATGCTTGTGGTAGCAGTGTTACTATTTTGCTCCTAGGACATCAGTCACCTCTTAAAACATGTCTTGTAGGTAGCAGTGTTACTATTCTTTGCTCCCTAGGTCCCTACATCAGTCACCTCTTAAAACATGTCTTGTAGGTAGCAGTGTTACTATTCTTTGCTCCCCTAGGCCCCTACATCAGTCACCTCTTAAAACATGTCTTGTAGGTAGCAGTGTTACTATTCTTTGCTCCCCTAGGCCCCTACATCAGTCACCTCTTAAAACATGTCTTGTAGGTAGCAGTGTTACTATTCTTTGCTCCCTTAGGCCCCTACATCAGTCACCTCTTAAAACATGTCTTGTAGGTAGCAGTGTTACTATTTCTTTGCTTCCCTAGGCCCCTACATCAGTCACCTCTTAAAACATGCCTTGTAGGTAGCAGTGTTACTATTCTTTGCTCCCTAGGCCCCTACATCAGTCACCTCTTAAAACATGTCTTGTAGGTAGCAGTGTTACTATTTCTTTGCTTCCCTAGGCCCCTACATCAGTCACCTCTTAAAACATGTCTTGTAGGTAGCAGTGTTACTATTCTTTGCTCCCCTAGGTCCCTACATCAGTCACCTCTTAAAACATGTCTTGTAGGTAGCAGTGTTACTATTCTTTGCTCCCCTAGGCCCCTACATCAGCCACCTCTTAAAACATGTCTTGTAGGTAGCAGTGTTACTATTTCTTTGCTTCCCTAGGCCCCTACATCAGTCACCTCTTAAAACATGTCTTGTAGGTAGCAGTGTTACTATTCTTTGCTCCCCAAGGTCCCTACATCAGTCACCTCTTAAAACATGTCTTGTAGGTAGCAGTGTTACTATTTCTTTGCTTCCCTAGGCCCCTACATCAGTCACCTCTTAAAACATGTCTTGTAGGTAGCAGTGTTACTATTCTTTGCTCCCTAGGCCCTACATCAGTCACCTCTTAAAACATGTCTTGTAGGTAGCAGTGTTACTATTCTTTGCTCCCTTAGGTCCCTACATCAGCACCTCTTAAAACATGTCTTGTAGGTAGCAGTGTTACTATTCTTTGCTCCCTAGGCCCTACATCAGTCACCTCTTAAAACATGTCTTGTAGGTAGCAGTGTCACTATTTCTTTGCTTCCTATTCTGACCCAGAAACCCAGCAAGGGCGATAGTATCGATATAAGAGAAGACTGCAGTACAGTAAAATTATTTAGCAAAGGCGAAACAAGCAAAAACAAAGTACTGTAGTTTTACATAAACCAAAACAATGCACAACGACGTTTTGACCAAAAGGTCTTTATAAAACAAAGGATACAACAGAAGCGTAGAAATTGAGACTTCTTATACGGCATACACAACATTTACCGTCAGACATTTAATACTAAATGGTCGTAAAATCAAAGCATCAATGAACTAAAATCAAGGATGATGGGTCTGGCTGGGGACAGTCAAAGCCTAGCGGAAGACGCGAATCCGCACGCAATAGCTGGCTGAAATCGAACACCCCACCGAAGGATAAGCAACTGGGCTCAAATAGGTGCTGAAGGTTGGTGCACGTACATTACGTTCTGATGTTTGGCTGTTTATATATCACAAAGAGAATGATTAAAACAGGCCTAGAACGATCGAAGAAGAAATCAAGGATTTTAGGGCCGTTAGTGGTTTATCACCAATAAAAAGAGATCGGGTACCAGAGCTAAGGGAAGACCAAGAAAACGATGGATAGACAATATCAAGACCACACTACATAAACCGGAGATCTCTGTGGCTAAGTGGTTAAGCCCTTTGCCTTGTGAGTCGAAGGTCGTGGGTTCGAATCCGAACCGTACCGTTCTGTTCACAAGTGCAATTTTATCCAGAGACCCCTAGGATTTTGCCGGAGCTACAGAGTTCGTGCTTTGTGCAATACTCTCGGCAGATGGCGTGTCATTTCTGCGGAGAGGGGTCGAACCAGATGGGGTAAAACCCGGTGCAATGAAGTCAATTCTTCGGCTTTAAAACATCTAAAAAAAACTACATAAACACGGATATAACACAACAAGGGCGACTCATCTGGCCCTAGAACGCAAATTAAAGCTCCCATCCCTACGCTTAACGGCAAGAGTGGACAGCCAACTATCCTTTGCTTGATGTATCCTTTGCCTTTTGGTCAAGACGTTGCTGTATATTGTTATTGTACTTTGTAAAATTCAAGAACTCGATGAAATCTTTTGGCATAGATGTCAACAACTGTGAGAATGCTGCTCAATACAGATCAGCCTGGCGCACACTTCTTCGACACGGTTCCTCGGCTGCGAGGCAGATAGAACAGCACGGATGAAGCAAAGACGTCAAAACAGAAAGGCAGTAAAACTTCCCACAAGTGCAAGTATATCTTGCCCACACTCCACACTGTACACGAACATTTCAAGCCCGTATTGGGCTCACTAGTCATCTACGCACACACAGACAAACATAGCGCAACTACATTCCCTTGGATGAAAATTTGTGTGGTCATCATCACCCGTGATGGACGAGCATCAATCATCAATCACTTTGTAAAACTACAGTACTTTGTTTTTTTTACATGCCTCGTCAACAACCATTCATCATCATCAAATAGCTTGTCCTGAGCAGAACTTTGCCACTCCAACAGTCCTCCGAATTTCTCTCTCTCATAGGTCAGATGTCCTGCCTCTGCCAGCCGTCATGTTCAAACCATCAGTTACACCCTGAATCCATCTTCTTCGTGGTTTTCCACTTCTCTTTGCCACATGTAACAGCCATTTCAACGCACAATTTGGCTTCACGATAGATATTAATTTCCGAGAATTCAGAACTTTCTAACACCATATGTGCTTTTGAAAATAAGTGTTACATAAGAGTCCTCTGTATATCATGGACAGAGAAGAGAACAAATAGATCTATCCAGATGGAACTCAAAATTAAAGAAAAACTGGTTGATACTACAAATAAGAAAGAGAAAATTGAAGTTTTTATTTTTGACATATAAAAAGACAAGAATGGTTGGAGAAGACAATTATGGGAGGAGGCATCCCCGCAGAGGAAGACCACGGAGAAGATGGATTCAGGATGTAACTGATCATTTGAGCATGAAGGCTACAGATGCAAGACATCTGGCCTGAGAGAGAGAGAGAGAGAGAGAGAGAGAGAGAGAGAGAGAGATGATCTTAAAAGTACCAATGGTACGATGACTCAATGCAAGAGTTACACGAACAACAGCTTTTCTGCAACGATCACTCTTGAAGGATCTAAGCTTCAAGTGGCATTGCAGGCAATGAGAGTGCCGATGTCTTAGCTAAGGAGGGCAGTGCCAAAGAGCAAATTTACAAACCCTTGTCTTTTCAAGAGGTTAAAACCCTCATACAGAGAAAATCTACAGTAGACTGGAAGACAAACACTGGATATGATTATGGAAAAGACTCCCTCAAAGACTAAGCAGAACAGACCAGGTCATTATATTTCGACTACGCACGGACACTGCAGACTCAACAAAACTTATATAGACTAGGAATAAGTCAAACAGCTCTCTGTCAGTGTCCGCAGGCGGAACAGACACCGGAGCATATCCTGCAAGACTGTCCTCTCCTGTGTGAGCTGAGAAGCAACATGTGACCACACCCAGTCGACCTGAAAACTAAGCTTTGAGGAAATCTGACAGATCTGAAGCTGACTGCCCAGTTTGTGGTACACAGTAAATTAAGCGCATGACCCGAGATCGCCGAAGAAGTAGTATACTGTGGTTGATGGCTACGTCATGTTTTTGGTTGTTTTTCCCGATCCAGAAAGCTTTTCAGCTCTTCGGTTCGGTGCCATGGACATCGTAACCCTTCGGTTCGGTGCCACGAACACCGTAAATCTGGGGAATCTGTGGCTTTTTCTGCCATCCCGCGAATTGAACCCGCACACACAGAGGGATAGTCTCCCGTAGTCCAACGCGCTACGAACACGCTGGGCAGAAGGTCGGCTACGTCATGTAAAGAATATGCCACGATTTTCATTTTTTCTTCTCCATTTTCATCTAGGAAATAAGGTGTTAGGGCCGTATTTTTCATTGCCATCGTCGGCACACGACAGGTGATGTTGTCAACATCACGCCGACCACCTTTACTTCCCAGTGCTCTTCCTGGTACACAATTGTGACTAGGTTGACCTGAGAGCCGTTACAGTCGGACAAAATTCTCCGCCTACTTGTGGAATTCAACCCGAACCACTAGCCTAAAGAGAAACACAATAACATAAGTTGTAATGGAAAATCAAGAGATGAGTAAATAGCCCGGTCAGAGTGTGCTAACATTGCTAGAGAAAGAAAATATTTAAAATCCATTACATGCAACATTCGTTGTAGAGATAGCACTTGATCTGATCTGATGATAGCTTTTAGTTTGTGGGAGGGTTTGGGTTTTGTTTGTTGGTTCCATCATCTAGTTACTTTATTCATTAAACCGGTTGTTACCATCGGCGTGGTAGTTCAGTATCTTGTCTTCCGGGTACCCCGTCCTCCAGTATTGCTCTATCTATCTATCTATCTATCTATCAATCTATCTATCAATCTATCATATCTATCACATCTATCAATCAATCTATCAATCTATCTATCTATCTATCTATCTATCTATCATCTATCTATCTATCTATATATCTATCTATCTATCTATCTATCTATCTATCTATCAATCAATCAATCAATCAATCTATCAATCTATCAATCTATCTATCTATCTATCTAAATCAATCAATCAATCAATCTATCTATCTATATATATATATATATATATATATATATATATATATTAATGATAGGTGAACAAGAGATGAGGAGCAGAAGGTGGCGATGGATAGGACACACACTGATAAAACCCCCTAACAGCATCACAAGACAGGCTCTCCGATGGAACCCCAGGGCAATAGAGGTAGGGAAGACCCAGGAACACCTGGAGACAGAAGTTGGAGACGGAATGCAAGAAAATGGGGGGAGAGTGGATAGATTTGGAGAGGATGGCTTTGGATAGGTGGACTTGGAAGGCCTTGGTTGCAAACCTATGCTTCCCTAGGGGTGAAGTGTGAAGAAGAAGAATATATTTATATATCTCAACAAATGTTACGTATAATAAGTCTAAAATATTCTAGTGCTTGCGACATGATATTGTTTATTGTTTATGAGCCAATGTTCATCTACATTCATGACTTACTGGACTTCTGTCTAAAGCATAGATTCCCAAACTTGTTCGTCCCACCGCCCACTTTACACGACATAAACTTTGTAACGTCCCCCTCCCACCGCCCACTTTACACGACATAAACTTTGTAACGTCCCCCTCCCACCGCCCACTTTACACGACATAAACTTTGTAACGTCCCCCTCCCACCGCCCACTTTACACGACATAAACTTTGTAACGTCCCCCTCCCACCGCCCACTTTACACGACATAAACTTTGTAACGTGTCCCCCATTATAACAGTTTGCCAACGCTCCCCTCCTCCATATATATATATATATATATTATAAAGCATTCTCTATTTTCACTTTGAGATAGAAAATTGATATATATTTCTGTCATACATGGTCACTTTTCAAATGATTATATACATGAAATAGAAAATTGATGACAAAATGGATCGTGTAAGATGGGTATAAGATGAATTAAAATGCAGAATTCCAATTTGTAATGATTATTCAATCACAAAATCACACTACAAAATCCCCCAAATGCTTCTGAACCCATTATCACCCCTCCTGGAAGGCTTCTGGCCAACTGGGGAGGGGCGGTACCGCCCACTTTGGGAAACGCTGATCTACATTCATGATTTACTGGACTTTTGTCTAAAGGGAATGAAGACAAAAAGGGTTATACTTTTCTTCGTAGAACGCTTCATATCGACCACTTGTTAACCATTCTTTGTGATGTATACGTGATCTGAGCCTAAGGCATGCGATGAGATATAGCTCACTCCTTAAGACTATCCTACAGGGAACAGCAGTTGAGGGTGGAAGAAGGAAAGGAAGGCAGAGAAAATCCTGGTTTTACATCACGAGCTGGTCGGGGCAGAGTTTCTCCACACTCGCTTGAGGAGTTGAAGACAGAGATTCATGGCGTGTTTTTTTGTGTGCCCATGTTACCACAGTGACACCCCTACGATCCTAACGGGTTATGGGCTTTATTATTATTATTATAAGAGCGATTGTACGTTGTGTCAGTTTTGCCCCTACAGGTAGGCCAGCACATCCGATTTCTGTGACTCTTTTTATTTACTAGGGTAGCATTCCTAGGCTCCTACCTCAGCCGCCTCTTACGACATGCCTTGTAGGTCGCAGTGGTACTATTCTTTGCTTCCTTGCGGGCCCGGCACGACGACAAAAAGGATTGACTTCATTACATTGAATTGTTTTCCCATATGGTTCGGTCCCACTTCGCAGAAATGGCAAGCCACCTGTCGAGAGCATTAAACGAAGCACGAATTCCGTAGCTCCGGCAGCAATACTAGGAATAAATGCACTCGTGAACAGAACGACGCGGTCCGGATTCGAACCACGACAATCAGAACGCACGGCAACGGCTTAATCAATTAGCTTAGGCCGGATACGTTCTCGGATGCGCCAGTCCTACATTAGTAGGAATCTAACGGGGAAGCAACGTTTTAACCGTTCTTGTCAAAGACTGTTTATTTATCACAATACGAATGATCAAAATGGTTGAGAAGACCATACACAAACAACCCCCGGAGTTCTGTAAAGTTTCCTTCTTTCTCGTTTTCTCTCTCTCTCTTTTTTTTTTTTCTCTGGAACGTTTTATTGTAAATTGTGAGCTTTAATAAGGAACAAATTGCGCATCAATTTAGAGCATAATTAAAATACATAAGAGGGAGATGGGTTGGGTAATGTATGTTGTACGCTAGCAGAGGCATTGGCTATGACAGCTTTCATATGGCAAGTTGTTTGTTTGTTTAGTAGGGCATTAAAGCCTCTTTAAGCCGAGGCACGCACTTTCAACCTAAGGCGAGCCTCTTATTGGTTATATCAGAGCGTGTAGGCCAACAAACATGAAAAATAAGAATTAACTCCTTTCGGAGAATCCAAGAGTTTATGGGCAAGTAAAGTAAAGGAATCCTTTTATACCACGTAGCATGCCCGCCTGTCCGGCGTGTTCGTAGCTCGTGCGGTTCAATTCCGCGGGATTGGTAGAAAAGCCACAGGTTCTCCAGATGTAGGGTGTTCGTGGTAATTGAAACGAAGGGTTACGATGTTCATGGCCCCGAGCGGAAGAGCTGAAAGCTCAAG
Source organism: Arion vulgaris (assembly GCA_020796225.1). Taxonomy (NCBI): domain Eukaryota; kingdom Metazoa; phylum Mollusca; class Gastropoda; order Stylommatophora; family Arionidae; genus Arion; species Arion vulgaris. Next base: position 18,668,198 of record CM036775.1, read on the forward strand.
TGCTTCTGGATCGAAAAAAAAATACCACGTAGTATATAGGGTATACAGTGTTAGACCCGTATTTTTCATTGACCGTCGGCACACGATGGATGATGTGGCCAACATCACGCCCGCCGTCCTTACTTCCTAGTGGTTTTCCTGGTACACAGTTGAGCCTGGTTCGACCTGAAAGCCATTACGGTCGGAAAAATTCCAGTGTTAGCATGGGTGGGTTTCGTCACATCTTCAGTGCCATTTTTAGCTCTGGTGCTTATCCTTCGACGATGTGTCCGGTTTTAGCCAGCGTTTACTGGGTTCGCCCTCCGTCAGCCTTTGGCTGCCCCATCCGAAATGCAAGGTAGCAGGTTACTGTGGAATCGAATCCGGAGCACTAACTTAAGAAGCGATGTCACTAACAACTACGCTACTGCGGTTCTCCCAGCGGCAAATGGTTGAGGAAAAGGCCTGTACGTTCAAAGGAAACATGGAGGGAACACATAGGTGTAAAGGGAATATCGGTCACAGTTCCATGGAGTGAGCGAGTTGTCCAGGATAGAGCGGTATGGAGAAATTGCATGCAGGCCCTCATCATCAAATAGCTTGTGCTGGGCAGAACTTTGCCACTCCAACATTTCTCCGGAATTTCTGTCTCTCGTAGGTCAGATGTCCTGCCTCTGCAGTTGTCATGTTCAAACCATCAGTTACATCTTGAATTGGATGTCTGAGGGAGTCTCTGTGGCTAAGTGGTTACGCCCTTTGCCTTGTGAGTCGAAGGTCGTGGGTTCGAGTTCGGACCGAGCCGTTCTGTTCACGAGTACAGTTTTTATTCAGAGACCCTAGGATTGTTGCTGGAGCTACGGAGTTCGTGCTTTGTGCAATACTCTCGGCAGGTGACGAGCCATTTCTGCTGAGAGGGACCGAGTCATATGGGTAAAACGCGGTGCAATGAAGTCAATCCTTCGGTTTTAAAGATCCTGAATCCATCTTCTCCGTGGTCTTCCTCTTCTTCTCTTTGCCGGTATGCCTCATTCTATGATGGTCTTCTCCAGCCCTTCATGCCTCTTTATATGTCCAAATATCTCAATTTTCTCTTTCTTATTTGTAGCATCAGCCAGTTTTCTTTTATTTGGAGTTCTTTCTGGATAGATCTGTTTGTTCCCTTCTCTGTCCAAGATATACGGAGGACTCTTCTGTAACACTTATATTCGAAAGCACATACATGTTTTTCACAGGCCCTATGTAACGTATAGGGGATACAAGAGGTACAAAGTACGAGAGGAATTATAATTATTATTATTAAAGAGAATTGAAAGACTGGCTTGATATGAGAAAAAAATAATAGAAAGGTAACAGAACGACAACAATGGAAACTGCTGTGTGTGTAAGCCTTATGTATCCAACAGGACAAGAAGAGGATACATATATAGATATATATGGATTTGATGTAGGTAGTGATATTGATTGGTACAGCTGTCGCACCAGCTTCAGTTTATGTAGATGCATATAGAATACGAGACGTACTTCATTATAAATCATTGTTTAACAAAGCTGTCGCACCAGCTTCAGTCTATGTCAGCGTTTCCCAAAGTGGGCTGTACCGCCCCCAGTGGGCGCTGAAGCGCTATAGGGGGGCGATAGTGGGTTCAGAAGAATGTGGGGGTGTTCAGGCGATTTGAGTCGGTGGCTCCTTAAAGAAGAAATTAGTAATAAATATTTTAAAATAAATAATTTTCGTGATTTTGCGGTTGAATAATCATTTTAAGATTTGAATTCTGTATTTGAATTCATCTTATGTCCGTCTTACACGATCCATTTTTTCATCAATTTTCTATTTCATTCATATAATCATTTGAAAATTGACCATGTATTGCGGAAATATGTATCAATTTTCTATGTCAAAGAGAAAATAGAACGTGTGTAGGGAGGGGTTGCGTTACAAAGTTTATGTTGTGCAAAGTGGGCGGTGGGTAGAAAAAGTTTGGGAATCTATGGTCTATGTAGATGCATATAGAAAACGAGACGTACCTCATTATATATCATTACTTAACACGTTATGACTGGAAACTTCATGAGTCTATCTGTCTTTACTGTCTGTGTTGCCCGTCTGCCCAGCGTGTTCGTAGCGCGTTGGACTTGGGTGACAAGCCCTCTGTGAGTGATGGTTCAATTCTGCGGGCTGGCAGAAAAGCCACAGGTTTTCCAGATTTACGGTGTTCGTGGCACCGAACCGAAGGGTTACGATGTCATGGCACCGAGCCGAAGAGCTGAAAGCTCAAGTGCTTCTGGATCGGGAAAACTGTCTGTGTTATCGCTTTTTAAGGCAGTCGGACAGCGCCGTTCTGTGCACCCAGAGATCCCTAGGATTATTGCTGGAGCTACGGAGTTCGCACTTTGTGCAATACTCTCGGCAGATGGCGTGATATTTCTGCTGAGAGCGACCGATCCATATGAGGTCAAACCTTGTGCAATGAAGTCAATCCTTCGGCTTTAGACACTTTTAGGGCGGTGTAGGACGGGCAGGACAAGAGCCTGAGGAATTTAATGGTCACATGGCTAGTGCAGTCACTGCGAAACTGTTCAGGTTATGATTTTTTCTTTATGCCCCAGACAGAAAAAACACATTAACCGTATCGGGATTGAACCCAGGTCTCTCGAATGGAAGCCTGCGCTCTAAACCATTTGACCAGACCTCATGAGTATGATTCACAAAGTTAAAACAGAAATGGTGTAAAAAAATTGGTTGGGGTGGAAGGGGTTGACTGACTGATACATAAATGGATCAGAGAAATCACCATTTTGTGGCTGTGTATGCAGGAGTCAATAGGAACTGCAATGAGCCGAAATGACATTCTTAACGCATTGAGAGTTTTGTTTTTTTCAGAACAGAGGAATTTCAAGGTTGTGAATTCCAGTCGCTGGCCAGATTGAGAGAGATGGATGTCGATATTGGTACAGCCCGAAAAGAATGATATACCAAATTTGCACTCTAAAAACCAACAGATATTCAGACCTAGGTTTATGAAGTGCATGTTACTTCAAATTTCTAGTTCCTATCGTTCAGGAGGTAGTGGGACCAATTGCTTTCCTTACGTCTGAAACGTCGAGAGTGGGATTGAAACCACGCCCTCTTTTGTGTCCAAGTCGATAACCAAAAGCGTATGGATTGCTTTAATCACTTATGTGGACATGCATCTTCACAAATACCGTCTCAATAATCGCCTAGCCCTTTAGCTGCTAAAAACGTATATATATATATATATATATATATATATATATATATATATATATACGTTTTGCCCATTCACTTCTAAAGACGCATTAACACGTCTGTTATTATCTCTCCTCTGTGGGCTAAAGACGAGTTAACACGTTATACATTGCTACTGTCACTGCTATAGGCGTACATTCACGTTTGTGACCTAGAAAAAAAGTAGCTATTTTTAGCTCAGCCTTTAGAAAGTATGTGGGAGCGAAAGGGTTAATATTCATGCTTCGTATTCTTCTTCGAACGCTCCATATCGACCATTTGTTAATCACTCTTTGTGATTTTTGTGTGATCTGAGCCTAAGAGCGATTGTACGTTGTGCCAGTTATGCGCCTACAAGTAGGCCATCAGATTTCTGCGACGTTTTTATTTACTAGGGTATCTTCCACAGGCCCCAACCACAGTCACCTCTTACGACATGCCTTGTAGGTGGCAGTGTTACTATTCTTTTCTCCCCTTGCTGACCCCGGCAACACACGAGCGAAAGTATTCATGCTAGTGTCGTGTCTCTTATAGTTTCAGTACTAGTTTGTTCCCTGCGATACAGCACTTTCTGGCGGCCGTAGTAATGAGATGAATATTCCGATTGTAGAAGTAGAAATATCGATTGGTTGATGATAGGCTTCCCCTTGCTCTGCTAGATCAGTGGTGTCGGTATCTAGTGTGGTAGAGATTTGTATTCTTTGGGCAAGTATAGTTATTATGTTGGTCATTACGTTGTGTATTTTCATTATTCTCTCTCTCTCTCTCTCTCTCTCTCTATATATATATATATATATATATATATATATATATATATATATATATATATATATCCCATATCTTTCTCTCTCTCACCTCCCTTTCTCTCTCTCATCTATCTGTTTCTCTCTCTCCTCCTCTCTCTATCTCACTCTCTCTCCCCCTCTCTCTATCTCACTCTCTCTCCTATCTCCTCTCTCTCATATCTCATTATCTCTCTACTTGACTAATGCCGTGGTCAAGTATCGCTTCTAGAGCGGTGGTTCGATCATTACGTTGTCTCTTTTCATACTATCTCTCTCTTTCTCTCTCCTCACTCTCTCTCACACCTATTATCTCTCTATTTCTCTCTCTCACCCTCTTCATCTATAAGCTATCTCCCCCAAACTTGTATACACTCGCTACTCAATAATTCACTCTCTCTCTCATCATCCATAAGTGATCCCCATCTTGTATACACTCGCTACTTAATCATTCATCTCTCTCCCTCTCTCTCTTCCTCTTCATCAATAACCTACCTCCCCCATTGTATATACATTCTACTAAATCTTTCCTCTCTCTCCCTCTGACACCCTTCTCTCGAATAACTACACACATGTGCGTGTATGACTCTAATGACCAAACTTATCCCTCTCTCTCTCTCCTCTGACACCTTCTCTCGAATAACTACACACATGTGCGTGTATGACTCTAATGACCAAACTTATCCCCCTCTCTCTCTCTCTGACACCCTTCTCTCGAATAACTACACACATGTGCGTGTATGACTCTAATGACCAAACTTATCCCCCTCTCTCTCTCTCTGACACACTTCTCTCGAATAACTACACACATGTGCGTGTATGACTCTAATGACCAAACCTATCCCTCTGTTTTTTCTAGTCACTCCTGAAATAGATCACTTTTCAACAAATGCATTAATCGATATCCTTTTTTTCTAGCATGTCATCTCCAGTTTTGTTGATTTTCCCTTCCAACAACATTCTGCTAGTGTTGCTCACAATCAGTGGCGGCTCGTGGTCATTTTTATTGAGTGGCCAGACACACATTTTCGGAAAAATCATGCGTTTTGAAGTATTCACTATTATTTGACTATTCGGGGAAGTTATTCCCCCTTTCGATTATTGGTGGGTCCGGGCCCTACTGGCCCTTAATGTTGAGCCGCCCCTGCTCACAATATTGTATGTTATATCAGACATCACAAGTCATGACATGTCGCTGGTTACTGTCAAACACTAGCGTTGAATAATCTTTTCTTGTGACTAACAAGTAAGTGAGTAACAAAAGATGATACCTCTGATCACCTCATGATTATAGAGAACTGAAAGCGTACTAGGATAGGTTTTAAACACTTACGTCTAAAGCAGTAGTTCTCAACCTGGAGGCTACCAGTGCCAAATATGGCACTGACAAAAGAACACGAAAGGAAAATTACCACATGCGAAATGAGATGCTTGAGGAAAGAGGTAAATAAAAAAAGAAGAGACCATATAAGAAATGAGGAAATTAGAAGAACAATCGGAACAACACCTGCTATTAGATTTATTGGAAAACAGAGACTCAAATGGTTTGGTCACTTGGTCAGAATGAACCCAAAATACACCAGCTGCAAGAGCGTAAAACCTGAAAATGGAATCATCAAGATGAAGGGGCAGACCAAGAAGAAGATGGGTTGATGGAGTTACAGACATCTTAAAACTCCACAATACCACACCATATCAAACGACCGAGCGTGCATTATCTCGGAAACTGATCATCAGTTGAACCTGCTACGCCTAGCGGCAAAAAAGCAGAGAAGGACAAAAGAAAGAAGAAAGAAAGCGTACTAGAATAGGTTTTACACACTTATAGTCTGTCCATTAATTCGTGAGCACGTTTGAAATTGATTTTCGAAAACTACCTGTTGGATCTCACTGATTTTTGCAAGCAGCCTTAGAATATCCATGACGCTAGAGAAATATTTTTTTCCAAGAAAATTTGATGTAGTTTGAAATATTTCTTCTTCAGGTTATATTAAAATCAACCTCACCGGATTGTACACAATAGTAACAGATTTACGGTACACAGACGCGTTGTTCTAAAAATACATTATGGTAACATTGAAATATCGTGAGTTTCACGAATTCCGTGCACCTAACCCAGTCGACTTTGAAAGCGGAAAGCATATGACGTTATAATTGGGATACCGTTTTATAGTTATAGGCGTATCTCGCTATTTGTATGAAGCTATTGTATCATATTTGTTGGCTTATCAAAACTGACATTGATATCACATTCATAATGAGTCTGAAGTGCACATTTATAACAATGCAGAAGGTTACAGTTTTACTATACCAACACTTCCGTAGGGAATCTAAGAGAGGTCATCTATATTGCGATATTCATAACCCTGAGAAACGAACGCAACTGGCGCTTGGTCTGAATAGAGAATCCTTTTCCGATGGATTAAACAGGACACAAAGTGCACTAATGTCAAGCAAGGAAGGAAAAGAACAATTGACGACTTTGACATAGATGTCATAAGACGGAGCTCTTGAAAATGTTTGCGACAAATCAACTTGTTACTCTCAGGAAACTGAAATTAAAACTGCAATCAGATTGCAGCATAGACATTTCTAAAAGTACTCTATGGAAAATTGTAAGAGCCGCCGGCTTCACCTTCAGAAAACTATAGGCGGCAGGAATATTATTTGTGAAAAGCCACATTTAATTGCTGCCCGAAGTAAATACCTGAAGCAGATCCGTGAGCGGCGGAGGCAAGGCTATGATATTGTATATTTGGACGAATCCTGGGTCAATGCTCACCACACCAATGCTAAAGAATGGCAATCAGTAGACGGTGAACAGAAAAGAAAAATACCAAGCAGCAAAGGCCAGCGTATTATATTAACACATGCAGGAAGTAGTGAAGAAGGTCTTGTCCATGACGCTGGACTTATTTTCCAATCAAAAAGTACGACTGTAGGGACTGCCACACAGAAATGAATGGACATATTTTCAGGCACTGGATGGAGAAAGATCTACTTCAATTTAAACAGACCATAATGCTTGGTAATGGATAATGCATCCTATCACAACGCAGTATCAGCGGAAGACAAAGTACCAACTGCATCAAATACAAAAGATCAAATTAGGACTTGGCTTGCTAAGGAAAATGTCAGCTTCGATGATACATATTTGAAACCCGAGTTGTTGCACCTGGTGAGGATGACAAATAAGACAAAGGTGTTTCATATTGACAAAATCATTGCGGAATACGGCCACACGTCTTTGCGACTACCTCCATATCATGCTCACCTCAATCCGATAGAGCTTGTCTGGGCTAAAGTAAAAGGGCAAGTTGCCGAACAGAACAGGACGTTTAAAATGTGTGATGTTGAAGTTCTGACACGTGAGTCCTTCTCAATGATAGACATGCAGTTCTGGAAGAAGTGTGTTGAACATGTGCTCGAGAGGAAGACGAGTACTGGCACCGAGATGGATTACAATTTGTCCAGCCAGTAACAATTATCAACCTCATGGAATCGTCAGATTCGGGATGATACAAATCATATTTTTATTACAGACTGAGAAATAGCAGCGTATACATTTCCATATCCAAATGCGTCTACCATCATACAATTTGTGGTGAAGTTAAGACACCCTGGGGTCTAATGGTGACCGAAGGGGAGGACTAACTGTTGCATATTGTATCCAAGTTCACGATTGCACATAAAGGGCAACATACTTAATTACTTGACCTATCAAGTTAATATGGAGATACACCTATGAATAGAATTGACATGGACAAATTCTAGGATACTGTAAAATCTAAAATTTGAGCCCTCGTATTTGCAATTGTCATAAAAGATCAAAGGAATTCGCCGATGTGCAAAATCCGTAGCATCTATGGACTACTGGTTAGCTTTATTTTAGCGTCATGGATATTCTAAGGCTGCATGCAAAAATCACTGAGATCCAACAGGTAGTTTTCGAGAAAATCAATTTCAAACATGCTCACGAATTAATGGACAGACTATGTCTAAATCGGTAGTTCTCAACCTGGGAGACGTGAGGTAGTGTCAGGGGTGGCAGTATCAGGGGAGGTAGTGTCAGGGCAGGCTTGAGGCAGTATCAGGGGTGGCAGTATCAGGGGAGGTAGTGTCAGGGGAGACGTGAGGCAGTATCAGGGAGGTGTGAGGCAGTATCAGGGAGGTAGTGTCAGGGAGACGTGAGGCAGTATCAGGGAGGCAGCGTCAGGGAGACGTGAGGCAGTATCAGGAGGTAGTGTCAGGGGAGACGTAAGGCAGTATCAGGAAGGCAGTGTCAGGGCAGGCGTGAGGCAGTATCAGGGGTGGCAGTATCAGGGGAGGTAGTGTCAGGGGAGACGTGAGGCAGCATCAGGAGGTGTGAGGCAGCATCAGGAGGTAGTGTCAGGGGAGACGTGAGGCAGTATCAGGGGAGGCAGCGTCAGGGGAGACGTGAGGCAGTATCAGGGAGGTAGTGTCAGGGGAGACGGAGGCAGTATCAGGGAGGTAGTGTCAGGGGAGACGTGAGGCAGTCATCAGGGAGGCAGTATCAGGGAGGCGTGAGGCAGTATCAGGGAGGTAGTGCAGGGAGGTAGTGTCAGGGGAGACGTGAGGCAGTATCAGGGGAGGCAGTGTCAGGGGAGACGTGAGGCAGTATCAGGGAGGTAGTATCAGGGAGACGTGAGGCAGTATCAGGAGGCAGTGTCAGGAGGCGTGAGGCAGTATCAGGGGAGGTAGTATCAGGGAGACGTGAGGCAGTATCAGGAGGCAGTATCAGGGAGACGTGAGGCAGTATCAGGGAGGTAGTATCAGGGGAGACGTGAGGCAGTATCAGGGAGGCAGTGTCAGGGGAGACGTGAGGCAGTATCAGGGAGGCAGTGTCCAGGGAGGCGTGAGGCAGTATCAGGAGGTAGTATCAGGGAGACGTGAGGCAGTATCAGGAGGCAGTATCAGGGAGACGTGAGGCAGTATCAGGGAGGTAGTATCAGGGAGACGTGGAGGCAGTATCAGGGAGGCAGTGTCAGGGGAGACGTGAGGCAGTATCAGGGGAGGCAGTATCAGGGCAGACGTGAGGCAGTATCAGGGGAGGCAGTATCAGGGGAGACGTGAGGCAGTATCAGGGAGGCAGATCAGGGAGACGTGAGGCAGTATCAGGGAGGCAGTATCAGGGGAGGCGTGAGGCAGTATCAGGGAGGCAGTATCAGGGGAGGCGTGAGGCAGTATCAGGGCATGCGTGAGGCAGTATCAGCGGAAGCAGTATCACGGGAGACGTGAGGCAGTATAAGGGAGGCAGTATCAGGGGATGTATGAGGCAGTATCAGGGAAGATGTGAGGTAGTATCAGGGAGACGTGGGTAGTATCAGGGAGGCAGCGTCAGGGAGACGTGAGGTAGTATGAGAGGAGGCAGTATCAGGGGATGTATGAGGTAGTATCAGGGAGATGTCAGGGCGGAACGTTATGAAACTGTGGATTTTGTATTTTTATAAGTTCTTATATCCGCTTGTTTTTTCAGTTGGGATACCTTGTTTGCATTAACACTGGAAGTTTAACATTTCTCTCCAAATAATAATCAAGAACAACCTTCACCAAATTTCTTGTGAAAAAAAAAAAAAAATTTTATTGTTCACATTTCTCACTGCCAATATCATATTGTATTTTAGGAGACAACGCTGTGTTAGAAAGCTCAGAGTGAGAGAAACATTCATTTTTTATTTGCTCTATGGAAATTACCGTTGACGTTGATATGGTGCGGGAGGGTGGGGAGAGAATGAGGAAGGAAAGGGGGCGGGAGTTTTGTCTCATTTTTCATTAGGGTCGTCAGTTGAAAAAAGGTTAATAACCACTGGCCTAACCACGAAGGATTAATTTTATTGCACCGGGTTTTCCCATATGGCTCGACCCCGATCAGTAAAAATGGCACTTAACGGAATTATAATAAATATAAAAGGTGAGATTTTAAAAGAGGCTGAGCTTGCACTTTACAGCGAAACCAGATCAAGCGAATTCTTCTTCTATTTCCACGAACGGCTCCATATCGACCACTTGTTAAACCACTCTTGATGATTTGTATGTGATCTGAGCTTAGAGATTGTACGTTGTGTGCAAGTTATGCGTCTACAAGTAGGCAAGCACATTCGATTTCTGCGATGCTTTTTTTTTATTATGGTATACAGTAGTTTTCGTAGGCCCCTAAATCAGTGGCCTCTTACTACGTGCCTTGTAGGTCACAGTGTTACTACTTCTAGATCCCCTTGGTGCCCGGGAGCAAATGGGCGCGATTTCTTTTTCGATCCAAGAGCTTTCAGCTCTTCAGCTCGGTGCCATGGATATCGTAAATCTGGGGAACCTGTGATTTTTCTGCCAGCCCGCACTCACAGGGGGCTTGTCACTGTACGAACACGCTGGGCAGGAGGGCAAAACGGACCCGAACAAGCTAATAAGAACTTAACAATGCTCTCCAGACATATAATTTGAAGAGGAGGAGGTTTGGAACATCTGGTAACAACGGGTAAAATACAGGAGAAGAAAGATCGTGGAAGGCAGAGGGAGAAGATGCTGGATGGATTGACATTGTGATTCGAGAAGAGTTCGACACAGGACCGTGCCGTGCTATGATACAGAGAGGCGGCCACATCAGGCGGCTTCGTAAGGGGGCGGTATAAGCAGCAAAATCAAATTACAATTGAAGGTTATTTTAAGGAAAAATGATTTTAAGGGCGGCATTTCGAAGACTTGCATCATAGTGAGAAAATATACCGCATGGCCCTAGTTCGACATATTTCTAAAAGCGTCCAGTGACTAACCGTATCAGTAGCATTTTGATTAATGAGCCTACTCATACGACTAGTGTGCTACTCTTGTATGGCCAATAATTAATTCATCATCAACTAGCTTGTCCTGAGCAGAACTTTGTCACCCCAACAGTCCTCCGGAACTTTTCTCTCTCTCATAGGCCAGATGTCCTGCCTCTGCAGCCGTCATGTTCAAACCATCAGTTGCATCCTGAATCCATCTTCTCCGTGGTCTTCCTCTTCTTCTCTTTGCTGGTATGCCTCCTTCCATGATGATCTTCTCCAGTCCTTCATGTCTTTTTATATGTCCAAAATATCTCAATTTTCTCTTTCGTATTTGTAGCATCAGCCAGTTTTCTTTTGATTTTTGATAGTTTTTTCTTTTTTGTCAAAAAATAAAAATCTCATTTTTGAAATCTCTTCTGTCAAGATAAGTCAACACACTTATCTCAATTAATCTAAGAATCTATTCACTTACTCTGAAATCTATCTACATAACTTATCGGATCTATCTGAAATCTCTTCTGCAACACCCTCTATCTCGGAACACTATCTCGGCAACACTCTCTATCTCGGCAACACTCTTATCTCGCAACACTCTTATCTTGCAACACTCTCTATCTCGAGCAACACTCATCTCAGCAACACTCTTATCTCGGCAACACTCTTATCTCGGCAACACTCTATCTCGGCAACAATCTTCTCTCGGCAACACTCTTATCTCGGTAACACTCTATAAGATCGTTCAGAATGTCAGCTCGTGGCCCCCAGCGACATGAGGTCGGATAGCTTAGACGGGAAATCGAAAAATCCTAGATCAGAGAAGGGGGATGGAAATTATAGATGTTTGATAGAACACCGCAAGCTTTTTTGTAATGTTACCCAATTCTATGAGTCCATAGTTATTTATTGCAGAAAAATATTAATAATACTGATATTCCTTATTGTTAAACTGAACTTGTAACATAACATAACTGCGATTTAGCATCGTTGTCTTATTTTTTAAAACGAATTCGTCTTTATACAACAATACTGGAACACGAAGTCACGCGACGGTTGTGGTCTTAATTCCTAGAATTTTTACCTGAGCCCGCCGGTCGTATGTTATCGGAGGCCACGGTCAGCTCTATCCATTGGCCTCACAGCGTCAGGATAAGAAGAGATTTATAGAACGAGTTTTTGTGTGGGATTCAAAAACAGTGTTTTTCGCCGCCTTTGTTATCTCTGAGGTCCACCTTGTGCGTGGGCAGCCTTTTGTTTTGTATCAACTGTATCGTAGTAACATTGCTATTTGAGGCGCATTGTCTGTTGATAATTTGCTTATGTAGCCGAACCATTTAATTTGTTTATTTCTTGATGAAGTTCAGCAGAGCCGTGCGGTATATTTTCTCAGTATGATGCAAGTCTTCGAAATGCCACCCTTAACCCTTTCGCTGCTACATACTTTTGCAAGGTGATCTATAAATAGCTACTCTTTGTTTTTAGGTCACAAGCGTGAATGTACGCCTATAGCAGTGACAGTAGCAATGTATAACGTGTTAACACGTCTTTAGCCCACAGAGGAGAGATAATAACAGACGTGTTAATGCGTCTTTAGAAGTGAATGGGAAAACGTGTATTTACGTCCTTAGTAGCTAAAGGGTTAATTGTTTCAAATTGTATTTTGATTTCGCTGATTATGCCGCCCCCTTACGATACCTTCTGATGCGGCCGCCTCTCTGTATCATAGCACGGCACGGCCCTGAAGTTCAGCAATGATACTGTATCCACTTTTGTTCATGATGTCTTCATTTCTAAACCGGTCTCTTCTTGATACTCCCGTCATTCTGCGTAGACACTTCAGGTAAGTGTCCATCAAATATCTATACTGTTATCCTTTAAGATTCCTCATCAACCAGTCTACCATAAAAATAAACAAAAAACAGTGAAAGAATACATTCCTGTATTGACCATGAAACACTCTGTCAGATGGCTATTGTAGACTCTCTGACACTAGAAGTCCGCGTATAAAGCGTTCATTACTGTGACCACTTGTGTTGGTATTCCATAATAACGGAGTATCTTCTATAGAGATTTCCTGTGCAGGCTGTCAAATGCCCTTTCAAAGTCAACCAAAACTACATAGATAGAACAATCTCATTCATTGATTTGTTCAATTATCTATAAAAAAAAAAAAAAAAACACTTTTTAATGTGGTCATTGCACGATTTTGTCTCTTTCTTTAATTAAACAACGTAGCCCGTCTGTCCAGTGTGTTCGTAGCGCGTTGGACGACGGGTGACAAGCCCCTGTGAGTGCGGCTAAATTTCGTGGGCTGGCAGAAAAGCTACAGCTTCTCCAGATTTATGATATTCGTGGCACTGAACCGAAGGGTTACGATGTCCATGGCACCGAACCGAAGAGCTGAAAAGCTCAAGTACTTCTGGATCGGGAAAAAAAAATTAAACAACGCACAATCACTCTTAGGCTCAGATCGCATACAAATCACGAACAAAGAGTGGTTAACAAGTGTTCGATATGGAGCGTTCGAAGAAAATAATACTCTGACTATATCATAATGTCCTTGCCTGACGAACCAAAATGGACTAAATCTGGAACAAGATTTGCGGAATCAACAATATAAAGAAAGATGGAGGGAGCTGCAGGAAGATAGCTAGAGATAGGAAGAAGACTTGGCATGAGTTGGTTGAGGGCCTATGCCCCAATCTGGAGTAAAAAGGCAAAGATATATATATATATATAAAATTATATATCATAATATCCTTGTCTGGAACCAGCAGGGACGGCGAAAGATGGGGAGGCTGAGAAATACATGGAGACAAGATTTGGAGGCGGAGATCAACAATATAAAGAAGAGCTGAGGGGAGCTGCAGGAGATAGCTAGAGATAGGAAGACTTGGCATGAGTTGGTTGAGAGCCTATGCCCCAACCAGGGGTAAAAAGGCAAAGAGAGAGAGATATCATAATATATCAATCAATCTGACCATAACACTCTGTACCTCTTTTTCTACCGTTCATGTTCATGTATTATTTGGCCTAACTACTCGTCTCTTCTGTGAGTTTCAGCTAACTACACTACACGCCTGCTGCTATGTAATGCAGTTGATTTCTAAGGGCGTGTCCAATGAACCTCCCCTTTCTCTCTGTATTATTTAGTTGTATTTGTTTATGTAGGGTTACCTTCCACAAGTCTGTATTTGTTATCGCTTCTGGATATCTGATACACAATGTGCGGTGGTGAGACTGAACAATGCATTTAAACCATTCTTTCTTTCGTTCGGTTAAAATGTTGTCTATATCTGCAGTGGTATCTCTTATATACACTGATGCCCGTCTGCCCAGCGTGTTCGTAGTGCGTTGGACTACGGGTGACTATCCCTCTGTTATGTGTGCGGGTTCAATTCCGCGGGATGGCAGAAAAAGCCACAGATTTCCCCAGATTTACGGTGTTCGTGGCACCGAACCGAAGGGTTACGATGTCCATGGCACCGAGCCGAAGAGCTGAAAAGCTCAAGTGCTTCTGATCGAAAAAAAAAATTAAAAATAAATATATAAACTGATATCATGAAAGAACTGAATGTTAAAGTCAATTGACTAATAAACAACATACTATACAGAAAAATTATTACATCAAGCGTCCCGATGGCCTGGGCAGAACAATATTAGAGGGCAGTGCCCCAGGACGCAGAGGCAGACTAAGAAGAAGATCGCTACAAGATATTAAAGAAAACATGAACATCGACGAAGTGGGTGAACTGGCTAGAGACAGAGGGAAATTCAGATGTGTTGCAAAGAGAGCAACGTCCTATAAACGATACGCACCTTGATGATGATGATCTCTTATATAAACTTCACTGTATTTTGTAGACTGCACATATATCAAACGTATGGGCACTGACTAAAGAACAATAAAGGAAAACTACCACCTGTGAAATGAGATGCTTGAGGAAAGCAGTCAATAAAACAAGAAGAGATCATATAAGAAATGAGGAAATTAGAAGAACAGTCGGAACAACACCTGCTATTAGATTCATTGAAAACAGAGACTCAAATGGTTTGGCTACCAACTATAAAAAAAATAAATTACCTACCAAACACAAGATTCGAACCACAGACCCTTATTTCTAGTGGTCCTCATTGCCTAGTCCTACAATACGAGCGTTTTTAAGAAAACAACCAGCTAGCTCTCCAACAAAAGAGCTTCACTGAGGAGTGTCTTCATAAACAGCGTCGACTAATGAACACAGAATAAGCAGGTCAGATTCTATCTAACAATGTTTACACAAACACACGCTATAAGCTTTTGGTGCTATGTACAAAGGGCATCTGTGGCTTAGCGGTTGTGAGTTCAATCACAACCCAAGCGTACCTGGTTCAAACCCCACAGCAGGCAGTTGGGAAGCAAATTTGTTCCCGTGCATTTTTACGAACGGTAAATATAGACCTCGTGGTTCAAAAAGCAATGGCAAACTACTGAACGTATAAGTGGTGATTAGAGAAATCAACGACTAGTTTACTATGGTTGATCCTGTAAAGGATATGTCACGATTTTCCTTTTCACAAAGGGCACGTACGTGCATATACGTCATCTGTAGTGTCGCCAAGACACGCACAGCAATGTTACCCTCAGCTCTAGCATGAACGTTAGTTACGAAGGTGTTGCGTAGAAAACATACCGGGACATACGAAACATTTCACTCACGGCTTAAAATAGCACCTCTAGTATGCACGTGCATACATGACCTCATTCTATAACTCACGTGCATGGCTACTCTGTCGAATGTACAGCACGGAAGGAAGGAAGGAAAGAATGAGTATGGAAGGAATGAATATGGAAGTAATAATCGAGTAGGGATGAAATGAAATTTGTGA
This sequence comes from Arion vulgaris, assembly GCA_020796225.1. Classification (NCBI taxonomy): domain Eukaryota; kingdom Metazoa; phylum Mollusca; class Gastropoda; order Stylommatophora; family Arionidae; genus Arion; species Arion vulgaris. Next base: position 18,683,854 of record CM036775.1, read on the forward strand.
GACAGTCAAAAATTGATGAAAGGGTAGGTACAAAGAAAGGGAAAGGATTATAGTGTGTGTGTTTGTGTGTGTAGAAAGGTCAAGGACTGTAGAGAGTGTGTAGAAAGGGTCAAGGTGAAGTAACTCGGTTTGTTGGGGGAAGGTTATGTTTTTGAACACGGTGATTACACACAATTATGAAGCAGGCTTTAAGTTGGTGTAGAATGGCGGACATGTTGACGAGGTATAACAACCCAAAAAAAAAATATGAGAAATATATGAAAATGTGATTGGTTTTTTTTTTTTAATCGGTGAGTTTAGTGGAGTGTATGCGAAATATGATTATGGAAACTTGTCGCATAAAAAAACAAATGTTGTTCTGTGAACTTTCGGAGGGGAAAAGGCATTAGGGCAGACCACTGCTGAGATATAAAGATGTCTGCAATGCCTCAGTTAAAAACTTTCTATAGATCCCACACATAGGGAAAAACTAACTGATGATAGAGTTGTGTGGAAAGCGATTTTGTGTTTTAAGAAGAGACTTATGTATGGGCTGAAAGACAAGAGAAACAAGTGATACCTTAGAAATTGTCACAGTAAAAATATTTGCCAATTGACCGTCTGTAAAGACGACAACAGACCATACATAACAAAATAGCGTCATCGACAAATGAGGAGCTTATGGAGAGAGGAGCGTATAGTTGAATGTATTAGAGTACGGGCTCCCATTCCGGAGACTCAGGTTCAATCCCCGGTACGGTCAATGAGTTTCTTTCTGTCGGGGCTATAAAGAAACAAATCCTAACCTGAACAGTTTCTCGGTAACGTTATTGCACTAGCTATGCAGCCATTCAATTCCATAGGCTCATGCCCTTTCTGTCCTACACCGTTCTAAACAAAACGTGAACACATGCAGTAAAGATATGGCTTTTTTTTTAAAAAATAGTGAGAATAAGACTGATTCTAGTGAAAAAATACTATCACTAAAAGATACAAGGAGAAGAAATTCGAATTTCGAATTTGAACCAAGTGCAATTTTTTCATGAGATCCCTAGAATTGCTGATGGAGCTACGGAGTTCCTTCAATTTTTTTCATGAGATTCCTAGAATTGCTGATGAAGTTCGTGCATTATGCAACACTCAGCACATGGCGCGACAATTCTGTTGAATGGGACGGAGGCATATTATAATTCCCGGTGTAATGAAGTCAAATATTTGTCTTTAGAGCAGTTTTAGACACTTCCGTTGTATATGGTCATCAAATATCGTTGCTAGGATCTCTGGGGTGTAAAGGTTATGTGCTTCTCTTGCGCGGAAGGTACCTGGTTCGCTCCCTCGTGAAGCCATCTGAATATTTTCCAGAGATCCCTGATCTCAGTGTAGGTGAGATCGAGTTTCTAGTCCTATCGGAAACAGACAATAAAACGTGGGTCCCGTGTTCAATTTGAGCACGTAAAAGAACCCTTGGCAGTTAAAAATCGAGAAGAGCAAGTTGGAAAGCCGCTGCCTGGGCAAAATTCATTAGAAAAGATTACAAATATAATTCCTACAAAAATATCTTCAAAATTACATCAGAGACCGTCGCCAGAGCTACGCAGTTCGTGCACTGTAGATGAGATCTCCCTGTGTAAGAAAGATATCTGAGCACACATGGTTACTCACCGAAGTGCAATGATGATCGTCCTATCAATCAATCAATCAAATATCGTTCAAATAAGTGGGTTTCTTTATTTAGTTTTTTATTTCTTCTAAATCAAAATTTTTTAGCTTGATCCGAAGCTATTCAACTTAAGCAGGCTTGATTGTAGAATGATTGTAGAATGATTGTAGAATAAATGATAAGATTTTTAATTTGATTTCATTTGTATCTTGTAGCAAAGTCATCATCATCATTACATTTCAGTAAATAATCACAGCTACCCTAGTATCGATCACGGTTGCGCAAGTTGTGCATACGGATAGTTGCGGCTTGCGTTTCTTTTTCTGTTCTCTAATCCTGTTTTGTCTCACAGTGTTAGGATACGAAGAGATTTTTAGAACGAGTCCTTGTGTGCGCTTCATATATGGCCTTTTTCGTCTTTACAGACGGTCAATTGGCAAGTGTTTTACTGTGACAACCTCTGTATTTTCGCTTTTCTCTCTTGTCGTTCAACTCATACATAAGTCTCTTCTCAAAGACTCTGCGCCCTTTCGTAATTTGGCTTTCCACACAACTTTGTCATCAACAAATTTTTCCCATGTGCTAGGACCTATAGAAAAGTTTTTCATTTAGGCTGTGCAGACATCTTTATATCTGAGAATAATAAATAGTGTCTTTCGTCGCCTCTGTTATCTCTGAGGTCCATCGTTTCGATGGTCAGCCTTTTTATTTTTATCCATTGTATCGGAGCAACATCGCTCTTTGAGGTGCACTGTCTGTTGGTAATCTGCTTAAGTGGCCGAATCATTTAATTTGTTGTTTCTTGATGAAGTTCAGTACTGATGTTGTACCCACTTTTTCCTGATGTCTTCATTTCTCAACTCGTCTCTTCTTGTTACACCCAGCATTCTACGTAGACACTTCATCTCTATCGTGACTAGTTTCCTTCTATCGTTTGTTGTCAGTGTCCAGGTTTGGCACTGGTAACATAATGTGGGAGAAAGATTGTGTTGAACATTGCTCTTTTGTGTTCATGGTGACGTGTTTGCATTTTAAAATTGTCGCCATTTGTCCTATCATTTGATTTGCTTTATTGCATCTGTGTTAGATTTTATTAGTTATTCTTTCGTTTGCTGACAAAATGCTCCCTAGATATGTAAAGTCTTTGACTTGTTTAAAGGTGCGACAAGACGGGAAAACCACGAGAGAAACCCCAGTAGATACATCAACCAATACATAACGGGAATTCTTAGTCTAAACACAATGAAATACAGTGTGTTCAACTTAAAAGCAGCCCGTGAATGGAGCTAATCTGGCATATATGTATGGAAATGAGAAGGTTCAGTTATGACGTAGTATAGGTCAAGGTTGTGTGACGGTGTGTAATTGTAGTGCGGAAGGGGCGATGAACAAATGTGACGTAGGACGAGCTAGTCAGAACCGGTTTAAATAGTAAATAAACACAACTCAATGTGTACCTGGCAAGTTTCGAATTGTCAATAGGGCTGCAATTATCTTGAACACCCTGTACATGCTTAGGAGGAGTTCGGAGAAATGATGGACATGCCCGATGTGCGATGAATATGATCGTCAAATGAACAATGAACGACTACCACAGAAAGACTGAAAAAGTATAACGAGTACAGAGCAAGAGGAAGACCACAAAAAGATGGGGTGACGGCATTACGAACAGCCTTAAGAAAATGAATAACAGCTCACATTCGTCTTCTTTTTCTTCGTATGCTCCATATCGATCACTTGTTAACCACTGTGTATGATTTGTATGTCATCTGAGCCTAAGAGCGATGGTATGATGTGCCAATTATGCGCCTACAAGTAGGCCAGCACATCCGATTTCTGAGATGCTTTTATTTACTAGTATATCTTCCATAGTTCCTACATCAGTCGCCTCTTACGACATGCTTTGTAGGTCGCTTGTATTGGAAATTACAATACCGGCCCCGGCATTAACTCTTCATCGATTTCTCAAGTAACGAATTAGAATTTATATTGTTATTTATTTGTTAATGTTTCAATCCAGTCCTTGATAACTTCTTCTTTGCGTATCTCAACATTTTAACAATTTAAACAAAACTAACAATTTAGATGGCTGGATCTCAACTACGAATTATTGTTTAAATACATGATTGTATCTCAATCAATATATGATTTCCACCATTTTGTGTGCTTCATATGGCGAAACACGTTAAAACAAAGTACTGTAGTTTTACAAAATACAAAAACAATAACGATACACAGCAACGTTTCGACCAAAAGGCCTTTATCAAGCAAAGGATACAAATGAATTTCTTTTGGAAATTACGCTTAGGTGCATTTTGACGATAGAAAAAAAAAGCGTGGCCTCCATATAACATAAGGCCGGTGAGCTCAGGTAAAAATTCTAGGAAATAAGAGCACAACCGTCGCGTGACCTCAGATTCCAGTATTGTTAGATCAAGACAAACTAATTTGAAAAAGAACACAACCTGCTAAATAAAGGTTATATTATGCTGCAAATTCAGTTTAATACTTAGGAATAGCAGTATTATTAACATTTTTCATCAATAGGTGGCGTTTGTGGCTTAGGGGATAGTGACTCGGTCTATTGACTCCGACGTTCTGAGTTCGAATCACGCTGCGGATAGTTTGGTTGCAAAATGTTTCGCGTGGATTTTTACAAAAGAACGATGGCATCACCCGTTGAGAAATCAATGGCAAACTATTGAACGTAATAATGCCTAGAAAAATCACAAACAGCGTTAAAAAGCTGTGGTTGATTCGCAAAGTCCTGTAAAGGATATGCAATTAACGTTTTTTTCATCAATAAATAACCATGGACTTGTAGAATTGTGTAAAACTGCAGAAAAAACATTACACTGTTCTATCAAACACTTATAATAACCAGCCAACAGTTATCAGGAATTTTGGTTTCCCCCCGTTTGAGCTAGTCGGCCTTAGGTTGCCGGGAGTCATGTTAAAAAGTAACAGTAAACAATTCAGTTTTGTTTCATATTATATGGTACACTTTTTTAAACTGATCCAGAAGCACTTGAGCTTCCAGCTCTTCGGCTCAGTGTCATGGACATCGTAACCCTTCGTTAGGTGCCACAAACACCGTAAATCTGGAGAACCTGTGGCTTTTCTGCCAGCCCGCGGAATTGAACCCGCACTCACAGGGAGCTTGACACCCGTCGTTCAACGCGCTACGAACACGCTGGGCAGGCGGGCATGTGGTACATTTAAGAATACAGTGTTAGGTTCGTAGTATTTCTTTGACCAGCCGCACACGATGTGTGGTGAGGTCAACATCATACCAGCCGTGCTTTATTTTCTATTTTTCTATGTTTTTCTATGTTATGTGGGACAGGAGAATCACTTTGATACCTCTGAAGTCGGATAAGGCACGACTGTATGGTGGCGGACACTGATAATAAGGAAAGCATGCCTTCACACAAAAATCAATCAGAAGAACCACACCAGGTGCCCTGACTACGAGTGAATTCATAGTAGGTGAACGCAGAAGAAGAAGAATCACTTTGCAATCTGAAAAAAATGAGGATTTCGAACCGGGATCATCTGTCTATGAAGCAAGTGCCCTAATCACCGTGGTACCTCAGTTATCAAGTCTCGAAGATAATAAATACATAATAATTGTAATGGAAAAAAAAAGAGTTATTTGAACAATATTCACAACTACTAATGATGTAAACCCTAGGGGTAAATCTAGTGTCAATTATGTGACAAGATGGGAATAGAATAGTTACTCATTCTCGCTCTCTCTCTCTCGCTCTCTCTCTCTCACACACACACAAACAGACAGACAAACACACATAGACAGACACACAGACAGACATACATGCATACATACATACAGATATACAGACAAATTTTTTAAAAATTTCCGTAGCCTTTTCAGACCTTATGTTACGACGTGGATGTTACTTCCCTTTCTAGCGCCTAGTGTGCAGGATGTCGGAGGGCCATTTCCTTTCCTTACATGTGGAACAGTGTGTGTAGGATTGAGCCCACAACCCTCTTGCGTCCGAATCTACAATCGAAAGCGTATGCATTACGCTAACTCATCCTCCCCCTTTCCCTTCCCCGTACATACAGACCACTTAAAAGTTAAAACAACTCTTCTTCTTCAAACTCACCACTTGTTAACCACTTTTTGTGATCCATATGTGATCTGAGCCCAAGAGCGATTGTACAATGTGCCAGATATGCTCCTACAAGTGAGCCAGCACATCCGATTTCAGCAACGTTTTTATTTACTAGGTAGCTTCCCTAGGCCCCTACGTCATCCACCTCTTACGACACTCATTGTAGGTAGCAGTGTTACTATTCTTTGCTCCTTGAAAGCCCCGACAACACAGGGGCTAAAACAACTCAAAAACTGCAGCTTGTATGACCGGTAAACACAACATGGCTGCCCCAGACAACATCACTACAATATCAACACTCACTGCTTTCTATAAAAAGCTTTTAAAAAACCAAAGAATTTCGTCAAATGGTGATGACAACATCTATAACAGTGGTTCTCAAATTTTTTTGAAGTCGGGGCATACTTGAAGTCCTACAAATAAAATCGTAGGCGCACTATGTTACGTTATTTGTATATCCTTTACATGACTATGCGAATTAACCACCGCTTTTTAACGCTGTTTGTGATTTTTCTAGGCATTATTACGTTCAGTAGTTTGCCATTGCTTTCTGAACGGGTGGTGTCATCGTCCTTTGTAAAAATCCACGCGAAACAATTTGCAACCAAACTGTCCGTGGTGTGATTCGAACTCAGAACGTCAGGGTTAATAGACCGAGTCACTATCCTCTAAGCCACAGACGCCACCAAGGCACACTATACACAAAACTTAATAAATAAGATGCAAAAAGCAAAGAAATAACACTCTGGAAGTTTAACACTAAGGAATATCAGTATTATTAACATTTTTCCAATCCAGAAGAACTTGAGCTTTCAGCTCTTCGGCTCGGTATCATGGACATCGTAACCCTTGGATTCGGTACCACGAACACCGTAAATCTGGAGAACCTGTGGATTTTCTGCCAGCCCGAGGAATTGAACCGCATTCACAGGAAGCTTGTCACCCGTCGGCCAACGCGCTACGAACACGCTGGACAGGCGGGCGTCAAAAATATATAAAATCCAGCCCCCAGCTCAAACTAGGTCAGGGTCTCCATGGTCAGTTATGCGGCCCAATATTGGAGGTTGACTGTGGTGCACCTAGGAATGTCACCCAGCACACTAGTGCACATTGGAGGTTGACTGTGGTGCACCTAGGAATGTCACCCAGCACACTAGTGCACATTGGAGGTTGACTGTGGGAGCACCTAGGAATGTCACCCAGCACACTAGTGCACATTGGAGGTTGACTGTAGGTGCACCTAGGAATGTCACCCAGCACACTAGTGCACATTGGAGGTTGACTGTGGTGCACCTAGGAATGTCACCCAGCACACTGGTGCACACAATTTGAGAAGCATTGCTCTATAAGAACTGTGTTTACTTAACATTCATGAGCAAGCAAGAAGTGAGCTAGTTACATTTACCAGGCGATGTCTGGGCAAGCTAACTTGATTGTGTCTCTACTGGGTAATTGAGTCAACCATCATCATCACCGCACTTCGGTGGATAACCATGTTTGCTTCGATCGATTTCTTACACAAGTAGTATCTCAGTTGCAGTGCACAAACTCCGCAGCAGTACCAGCTAAGGTCATGAGTACATATTTCTTCTTCTTCTTCTCTTCCACCATTGACTTCTTTATAGAAGTGTTGCCGGGTGAAACGTAGTGATCTTGTGTGTGCTTGTTCTTCTCTTCCACCATTTACTTCTTTATAGAAGTGTTGGGGTGAAACGTAGTGATCTTGTGTGTGCTTGTTCTTCTTCTCTTCCACCATTGACTTCTTTATAGAAGTGTTGGTGGTGAAACGTAGTGATCTTGTGTGTGCTTGTTCTTCTTCTCTTCCAACATTGACTTCTTTATAGAAGTGTTGGTGGTGAAACGTAGTGATCTTGTGTGTGCTTGTTCTTCTTCTCTTCCACCATTGACTTCTTTATAGAAGTGTTGGTGGTGAAACATAGTGATCTTGTGTGTGCTTGTTCTTCTCTTCCACCATTGACTTCTTTATAGAAGTGTTGGTGGTGAAACTTAGTGATCTTGTGTGTGCTTGTTCTTCTTCTCTTCCACCATTGACTTCTTTATAGAAGTGTTGGTGGTGAAACGTAGTGATCTTGTGTGTGCTTGTTCTTCTTCTCTTCCACCATTGACTTCTTTATAGAAGTGTTGGGGTGAAACGTAGTGATCTTGTGTGTGCTTTTTTAAGGCCCTTTGTAAGCTGTTATTCATGTTCGTAAGGCTGTTCTTGATACCGTCGCAACATCTTTTGCGTGGTCTTTCTCTTGCCTTGTACTCATTATACTTTTTCTGTGTGGCTCTATGTGATAGGCGATACCAGGGTATTCTGGTCAGGTGTCCAAACCATTTAATCTGTTGTTCTTTTATGAATTGCATAACTGGTTTCACATCCAGTCTCCTGATTTCTTCATTTATAATTTTGTCTCTTATTGTCACACCTGCAGCTCTTCTAAGACACCTCATCTCTGTCGTTATGATTTTCCATTCATTAGCTGCTGTTATTGGCCATAAGTGCAGATATAACGATGGGAAAAAAATCAGGCGGTCCTTGTTATATCACATGCAATTTCTAGTTGAAATTCTCAGAACTGTAACTTCACTTTTCTAGGCTCTAATGTGCAGGCTTTACAAAAACATTAAACAACTAAAAACAGTATGGAATAGAACTGATAGGAAAACAAAGATTTGAATACTAAGAGCATGCTTATTCTGAGTGGCAATAAATGGGTGTGAAGCATGGACATTTAATATGGCAGTGGAAAAACTTGTGAATATAAGCGTTACAGAAAAGTCCTTCGTATATCATGAACAGGGAATAAAACAAATAGATCTATCCAGAAAAAACTCAAAATCAAAGAAAACTTGCTGATGCAATAAGAATGAGAAAATTGAGATATTTTAGACATATAAAAAGACACTAAGGGCCGGAGAAGACCATCATGGAAGGAAGCATTCCGGCAAAGAGAAGAGGAAGACCACGGAGAAGATGGATTCATGATGTAGCCGATGGTTTGAGCATGTCCGCTGCAGAGCCAGGACATCTGGCCTATGAGAGAGAGAGAAATTCCGAAGGACTGTTAAGATGGCAAAGTTTTGCTCAGGACAAGCTATCTGATGATGACGAATGTGCAGGAGCTAGGAGGGCCAACTCCTTTCCACACGTGTGGAACATCAAGTGTGGAATTGAACCCACATCCCCTTGTGTTCTAGCCGACATAGGCGGCAAGCACACATTACACATTACACTTGATAATCCGGATTAACAAGCTAACAAAAAGGATCCAAATGCGAAGGCTTGAGTTTATTACACCGGGTTTCCCCGTATGGCTCCCGTCGCTATCGGGGGAAATGACACACAATCTGTCGAGAGTGATGCACAAAAATACGAACTAAGTAGCTCCAGAAACTTTTTCGAACGCTCCATATCGACCACATGTTAACCACAGTGTATGATTTGTATATGATCTAAGCCTAAGCGCAAGTGTACGTTGTGACAGTTATGCGCCTACAAGTAGGCTAACATATTCAATTTCTGCGACGATTTGTATTTACTAGGGTAGATTCGATATGCCCCCTACCTCAGTCGCCTCTTACGACATGCCTTGTAGGTCGCAGTGTTACTATTCTTTGCTCCTTGCGAGTCACGACAACACACGGGCCAGATCAGTAATTAATAAATAATAACCAATCTGGGTCGACCTGACAGCTTAAAAAATCTCACCCCCAACTGAGAAACGCGATCCAGTTGAATCTCGCTCCCCAATAGGCTCCATACATTGACTAGTTGATAGGACCATCATCATTGCACTTCGGTGAGTAACCATGTGTGCTCTAATCTGTTTCTTACACAGGAAGATCTCAGCTTCAGTGGCGAACTCCTAGCACCGCGAAGGTCCCAGATGTAATTTAGAAGATGTTAAAACTATTCTGTATACATTGTATTTATAAATCTTTCTAATGAATTTTTGTCCGGGCAGCAGCTTTCCAGCCTGGCTCTTCTCGATTTTGAACTGTGCCCGGGCAGCAGCTTTCCAGCCTGGCTCTTCTCGATTTTGTACTGTGCCCAGGCAGCAGCTTTCCAGCCTGCTCTTCTCGATTTTGTACTGTGCCCGGGCAGCAGCTTTCCAGCCTGCTCTTCTCGATTTTGTACTGTGCCCGGGCAGCAGCTTTCCAGCCTGGCTCTTCTCGATTTTGAACTGCCAATGGTTCTTTTACATGCACAACTTGAACACGGGACATACGTTTTATCGTTCTCCGATAGGACTAGGAACTCGATCTCACCTACAATGTGATCAGGGGCCTCTGGAAACATATCCCGAAGGCTTGACGAGGGAGCGAGTACTAGTACCTATAGGACGATTAGCGAGCACTTAACCTCTACGTCACAGAGACCCAACAGGCACCAAATAGACTTGTTTAATAGATTCATCATCATTAAATAGCTTGCTCAGAGCAGAACTTTGCCACTCAGTCATTCGGAATGTCTTTCTCTCTCTCTCATAGGCCATATGTCCCGCTTCTGCCGTCGTCATGTTCAAACCACCAGTTACATCCGGAATCCATCTTCTCCGGGGTGTTCTTCTTTTCATCTTTGCTGGTATGCCTCCTTCCATGATGGTCTTCTCAGGTCCTTCGTGTCTTTTTTATATGTTCAAAATATCTAAGTTTATCTTTCTTATTGGTAGCATAAGGCAGTTTTCTTTGATTTTGAGTCCCTTCTAAATAGATAGTTAATCCTGAACCCATCTTCTTTGTGGTCTTCCTCTTCTCTTCTTTGCCAGGATACATCCTTCCATATTGGTCTTTCCAACCCTTCGCTCCTTTTATATGCCCAAAATACTTCAATTTTCTCTTTCTTATTTGTAGCATCAGAAAGTTTTCTTTAATTTTAAGTTCTTTCTGGATATATCTATTGTTCTCTCTCTGTCCATGATATACGGATGACTCTTCTGTAACACATATTCAAAAGCACATATATGTTTTACCACTGCCTTGTTAAATGTCCATGCTTCACACCAATACGTTAGCACTGGGAATATACATTCTATTAGTATTCTGATCTTTGTTTTCTTATCAGTTCCGTTCCCTACTGTTTTTATTATAATAATAATTCCTCTCGTACCGTTATACGTTACATAATGCCTGCAAGTAATTTCTTTATACCGCTCTATCCTAGGCAACTCGCTTAATCTCCTTTATGGAACTGAGACCGATATTTCTTGCCTCTCTCAGCAAAGTTCGTTTCAGGGTCTCCTTAGGTCGTCCTCTCTTTCTTGAACCCTTTGCATCCCACTTCAATGCCTGCTTTGATATTCGTTGATCATTTCTCCTCAAGGTGTGTCCAACATATTCAACACATCTTCTCTTTCTTATAACTGTTTTAGTGGTCAAATTTTTTTGTAAGGCCATGTCTGTTGTTCTTTTAATTTTCTTCACACGATTTTATTTTAATAGTTTGTCTTTCTCTTTGCCTTTTTACCCCGGATTGAGGCATAGGCCCTCAACCAACTCATGCCAAGTCTTCCTATCTCTAGCTATCTCCTGCAGCTCCCTCCAGCTCTTCTTTATATTGTTGATCTCCGCCTACAAATCTCGTCTCATGTATTTCTCGCCTCCCTTTTTCGCTGTCCCTGCAGGTTCCAGCAAGGACCCTTCTTGTTATATTCCCCGGTTTTCCAAAGTTGTCCTATCCAGCGCCACGTCTTTTTTAACCTGTTCGTTCATGAAATCTGTCTTGTTCTCTCCATAAGTTCCTCATTTTTTTAATAGTTTACCTTCTTTATATTGATGTATATTTCACTTCTTTACCTTTAAAGTTCAGGCCTTCTGATCTTGTTACACAACATAGCCGTTGAATCTACTTTTAGGACAGATCTGTTAGCCAACGGTGATGTAAAGGTGAAACATCTACTTAAAGGTGTCTGGTTTAGTGGCTATAGGTGAGATCATTCAACTTCTACAAGCACAAACCATATCTTTAACTCTTTCCATACCATGAATAATTATATATCTATCTATATTCTCTTCGTGTCCCGATTGACACATAAGGCTTCCACAAGAGACTTCCACTGTTGCCGCTCTGCTGCCTTTCTACCAACCGTCTCCCACATCAGACCACACTCCTCCAACTCTCAACGGTTGTTCTCCATGTTTCCTTTGGACGTCCAGACCTTCTCTTCCCATCCGATGTCCATCTGAGAGCTGTCCTAGCCAATGCCCCCACTGACATAAGACATACATGTCCAAACCACCTCCATCTTCTTCTCTTAATGATGGTCTCCAAGGATGCACAGTCTGTTCGTTTCAAAAGCTCCTGATTTGTTATAGTATATGGCCAGAATATTTGCAGGATTCTTCTTAAGCATTTATTTTGAAATATCTCCAACTTGTGTATTATGTGTTGGGTCATTTTCCAGCATGAATAATTATACAGGGTGTTCAACTTAAAAGCAGCCCGTGACTGGAGCTAATCTGGCATATATGTATGTAAATGGGAAGGTTCAGTTATGACGTATATAGTCCAGTTAAATACCAGGAAGGAGATTTGACTGGAAGATCCCGTTAAAAGTAAAAGGCACTATCGCCAGCCGCAGTGCAAACTGGCACCTGCCCTGCTGACATGATGTTGATAACATTATATGATAGCAATCAACGTGATATTTCGCTCGAGTGGTGCACCGGAGTCCAAATTCAAGTGTAAGAAGATTGAACCATGTTCACCGGCCAGCATATCCATAAGTGCGGACTGTAAGAAGAGTTTTGTCTGGAAATTGGATGCCTACAGTATCCTAGAAAAACCGCTACAGGAGTCTGTAGTCCGCTTTAGGGGCCTAACTAAACCAATGTTCAAGTACTCCACGCAGTTCTTGGAAAGATAAATCATATCACAAAGAATGATTAAAGGTGGTTGTAAAGAACAATCGTAAGGTGATGAAAGAAAGGACACCACGTCAGCAAATGACAAACTGATAGATTAGACTGGCGACGAATAGAATCTCGAGGTCACAGAGATGTGGTTTTATTAGAGAATCCGGAAATCAAATGCAAGTGAGTGAGCAGAAAGAAAGAAGAATATGGACACCCATCACGTAGGAACGGAGGTGAAACATGGACACCATCAGAGCGAACGAGAATAAGAAGAATTGGACGTCCTGACCAGGCGACGAGAAAGAAAGATGAGTGAAGCCCAAATGACCGAGACGAAATGAAGAAGAATGTGGACGCCCATGACAGCTGAACGAGAAGAATAGATAGAATGTGATCGCCCAGTGACAGGAACGAGAATAAGATTAGAGTGAAAAATGGACGCACTGTTACGCCGAACGAAAAGACAAGAAGAATGTGGATCTTGTCACTATGACCAACAACAGAAGAAGAAGAATGTGGACGCCCATGACAGCGAACGAGAAGAAGAAATTAGTTGTAAGAACGAACGCAAAGGACAGAGAAGCAGCAGCGTCAAGAAGAAGAATGTGGAACGCAGACGCATGCCTACAGAACGAACAGAAGTAGGACGAGAAGAAGAATGTGGACCCCATGACAGCGAACGAGAAAAGAAGAATGTGGACGCCCATGACAGCGAACGAGAGAAGAAGAATGTGGACGCCCATGACAGCGCACGAGAAAAAGAAGAATGTGGACGCCCATGACAGCGAAAGATAAGAAGAAGAATGTGGACGCCCATGACAGCGAACGAGAAGAAGAATGGGGACGCCCATGACAGCGAAGAAAGAAGAAGAATGTGGACGCCCATGACAGCGAACGAGAAGAAGAAGAATGTGGACGCCCATGACAGCGAACGAAAAGAAGAAGAATGTGGACGCCCATGACAGCGAACGAGAAGAAGAAGAATATAGACGCCCATGACAGCGAACGAGAAGAAGAAGAAGAATATAGACGCCCATGACAGCGAACGAGAAGAAGAAGAAGAATGTAGGACGCCCATGACGCGAACGAGAAGAAGAAGAATGTGGACGCCCATGACAGCGAACGAGAAGAAGAAGAAATGACGCCCATGACAGCGAACGGAAGAAGAAGAATATGACGCCCATGACAGCGAACGAGAAGAAGAAGAATGTGGACGCCCATGACAGCGACCGAGAAGAAGAAGAATGTGGACGCCCATGACAGCGACCGAGAAGAAGAAGAATGTGGACGCCCATGACAGCGACCGAGAAGAAGAAGAATGTGGACGCCCATGACAGCGAACGAGAAGAAGAAATGACGCCCATGACAGCGAACGAGAAGAAGAAGAATGTGGACGCCCATGACAGCGAACGAGAAGAAGAAGAAGAATGTGGACGCCCATGACAGCGAACGAGAAGAAGAAGAATGTGGACGCCCATGACAGCGAACGAGAAGAAGAAGAATGTGGACGCCCATGACAGCGAACGAGAAGAAGAAGAAGAATGTGGACGCCCATGACAGCGAACGAGAAGAAGAAGAAGAATATAGACGCCCATGACAGCGAACGAGAAGAAGAAGAATGTGGACGCCCATGACAGCGAACGAGAAGAAGAAGAATGTGGACGCCCATGACAGCGAACGAGAAGAAGAAGATGACGCCCATGACAACGACGAAGAAAAGAATGTGGACATGCACTAGATAAGAAATTGAGCCATGACGACCGAGAAGAAGAATTGGGCCCATGACGCGATCGAGAAGAAGAAGAATGTGGAGCCTCAGACAGCGAACGAGAAGAAGAAGTTAAGACTGTCGAATACATAAACTGCCAGAAAGACATCAGATGAGTCAGATAATGATCACAATGAAGAAGAAGGCAATCAATGTCCCGATTACGTGCAGTCAAGCAGGGACAATCTGAATTAAACAGGAAATGTCCTGTTAGAGTTTGGACATTTGGAAATCTAATTTCAGCATTTCCGAGTATATGTCATTGTTAAGCCATTACGATCCGTTCATCTAACAAAAGATACATTGACTACCGAGTTTTGGCAACGTTTCTCACCAGCAGGGATCTCCATTGAGTTATGTTTTTAGATAATAGTCTTCTCTTCTCGCAACGCTCCATATCGACCACTTGTTAAGACCATTCCTTGTATTTGTCTCATCTGAGCCTAAAGCGATTGTACATTGTACCAGTTTGCGCCTTAAGTAGGCCAAACATCCGATTTCTGCGACACTTTTTATACTAGGATAGCTTCTAGGCCCCTACCTAGTCGTTCTAAATGTTACTATGTTTGCTCCCTGAGCCCCGGCTAACACCAGGCGTATAGTCCCATCACCCATCTATTGCCGACGGTCATTGAAAATACCAGCCTAACACCGTTTTGCAACAGCCAACTCTAGATAACTAGCAGACAATGACAAGGGTTCCTGACTGATCAGAAGGGCTGGAAATTATAGATGTTTGATAGAACACCCAAGCTTTTGCAATTTTACTCACTTCTATGAGTCTATGGTTATTTATTGGTGAAAAATATTCATTATATTGATATTCTCATTGTTAAACTTAACTTGTTTCATAATATAACTTCGATTTAGCATTTTGTATTGATTTTAAAATGAATTCGTCAATATACACCAATACTGGAATGCGAGGTCACGTGGTGTAGTTGAGGTCTGATTTCCCATAATTCTTACCTGAGTCCGAAGGCCCATACGTTTATAGTTGGCTTTGGTTTTGCCCTATATATCCCGTGGTATAAAAAAAAGGGTTCCTAGCTAGCTATGACATATTGTTTAGAATGGTAATAGAGGAAAAAGTTAGTGCAGGAGGGAAAGATAGAGGTTACAATTTGAAGGAAAACATGGACAAGATGAGCAGCAGTACTAGATTGTCGTGGTGTAATACTGAAGTTAAGAGACGGAGTTTGTTGGAAGTTCATTGCAATCAAAATTCGATGTGGAGACGACACAAGATGATGAGGATAATGATGATGACGATTAGGATAATGATTATGAGATGATGAGGACGACGATATTGATGATGATAACGACGATGACAATTATGACGACGATAATGACGACGACAATGAATGATGATGGCGACGAATGATGATGGCGACGAATGCTGCTGGCGACGAATGCTGATGACGACGAATGCTGATGACGACGAATGATGACGACGACGAATGATGATGACGACGATGATGATGACGACGACAATGATGATGACGACGACGAATGATGATGACGACGACAATGTGATGACGACGACGAATGATGATGACGACGAATGATAACGACGATGACGATTGATAATGACCTCGACGAAGACAATCATGATGCTGATGACGACGATGATAAGAAAATAACTGAACAAAAATAAGACAATTAAAACAACAATATGAAACATACAAACAATAAACTACAGAATGGATTATATAGCAAAAATCATATAATCGACGATACTAAAGGGTGTTCAAGATAATTGCAGCCCAATTGACAATTCGAAAGTTGCCAGGTAAACATTGAGTTGTGTTTATTTACTATTTAAACCGGTTCAGACTAGCTCGTCCTACGTCACATTTGTTCATCGCCCCTTCCCGTACTACAATTACACACCGTCATACAACCTTGACCTATACTACGTCATAACTGAACCTTCCATTTCCATACATATATACCAGATTAGCTCCATTCACGGGCTGCTTTTAAGTTGAACACCCTGTAGTATCTCCATTCCCACCATGACCCTTCCCCCCACAACAAGGTAAGGACCTCACGCAGGCGGCGTCAGCGCTCTAGCCACATGACTGGGCAAACACTCTAGCCACATGACTGCCAAACACTCTAGCCACTGACTGAGCAACCTCTAGCCACTGACTCAAACAATCTAGCACATGACTGGCAAACACTCTAGCCACATGACTGCAACACTCAGCCACATGACTGGGCAAACACTCTAGCCACATGACTGGGCAAACACTCTAACCACTGACTGCAACACTCTAGCCACATGACTGGGCAAACCACTTAGCCACATGACTGGCAAACACTCTAGCACATGATGCACAACACTCTAGCCACATGACTAGGCAAACACTCTAGCCACATGAATACATAGAATATTTAACCACCAGAATACGTCTGGTTTCTACATACTGAAACAATCCAGCACTTTAACACTGCCTACATCTCACTTTAACTGCATAACTCCCAGCGACAAACCATTGCTAATAAAACACTAACCACCTTGACATAGCCAGCATCTTAACCACCTGCCTACACACCACTTAACTAACTACTAGCGCTCAAACCACTTGGCTACAATAAAAACTAACCACCTTGACTACGCCAGCTCTAACCACCGCCTACACACAAACTACTTAACTACACCAGCGCTCAAACTGAGTACAATAACACTAACCACCTTGACTACGCCAAACTCTAACCACCGCCTACACCACCCTTTAACTGCTTAACTACCCAGGCACAAAACCACTGGCTACACATATGAAATAACACCTTGACTCGCCAGCACTCGGCTACCCGCCTGCACCAGCATTTAACTGCTTAACTCACCAGCGCACAAACCACATGGCTACAATAAACACTAACACCTTGACTAGCAGCATCAACCACCTGCCACACACCACTATGTAACAACAAGCGCTCAAACCATTGAGCCTACAATAAAACTAAACAACTTGACTATTTAGCCAGCACTGCTCCACCACTGCTCTACCACCATTCCACTTTACACACGTACTACAACCAGCAGCACAAACACCTTTGCATACATATATGAATAGCTAACCGCAACTAGTTACACCAGTACTCTAACACTGCCTACACCACCACTTAAACTAGCTTAACTACACCAGCTGACAAACCACTGTGCTACAATTAATGAAAGCCATAACCACCTTGACTACGCCAGCACTCTAACCACCAGCCTCGATCACACTTTAACTGCTAACTACACCAGCGCACAAACCACTGGCTACAATAAAACTAACCACCTTGACTACGCCAGCACTCAAACTACCCGCCTACACCACCACTTTAACTACTTAACTACACCAGCGCACAAACCTCTTGGCTACAATAAAACACTAACCGCCTGATTCCACCAGTACTCTAACCAATTTACTATTAAAGCACACGACCTCTATTACAAATGCAACAATACTAATCTTATTAAATTTGTGAACACTTTCATTGCTAGTCTGGCTAATGTCTGTACATTATGTCTGACACTGCTCAAGTTATAAGCGAAATGGCACTTGCCAACTATCTTCACTTTGTTACTGCCTGTATTTGTGTATGGAATCTCTCTCTAGTCTGTGACGCCTGTTATTGCTTATATTTGTGTACGCAATCTCTCTGTCTTCAGGGTGCTGATGTCTTGGGAGGGCAGTGCCAAAGAACAAATTTACCAACACCTGTCTTTTCAGGAAGTCAAATCCCTCATACAGAAAAAACATGCAGTAGATTGGAAGACAAATCGCCTGTGTGGTTGCAGGAGCTCACAAGGAGAGTAAAAATAGTAACGCTGCGACCTACAAGGCATGTCGTAGGAGGCGACTGATGTAGGGTCTAGGAAAGCTACAATAGTAAAAAAAAAGCGTTGCAGATATCGGATGTGCTGGCCTACTTGTAGGCGTATAACTGGCACACCATACAATGTGACGAAATCCACCCATGCTAAGGCTGCATGAATGAGATTTCCACATGAGATTTAGAGAGAAATCTGGTACATCAGTCTATGGGTGATCGTGATATATATATTTCTTCACATCTTCAGCGACATTTGGAGCTCTGGTGCTTATCCTTCGGCGATGTGTCCGGTTTTAGCCAGAGTTTACTGGGTTCGTTCTCCGTCAACCTTTGGCTGTCCCCAGCCGACCTACAAGGCAGCAGTATATATATGAGATGAAACAACCGCACACATACTATATATACAGGGTGTTCAAGATAATTGCAGCCCCATTGACAATTCGAAAGTTGCCAGGTACAAATTGAGTTGTGTTTATTTACTACTTAAACTGGTTCTGACTAGCTCTTCCTACGTCACATTTGTTCATCGCCCCTGCCCGCACTACAATTACACACCGTCACGCAACCTTGACCTATACTACGTCATAACTGAACCTTCCCATTTCCATGCATATATGCCAGATTAGCTCCATTCACAAGCTGCACTTATCTTGAACACCCTGTATAACGCTATGCCTTAAACATTGTCTTCTACAACCCTTCTGCATATAAAGAGACACGAAGGGCTCGAGAAGATCATCACAGAAGGAAGCATCCCGGCAAAGACAAAAAGATGCTTCCAGGACCGTGCGGTATGTTTTCTCAGTATGATGCAAGTTTTCGAAATGTCGCCCCTTAAATGGGTTTTTCCATAAGCGCCCCCACTGTGAGTGCGGTTCAATTCCTCGGCTGGCAGAAAGCCACAGGTTCTCCAGATTTACGGTGTTCGTGGCACCGAACCGAAGGGTTGCGATGTCCATGGCACCGAGCCGAAGAACTGAAAGCTCAAGTGTTTCTGGATCGAAAAAAACGGTTTTTCCTTAAAATAACCTTCAATTGTTATTTTGATTTTGCTGCTTATGCCGTCCTCCTTACGGTGCCGCCTGATACGGCCACCTCTATGTATGATAGCATGGCAGGCCCTGGACGTTTTTCCTTGCGAGCCCCGGGAACACACAGGCGTATTGGTTATATCAGAACGTGAAGGCCAACAAACATGAAAAATAAGAATTAACTCCTTTCGGTGAATCCAAGTTAACACAGAAAGCGGAAAAAAAGTACGCAACCAATGAGAATAGACTTGAGACCGGAAGAGCAGAACTAATTTAGTATATCCGCTTCCGTTATATATCCCGACTTCATCTCGGGATGCACTCCCGCCATATATGCGTGTCTGTTTGGTAATATAACATCACTCTTTACACTGATTCATGTTTTTGATATACAGATTGAGAATAACAGCAAGGATAACTGGTGACATTTCAACCTTTAACCGCAGGAAACGAACCAGGCATAGCGATAACTACTCACACAAACGGGGATGTGGGCACTGACTACGCCATCTTCAATTACTGGTGTCTATGTGTCTCTTTGGCTAAGTGGTTACACCCTTGCATTACGAGTCGAAGATTCGAGTCCGGACCGTGCCGTTATGTTCAGTACATTATTTTCCAGAGACCCTAGGATTATTGCCGGAGCTACGGAGTTGGTGGCTTGCCATTTCCGCGGCGGCGGACTGAGCAATATGGGGTAAAACTCGGTGCAATGAAGTCAATTCGGCTTTAGCCCCCTTCTTTCTTTTTTTTTAATAATCAATTACTAGTGACTACTCCGTCATGTCCACGACCACCACATTTCTCTGACAAACAACATCTAGGGCAGTGCTGTCGTTACTGTCTGTAGTACCGCATTTAGGGCGATGTATGACAGCTGGGGAAGGGGAGCGAGACGAGGACCTGATGAAAGTAATAGCCGCATGGCTAGTGCAGTCGTCGCTAAACTGTTCAGGTTAGGAATTTTGTTTTATGTCCCAGAGAAAATAATCCTTGCCCTTACCGTGGATTGAACTAGATTGCAGGAGCTGGGTTTGAAGATTGGAGTAGCAAGAAAAGAACAGCATAACAGGTATATGAGTAGGCTCATCTATCAAAATCGAATTGGTAGTCAGTCGCTGGGACGCTGTTGGAGATATTGCGAAGGAGATCGAATCACCTATGGACATGTCCAGAGTGCAATGAAGATATTCCAAACTGAAACTGGACGCGGGTCTCCCGCGTGGGATCCGCCCTCTAACCCATTCCTTCCAACGTTTTTATATACTGGGGGCATCTGACTGACGGTTGTAGAGACCATAAGGAGGGCGCCATGTGACGATTGCAGCGCTTCTACTAATAGTAATAACAATAGTAATTTTACTATAGTTAAAATGTCCAGTATTTCTAGAAAAAAAGCAAATGGTTGGTGTTATGGGTAATAGAATGGTTTTTCGAGAGAGATAAAAAGATTTTAAAAGCAAGAATGTTGTATTCATGAAATGACTACGATTCAGTGGCGGCTCGTCATTATGGGCCAGAGGGCGGGCCTCACCAAAAATAATGTGCAACTTGTATTTATTATTTAATAAATTGAAATATAACCTAACACAAAGCCATGTTTTTCCCCAAAAATTTGTGTCTGGCCCCACCAACAAAAACGATCACGAGCCGCCACTGCTACGAATAACTGAATTATTTTTTTTTTAATTTGATTAAATTAGGCAGAGTAAAATTGGACGCTATAAATTTATGACGTCGTGTTGGACAGAGCTCATCTAGAGCAGTGTTTCCCAACCTTTTTTGTGCCATGCTCCACCTATGCCTTTCTAAAATTCATATGCACCCTATGTAACATATACATACATATACATGCATACACACAATGTATAATTAATTGCCCCCTTAACAGTCAAATTGCCCCCCTTAACAATCAAATTGCCCCCTGTGGGGCGTGGGCCCCACGTTGGGAAACATTGATCTAGAGTATATGTTGTGTGTCGTGCGAGGGGGTTACAGCTACGCCATAATCACACAAACAGGACAAGTAGCGAGTTGATTTACAAAAAGACGTGGTTAACCCGATACTTTCTTGATAGTGCCTCAGTGAAAAACATCAGGCAGATCATCAATGTAAGAGAAAGCCACAAATACCAACCAAAGATGACTATTATAATATGAGCAGGTTAGAACAAGTTGTCATTCTACGCCTTAGAACAGGACACAATCGACTCCGCAGTCACATGTATACAGAATTACTACTACGCCATCTACTCGTACAATACTAGTCTCCTACCACTACGCCATCAGTCTTACACCAAGTCATACTACCAGCCTCACACCACTTCATCACTAGCCTCACACCACTTCATCACTAGCCTCACACCACTTCATCACTAGTCTTCTACCACTACGCCATCGGTCTTACACCAAGTCATACTACCAGCCTCACACCACGTCATCACCAGTCTCCTACCACTACACCACCAGCCTCACATCACCAGCCTTACACCACCAGTCTCCCACCACATCATTACCAGTTTCCTACCACTACACCACCAGCCTCACACCACCAGCCTTACACCACCAGTCCCCGACCACATCATTACCAGTTTCCTACCATCACACCACCAGTCTGACGTCACTTCATCCTTCATCTTATAACAATTCATCACACGTCACATACCATTACACCACACACAGAATGAACAATCTCTCCTGAGAGCTAGACTATCAATGGAAACTTTCCTCAAAGTCGGACGACAACTGGTCAGCTCTAACCATTTTGATGAGAAGCTTACAAACGTGTTTCAGCTGAAAGTGCCTCCACTAGCAATATTAACCTTTTCACGTAGTCTGTTTTTTTGTTATATCTTCGGACACACTTATATTTCAGATGGTCTCTAGTCTCTATGACAAAATGGTTAAGACGTTTGTCTGACGTTCTGAATGTTGTGTGAGAAGCTTACAAACGTGTTTCAGCTGAAAGTGCCTCCACTAGCAATATTAACCTTTTCACGTAGTCTGTTTTTTTGTTATATCTTCGGACACACTTATATTTCAGAGGGTCTCTAGTCTCTATGACAAAATGGTTAAGACGTTTGTCTGACGTTCTGAATGTTGTGTGAGAAGCTTACAAACGTGTTTCAGCTGAAAGTGCCTCCACTAGCAATATTAACCTTTTCACGTAGTCTGTTTTTTGTTATATCTTCGGACACACTTATATTTCAGATGGTCTCTAGTCTCTATGACAAAATGGTTAAGACGTTTGTCTGACGTTCTGAATGTTGGGTGAGAAGCTTACAAACGTGTTTCAGCTGAAAGTGCCTCCACTAGCAATATTAACCTTTTCACGTAGTCTGTTTTTTGTTATATCTTCGGACACACTTATATTTCAGAGGGTCTCTAGTCTCTATGACAAAATGGTTAAGACGTTTGTCTGACGTTCTGAATGTTGTGTGAGAAGCTTACAAACGTGTTTCAGCTGAAAGTGCCTCCACTAGCAATATTAACCTTTTCACGTAGTCTGTTTTTTTGTTATATCTTCGGACACACTTATATTTCAGATGGTCTCTAGTCTCTATGACAAAATGGTTAAGACGTTTGTCTGACGTTCTGAATGTTGTGTGAGAAGCTTACAAACGTGTTTCAGCTGAAAGTGCCTCCACTAGCAATATTAACCTTTTCACGTAGTCTGTTTTTTTGTTATATCTTCGGACACACTTATATTTCAGATGGTCTCTACTCTCTATGACAAAATGGTTAAGACGTATGTCTGACGTTCTGAATGTTTTATATCTTCGGACACACTTATATTTCAGAGAGTCTCTAGTCTCTATGACAAAATGGTTAAGACGTTTGTCTGACGTTCTGAATGTTTTATATCTTCGGACACACTTATATTTCAGAGGGTCTCTAGTCTCTATGACAAAATGGTTAAGACGTTTGTCTGACGTTCTGAATGTTGTGTGAGAAGCTTACAAACGTGTTTCAGCTGAAAGTGCCTCCACTAGCAATATTAACCTTTTCACGTAGTCTGTTTTTTTGTTTATATCTTCGGACACACTTATATTTCAGAGGGTCTCTAGTCTCTATGACAAAATGGTTAAGACGTTTGTCTGACGTTCTGAATGTTGTGTGAGAAGCTTACAAACGTGTTTCAGCTGAAAGTGCCTCCACTAGCAATATTAACCTTTTCACGTAGTCTGTTTTTTGTTATATCTTCGGACACACTTATATTTCAGATGGTCTCTAGTCTCTATGACAAAATGGTTAAGACGTTTGTCTGACGTTCTGAATGTTGTGTGAGAAGCTTACAAACGTGTTTCAGCTGAAAGTGCCTCCACTAGCAATATTAACCTTTTCACGTAGTCTGTTTTTTGTTATATCTTCGGACACACTTATATTTCAGATGGTCTCTACTCTCTATGACAAAATGGTTAAGACGTATGTCTGACGTTCTGAATGTTTTATATCTTCGGACACACTTATATTTCAGAGAGTCTCTAGTCTCTATGACAAAATGGTTAAGACGTTTGTCTGACGTTCTGAATGTTTTATATTTTCGGACACACTTATATTTCAGAGAGTCTCTAGTCTCTATGACAAAATGGTTAAGACGTTTGTCTGACGTTCTGAATGTTTTATATCTTCGGACACACTTATATTTCAGAGAGTCTCTAGTCTCTATGACAAAATGGTTAAGACGTTTGTCTGACGTTCTGAATGTTTTATATCTTCGGACACACTTATATTTCAGAGGGTCTCTAGTCTCTATGACAAAATGGTTAAGACGTTTGTCTGACGTTCTGAATGTTTTATATCTTCGGACACACTTATATTTCAGAGGGTCTCTAGTCTCTATGACAAAATGGTTAAGACGTTTGTCTGACGTTCTGAATGTTTTATATCTTCGGACACACTTATATTTCAGAGGGTCTCTAGTCTCTATGACAAAATGGTTAAGACGTTTGTCTGACGTTCTGAATGTTTTATATCTTCGGACACACTTATATTTCAGAGAGTCTCTAGTCTCTATGACAAAATGGTTAAGACGTTTGTCTGACGTTCTGAATGTTTTATATCTTCGGACACACTTATATTTCAGAGAGTCTCTAGTCTCTATGTCAAAATGGTTAAGACGTTTGTCTGACGTTCTGAATGTTTTATATCTTCGGACACACTTATATTTCAGAGAGTCTCTAGTCTCTATGTCAAAATGGTTAAGACGTTTGTCTGACGTTCTGAATGTTTTATATCTTCGGACACACTTATATTTCAGAGAGTCTCTAGTCTCTATGACAAAATGGTTAAGACGTTTGTCTGACGTTCTGAATGTTTTATATCTTCGGACACACTTATATTTCAGAGAGTCTCTAGTCTCTATGACAAAATGGTTAAGACGTTTGTCTGACGTTCTGAATGTTTTATATCTTCGGACACACTTATATTTCAGAGAGTCTCTAGTCTCTATGACAAAATGGTTAAGACGTTTGTCTGACGTTCTGAATGTTATGTGTTCGAATTCGGACCTAGTAATATGTTCAATTTTTTCCATGAGATCACTAGGATCGTTGCTGGAGCTAAGGAGTTCGAGCTTTGTGTAACACTCTTGGTAGATGACATGCCAATTCTACCGACAGAGGCGAAGCCACATGGGGAAACCAGGTGCAATGAAGTCAATCCTTCGCCTTTGGGCCATTATATTGATTGATAGGACCATCATCATTGCACTTCGGTGAGTAACCATGTGTGGTCCGATCTCTTTCTACACAGAAAGATATCAGTAGCAGTGCACGAACTCCGTAGCACCGGCGAGGGTCCCCGATATAATGGTGAAGATATTTTATACGAATTCTATTTCCAATATTTTCTAATGAATTTTGCCCAGGCAGAGGCTTTGCAGCTGCTATTCTCGATTTTGAACAGCCAAGGGTTCTTTTACGTGCTCAAATTGAACAAGGGACATACGTTTTATCGTCCATCTCCGATAGGACAAAGAACTCAATCTCGCCTACACTGAGATCAGGTATCTCTGGAAAAATATCCCGATGTCTCCACGAGGGAGCGAACCTGGCACCTTTGGCACGAGAGACGAGCACCTAATTTCTACGCCACAGACACCCCTAAGCTTAACTCTGAGACGAGCACCTAAATTCTACGCCACAGACACCCCTAAGCTTAACTCTGAGACGAGCACCTAAATTCTACGCCACAGACACCCCTAAGCTTAACTCTGAGACGAGCACCTAAATTCTACGCCACAGACACCTAAGCTAACTCTGAGACGAGCAACTAAATTCTACGCCACAGACACCCTAAGCTAACTCTGAGACGAGCACCTAAATTCTACGCCACAGACACCACTAAGCTTAACTCTGAGACGAGCACCTAAATTCTACGCCACAGACACCCCTAAGCTTAACTCTGAGACGAGCACCTAAATTCTACGCCACAGACACCCCTAAGCTTAACTCTGAGACGAGCACCTAAATTCTACGCCACAGACACCACTAAGCTTAACTCTGAGACGAGCACCTAAATTCTACGCCACAGACACCCCTAAGCTTAACTCTGAGACGAGCACCTAAATTCTACGCCACAGACACCCCTAAGCTTAACTCTGAGACGAGCAACTAAAATTCTACGCCACAGACACCCCTAAGCTTAACTCTGTTATAATTATAAACAGAGAACATAAAGATATCAACATACAAATAAAAGACGCAACGCTAAAGCAGGTGAGAGAAT
This sequence comes from Arion vulgaris, assembly GCA_020796225.1. Taxonomy (NCBI): domain Eukaryota; kingdom Metazoa; phylum Mollusca; class Gastropoda; order Stylommatophora; family Arionidae; genus Arion; species Arion vulgaris. The sequence goes on from CM036775.1 coordinate 18,709,855, forward strand.
TCAAATACCTTGGAAGTATCTTCACATCTGATAGTAGACTGGACAGAGAGATCGAAACTAGAATCCAGCAAGCCAACAACATTACATACCAGCTTACCTCAATCTTGAAACACCCAGCAATTCCAGTAGAGACTAAAAGACAGATTATAAATGCAATCTTCATACCAACACTGTGCTACCAGTGCCAAATTAAGAGACTGACAAAAGAACAAGAAAGGAAAATTACCACCTTTGAAATTAAATGCTTGAGGAAAGCGGTAAATAAAACAAGAAGAGACCATATAAGAAATAAGGAAATTAGAAGAACAGTCGGAACAACACCTGCTATTAGATTTATTGAAAAACAGAGAATCGACTGGTTTGGCAACTTTATGAGAATGAACCGAATACACAAGTAGCAAGAGCATACAATCTGAAAATGGAATCATCAAGAGGAAAGGGCAGACCAAAAAAAGGATGGATTGATAGAGTTACAGACATCCTAAAACCTCACAATATCCCAATATATCAAACGACCGAGCGTGCATAATCTCGGAAACCGATCATCAGTTAAACATGAAACCCCTAACGGCAAAAAAAGCAGAGAAGGACCAAAAAAGAAAGATTAGCTTAGCATGATCTTTTTTTTCCGTTCCAGAAGCACTTGAGCTTTCGGCTCTTCGGCTCGGTGCAATGAACACCGTAACCCTTTGGTTCGGTGCCACGAACACCGTAAATCTGGAGAACATGTGGCTTTTCTGACAGCCCGCGGAATTGAACCCGCACTCACAGACGGCTTATCACCCGTCGTTCAACGCATTACGAACACGCTGGGCAGGCGGGCTAGCATGATCTTAAAAAATACCACAAGTCAGTATATCGGCTATGAAAAAAGAAAGAGTTCAGAAATCGAAAGGAAAAAACAACCAAATAGACAATCAGAAGAAAGAAAGAGTTCAGAAATCGAAAGGAAAAAAACAACCAAATAGACAATCAGAAGAAAGAAAGAGTTCAGAAATCGAAAGGAAAAAAACAACCAAATAGACAATCAGAAGAAAGAAAAGGTTCAGAAATCGAAAGGAAAAAACAACCAAATAGACAATCAGAAGAAAGAAAAGGTTCAGAAATCGACGAGAAAAAAACCCACACAGATAAACAATAACCCCTCATGTAAAGTAGATAGCTCAAAAATGTCGACAAACTTGTCTAAACTTGACCCACTAAAAAATTGTGATAAAAATAAACATTCCCAGTAAAATAAAACGTAGCAATAAACAAGAATTGAGATAACAATAATGCTAAAGAAAGGAACAAGAAATAAAATGTGAATCTTACGTTGACATTGTTTATTTAGTGCTAGCAACAATGTTTGGAGGATTAGAAGGAGGGCGAGAGAACAAGTAGTGATAATTTCAAGTGATCTTTAGAGCGGTGTTTTAGTTTCTGTTAAAATATTTGGAGAAGCTTGCGTACTTATCACGAGTATACATGTTGAAGTTGAAGTACTTCTCGAGCTGATGAACGAGAACAAAACAACAGTTGGTTGAAGTGGGCCGAGAATGTGGCAAATCTTGTAATAATTCAGTATTAGGCTGACTGCAATGTTGAGGCGGAATTACACAACAGATAATACTATTCAGTGAATAAAGAGTGAAACACTAGAGCCAATGAATATGGTAAATAAACAGACACCAGTAAACAAGTCTTTAGGGTGTCCGGAAAAAAACAATTACCAAACACTGAAATCTAACCGCAAACCTCATTTCTATTGGCGTCCATAGCCTAGCATTGAAGACGAACGTTTTTTCAACAACGACAAGCTAGCTCTACCTCTTCGAATGCTCTATATCGACCACTTATTAAAACTCTCTGTGCTTTGTATGTGATCTGAGCCTAAGAGTGATTGTAAGTTGTACCAGTTATGCTCCTACAAGTAGGTCAGCACATCCGATTTCTGCATCTTGTTTTTATTAGGGTTATGGTAGCTTCCCTAGGTCACTACTAAAGTCACATCTTTCGACATGCTGTGTAGGTAGCAGTGTTGCTATTCTTTGCTTCCATTGAGGGCCCGGCAACACACGTGCGTGACCAGCTAGCTCTACCACAAAAAAAGCTTCACTTTGTCGTGTCTCAAATAGCGTTGAACATAGAAATCCAGGTTAGATTCGAACAGTGCATGCACAAACACATAAGATTACCCTTTTCTGTATGCATCGAACTTGATAAAGAATGCAGGCAACACAACCCACTTGTTGTGGAGGCAGAGTTTCGTATGTCACGAACTTGATCAAGAATGCAGGCAACACAACCCACTTGTTGTGGAGGCAGAGTTTCTGTATGCATCGAACTTGATAAAGAATGCAGGCAACACAACCCACTTGTTGTGGAGGCAGAGTTTCTGTATGCATCGAACTTGATAAAGAATGCAGGCAACACAACCCACTTCTTGTGGAGGCAGAGTTTCTGTATGCATCGAACTTGATAAAGAATGCAGGCAACACAACCCACTTGTCGTGGAGGCAGAGTTTCTGTATGCATCGAACTTGATAAAGAATGCAGGCAACACAACCCACTTGTCGTGGAGGCAGAGTTTCTGTATGCATCGAACTTGATAAAGAATGCAGGCAACACAACCCACTTGTCGTGGAGGCAGAGTTTCTGTATGCATCGAACTTGATCAAGAATGCAGGCAACACAACCCACTTCTTGTGGAGGCAGAGGTTCAGGCATTCATTTCTGAGAACGCATCTGAGCATGATGTCATCATTTATACGGATGGTTCGGTGATTCGACATGTGCGGAGCTCGTGGGCTTTCACTGCTCAGGTCGGAGGTGATGTTGTGGAGGAAGACAGTGGTGGTTTTGCCGTGACTACAAGCAGTCTCACTATGGAAATCATGGCGGTTACCAAAGCGATGATTTGGCTAGAATCACAGACTTTTATCCATGCATGTTTTCTCAGTGACTCAATGAGTATGCTCAGGAAGATTGAAACAGGATGGGCTAGGAGACATCGGATAGAATCGCTGGGGAGGTCTAAGCTGACAAAGATCAGTTTTATTTTTGTGCCAGGGCATGCAGGTGTAAGGGGAATGAACGTGCGGATAGGCTTGCAGGTATGGCTGCTGTCCAAAGCGGACGAGCAATGGACCAGGCTGATATTATAAATTCCTTAAGGGAGAGAGGGCGTGTACATGATTCACGTAATAGCGGTGAATCCACAACACTAACCAGACTGCAAGAACTCAAAATTAAGTATGGTGTAGCTCGACAAGAACGCTAATGCTGGCAGACAAAGAAGAATTGTAAACCAACAAAGAACCGGTGTCGTTAGTCGCCACACGCTGATGGACATACTGAGGGAGAGATCGGAGCACTTATGGACTAATTTGTTCGACGTGCAGTGATGGTGATCCGACGACTAAACTAAACCACATAAGATTAGCTTTTGTATTTGTATATATGAGATGAAACAAACGCACACATACTATATACAGGGTGTTCAAGATTAAAGCAGCCCCATTGACAAATCGAAAGTTGCCAAATAATCTATCGCGTTATGTTTATGTACTATTTAAACCAGTTCTGACTTGCTCGTTTTACGTCACATTTGTTCATCGCCTCTTCCCGCACTACAATTACATACCGTCACATAACCTTGACCTATACTACGTCATAACTGAACCTTCTCATTTTCATACATATATGCCAGATTGACTCCATTCACAGGCTGCTATTATCTTGAACACCCTGTATAAGGCTATGCATTAAGCATGGTCTTCTCCAACCCTTCGGCATATAAAGAGACACGAAGGGCTAGAGAAGACCATCACTGAAGGAAGTATCCCGACAAAGAGAAGAGGAAGACTACCAAGACGGTGGATTCAGGATGTAAATAATGATTTGAGCATGACGACTGCAGAGGCGGGTCATCTGGTATATGTGCGAAATTCCGAAGGAATGTTAGTGTGGCAAAGTTCTGCTCAGGAAAAGCTATTTGATGATGATTTGAGCATGACTACTGCATGCTCAGGCGGGACATCTGGCCTTTGAGAGAGAAATTCCGAAGGACTGATCGTGTGGCAAAGTTCTGCTCAGGAAAACTATTTGATGATGATTTGAGCATGACTACTACCTGCTCAGGCGGGACATTTGGCCTTTTGAGGGAGAAATTCCGAAGGACTGATCGTGTGGTAAAGTTCTGCTCAGGACAAGCTATTTGATGATGATTTGAGCATGACTACTGCATGCTCAGGCGGGACATCTGGCCTTTGAGAGAGAGAAATTCCGAAGGACTTTTAGCGTGGCAAGGTTCTGCTCAGGACAAGCTATGTAATGATGCACAAACCGACACACAACGTCAAACGTGTTACGTCTTTCGTCAGGTATAAATAGATCTTGTGTACTTGGTACATAATAAAAACGTCATCTGATACGTGGATTGTAAACTTACTTCATTGATTCTATTGATTTGTGCACATTTTGCTTGTATGCTACTGGATAAAGCTCTATTGATCGACACATTGATATTCTTGCTTTTTTCTTTTTTAAATTGAGCTACTTCGCGTTTTGTTTATTCTTCATCATTTGGAATCAATTTCCTAAAATATACACTATACTCTAGGCCCGTGCAATCCACCGGCCCGCTGAATGATTTTCTCAGCTCCGAAGAGATGCTAAAAAAATACCACCACCAAAGTTTTCATTCTAAGTCTAGTTTGCGATTAGTTGTTTTACTTTACGTTCGTCGCTGGCACTAAAAATATGGTCGCACATGCTTGAAATTATTCAATTAGATAATTAGGTACCTGGAAAAGCTCTGGGAAATAAAGGCGGTCACAGTGGCGGCGCGTGATCCTTTTTGTTGGTGGGGCCAGACACACATTTTCAGAAAAATCATGGTTTTTGGATAGGGTAAATTTTATTTGATTCAATAATAAATACACATTACACATTATTTTTGGTGGGGTCCAGCCCCACTGGCCCTTAATGACGAGCCGACACTGGGCGGTCGGTGTTTTTTCTGGATATCCTAGGATTGTTGCTGGAGCTATGGAGTTTGTGCTTTGTGCAACACTCTCGGCATTGGCTAGTCAGTTCTGCCAAGAGGGACGGAGTTATATGAGAAAATTGTTGCAATTAAGTCAATCCTAAAGTAAGACCCTTTAGACTCACAATCGTCTTCAGTTCTGTATTATATCCTGGGACTTTCTAATGCTTTTCCTGGTACCTATTTGAGGCTGGGTCGACCTGAGAGCCGTTACGGTCGAAAAAATTCCACGCCTTCTTCTTCGAACGCTCCATATCGACCATTTGTTAACCATTTTGTGTGATTTGTAAGTGATCTGAGCCTAAGAACGATGTGCCAGTTATGCGCCTACAAGTAGGACAGTACATTTAATTTTTGCGATGCTTTTTATTTACTAGGGTAGCTTTCCTAGGTCGTACATCAGTCGCCTCTTACGACATGCCTTGTAGGTCGCAGTGGAACTATTCTTTGATTCCCTTGCGGACCACGACAAAACACGGGCCCACTGTCGAACTGAACCCGAACTACTAGCCTAAGAAACGAGTTCACTAGCCTAAGAAACGAGTTCACCAAAACTACTCTACATCGGCTCTGGATAGTGTATACACAACTTGGGAATAGTGTTATTACTGTATGGAGAGGGCGAGAAAGCAATATGAAAATTGAGAGTTTAAAAAAATGGGAAAACTATACAGGAAATGTTGAAAAGCAAACGAAGAAAAAAAAGTGCACAAAAATAAGAAAAAGATATATGTGAAGATGACCAAAAAAAAAGTAATGGCTATAATAGACAATGAGAGCCGCGGTAGCGTAGTTGTTAGTGAACTCGCTTCTCAAGGCTGGTGGTCTGGGTTCAACTCACGCGGTGGGCGTGGAATTTTTCCCGACCGCGACGGCTCTCAGGTCGACCAAGCCTCAACTGGGTACCAGACATGCTCTGGGAAAATAAAGGCGACCGGCGTGATGCTGACCACATTACTCATCGTGTGCCGACGGCCAATGAAAAACATAGGCCTAACACTGTATTATCCTGTGTACCACGAGGTTTGAAAGGGTTCCTTTACTTTTTTTACTTATAATTGACATTTTGGAGAAATCAAGATTAAAAAAACACACCTGCAGATTATGAAGAGACAGAAGATGGAAATGCATGACATACATACAAACACTCAGGGAACCATCCACGATATAATAACGAATAACACTTGATTAATTTCTAAGAAGGAAATGCTTAGAACAGGTGCCAATCACTAGAAGCACCCCACATGAACAAAGGTTGCTGAAAAAGCGCTTAAGCTGTAGCCCCCGACGAGGATTCCGAGTTGTTTTTTTCTCCCGAAATTCGGAAAGTGCACACTTTTACTTGCGAATACTTGGGGGATGGGAAGAATGTGTTGAGAGTCGGGTCAGTATAGTAGCAAATGATCTTGCTTGATATGCGTGTTGCCTCAGGATCAAATTCCACAGTAGGAGTGGGATCTTCCCCCGAAGCGGCTCTTATGTCGCCTCAGCCTCATTTGGATACTCATCATCAAATAGTTTGTCCTGAGCAGAACTTTGCCACTCCAACAGTGGCCTGTCTCTGCAGCCGTCACATTCAAACCATCAGTTACATCCTGAATCCATTTTCTCCGTGATCTTCCTCCTCTTCTCATTTTCGGTATGCCTCCTTCCATGATGGTCTTTTTCCAGCCCTTCATGTCTTTTTTTTATGTCCAAAATACCTCAATTTTCTCTTTCTTATTTGTAGCATCAGCCAGTTTTCTTTGATTTTGAGTTCTTTCTGTATATCTCTCTCATATAAATAGATATATATTTGATTTATATTGTTTATCATCTTTTTTCCACTGCTAGTATATTGTATTTATTTCGTTATTTGTTTTTAGTCACAGATTTTCATTTTAGTGCCGTTAGGATTTTATTGTTGTATTCTATATGTAGTGTGCTGTGAAAGAAATGAAATTCTTCACTTCTGTTGTATCCTTTGCTTGATAAAGGCCTTTTGGTCGAAACGTTGCTGCGTATTGTCATTGTTTTTGTATTTTATAAAACTATAGTACTTTGTTATTACGTGTTTCGTCCCAATATACAAAAACGTTCACAAGTTGGAGACATTTCAGAATAAATGTTTAAGAAGAATCCTGCCAATTTTTTGGCCAAATACCATAACAAATGAGGAGTTTTTGAAACGAACAGACTGTGCATCCTCGGAGACCATCATTAAGAGACGAAGATGGAGGTGGTTTGGACATGTATGTCGTATGTCATTGGCTAGGACAGCTCTCAGATGGACAGCGGATGGGAAGAGAAGGCCTGGATGTCCAAAGAAAACATGGAGAAGAACGGTGGAGAGAGAATTGAAGGTGTGTGGCCTGAGGTGGGAGACGGTTGGTAGAAAGGCAGCAGAACGGCAACAGTGGAAGTCTCTTGTGAAAGCCTTATGTGTCAATCGGGACACGAAGATGATATAGATACAAAAACGTTGGACAGTTCTATCCTCTATATGTACCGTTTCCCACATAATGCTTCCATAGAAGATTCCATTATTGTAATTCAGCCACCATTCTACTAATTGTTTCTCATTTATCAACGCTCATTCCACCGCTTGTCCCTATGCTCCACGAGGGGCAGAGAAGAATAAGTCAAGTCAAGAGACCATTTTTTTACCTCTGAGGTCGAAGAAGGCACGGCACTCCTGCATGGCGAGGGACACTGATAAAAAAGGAAAGCAGGCCTTCGAGCAAAAATCAGTCAGAAGTGCTATACTAGGCGCATTGATATATCCTCTTTATGTCCCGTTTCACACATAAGTCTTCCACAAGAGATTTCCATTGTTTTCATTCTGCCACCATTCTACTAATTGTTTCTCATATCAGCCTACAATCTATCAACACTTATTCCACCGCTCGTACCTATGCTCAACCAGGAGATGAGAATAATAAGTCAAGAGACCATTTTTTGTTTACCTCTGAAATCGAAGAAGGCAGCCTATATGGCGAGGGACGCCCACCTGCCCAGCGTGTTCGTAGCGAGTTGGCCGACGGGTGACAAGCCCTCTGTGAGTGCGGATTCAATTCCACGGCTGGCAGAAAAGCCACAGGTTCTCCAGATTTACGGTGTTCGTGGCACCGAACCGAAGGGTTACGATATCCATGGCACCGAGCCGAAGAGCTAAACGATCAAGTGCTTCTGGATCGGGAAAAAAAAATGGCGAGGCACACTGATAAAAAAAAAGGAAAACAGGCCTTCAAGCAAAAATCAGTCAGAGGTCTATACCTCGGCGCCCGGCGCCTGAATTCATAACGGGCGAATGCAAGAAGAAAAAGAAGAGACTATTTTACACACCACATCGAGTCAACTATTACACACTTCGTTCTCTGATGATATCAGCACTGTACTCACATCACTTCAAAACCAAAACACAACAACACACTAGATACAACTTGTAAAAAACCATCTGCGCAATTTATCTATTGAAACACACACACACACCAGAAACAGTTGAGAGCAGGCATGAAGAGACGGGAGAATTTACAATTCAAAAATAGCTGGACAGCAAGTGTACAAACTGGGGAGTTCTGCAGCCGGGTCTAAAGGCGGCAACTCTAGCAGCAGTTAGAAATCAATAAGCAGGCACATCGGATGGAAGAAATTGCGATCAATAGCTCAGCTTTAAGGGGTAGACCGGAAGATCTGTTCCAGTCTGGAGTTTTAAAGACAACCAAAACAAACTGGGACATGTGAGCAAGGGACTATATATAAGACAAACTTAGATTTTAGACATTGGCAAGACAATGAAACGAGGACATGTGAGCAAGGGACTATATATAAGACAAACTTAGATTTAGTATTGGCAGACAAAAACGGGACATGTGAGCAAGGGACTATATATAAGCCAAACTTAGATTTAGTATTGGCAGACAAAAACGGGACATGTGAGCAAGGGACTATATATAAGCCAAACTTAGATTTAGTATTGGCAGACAAAAAAGGGACATGTGAGCAAGGGACTATATATAAGCCAAACTTAGATTTAGTATTGGCAGACAAAAATGGGACATGTGAGCAAGGGACTATATATAAGCCAAACTTAGATTTAGTATTGGCAGACAAAAAAGGGACATGTGAGCAAGGGACTATATATAAGACAAACTTAGATTTAGTATTGGCAGACAAAAATGGGACATGTGAGCAAGGGACTATATATAAGCCAAACTTAGATTTAGTATTGGCAGACAAAAATGGGACATGTGAGCAAGGGACTATATATAAGCCAAACTTAGATTTAGTATTGGCAGACAAAAAAGGGACATGTGAGCAAGGGACTATATATAAGCCAAACTTAGATTTAGTATTGGCAGACAAAAATGGGACATGTGAGCAAGGGACTATATATAAGCCAAACTTAGATTTAGTATTGGCAGACAAAAACGGGACATGTGAGCAAGGGACTATATATAAGACAAACTTAGATTTAGTATTGGCAGACAAAAATGGGACATGTGAGCAAGGGACTATATATAAGACAAACTTAGATTTAGTATTGACAGACAAAAACGGGACATGTGAGCAAGGGACTATATATAAGCCAAACTTAGATTTAGTATTGGCAGACAAAAACGGGACATGTGAGCAAGGGACTATATATAAGCCAAACTTAGATTTAGTATTGGCAGACAAAAAAGGGACATGTGAGCAAGGGACTATATATAAGACAAACTTAGATTTAGTATTGGCAGACAAAACGGACATGTGAGCAAGGGACTATATATAAGCCAAACTTAGATTTAGTATTGGCAGACAAAAACGGGACATGTGAGCAAGGGACTATATATAAGACAAACTTAGATTTAGTATTGGCAGACAAAAAAGGGACATGTGAGCAAGGGACTATATATAAGACAAACTTAGATTTAGTATTGGCAGACAAAAACGGGACATGTGAGCAAGGGACTATATATAAGCCAAACTTAGATTTAGTATTGGCAGACAAAAACGGGACATGTGAGCAAGGGACTATATATAAGACAAACTTAGATTTAGTATTGGCAGACAAAAACGGGACATGTGAGCAAGGGACTATATATAAGACAAACTTAGATTTAGTATTGGCAGACAAAAACGGGACATGTGAGCAAGGGACTATATATAAGCCAAACTTAGATTTAGTATTGGCAGACAAAAACGGGACATGTGAGCAAGGGACTATATATAAGACAAACTTAGATTTAGTATTGGCAGACAAAAATGGGACATGTGAGCAAGGGACTATATATAAGACAAACTTAGATTTAGTATTGACAGACAAAAACGGGACATGTGAGCAAGGGACTATATATAAGCCAAACTTAGATTTAGTATTGGCAGACAAAAACGGGACATGTGAGCAAGGGACTATATATAAGCCAAACTTAGATTTAGTATTGGCAGACAAAAACGGGACATGTGAGCAAGGGACTATATATAAGCCAAACTTAGATTTAGTATTGGCAGACAAAACGGACATGTGAGCAAGGGACTATATATAAGCCAAACTTAGATTTAGTATTGGCAGACAAAAACGGGACATGTGAGCAAGGGACTATATATAAGCCAAACTTAGATTTAGTATTGGCAGACAAAAAAGGGACATGTGAGCAAGGGACTATATATAAGCCAAACTTAGATTTAGTATTGGCAGACAAAAACGGGACATGTGAGCAAGGGACTATATATAAGCCAAACTTAGATTTAGTATTGGCAGACAAAAACGGGACATGTGAGCAAGGGACTATATATAAGCCAAACTTAGATTTAGTATTGGCAGACAAAAGGGACATGTGAGCAAGGGACTATATATAAGCCAAACTTAGATTTAGTATTGGCAGACAAAAACGGGACATGTGAGCAAGGGACTATATATAAGCCAAACTTAGATTTAGTATTGACAGACAAAAATGGGCATGTGAGCAAGGGACTATATATAAGCAAACTTAGATTTAGTATTGACAGACAAAAACGGGACATGTGAGCAAGGGACTATATATAAGTTAGACTAGGCCTAGTCTTCACCTTTCAACTCCCAATGGAGCACAGGTTTTCAATAAACTTCTTCCATCCAGCTCTTCCTCTCTCCTGCCCATCCCGTCCAATTCTTTCCATGTTTAATCTATCCTTTTAATATCAGCCTCCAGCTCTCTTCTCCTGGTATGTATAGGACTTCCCCTACTCCTCTCTCCCTGCTGGTTCCAAAACAGTGCCTGTCTTGCAATGCTTTCGGTTGGTCTTCTCAATGCGTGTCCTATCCGTCACCAGCGTCTCTTCCTTAGCTCTTTCTCTACTGGTATCTGCTTAGTTCTTTCTCTGAGTTCTTACTTGTCATATTATTATAAGACAAAAATGAGACCTATGTGCAAGAACCTAGATATATAAAGACAGACTAAGACTAGTATTATGGTAAGACATTGACATACACAGACATGTGGATAAGGACAATGCAGGTAGACATGAAGACCCAGATTAAGAGGAGAAAATAGCCATGGGTCAGACATACACTGCGGAAGACGCAGTCGAGTATCCCTAGATAAGCACTTGAATGAATCCAAAAGAAAAACGTAATGGTAGATGTCCTACACATACCTGGAGAAGGAAGCTTCTTGAAGAACTGAAGGATGCTGGACAATCCTGGGAAGCCCAAAAGAAAACTACCAGAGACAGGGAAACGTGGCACATAACTATTGAGGCCTTATGCTCTACGTAGAGCGTAGAGGATTACAGGAAATGATTATCTCATACATTTCAAAGAAAAGAATAAATTGTCTACCAGGGGATAGACAAATGTCTCCAGTGTGATTCACCAGTACGGAAATGTCAATCTATGCTTGGTTTTAAAGTGTTTATTTTTTTAACCATTTCGCTGCTACATACTTTCTGAAGGCTGAGCTAAAAATAGCTACTCTTTGTTTCTAGATCACAAACGTGAATGTACGCCTATAGCAGTGGCAGTAGCAATGTATAACGTGTTGAGACGTCTTTAGCCCACAGAGGAGAGATAATAACAGACATGTTAATGCATCTTTAGAAGTGAATGGGAAAAACGTATATATACGTCCTTAGCAGCTAAAGAGTTAAATGTCGTTGCTGCCTATAATACCGATTTTTAGGCCAGTGTAGGAAGGGTAGGGGAGGGAGACATAAGACAGTGTAATTGTAATGGCCGCATGGCTAGTGCAATCATCGTGAAACTGTTCAGGTTAGGATTTTATTCATGCCCCGGGTCTCCCGCATAAGAGCCCCGCGCTCTTCCTCTTCTTCGAATGCTCCATATCGACCACTTTTTATCCTGCAAGACTGTCCTCTCCTGTGTGAGCTGAGAAGCAACATGTGGCCCACCCAGTCGCCTGAAAACTAAGCTTTGGGAAACCTGACAGACCTGAAGCTGACTGCCCAGTTTGTGGTCCACGGTAAATTAGACGCATGACCAGAGATCGCTGAAGAAGAAGAAGAAGAAGACCACTTTTTAACCACTCTTTGTGATTTCTATGTCATCCGAGCCTAAGAGCAATTGTACGTTGTGCCAGTTATGCGCCTACAAGTAGACCAGCACATTCGATTTATGCGACGCTTTTTAATTACTAGGGTAGCTTCCCTAGACCCCTATCTCAGTCGCCTCTTACGACATGCTTGCAGGTCGCAGTGTAACTATTCTTTGCTCCTCATTCGATCCCCGGCAACGCACAGGCGACTCGCTCTCTAATCCACTCGGTCAGACGCTCTACATATAGAGGCTCAAAGACTGTCCAAAAATGAGGTATTACACAAACCAGCACACGGAATCGATACGTCTTCTGGGATTTGCAAGAAAGTATTGGAACCGTAACCAGTCTAAATGAGTCACCCCGAGAGAAACATTGAAAGAGACAATATTACAAACACCACTGTCCGTCAAAGTAGAAAGATTGCAAATTGTAATTCATTTGGGATCGAAGCAAGTAACAGTAACTCAAACAATACTTGACTGCTTGAGGAATCAGAGAAATGGAAGACTGAGAATTGGAATGATTACAGTTCTTTGTGAGATCAGCAAAACTGATAGGTAAGACAATTACTGCGTGAATCACACAAAACTGTGTAATATAAATGGGGAAAAGAACTGATTAGAGTGGTAAAAGATCAAAAGTGTTCGTTCTCTCTCTCTCTCTCTCTCTCTCTCTCTCTCTCTCTCGCGATCACCGTCCACAGACCGATGTACCAGATCTCCCCATAAATTCTATTCATGTGGAAATCTGATTCATGCAGCATTAGCATTGGTGTGTTTTACGTCACATCTTCGGCACCAATTGGAGCTCTGGTGCTTATCCTTAGGCGATGTGTCCGGTTTCAACCAGCATTTACTCGGTTCGCTCTCCGTTCTGTAGCCATCTAGTGTTTTTACGGTGTGGGGTGACTAGCCCCACGCCCACCTCCTTAGTCCCCTCTTACGACATGTGTGGCAGGTAACAGTGGTTCTATTCTTTACACCCCAATTTGGGCACCGGGTAACAATTGGGCGTAGAACAAGGGTTCGTTAGAAGCCGGCTTAGTCTAAAAATTATTCACTGTGTGCACACGGTTCTCGGTTGAACTACATGAAATCCTGATACTTTACTTGTTGATCTTCTTCTTCTTCTTTGAACACGCCACTGTGACCACTTGTTAAACCACTCTGCGATTTGTATGTGATCTGAGCCTAAGAGCGATTGTAAGTTATCCCAGTTATGCTTCTACAAGTAGGCCAGGACGTCCGATTTCTGCGACGCTTTTTATCTGCTAGGGTAGCTTTACTAGGCCCCTATCTCAGTTATCTCTTACAACCTGCCTTGTAAGCCGCAGTGTTACTATTCTTTACTGCCCTTGCGAGCCCCGGCAGCACACGGGCAAGTCTTGTGGATATAAATTACAAGTATCTCTGAAGTCAAAGTAAGCACCCCCCCTGAATGATGAGAAACACTGGTAAGAAAAGCAAGTTACCACGCAAAAATCAGTCAGAAGTACTATATTAGGCGCTCTGACTACGCCTGAATTCATAGCAAGCGGACGAGAGACAAAAACACCTGCGGCAGACGCCGGACGCCTAACATAGGACATCTCTCTCTCTCTCGCGATCACCGCTTAGACTGATGTACCAGATTTCCCCATAAATTCTGCTGTTGTTTTTAGGGACTCCGTCCCTCCGTACAGCTTCTCATTTAGCTCGACAACATAGGACATGAAGTAATTACGGTCTGATGTGATGGGTGGTGATAAGCACCGATAGGGGACAAGCAACAAGAAGCTACAAAACAGATGCCTGGTTGCAAGACTGAACCTTTCCGACAACACCTTGTAATCTCATACAACTAATCCACAATGCATTGATTCTGTGATAAGTGAACGATACGCATTTCTTCTTCTGCGTTCTCACTAGATAGGGATTTCAGATTATCTAATAAAGGCAGCCGTCTGTCTCAGATTATCAGCTACGCCATACAGTTTGTTTTGGACGCTAGTGTAAGTGGGCCAACTCTTTCTTCTCAAGCCCGCATACTGGGAGCAGTTCTGTAGGATATAATTCCTATGATTTCTGCTTCTCCGTTTGTGCCGACCTCTTCCCGCAGTAAGTTTTGGTCACCCTCGTGATGGTAGGTCTGACATTCGTACTGCGTGGCTAAATCTCCGAGGCAGATTGGCGACCGTAGAATCCGTTATCCCATTCCTCATTGTGAGGGTCGTTGCACCATGTTATGCGCCTTACGGTCTGGTGCATCCGTTTTCTGCAAGCATTTGTTTCGGGTTAGCATTCCTAGCGGACACGTGCATCCGATTTCAGCCAAACCTCCTTAGTGACCCCTACGACATGCTGGCAGGTAACAGTGGTTCTATTCTTTACACCACTAGATGTAGGCCCCGGTAACCACTCAAGCGACTTTGTAATCTGATACAACTAATACACAACGCAATGATTCTCTAATAAGTGGTCGATACGCATATCTCTCTCGCGAACGTTCTTCACGGCCAATTTCATCATTCTTTTTGTGATGTATAATTGGTCCACTGGCAAGAACGGAGTGATCTACGTCTGGACGATTGTGCGCCCATGGTGACTAGGCCCGCCCGTCCGGTTTCAGCCAGCTTTTGATTTACTAGGGTGAGCTTTCCTAGGGTCCGATCCTTTCTGCCGACTATGTCGGCCCGGCTCTACGCCTTTTCGATCAGCTTTGCCGTATATTTGGGCTTTGTGATCTACGCCAAGACAGTGAGTTACACTGTTATGCCCATTCTGACTGTGAGAAATATTTCTCGGAGCTTATAAGCTTGTCCTCGGACGGTGTCTTACTCGTATAAAACACCGTGTAAAGTATGATGTTCGAGACATCATTCATGAAGTTGCCCACCTCTGAAGTCAGCGACGGTTCGTCTGCATGGCAGTGGACACACCAGTCATATGGTAGAAGCAGGTCTCACGCACAGATGAGACAGAAGCGCCAAACTAGGCGTCATAGCTAATGTCTGAATTTACAGCGGGCGAACATTTGGGGTGTAAAGAATAGAACCACTGTTACCTGCCACGCATGTCGTAAGAGACGACTAATGAGGTTTGGATGAAATCGGATGCATGTGTCCTAAACGTGTAGAAGTCTATGCGTTTAGGGGCCTACCAAACCAATGTGCAACGTTTACACGTTCTTGGCAAAGATCAAACATATCACAAAGAGTGATTAAAATTGGTCGTAAAGAACAAACGCAAAAGAAGAAGACAGCGGGCGAACGCAGAAGAAGAAGACATTCAGTAGAACAATAGAGCATCAGTCTGTGTTACCTCTGAAATCGAGTAAGCTCGCCTGAAAGGCGAGGACCAAGCTGATATTCTCTTTCGCGATCACCGCCCAGACCGATGTAGACTTTCCCATAAATTCTATTCATGTGGAAATCTGATTCATGCAGCCTTAGCATTAGTGTGTTTTACGTCACATCTTCAGCGACATTTGGAGCTCTGGTGCTTATCCTTCGGCGATGTGTCCGGTTTCAGCCAGCGTTTACTCGGTTCGTCCTCCGTTCTGTAGCCATCTAGTGTTGTTTACGGGTGTGGGGTAGCTAGCCCCACGCACAACCTCCTTTAGTCGCCTCCTACGACATACGTGGCAGGTAACAGTGGTTCTATTCTTTACACCCCAATTTGGGCCCCGGTAACCACTCGGACGAAGCTGATATTCTAAATTGTCTAAGGGTGAGATGACGTGCAAATAATTCAAGTAATAGTGGTGAATCTATAACCTTAACCAGACTGCAAGAATACCAAGTCAAATGTGAAGTAGCTAGATAAGAACACTATGCTGGTAGTCAAGGAAGAATAGTAAAATAGTAAACAAACAAAGAGCTGGTGTCGTTAGTCGACACACGCTGAGAAAAATACTGAGAAGGAGATTGAAGCACTTATAGACTAATTGGTTCAATGTGCAGTGATGATGTTCCAACAACTAAACTAAAATGTTTATTTGCTTATTTGATTTATTCACTTTGAATAAAGGCTAGAGGCGAAGGATTAGTGATTAAATGAAGGGCTAGAGGCGAAGGATTATGATTAAATGAAGGGCTAGAGGCTGAAGGATTAGTGATTAAATAAAGGCTAGAGGTGAAGGATTAGTGATTAAATAAAGGGGCTAGAGGCTGAAGGATTAGTGATTAAATAAAGGGGGTCAGAACAAATCAAATGTTTGAGAACCACTTACTCTAGCGTCACACCAGAGCAATGTCGTGTTTGTCTGTGCTTGCGGAATCCGTCCGTTCGTTCGTTCTTATCAACCAAGTTAACCATTCTTTGTGATCTGTGCTGTTTACGCCGAGAACGTAAGTACGCAACGTCCCAGGGAAGCACCAAAGATATGTAGGACATATACATCCGAATGTCGGTCAAAGTGTACGCATATTATCCGATACAGACATACGACATATAGATTACAGTATAACCTGCTGCCTTGCAGGTTTGCCTGGGGACAGGAAAAGGCTGAAGGAGAGCGAACACAGTAAACGCTGGTTGAAATCGGACACTTCACCGAAGGATAAGCACTAGAGCTCCAAATGGTACTGAACGATGTGACGTAAAATTGCGTTCTTGGCAAAGGGTGTGTATATATATCACAATTAGAATGATAAACATGGCCGAATAAGAAGGATCCATGAAGAAGATTACAGTATTTACATAAGCTAGGTAAAATAAATGACTGAATATGAAACATGACTCGCAGCCTCCCCACGGTTTTCTATAGATCTGATCTGATCCGGTCTGATCCCCTCGGATCTGTAGGTTTCCGTACACCGAGCTGTGTGTATATTATCCCAACAGTACACACATTGATTGATTGATTTATTGATTGATAGGACTATAATCATTGCACTTCAGTGAGTAACCATGTGTGCTCCGATCTCTTTCTGACACAGGAAGATCTCAGCTGCAGTGCACGAACTCCGTAGCACCGGCGATGGTCCCCGATGTAATTTTGAAGAAGGTGAAGATGTTTTTTTCAGGAATTTTATTTTTAATCTTTTTCTAATGAATTTGGACCAGGCAGAGGCTTTCCAGTCTGCTCTTCTCGATTTTGAACTGCTATCTTTTCTTATTTTCTGGAACAATGTTTTCGCTTGTCCTATTCTGCTCTTTATTTCTGATCAGCATCTGCCATCTGATGTTACCAGGACTCCGAGGTATTTAAATTGTTGCACTTGCTTAGCTCAGTTCCATTTACTGTGATGATACATTTTGTCAAAGTCTGCTTTTTTGATATGATCATAACATATATCTTCTTAATATTCAAACTGAGTCCTTTGTTGTTACTTTCTGTCACAACCGTATCAACTAATTTCTGGAGTTCCATTTCATTTCTTGCTATTAAAACAGTATCTTCAGCGTATCTCAGGTTATTTATGATATGTCCTCCCACAGCTATTCTAGCAATATCCTTTATAGAGTTAAACATGTTTTTACAATACAATGAGAACAGATCTAGTGATAATACGCATTCTTGTTTAACTCAATTTTTGATCTTCCGAAAAGTTCCAATCTTTTTGTCTATTCTTACTGGGTGCCAATATATGTTCTGAATGATTCTTAGATCTTTGCTGTCGATGTTTAAACTCTCTAACATTTTTGAAAGTTCCTGATGGTTTACTTTGTCGATATGGGGCACATGGGTGTTGTTGGCAATGAGAGCAGACAAACTGGCTGGTTCTGCCACCATATCAGCGGGCCAGCCAGTTGATAGAGCTGATGTTTTGAACATATTCATAGAGTGTGGCTGCAAAGAAGATTTTCATTTAAACCAATCCATGTCCACTACTAGATTGCAGAGCTGGTTTGAAGATTGAGTAGCAAGAAAAGAACAACACAACAGGTTATGAGTAGGCTCATCAATCAAAATCGAACTGGAACGGTCAGTTGCTGGACGCTGTTGAAGATGTTGCGAAGGAGATCGGAGAACATGTGGACATGTCCGGAGTGCAATGAAGATATTCCCAACTGAAACTGAAACTTTGTTAAACGCCTTGGTGTAGTCTATAAGTCTTCCGTAGGGTATGACAAAGCTGCAAACACAGACCTCAACTATACTGGGAGACAATAAAGAAAACAGCCAGAGACTGAGAAATGTGGCAAACAACTGTTGAGGTCCTATGCTCTACGAGGAACGAAGAGGAATAAGTAAGAAAGTAATGAGTCATAATGTAGCATAGTAACAGATCTGAGTAGTCATCGAGAGAGCGGCTGAGCTGACTCATACCAAAGAGAACGATATCACTAAACGAGAGAAAGCAAGAGAGAGAATGAAGAGCCTATGAAAACCCACATATACTCAAATAGTATGATATATATATATATATATACAAAATAACAACAATGGAGGGCGTAGGATGCGAGTAGACATCCAGGACCGTGTAAGAGATGGCGACTGCTGCAAAGCGGTTTGGTCACTAGCCTGAACGAGAGAGAGAGGGAGAGAGAGAAAGAAGAGAAAGAGATAGAGTGAGAAATAGAGAGAGAAAGAAAATGAGAGAGAAAAAGTGAGAGAGAGCAAGATAGAGAGAAAGAGAGAGAAAAAAGGGAAGAAAGAGAGAGAGAAAGGAGAGAGAGAGAGAGAGAAAGAGAGAGAAAGGAGAGAGAAAGAGAGAGAAAGGAGAGAGAAAGAGAGCGAAAGGAGAAAGAAAGAAGAGAAAGGGAGAGAAAGAAAGAGAACGAGAGAGAGAGCAAGACAGAGAGAGAGGAAAAGAGAGAGTAAGGATGAGAGGGAAAGCAAGAGAGAGAAAGGAAGAGAGAGAAAGAGAGGATGAGATAGAAAGAAAAAGAAAGAGAAAGAAAGAGAGGGAAAGAAAGAAAGAGAGAAAAAGAAAGGGGAGAGAGCGAGAAAAAGAGAGAGAGAAAGAGAGAATGAGATAGAAAGAAAGAAAGAGAAAGAAAGAGGAAAGAAAGAGAGAAAGAAAGAGAGAAAAAGAAAGAAATGGGAGAGAGCGAGAAAAGAGAGAGAGAAAGAAAATGATATAGAAAGAGAAAGAAAGAAAGAAGAAAGAGAGAGAGAATGAAGAACCTCTGAAAACGCACATATACTCAAATAGTACGCATATATAAATATATATATATATATATAACAAAATGGAGGGCGTAGGATGCGAGTAGACATCCATGATTGTATAAGAGATGGCGACTGCTGCAAAGCGGTTTGGTCACTGGCCTGAACGGGCCGCGCGGTATAGAAATAAGAGTATCGATTAATTGATTGAATGAGTGACGTAGAAAAGTGGGATACAGTGGGAGAGAATAAAAAGCGAAGCAAACATAACAGGGAGGGGAGTGGATGCAATAAGAGATGAGAACGTTAGTCAGCGTATGTGTCGGTAACTGTGTTTTGTATTTCTACACTGCTGGATCAATGATTGGCCAGATTTATCGGAGCCTGACTAGCCTGGCTAGAGAGGGAAACGTAACGTTACCGATATCTCCATCGACAAACTCTCACTTTAAAACACGCCAAAGACTGTACATAGATAGAGAATGGGGTGGGGTGGGGGGTATCTGTGACTAAGTGGTTGAGCCCTGATTTGCGAGTCGAAGGTACGAATCAGGACCGCGGCGTTCTGGTCACGAGTGCACTATTTCCAGAGATCACTAGGATTGTTGCCGGAGCTACGGAGGTCGTGATTTGTGCAATACTCTCAGCAGGTGACATGCCATTTCTGTGCAGAGGGACCGAGCCAAATAGAATCAATCTTTCGGCTTTAAAACCCATTTTTTTTAAAATACCTAGGAGCATGTTTTTTCAGAAAATGAAAGAATAACAAATGAAATTCATCATAGATGGACTAAAGTTGAAGTTAATTGCATATCCTTTACATGACTTTGCGAATCAACCCCAGATTTTTAACGCTGTTTGTGATTTTTCTAGGCATTATTACGTTCAGTCGTTTGACATTGCTTTCTGAACGAGTGGTGCCATCGTCTTTTGTAAAAATCCACGCGAAACAATTTGTAACCAAACTATCCACAGCGTGATTCGAACTCAGAACGTCGGGGATAATAGACATCAGTATCCCCTAAGACGCCACCAGATGCACTAAAGCAAACCACATAATAAGACAAATGGCATCAATTTTAAAATTCAAACATGTCACCCTGAACACAAAAAGAGCATTGTTCAACAATCTTTCTCCCCACATTATGCTACCAGTGCCAAACCTGCACGCTGATATCAAACGATAGTAGAAAGCTGGTCACAACATAGATGAAGTGTCTACGCAGAATGCTAGGAGTATCAAGAAGAGACCGATTTAGAAATGAAGACATCAGGAAAAGAGAGGAGACAACATCAGTACTGAACTTCATCAAGAAACAATACATTTAATGCTTCGACCCCATACGCAGGTTGCCAACAGATCAAAAGAGCAATACCGCCCGAGTGGTTACCGGGGCCCAAATTTGGGGTGTAAAGAATAGAACCACTATTACCTGTCACGCATGTCGTAAGAGGCGACTAAGGAGGTTTGGCTGAAATCGGAAGCACATGTCCTAAACGTGTAGAAGCCTATGCGTTTAGGGGCCTACCAAACCAATGTGTAACGTATACACGTTCTTGACAAAGATCAAACATATCACAAAGAGTGATTAAAATTGGTTGTAAAGAACGAACGCAAAGAAGAAGAAGAGCAATACTACTCCCATAAAGTGGATACAAAGCAAAAGGCCGTTCATGAAAAAGGTGGATCTTAGAGATAACAGAAGCGAGGAAAAACACTTTATAAAGTGCACACAAAAGCCCGTTCTAGAAACCTTATCTTGACGTGGTGAGACAAAACACGATTAGAGAACAGAAATAAAGAAAGACTTGACGATTGTCCATGCAACTAGCCCATACATTAATTCTTACCATACCACAAGTAGAGCCGCAGTAGCGTAGTTGTTAGTGAATCTCGCTTCTAGGCTAGTGGTCCCGGTTCAATTCCACAATGGGCGTGGCATTGTTTCCGATCGTAACGACTCTCAACAACCCGGTAACAGTGTGATGACAAAAGAAGAAGAAAGAAGATGGATAATTTGTTTTCCTATTTTACATACAATAGAAGCTTGAAAAGTTGAGATTTAGTTTCAGTTTGGAATATCTTCATTGTACTCCGGACGTCATAGTGCTCCGATCTACCTTCTGCAATATCTCCAACAACGTCAGCGAATTGATCGTACCAGTTTTTAGTTTCAGTTTGGAATATCTTTATTGTACTCCGGACATATCCATAGGTGCTCCGATCTTCTTTGCAATATCTCCAACAGCGTCTAGCGACTGATCGTACCAGTTTTAGTTTCAGTTTAGAATATCTTCATGGTACTCGGACATTCCATAGGTGCTCCGATCTTCTCTGCAATATCTCCAACAGCGCCCAGCGATTATATAGCACACATAACAGTGTATCTTCAATCCCTCTAGTTGTCTATATCATAAATAACAGTGCACATACAACCCCCTCTAGCAGCCTATATCATAAACTTTCTTCTTCTTCAAACGTTCCATATCGACCACTTGTTAACCACTCTTTGTGATTTGTATGTGATCCTAGCCTAAGAGCGATTGTACGTTGTGCGAGTTATGCGCCTACAAGTAGGCCAGCATATCTGATATCTGCAACGCTTTTATTTTACTAGGTAGCTTCCTAGACCCCTACCTCAGTCGCCTCTACGACATGCCTTGTAGGTTGCAGCGTTACTATTTTTGCGCCTCTTGTGAACCCCAGCAACATACGGGCGAAGTGTACCTACAACCCAATCTTCTAGTCTATATCACACATGACAGTACACCTACAATCATATCACCCACAATCCTTCTAGTCTATATCACCCATGACAGTATGCCTACAATCATATCACCCACAATCCTTCTAGTCTATATCACCCATGACAGTACGCCTACAATCATATCACCCACAATCCTTTCCTAGTCTACTAAACACCCCATAACCAACAGTACGCCTACAATCATGCAATACAATCCCTCTAGTCTAATCCCCATGACAGCGCCACTCTACATATCCATCTCTCATCTATATCACCATGACAGTGCACCGACAATCTCTCATCTATATCACACATGACAGTGCGCCTAGAATCTCTCTAGTCTATATCACACATGACAGTGCACCGACAATCTTGCTAGTTGTCGATACTGTACAAGTAGTAGTACGCTTATTAATAAAAACAATCTTGTTAATTCTCAAAGTGGAATGCTCATTCAGAGTTGACAATAAACACAATACACTGCTTCCCTAGCTCAGCCATGACACAGCAACAAACATATCTGCAGGCAACAGCAATCAGCATTAGCTTTTTGAAAATACATAAGTCACTGACAGGGGGCGTGGCACCTCAGGGGCGTGACACTTCTCGGTGCAGGTAATGTTACATGCCAAGTACAGTTGGAAGGACGTGATGGTTTTGGTGTATCTGAAAGGGGAAGAGGGGTAATATTTCATGTCTACATCAGTTATCAGTTATATGAGGACTATCATCATAGTACAGCAGAAACCTCCATAGATGCACCGATCTCCACCTTAACAAATCCGGCACCGTTCAGCGGCCCAACACGCCAGTCAGCTCGATGTTGCTTAATGTCTACGCCGGCAAGGCAAGTGGCGAGCAAATACGTACAGAGCAATATATAAGTTATATGAGGACTATCATCATAGTACAGCAGAAACTTCCATAGATGCACCGATCTCCACCTCAACAAATCCGGCACCGTTCAGCGGCCCAACACGCCAGCCAGCTCGATGTTGCTTAATGTCTACGCCGGCAAGGCAAGTGGCGATCAAATACGTACAGAGCAATATATAAGTTATATGAGGACTATCATCATAGTACTCCGGAGACTTCCATAGGTGCTCCAATCTCCACCTCAACAAATCCAGCAGCATCCTGGGGCACAACATGCCAGTTCGATGTTGCTAATCTTCATGTCGCAAGGCAAGTGCAGAGCAAATACTACAGACATATATCAGTTATATGAGGACTATCATCATAGTACACAGAAACTCCATAGATGCACCGATCTCACCTTAACAAATCCGGCACCGTTCAACGGCCAACACGCCAGCCACTCGATGTTGCTTAATGCTCACGCCGGCAAGGCAAGTGGCGATCAAATACGTACAAGAGCAATATTAGTAATGGACTATCATAGTACAGCGAAACCTCCATAGATCAGCCGACACACAATCGGCACGAGGGCAAGCAGCCATTCGATGTTGCAAAGTCTAGCGGAAAGCAAGTGCAATAGACAGACAAGTATATAGTTATATGAGGACTATCATCATAGTACTCGGAGACTTCCATAGGTGCCCAATCTCCACCTCAACAAATCCAGCAGCATCCTGGGCACAACATGCCAGTTCGATGTTGCTTAATGTCTATGTCGGCAAGGCAAGTGGCGAGCAAATACGTACAGAGCAATATATAAGTTATATGAGGACTATCATCATAGTACTCCGGAGACTTCCATAGGTGCTCCAATCTCCACCTCAACAAATCCAGAAGCATCCTGGGGCACAACATGCCAGTTCGATGTTGCTTAATGTCTATGTCGGCAAGGCAAGTGGCGAGCAAATACGTACAGAGCAATATATCTATACATGTATAAGACAAAGATGAATGGAATTGTATGTCTGTCCCAATTGTTTGGAGATATCTGGACAACCTACGGACTTGAAATTTGGCAAGAAAATGGCTTTCACGGATACGAAGAGGAAAAAATTATAAAACTAGACTTTTTTACGTTTCTATAACCATATTCCCAACTTAACGTACATGGTCAGTCTGCATAGAAATCGTCGAAAATGTATATCCATGCTTTCACGACGTTCCCGGTGATCATGTTGTTACTTTCGGCGAAATGCGTAATCATAAAGTACGGTAGTTTTACAAAATACAAAAACAATAACAATACACAGCAACGTTTCGCCAACAAGGCCTTTATCAAGCAAACAATACAACAAAGTTACGAATGTCACAGCACATATACATGTGCTTGATTCACTTTCTGGCCCATTTTTTTTTTTAAACCACGTCGATAAGTTAATAATCGGAGTAAATGTAATTTGCCAATTGTGATTTTTTTTTCAACTTCCACGGGAATTCAATTGTATCAGGTTTTACTGGCAATCGAAATGATGGACAGTTTATGTGGGCTCGGAAGATCAGCGTAAAAGGATAACAAATGTAGTTTTAAAAGTGGTGAAATATTACAACTAGATTTAAACTAAATTCAACTTTCACGGGACGAGAATTCTGTTGTATCAGAGGTTTTACTGGCAATCGAAATGAGGGATATTTTAAATTGCTATTTGTCAACTTTTACGGGAACGGGAATTCTGTTGTATCAGGTTTTACTGGCCAATACATGGGGCGAAAACGTATTGTTTTAATGGGAAGAAGCCCATTTTGAAGCAACATGGCATGTTTCTTTAAGGGACTTTACAAACAGATTTAAACTAAATTCCATGTGCGAAGAACGGGTAAACTACTAGTAAGTTATATGAGACAGATGATAAGAAGAGACGTACACAAGCCTCCTACTAAACACTAACATACATAGGACAATAACCACGAAAACACACTCATCAATCATTATTATTGTACACATAACTGCATGAGTATTGCTGGAGGGCTTGCAAGGAGAGCAAAGAATAGTACCACTGCGACCTACAACGTATGTTGTAAGAGGCGACTGAGGTAGTGGCCTAGGGAAGCTACCCTAATAAATAAAAAGCGTTGTAGATATAGGATATGCTGGCCTACTTGTAGACGCATAATTTGTACAACGTCCAATCGTTCTTGGGCTCAGATCCCATATAGATCACAGAGTGGTTTAATTAACAAGTGGCCGATATGGAGCATTCGAAGAAGACATACACATTATACATAATAACTAATATTGTACGCATAAAAAATAATAACTTATATTGTACACATAATAGTTAACATTGTACACAAAACCACACGATTATTGCCGGGGCTCAAGGAGAGCAAAGATTAGTACCACTGCGACCTACAAGGTATGTCATAAGAGGTGACTGATGTAGTGGCCTAGGAAAGCTGCTCTAATTAAAAAAAAGTGTTGCAGATATCGGATGTGCTGGCCTATTGTAGGCACATAACTGGCACAACATACAATCGCTCTTAGGCTCAGATCACAAAGAGTGGTTTAACAAGTGGTCGATATAGAGCGTTAGAAGAAGAAGTACACATAACAAAACTAATATGTGTACATAATAAATCTTCTTCTTCTTTGAACGCTCCATATCAACCACATATTAAAATACTCTTTGTGATTTGTATGTGATCTGTCTCTCTCTCTCTCTCTCTCTTTGCCTTTTTACCCCTGGTTGGGACATAGGCCCTCAACCAACTCATGCCAAGTCTTCCTATCTCTAGCTATCTCCTGCAGCTCTTCTTTATATTGTTGATCTCCGCCTCCAAATTTCGTCTCCATGTATTTCTTGGCCTCCCCTTCTTTCGCTGTCCCTGCGGGTTCCAGGCAAGGACCCTTCTTGTTAAATTCCCCTCCGGTTTTCGCAAAGTGTGTCCTATCCAGCGCCAGCGTCTTTTTAACCTGTTCGTTCACTGGAATCTGTCTTGTTCTCTCTATAAGTTCCTCATTTGTGACCCTATCATACCATCTTATTCCCTCTATTCTGCGCAGACACCAGTTGATGAATGTTTGATGTGATCTGTGCCTAAGAGCAATTGCATGTTGTGCCAGTTATGCGCGCGCCTACAAGTAGGCCAGCACATCCGATTTCTGCAAGGCTTTTTATTTACTAGATTAGCTTCCCTAGTCCCCTACCTCAGTCGGGTTTTACGACATGCCTTGTATGTTGCAGTGTTACCAATAATGTACATAAAAAAAGGCAATAACTGCTAGTGTACACACAACCGACAACAAACACCAACCAACAGGAACAAACAATAACAAACTATGAACTCAGACATAATTCAACCAACTATTCATACTGACCTCTTCATAGAATTTCAACTGTGGGACAGGATCCTCAAACACACTTTCACAAAACTCCTTGAATACTAAAAATCCTATGGAAGACATAGAACGAAAGACAATATAATTGAGGAAGACATAGAACAAAAAACAATATACAGGGAATTATGGAAGACATAGAAAGGAAGACAATATACAGGGAATTATGGAAGACATAGAAAGGAAGACAATATACAGGGAATTATGGAAGACATAGAAAGGAAGACAATATACAGGGAATTATGGAAGACATAGAAAGGAAGACAATATACAGGGAATTATGGAAGACATAGAAAGGAAGACAATATACAGGGAATTATGGAAGACATAGAAAGGAAGACAATATACAGGGAATTATGGAAGACATAGAAAGGAAGACAATATACAGGGAATTATGGAAGACATAGAAAGGAAGACAATATACAGGGAATTATGGAAGACATAGAAAGGAAGACAAGAGACAGGGAATTATGGAAGACATAGAAAGGAAGACAATATACAGGGAATTATGGAAGACATAGAAAGGAAGACAATATACAGGGAATTATGGAAGACATAGAAAGGAAGACAAGAGACAGGGAATTATGGAAGACATAGAACAAAAATTGCTACACACACTGCCTTGTGGAGAGGGGCTCGGGAGAGCCAAAGGCTAGGGAAGTAAACCCTGATCAAAAATCCCCACTGTCTTGTGGGTCAGCACGGTAATGCAGAGGGCTAGAGGAGTAAACCTTGACCAAAAATCCGGAGGGAGGGACCCTAAGGTAGTTGATGGTTAAGTGTGTATTCCTTGCTATCTTCTGGCATCTCCTGCAAACCCTGCTGGATTCCAAACGTATAGACTTTGTCTTTCCTTTGGAAAAACAGTAGGGTAGAGAGGGGGTTTGTGCAAATGGGCAAGGCACATTCTCCATATCAGCTGTCCAGGCTAGGCACAAAGAGAGAAGACAAATGTTGTTCTGTGAACTTTCGGAGGAAGAGGCACCAGGGCAGACCACTGCTCAGATATAAAGATGTCTGCAAAACCTCAATGAAAACTTTTCTATAGATCCCAGCACATGGGAGGGACTAGCTGATGACAGAGTTGTGTGGAAAGCCAAATTACGGAAGGGCGCAGAGTCTTTTGAGAAGAGACTTATGTACTGAGCTGAAAACAAGAGAGAAAAGCGAAAACTCAGAAGTTGTCACAGTAAAACACTTGCCTATTGACCGTCTGTAAAGATGAAAAGGGCCATATATAAAAGAACAAAAAAACAATATACAGAGAATTATGGAAGGCATAGAATGGAAGATAAGATACAGGGAATTATGGAAGATATAGAAAGGAAGACAATATACAGGGAATTATGGAAGACATAGGAAGTAAACTATTGGGGTGTAAAATCATAAAAGATCTCCAAATGCTAGCAACGAACCGCCTCACGTGGAGATCTAAAACCTCTGCCCTATGTGCCGCCTTTGACATGAAAGGAACCAACTAACTAACAGTATCAGAGTAGCATTGCTCTTTGATATGGTCATCAATTGGGAAAAGAAAACGTGGAAGACCAAAGACCACTCTTCAAGAACAATCCTACAAGAAAGTAAACTATTGGGATGTAAAGCCATACAAGATCTCCAACTGCTAGCAACAAACCGCCTCACATGGAGCTTTAAAACCTTTGCCCTATGTGCCGTCTTTGACACATAAGGAACAAACTAACTAACTAACAGTATCAAAGTAGCATTGCTCTTTGAGGTGCCTGTTTTTTGGTAATCTGTTTCTCCTTTTCTTTTCTCAAACCCTGTTTTTGTCTCACAGCGTCAGGATAAGAAGACATTTCTAGATCAGTCTTTTGTGTGCGCTTCATAAATAGTAGCTTTTCACCACCTCTGCTATTTCTGAGGTCCACTTTTTGCGTGCACTGCCTTTTGCTTTGTTTTCACTGTATCGGAGTGATTAGCATTGATCTTTGAGGCACACCACCTCCCTTTCTGACCGTAACAGCTCTCAGGTTGATCCAGTCTCACCAGAAAAATCACTGGGAAGTAAAAGTGGCTGGTGTGATGTTGACCACATCACCCAATGTGTGCTGGCAGTTAGTGAAAAATATGGGCCTAGCACTGTATTCCCCAATACCTCTTCTTTTTCACCCTTCACCCCTAGGGAGGAAGAGCTTCGCATCCAAGTCCTTGCAAGCCCTCTTATCCAAGGCCATCTTTTCCAGATCTCTCCAATCTCTTTCCAGTTTCTTGAATTCCGTTTCCAGTCTCCAGGTGTTAGTGTGTCCTATATTTGTTCATCTGGTTTCGCCCAGTCCCAGGATGGCCAGTCCATATGTCCTCATTTCCTGTGCTGTCATTCCAGTTTTGAACATTGTGCAGACATACCAGGTGCCAATCCTGAAGATCTTCTGGGATGAAAAGGTGAGTCTGTAGCCCAATTTCCTTGGGTCACTTCATGAGTCCTTCCTTGCAGGGTCCTCCTTCTTCCTTCGGAAGCGAGCTATGGCTTTCCTTGGTTGTGGTTTCTGTAGCTATCTAGTGTTTTTTGTTGGGTAGCTAGCACCACTCCCAACCTCTTTAGTTCCTCTTATAACCTGCGTTGCACCAATACACCTAGAGTATGAAAAATGGTTCCTTTAAAGGGTTTTAAAGCCGTAGGACTGACTTCATTGCACCGGGTTTTACCCCATATGGCTTAGTCTCTCCCAGCAGAAATGGATCGCCACCTACCGAGAGTATTGCTCAAAGCACGAACTCGGTAGCTCCAGCAACAATCCTAGGGTCTCTGGAAAAACTGCACTCGTGAACAGAACGGTGTGGTCCGGACTCAAACCCACGACCTTCGACTGACAAGGCAAAGGGCTTAACCACTTAGCTACAGAGACCCCTGACATCCTTTACATTTTACCAACAAATTGCAGTCCAAAATTCCATTTGGAATGAAAAGAAATAAAAGAGAGAGAGATAAAGAGAGATGTAAGAGATTTTTTCCATCAAAGAAGCCCACATAAAAAAAAGGTGAATACTTACCAATCCTCTGATTGAAGATTTTGTCAAAGGTAACTTCATTCACCTTCAACAGGTGTTTGTGCATGATACTGCGGACACTGTAGACAGAATAGAACAAGTTAGTTATTAGTCAATCATAATAAAACATCTCTGAGCAATCCACACTTACATTTGAGCATTGTGGGGGAATGAATGTAATTATTTGTGGTATCGTCTGTGAGTTGTCGGGTCCCAAGTGGAGCAAAGAATAGTAAAACTGCGACCTACAAGGCATGTCGTTAGAGGTGACTGAAGTAGAGGCCTAGGGAAGCTACCCTAGTAAATAAAAAGCGTTGCAGATATCGGATGTATTGGCCTACTTGTAGGCGCATAACTGGCACAACGTACAATCGCTTCTTAAACTCAGATCACATACAAATCACAAAGAGTGGTTTAACAAGTGGTCAATATGGAGCGTCAAAGAAGAAGAATTTGTGGTATAAGTGTGTTGCTATGACCCCATGTTGTTTTAGTATCTTGATGATAGTACCTATCTATCTGCTTTAAGTATGTGATGGCTATGACATAAGAGGAAGTTGCAATGGACCGAAATGACAATCTTAACGCACTGAGAGTCTTTCTGAATAGAGGAGTTTGAGGGTTGTGAATCCCAGTTGCTTACCAGATTGAGAGATATTGGTACAACCTGAAAAGAACAACATACTAAATATGTAAAAAGATTGATTAATCACTGAAGATTCATGTTGATTTATGCTGTGTTAACAGACATGTCTGTTTAATAAGTCCCATGGGACGGTGAAGAAAGGCTTTGACCAGTACTGTCCAGGGACCTGTGAGGATAGATCCTTCCTTGGCTTTAAATATTGTCCATATAGTATCTCTTTTCCACAGAGAAAACAACAAATGCTTCTATTCTGCAACAGCTTGATACTAAAGAGAGTTGGCTATTAAAGAGCATAATATCAAGGAAAATTAAATATTTCGGACACATCAAACGACATGAATGCCTAGAGAAGGAAATTTTGGAGAAAATGGTGCCTGGAAGAAGAATGAAAGGAAGACCTTGAAGACGATGGGTGCAAGATGTCATTGACAATCTGAGAATGACTGCTGCTGACGTCGACAAACTTGCACAGAACAGAGAGTTTTTCAAGGATGCTGTTATGGGAGCCAAGTTTTGGAAGAGACAAGCTACTTGATGATGATGATATTATTTCTTGAATAAACTTCACTATCTGTTGTAGCTGCCACAGCGGGTATCTGTAAGTTTGTCTCAGTACATCCTGGGGGTGGAGGTCCTGAAGTATGTGCTCTGCAGTCTGGGATGCCTGTACACATGACTGAATTTAAAGCCGAAGGATTGACTTCATTGCACCGGGTTTTACCCCATACGGCTCGGTCCCTCTCCGCAGAAATGACACGCCACCTGCTGAGAGTATTGCACAAAGCACAAACTCCGTAGCTCCAGCAACAATCCTAGGGTCTCTGGAAAAACTGCACTCGTGAACAGAATGGCGCGGTCCGGACTCGAACCCACAACCTTCGACTCACAAGGCAAAGGGCTTCTTGAATGTTGTATAATACCTGTGACTGGGGAGTTGATTGTCCTGTTCTAAGGCGCAGACTGACTGCTCAAAGTTTGGTAGTTATCCTGTATTAACAGTGAAGACATGAAATATATATATCCAGAAAGCTACGGGAACCATCAGCTATCTGCTGAACCAGAGCATCCATGGTTCATCTATGGGTAAGCCCGAGATGATGATGTGTATCTGTTAACTAACTTCCCAGATTCAAATAGATATGTGTATTATACTATTAACAATATTACTATAACATTAACATTCATGACAATTGCTAGAGGAAAACTACCAATATCTCCATCGAGAAACAATAACTAAAGCAAATTAAAGACTTTACGTATCTAGGGAGCATTTTTTCAGCAAATGGAAGAATAACTAAAGAAATCCAACATAGATGAAATAAAGCAAAATCAAATCATAGGACAAATGGCACTCAGTTTGAAATGCAAGCATGTCACAATGAACACTACAAGAGTACAACACAATCTTTTGAGAGAGAGCAGACAGACTGGCTGGCTCTGCCGCTATATCAGAGGGCCAGCCAATGGACAGAGCTGACATCTTGAACGCCTTCATAGAGCGTGGCCGCAAAGAAGACCATCTAAACCAATCCACATCAACTACTAGATTGCGAGAACTGGGTTTGAAGATTGGTGTGGCAAGAAAAGAACGGTACAACAGGTATACAAGTCGGCTCATCAATCAAAATAGAACTGATACGGTCAGTCGCTGGACGCTGTTGGAGATATTGCGAAGGAGATCGAAGCACCTATGGACATGTCCGGAGTGCAATGAAGATATTCCAAACTGAAACTGAACACAATCTTTTTCCCAACATAATGCTATCAGTGCCAAACTTGGACGCTGAATCAAAAGATAAAAGAAAACTAGCCACTGCAGAGATGAAGTGTCTACAGAAAATGATGTGGGTAACAAGAAGAGACTGGTTTAGAAATGAAGACTGGAAAATAGTGGGTACAACATCAGTACCAAACTTCATCAAGAAACAACAAAGTTCTTCTTCAGCGATCTCTGGTCATGCGCTTAATTTACTGTGGACCACGAACTGGGCTGTCAGATTCAGGTCTGTCAGGTTTCCCAAAGCTTAGTTTTTAGGTCGACTGGGTGTGGCCACATGTTGCTTCTCAGCTCACACAGGAGAGGACAGTCTTGCAGGATATACTCTGGTGTCTGTTCCGCCTGCTGACACTGGCAGAGAGCTGTTTGACTTATTCCTAGTCTATATAAGTGTTTGTTGAGTCTGCAGTGTCCTGTGCGTAGTCGAAATATAATGACCTGGTCTGTTCTGCTTAGGTCTTTGAGGGGGTCTTTTCCATAATCATATCCAGTGTTTGTCTTCCAGTCTACTGCAGATTTTCTCTATATGAGGGTTTTAATCTCTTGAAAAGACAAGGGTTGGTAAATTTGCTCTTTGGCACTGCCCTCCTTAGCTAAGACATCGGCACTCTCATTGCCTGCAATGCCACAGTGAATTTCTGCCTTTTCTGAAAGCTGAGCAAGTTTTCTTTTTAGGTTTTGTACTGTGCTGTCAGCGGATTTAGCCTCCAGGGCTTGTATAGCTGACAGTGAGTCTGTGAGAAATACCATCTTACAGACAGTAGGCCTCAAAGAGCAATGCTACTCTGATACAGTGGATACAAAGCAAAAGGCGGACCTCAGAAATAACAGAACCTGCTGCCTTGCAGGTCGGCTGAGGACAGCCAAAGACTGATGGAGAGAGCGAACCTAGTAAACGCTGGTTGAAATCTGACACGTCACCAAAGGACAAGCACCAGAGCTCCAAATGGTACTGAAGATTGTGACGTAAAATTACGTTCTGGGCAAAGGCTGTTTATATATCACAATAAGAATGATAAAAATGGCCGAAAAAGAATGATCGCGAGAGAGAGAGAGAAATAACAGAGGCGGTGAAAAAAACTATTTATGAAGTGCACACAAAAGCACGTTCCAGAAGCTGTGATGCAAAACAGGATAAGAGAAAAGAAAAATCACAGTAACAACTTAAACCTACTACATTCATTATACAACTGATGTTTTATTTAGGGTTAATCATTATTTAATGAGGAACATCGTAAACAAAACAGCTGCGACCTATATAATATAATTAAATAGCAAACTATCTAATTAGAGTCCTCGAATAATAATATTATATATATTCAATGATTCCATGAACAAAAATGATAGTGCAACAATAAATATAACATTTAAATAAACATTAGAACGATTTCATTGACACTACCCGATGCTAGCAGTCGGTTGTAGCTAATAATAGTGTTTAATTAAGTAATAATATATCTATTATATCATATATGACAAAAAATTATGATATATGAACTAAAAAGAATTCTTGCAGTTCAAATTCAAGCAAATGTTGATTCTTTCGTTGTTTACATTGAATTAATGAAATACATAAATAATAACATACTAATCAAGGATTCTGCAAAATGTTATTTGGCTGCCAAATAAATTTAGGTTGTGTGAGTGAGCAACGAAAATAACCGCAATGCTGCAGACGATGAAGACGCACTTTCCCTGCTATTATTAATATGTTTTTGCAGTATCTTATGCATTTATATAATAGAAACATACCTCGGATCTGGAAGGACAATTTTCTTGCTAGCTCTCGCAGCTGGAGTCGATTTACTCTTCTCCATAGCCATAAGATAGCTAACGTCTGCAAGAACTGCTTCAAGGTCCGCCATTTTCACTAACTTGGCTGGAGAATAAGCAGCCTTGTTACGAAATGTTAGAAGCAAAATGTTCACTTATTCCTGGACATCAATTGCTTCTAACGTTCACACATCGTTTCGTGTTAAATACACGTAATAAACATCAGTAATGATCTTAAAAACAATGTGTAAATTTGCAATCCAAAGAAGAAATGGCAAATCTATCCGCTCACATCGAACACACAAATGTAAATATTAATTAGTTGTGCAAAGGCGTATGGGAAATGTGGCTTGGAATGTTAATCGGACGCCATTGGACGAAATATTTATTGCAAATCGATATTTCTGCTTCAATGTAACGCTGCAAATTTTATGTTACAAACATTTTAATCAGATCGCATCCATCGAAAACAACTTTATGATATATAAACGACAACTAGTTATTCTTTTTCTTCGTTTTATTTTGTGGGGAAGAGTGAAATATATGTGATTACTATCTATCAATTCTATCTATCGTCTATTCATGCTGTGCATTTATTTCAGTGCGTCAGGGTAGTTTAATATGAAGTGCATCAGGAGAAAAGTCTAGCTTCAACACGATGTGTTCGAGAAGACTTCTTGACATTATGCGGCAAGAGAAGGTCAACATCTATGAGGTGTTAGATATAGATGTAATACAACAATAGTTTCCATGTTCAGTCTTTGTAGACTGAGATGGTTGGACATATAGGGATGATGGTAGATTACCAAAAGAGCGCGTAGGATGGGGAATTTCAGATGGGGCAGCCCACTACTTCGGCATAAGGAGTTGCGCAAGAGGGATATGCATTGATTTACCATAATATTTTTTATCAAATCGGGACAATTTCGAGAGTTAGCTCGAAACAGAAAGTTAGTGCCTTCTATGAGATTTAAGAAAGATAGAATAGTGTCAGCAAAGTACTTATGATTTAAAAGGCTACGAATGGAATATAATAAGAACTCCTCTCGTACCGTTATATGTAACATAGGGCCTGCAAGTAATTTCTCCATACCACTCTGCCATTAGCAACTTGCTCAATCTTTTCCATGGGAATGAGACCGATATTTCTTGCCTCTCTCATCAAATACGTCTCAGGGTCTCCGTATGGCGTTCTCTTTTTCTTGAACCCTTTGCCTTCCACTTCAGTGCCTGCTTTTGGTATTCTTTGATCATTTCTCCTCAAGGTGTGTCCAACATATCTCCATCTTCTTCTTATAACAGTTGTTATTAGGATTGACCACACATTTCTCTGATTTCATTACCTCTCCTGAATTCGTCCCATTGTATGTTCATTATTTTTCTCAGACATCTATTTTCAAATACATTCAACTTGCTTTCTATATCTTTAGTCATTTTCCAACTCTCGCTGGCATATGTTAGGATTGATACAACATTTTAATTGAAAATTCGTAATTTAGTTGTAATACTATATAACTTGCAGTTCCATATTTTATTTAAGACTTTTAAAAATTGATGTTACTTTGACAATTCGTAACATTTAGTAATGGATTCATTAACAAACAACAACAATTATTTAGTAACAATTTGTAATTACTATTAACTGAACATAGAAGTTAGGTGTAGAGGTTAGGTGTTCACCTCTCGCTCCAAAGGTACTTGATTCGATCCCTCGTGGAGCCATCATTATATTTTTCCAAAGATCTCTGATATCAGTATAGGCAGCGGCGGCTCGTCATTGAGGGCCAGAGGGCCGGGCCCCACAAAATAATATGTAACGTGTATTTATTATTTAATAAATTAAAATATAACCTAACCCAAAGCCATGATTTTCCGAAAATTTGTATCTGGCCCCACCAACAAAAACGATCACGAGTCGCCACTGAGTATAGGTAATATCGAGTTCCTAGTCCTATCAGAGACGGACGAAAAACAAAACAATAAAACGTAGGTCATGTGTTCAAGTTGAGCACGTAAGAGAATCTTTGGTAGTTCAAAATCGAGAAGAGCAGGCTGGAAAGCCGCTGTCTGATGTTAAAAAATCCTACAATGTATTGTCACCATCTTCTAAATTACATTGTGGACTCTCACCGATGCTACTGCCGCTGAGATCTTCCTGTGTAGTAAAGAGATCGGAACACACATGGTTACTCACCGAAGTGCAATGATGATGGGCCTGTAGAAGGCATTCAGGTAGAAGGCATGCAGCCAGTCCCTCAACCCCAGGTAGTAGCTTGTAGACCAGACAGGTAGTTTTAGATAGGTAGTTTGTAGATATTAAATCAGTTGACTGTAGTGTTTGCACACCAAATCTGCGCTCACTATTAGCAGATAGCAACACTAAAACGAGACATTGACGTAGGGAATCTAACTGACGTAGCTTTGTGTTGTGACTGCGTAGCAACGTTAGTGAACAGAAGAAGAACGACATAAACACTAGACACGAATGGACGTGTTTTGGGTACACTCATGAAATAACATCAAAATAAAGAAATATACAACTATAAGGATGGTGTTTTGTAACTTTTTATACTGTTGAACAAGTTACTAACAAGTTACTATGAATTACTTTCAATTCTTACAAGTTACCTACAAGAATAAAACCCACCCAAAATCAAATCATCAGATCACCCTATAACAGGCCTATCAATAAATCATCATCATCAAGGTGCGTATCCTTTATAGGACGTTGCTCTCTTTGCAGCGCATCTGAAATTCACTCCGTCTCTAGCCAGTTCACCCTCTTCGCCGGTGGTCATATTCACAGAGAGCCATACAGAAAAATTATAATGAGTACAAAGCAAGAGGAAGACCACGCAAAAGATGAAGCGACGGCATCAAGAACAGCCTTACAAAAATGAATATCAGCTTATAAAGTGCCTTAAAACAGACACACACACGATCACTACGCTCCCCACCACAAACTTTTTTTAAAGAAGTAAATGGTGAAAGAAAAGAAGAAGAGAAGAGCCATCTTCTTCTTGGTCTGCCTCTGCGTCCTGGGACCCTGCCCTCTAATATTGTTCTCTCCAGGCCATCGTGACGCTTGATGTGACCAAAGTGTCTAATTTTTCTATATAGTATTTTGTTTATCAATAAATCAATCAATTATATCATTTCTATTTTTGGACGAGTCAATGCATATTTTTTACTTTCTGTAAATACGCCTTTTTTAAAAAATGTATGTAAAGTTAAATGTAAGGCCACAAAATAGAAAGAGTCGACAACTTTGAATACCTTGGGGCATTGCTGACAAATGACAGGAATGCTATAAAAGAAATTAAAAGAAGACTGAGCATTGTTTTGCAAAAACTAAAAGAACTAAATAATCTATGGAAGGGAACTGACATAAGAACAAAAATCATGTGTTTAATAGCCTGCGTTTTTTCCTTGGCAGCATATGGTTATGATCATGAACATTGACATAGCGGCGGAGAAGATCATTAATGCCTTTGAACTTTGAATGTAAATGATACAGAAGAGTATTTAGAATATCATGGACAGAGAAAAGAACAAACGCTTCTGTTCTGCAAGAGCTTGATGTGAAAGAGAGTTGGCTATTACAAAGCATAAAAACAAGGAAAATTAAATATTTCGGACATATCAAACGACATGTGTGCCTCGATAAATTAAGGGGTCAAGGCTCATGGCGGCAACATGTGCCAGTGTTAGCGGAGGAGCGCGCTAACCAAGACCCTGTCCCTACCTCCACTGGTGACCCGGGAAATAGACTCAGGTTCCAGTCTGGCTAAGGGGACCGGGATTGGGAGACCTACATGTAGTGGTAGTAGTGCAAACACGGAAAAGGAATTACAGGGACCCGAAAATCCCTGAACAAGCACGCATCTACTGGCCGATGTCCGATAAAATATGTCCAAGTACATATAATTACGAATCAGCAGCGTACGAGCGTCCGCGATCAAAACAGTGGTGAAATTGCAAACATAGAAAAGCAATGCAGCAGGGGCCGGAAATCCCTGAACAACGCACACATTTCCAGGCCGAAGTCCGCTAAAATAAGCCCAAAAGTTCAAAAGAAGCATGAAACAATAGAGTACAAACGTCCGTGAACAAAAAATAGTGGTGAAAGTGCAAACACCGAAAAACGATGGGCCGGAAATCCCTGAACAACGCACACATTTCCTGACCGAAGACCGTTAAAATATGCCCACGGTAAAAAAATAACTACGAAACAGCAGAGTACGAACGTCCGTGAACAAACACCAACTCCCCACGGGGAGTAAATGACCGAATTTAAGAGAGATGTGTATACCGAGACATAAAGGAAACTCGGTGCCATGGGCACGAGTCAAACTGAGTGTTGGAGCAGTCCCCAGGCAAGGTACATAAAACGGCAGATATGTGAACATGTTGGTCGTATCAGCCTCCCAGCAGATGGGAAAGGCTGCAAGCGAAGAGATGAGAGGTGCATTCTGATCGGCGAAACTTGGAGTCATGAGCGCAAATGGGCAGCGTGCATTGGCACTCCTGATGCACGGTAAATGTGGTACATGAGGTGACGGTGGGACAAGGGAAGATTGCGATAACACTCGTATATGTGGCCGAGCGCAGACTATGATACTGGGTAAAGTTGGCCGAGCGAAAACCCAAAGTTACGTTCTAGCGCCTTACGAAACTGCATTCTCTGAGACAGCCGGGCAGGGTACGATTGTTCACGCAATTAACATCCCCGGAAATATCAGGGCGGGTGATGAACGGCGAGTGCAAAATCTAAAGTTGTGCTGATAGCGCCGAATGAAACGACTCATACATTACGATGTGCGGGGCCCCAGCCCAGGGTTTCCCAGATCAAAGGAAACGACAGAGCCAACGCAAATTGCCTAGTGTCGACCCGAGCGTCCATAAAACGTTCCAGGACTCTGTTCTCTTCGTAGGGAACCACTGCTGCCTTGTAGTTTTGGTTGGGGACAATCAAAGGCTAGCGGAGTAAACCGTAAACAAAACTGGACGGTAGGCAAACCAAGCAGTCCATAAATAAAATAGGTATTGCTGGGCAGAAGACGCTCATCAGCCCGGGAGGGCAGATTATCTAAGGGTCGCTGCCCTGAAAGAAAATAGCAATCTGCTGCCTTGTGGATTCTGGCTGGGGACAGTCAAAGGCTAACGGAGAGCGATCCCAGTAAACGTTGGTTGAAATCGGACACACGGCCGAAAGACAAGCAACTGAGCTCCAATTGGCACTGAAAGTTGTAACGTAGCTACCCATGCTAAGGCTGCATGGACCCAATTTTTTCATGAATATGTTTAATTTAGAATATCGATATGGTGCTACGCCTGTGGAGATCCATCGGGCAGGACGAGTGCCGGGCCCCATGCCTCGAAGGGGCCAGTTTTTTTCCTCCAACTCGGCAAAGCAGCGAGCGAGGTCCACGGGAAAAAGCTACTGGTTCATTACGGCAAAGTACTGGCCAGCGGCGATTAAACTTTGTGCTATGCAATGCCGAAGGTATGCATCCACAAAAAGCAAGCACTCGCAATAAGACTTGCAGAAGACGAAATTGATGTTGCGTGCATATAAGAGACACATCTAAATGCACAACATAGATTCGGGATCAGGGGTTACCAAACCTTCAGACTAGACAGAGAAGGACACAAGGGTGGAGTCCTCATCCTAGAACGGAACGTCATTCCAGCAAAGCAAGTGGATGTAACCACAGAAAGCGCCGGAGCAGCAGAGATCATAGACGTCCAAATTACATGTGAAGAAATGCAGATTTTCTGTATAACTTATACTGCCCAAATGACATCTCGCTGTCACTTGAGCAATGAGTATCACTGATACAGCATGCATGGTGGTCGGCGATTTCAACAGCCACTCAGAAGGGGCTACCTCGAAACGAACAGCAGAGGTGCAGAAGTGAAAGACTAGGAGATAGAGAACAACCTGTTCCTCATCAATGCCCCAGACGACCCGCCAACCTTCTACTAGGGAAGGTGGCATAAAATTAGCACCCCTGATTTGGCCTTCGCAACAAGTGACCTCTCCACAAAAACAGTACGTACGGTCACAAAGCAACTCGGAGATAGTGACCATAGTCAAGCTACAAGTAGACCTAAAATTTGTACCTGAGCCCAAAATGTGATTGCCACGGTGGAACTACAAAAAGTCAATTGAAAACAGTGCGGGCACTGACAGATGCCAATGTTGAACACATCAACATGCATGAAAAGAAACACATGCGATCCGTGGCAAGGAAACTCTCACAAGCAATCCTGAAAGTGGCACGGGAAACCATTCCTAGAGGAGCACGGAAGGATTACAAGCCATACTAGACAGCAGAGGTCCAGAAGCTTGAAAACAACCTTGAATTGGCAAGAAGTGAGGCAGAACAGGCAGTCAGTAACGACCATACCGCTTACAAGGCGGCAGCAGCTAAGTACAAGCTTGAGGTCAAACGATCAGCACGACAGAGTTGGGTTGATAAGACCGAATCCATGAACCTTGATAGGGACGGCCATAAATTGTGGAAGTTAGCAAAAGCGCTGAGTGACGAAAACACCAGACGACCCCCAATAGTCCTCGAACAAGATAAAAGATATCCTCGGAAGGGAAGCCGCAAACATTCTAATGCAAAAATATGCCGACGTCAGCAGAGTAAGCATAGCAAAAGAAAAAGTCGATAAAACAAAGAGAAAGGCTAGAGCCCTCCAAGGCGAGTCAAGAAAAGCTGATAGTCACCTAACGGATACATTTACCAGTAATGAGTTGGAAGAGGCATTAAGGGAGCTGAAGCTCAGAAAGTCGCCTGGAAAGGATGGGATCACCAATGAGATGCTTAAGAACTTGGGTATTAGAGCAAAGGCAGCTCTACTGGCCGTCCTAAATATGTCATGGAGGACAGGCATAGTACCACGAGAATGGAAGGAAGCGATCATGGTACCCATCCTTAAACCAGGCAAAAATAAACTCGACCCGGCGAGTTACAGATAAATAAGCTTTCTAAGCTGCACGGGCAAACTCATGGAACGCATGGTGAACAAACGACTATCTTGGCACTTGGAAAGCAAAGGGCTTCTCATGACACAACAGGGAGGCTTTCGGAAGCACCGATCTACAGAAGATCAAGTAACCTATATCGCCCAGGAAATCGAGGATGGTTTCCAGGAAAAGAAGCAAACACTAGCAGTCTTGGTAGATATGGAGAAGGCGTTTGACAGTCTGGAAGGAAGGGCTAAGGCTGAATCTCCTCAACCTCGGTATTAAGGAAGAATGTACAAGTGGCTTGATAGATACCCAGAGAACAGAACAGTAAGGGTTCAAGTCCAGGGGTACACTAGCAAGAAGGCCACATTAGAGCAAGGAGTCCCCAAGGAGGAGTGCTCTCACCAACCCTGTTTCTAATCTTTGTCAATGACATAGCAACATGCCTACCAAAGCGAGTACACTCTGCCATGTATGCCGACGACTTGGCAATATGGGCGAGGGAAGAGTCAATTCCCATAGCAACAAATCGACTGCAAGAAACCCTAAATAACCTGCAAGTGTGGTCAAAAAAGTGGAACATGAATATAAACCCTACAAAAACAACCTACACTGTGTTCTCCCAGAACAACCAGAATCACAAAATTAGCTTAAAGTCAATGGGCAAAATCTTCCAGAAAGCAAGACCCAACGTAAAAGCGATTACCATAGGCAAATACTCAAATAACTACAGGGCAGAGGCATAAGAACAACGGCCGAAATAATCCTAGGGGGAAGAGGCACCTCTCGCAACAAAATCGTGATATTCACCAATGCTCTATCGGTCATCACGCAATCAAAGGCGTAGGCAAAACAGAGCTGAATGAGCTGAAAGCGACCCTCGATGAACTAGTGCACGCACTCAAACGCATAGTAATTCAGTGGATCCCATCACACTGCAACATAAGTGGAAACGAACATGCCGACAAACTAGCTAAAGAAGGCGGGCGACTACCCAACTGATCTCGAGGTCAGTTATGAGGAAGCCAGAACAACCATCGGCTGGCACTATAGAGAAAATGGACAAAGATCATCCTCACCACAACAACAGCGACGGATACTATGGTCTGTTTCGTAGTGAACAAGTTGCCATACTTCGCCTCCGTACCGGCCATAACAAACTCCGCGCCCACATGTTTCACAAATTTAAAATTGGCACAACTAGCCTGTGCCCCTGCAAAAGGCGGACATGACGGCAGAACACGTTCTGCAAGATTGTCAACTGATAGCAGGTATAAGAAAAGAAACCTGGCCACATAACACAGAGCTTCGCGAGAAGCTGTACGGAGGAACGGAGTCCCTTAAAACCACGGTAAAATTCATGATAAAAGTTGGTTCATCAGTCTAGGCCGGGATCGCGAGAGAGAGATAAATTAATTTGGGAAGGAATGGTGCCTGGAAGAAGAACGAGAGGAAGACCTAGACGACGATGGGCAGGATGGCATTGATGATCTGAGAATGACTGCTGCTGACGCCGGCCAACTTGCACAGAACAGAGTTTTTCAGGAATACTGTCATTGTAGCAAAGTTCCGGAAGGGACAAGCTACTTGATGATGATGATGTAGAGTTAGCCCATCGCACAGCCCATGACCTGTACTAACAGTAAGTCACATTTAGTCTGAAATCTTTCCTTTGACCTGTCTGGCTTGTGTAACCCTGTCAGTGACAATGTTCCTGCTGACATAGCTCTTCTGGTCATTTAGGTACGCAAGCGACCACCACCCCTTCCATTACAAGGTAGTGGCCTTTATAGGAGTGAGGGGACGGCTAACTTAATGTACACTTAACTACAAGATGGAATCCTGTTTTCATTTTTTTTAACCATGCCTTTTATATTACCACTTTGGGCTGAAAATGTTACTTATGTGTTAAGTATCATACATTGATTTGATTGATTTGATTTGATTGATTGATTGGTTGGTTGATTTGATTTGATTGATTGGTTGATTTGATTGATTTGATAGATTTGATAGATTTGATAGATTTGATAGATTTGATTGATTTGATTGATTGATTTGATTGATTGATTGATTTGATTGATTTGATTGATTTGATTGATTTGATTGATTTGATTGATTTGATTGATTTGATTGATTGATTGATCGATTGATTTCGTTGATTGATAGATTTGATTGATTTGATTGATTGATTGATTGATTTGATTGATTTGATTGATTGATTGATTTGATTGATTGATTGATTTGATAGATTTGATTGATTGATTGATTGATTGATTTGATTGATTTGATTGATTGATTGATTGATAGATTTGATAGATTTGATTGATTGATTGATTTGATTGATTTGATTGATTGATTGATTGATTGATTTGATTGATTGATTGATTGATTGATTTGATTGATTTGATTTGATAGATCATCATCAGTGCACTTCGGTGAGTAACCATGTGTACTCCGATCTATTTGTTTTAACACCGGAAGATCTCAGCTGCAAAGCACGAACTCCGTAGCACCTGCGAGGGTCCCCGATGTAATTTTGAAGATGATGAAGATACTTTGTAGGAATTTTATTTTTAATCTTTTTTCCTATC
This sequence comes from Arion vulgaris, assembly GCA_020796225.1. Taxonomy (NCBI): domain Eukaryota; kingdom Metazoa; phylum Mollusca; class Gastropoda; order Stylommatophora; family Arionidae; genus Arion; species Arion vulgaris. Next base: position 18,753,195 of record CM036775.1, read on the forward strand.
GAATTTTGCCCAGACAGCGGCTTTCCAGCCTGCTCTTCTGTATTCTGAACTGTCAAGGTCTTTTTACGTGCTCAAATTGAACACGGAACCTACATTTTATCGTCCGTCTCCGATAGGACTAGGAACTCAATCTCACCTACACTGAGATCTGGGATCTCTTGAAAAATATCCAAACTGATCCACGAGGGAGCAAACCGGTATTCTATGGCACGAGGGCCGAGCACTTAACCTCTTCATTACGAAGACGAACTTCAATGAAGATATCACCTGACAAGAATGACCTGGTATCGCATACCACAGAGAGCAACACAGAACAAGTATAATGAGTACAAAGCAAGAGGATGACCACGCAAAAGTTGGAATCGACGGCATCAAGAACAGCCTTATTTTATTTTTAATCTTTTTTTCTAACGAATTCAACCGGGTCGGGTTGAAGCCCAATGTCGTCACACTGCTACCGGGTCGGACTGAAGCCCCGTGTCGTTGTACTGCTACATGGTCCGGTTGAAGCCCAGTGTCGTCACACTGCTGGCGAGTTGTAAGCCCAGTGTCGTCACACTGTTACCGTGTCGGGTTGAAGTCCAGTGTCGCCACACTGCTACCCGGTCGGACGGAAGCCCAGTCTCATCATTCTACTACCGAGATGTAGTCCAGCCAAACAGAACATTCAACTAATCTATATTTCATCGAGACAAAATATATACAGAAACAATTATACACACAAACCCGTATACAACTTTAGCGAAACAATTATACACACAAACCCATATACAACTGTAGCGAAACAATTATGAATATATATTGTTCACCCTGTTTTGTTTTTTACATACATACCATCAGGGGCGGCGCGTCATTAAGAGCTAGTGGGTCCCGGCCCCACCAAAATCGAAAGGGAATAACTTCCCGGAATAGTAAATACTAAAAATACCATGATTTTTCAGAAAATTTGTGTTTGGCCCCTCCAAGAAAAATTACCACTAGCCGCCACTGCATACCATTAAACTTTGAACTTTGTCCTTTCGTTTCTATATGCACTAATTGTGTTCCCATGAAACTGGCATTACAAGCCCAGTTGTTTAGTCATATTATAGTCATATATATGACCTTTTTCGTCTTTAAAGACGGTCAATTGGCAAGTGTTTTACTGTGACAACTTCTGAGTTTTCGCTTTTCTCTCTTGTCGTTCAGCTCGTACATAAGTCTTTTCTCAAAAGATTCTGCACCCTTTCGTAATTTGGCTTTCCACACAACTCTGTCATCAGCTAGTCCTTCCCATGTGCTGGGACCTATAGAAAAGTTTTTCATTGAGGTTTTGCAGTCATCTTTATATCTGAGCAGTGGTCTGCCTGGTGCCTCTTCCCCCCGAAAGTTCACAGAACAACATTTGTTTTGGTATGCGGCTAGTTTCCATTCTTCTCACATGTCCCAACCATCTTAGTCGTCTACTGCTGAGCATGCCCATGATGGAAGGCAGTTTTGCACGTTGCAGTACTTCAGAGTTGGTTATCTTGTCGTACCACCTGATGTTCATAATCTTGCGGAGACATCGAAGGTGAAAGATGTTAAGTCTCCTCTCGTGTCTTGAGTAGGCTGTCCATGTTTCTGAGCCATATAGTAAAGAACTAATTACACAGTCTCGATATATTTGGATCTTCGTCTGCAGTGTCAGTTTTGTGTTGTCCCAAGCTCGCTTTGATAGTATGCCGAATGTAGTAGCCGTACTTCCTACACGAGCGTTGATTTCTTCATCAAGAGAAATTCTGGCAGTGACCATGGACACAAGATAGCATAATTTGTGAACTGGTGTTAGATGGTTGCCATTTAAAGTGATATTTGATGTGTTACCTCCTTGACATAATACAACTGTTTTGTTTCTATGTAACTGTTGCTTTTCATGTTGTGCCCGAGCCGAAAGCAAAGATGAAGTGTCGTCTCTCTTTGTGCCTAGCCTGGGCAACTGATATGGAGAATGTGCCTTTATATTATATTCATGGTGTATATATATATATATATATATATATATATATATATATATATATATGTTATAGATGCTGGCGTGGATAGGACACACTGAGAAAACCAGTGTGGAAGAACGGTCTATTCCTGAAATCCACTGGGACATCGAAAAAAAGGGAGACCTAGAAATACATGGAGACGAGATTTGGAGGCGGAGATCAATAATATAAAGAAGAGCTGGAGGGTGCTGCAGGAAATAGCTAGAGATATGAAGACTTGGTATGAGTTGGTTGAGGGCCTATGCCCAATCCGGGTTAAAAAGGCAGATATATATAGATCGGTGATCATGTCTATTCACAACTGTCGGATTCCTAATGTTGTATGTAAGAAATATGTTCAGGCCAGTTTCAATATCAACATTTTAACACCCGTATTGTTCCGGGTTCACATGGGGAGCAAAGAATAGTAATACTGCAACCTTCAAGGCATGTCGTAAGAGGCGACTGATGTAGGGACCATTGGAAACTACCCTAGTAAATAAAAAACCTCCAAAGAAATCCGATGTACTGGCCTACTTGTAGGCGCATAAATAACACAGCGTACAATCGCTATTAGGCTCAGATCACATACAAATCACAAAGAGCGGTTTAACAAGTTGTGGATATGGAGCGTTCGAAGAAGAAGAATTTCCCTGTTTCGTTCCAATTATCCCCCATCTTTCTCTCTTTTTCTGTATTTGTCTTCACTCTTTCCCGTTCTCTCTGAGGTTTTTTTTCTCTGTCTCTTTTAAAACTTGTTTTAATATTTGTTTTTAAACTTTTTATTTCTCTCTCCTTTTCTTTTTTTTTCTGTCTAGCTTTCTTTTTTTCAATTTCTTGCCTGTGAGTCTTACTCTATCTCACACTCTTTCTCTTTCTTTATTTCATCTCTTTTCTTGTCTGTCTCTTTTTCAATGTTTATTTGTGCCTCTTTTTCTGTCATCCTAGTTTTTTATTCCTGTCTCTTCACTCTCTCTCTTTTTTATCAATCTATTTTCCTTTCCACCCTTCTCTTTCTTTCTTTTCCTTTTATCTATTTCTTTCCCTGTCTCTCTCTCTCTCTCCTTCTCTCTATATCTTTCTGACTCTTCATAATATTGTGGTTTTTTTTAATTTGTGTTTGTTTGTCTCTCTCTCTCCTTACTTTTGTCTGCTTCTCCGTTTCTCTCTGTTTGCTTTCTCTGTCTCTTTCTCTTGCTCTCTCTCATTCCGACTCCATTTTTTCTATGTATGTCTCTCTCTTACCCATTTCCTCTGTCTACGTCTGAATCTTTCTTTCTTTTCGTTTTTTTTTCTTTGTGTCTCTTTCATTCTTTCTCTCTCTCTCCTTTCGACTCTTTCTTTCTCTCCGTTTCTTTTATCGCTGTATCTTTACCTCTCATTATATTTCTTTCCCACTTTCTTTCTTTAGTACTCAATCTCTCTCTCTCACTCTCTCACTCACTTTTTGTACCTTTCTTATTTATTTACACTATATTTTTCAACAGTCACAATATAATTTATTACTTTCTGAATTTAATGAGTTTTTTAACCTCTTTTCCTGACGTTCTGGCTGCTCTGCTGAACTGCTTGCCAATTACAATTTTGTTTTAAAAATAATGATCAATGGAAAACGAAACAAAGTTTGACAGAAAGACAGTGGCGATTCGTAATTGTTTTTTGTTGAGGGTCAGACAAAAATTTTCGGAAAAATCATGTCTTTGGGGTAGGTTATAATTTATTTTTAAAAATAATAAATACATTTTTAGAGAAACGTTTGTATTTGATCGTCCATTTTTTTTTTAATTTGTCACTCCTGTTGTTCGTTTGCTTGATAAAGGCCTTGTTAGTCGAAACGTTGCTGTATTTTGTCATTGTTTTTGTAATTTGTAAATATTCAATTCAAATGTTGTGTCAATTTTAATATAGGTTCGCGAGAGTTGGAAAATGACTAAAGATATAGAAACCAAGTTGAATGCATTTGAAAATAGACGTTCAGTTTTGTGTCCCAAGCTCTGCCCAGTCATGTGTCCCAAGTTCTGCCCAGTCTTGTATCCCAAGCTCTGCCCAGTCTTGTGTCCCAAGTTCTGTCCAGTCTTGTGTTCCAAACTCTGCCCAGTCTTGTATCCCAAGCTCTGTCCAGTCTTGTATCCCAAGTTCTGCCCAGTCTTGTGTCCCAAGCTCTGCCCAGTCATGTGCCCCAAGCTCTGCCCAGTCTTGTGTCCCAAGCTCTGCCCAGTTTTGTCTCCCAAGCTCTGCCCAGTCATGTGCCCCAAGCTCTGCCCAGTCTTGTGTCCCAAGCTCTGCCCAGTTTTGTCTCCCAAGCTCTGCTCAGTCTTGTGTCCCAAGCTCTGCCCAGTCATGTGCCCCAAGCTCTGCACAGTCTTGTGTATTCACGTCAAGCACATTCAAGTAACTCTTTGTTCTTATGTAACGAAAGATGGAAGTCTGAGGTCGATTGTTGTTTCTGACACTGACACTATGCTTTGAAGATCCAGATGCCCGGTGTTGCCGGGCTGCGGAGCAAAGAATAGTAGCCCTAAGCCACTGCGGCCTACAAGACATGTCGTTGAGGTAGGGGCCTTGGGAAGCTACCCTAGTAAATAAAAGAAGAAAAAAAACAGTTTTATGATGTATCTTCTTCTTTGCGTTCGTTCTTTACAACCAATTTTAATCACTCTTTGTGATATGTTTGATCTTTGTCAAGAACGTGTATACGTTGTACATTGGTTTGGTAGGCCCCTAAACGCATAGACTTCTACACATTTAGGACATGTGCATCCGATTTCAGCCAAACCTCCTTAGTCGCCTCCTACGACATGCGTGGCAGGTAACAGTGATTCTGTTCTTTACACCCCAAATTTGGGCCCCGGTAACCACTAGGGCGAGTATTTATCTACTAGTTATCTTCTGTTTCTACTTCTATTGTCGTCACGCTGCTACCGGGTTGTTGCCCTGTATAGTTTTTTTTCCTGTTTTTGTTTTGTGCTGTTCTAATGGCATGTGTGATAGTTATTTGTGCTATATTAGTTATCTGACAAATAGAAATATCGATTCTGGAATCGATCTACCAGTTACATAACAAGTACAAATATCGATTGTAGTTAGCTGTTTCTAGCTTCGCGCGGTTCCAAGCCCAGATTGAAAAGGAGGAAGACTTGTGCGTGAGACCAGCTACGACACCACAAGTAATTATAATAGTTACAGAAATTTGCAAGAAAGTACACATTACTGGTAAATGACCAGGCAGGTATTGCACCTAGTAATAATAGCCGTCCATCGCAAGTGATGATAACAGCAGTCTCAGACGTGTGCTGCTGCACCTCTCTGGTGTGTGCGCAGGTGATTGGAGAGTCCAATCCTAGAACACAATCCCATACTACAGGTGGGGTATATATGATGAAGGTTAGATATGTGGGTGTTAGGTGTTCTGTCTTTAGGCACAGCTCGTTTTCTCTGTGCCTCAGCTGCATGACGATTCTCAGCTATGCGAGTTCCTCTTGTGTTGTTACAGCGCCACATTTGGCGATCTTGCGCCAGGGATTACCAGGACGTGATGTCTATATCGAAGCATTTCAGAGACAGAGTGTCTTTAAAGCTGTTTTTCTGTCCACCAGCAGAACGTCTGCTCCCTTCAAGCTCGCCATTCATCAACTGTTTGGGGATGCGTTTATCAGGCATAGGGTATACTATTCCTGCCATTTCACATTTCGAGACCCTAGTGTGCATCGACAAGTCCTTATGTGGTCACCAGTTGGGAAAAGAAAACGTGGAAGACCAAAGACCATTCTTCGAAGAACCATCCAACAAGAAAGTAAACTATTGGGATGTAAAACCATACAAGATCTCCAACTGTTAGCAAAGAACCGTATCACATGGAGATCTAAAACCTCTGCCCTATGTGCCGCCTTTGGCACGAAAGGAACAAACTAGTGTATATGAGGTCAGAGGGTTAAGAGGTTGAATGTGGGATGGAACCCACATCCTTCTTGTGTCCGAGTTAATAGGTGAACACGCATGCATTACGCTAATCCGCCCCAGCACATGTTGGTGAGGAATTAACAGGAAACGAAGCCCGTCTGCCCAGCGTGTTCGTAGCGAGTTGGACTACGGGTGACTATCCCTCTGTATGTGCGGGTTCAATTCCGCGGGATGGCAGAAAAAGCCACAGATTCCCAGATTTACGGTGTTCGTGGCACCGAACCGAAGGGTTACGATGTCCATGGCACCGAGCCGAAGAGCTGAAAAGTTCAAGTGCTTCTGGAACGAAAAAACAAACAGGATACGAACTGGGCAATTTGGCGTTAAGTGAGTTGAGATGGAGTGAAACAGATAAAAATGTGATTGACGAACTAATCTTCAATTATCCAGGGGGAGAGGATGTGAAATATATGGAAGGAGTGAGCATAATGACGATGACATCTAGATCAGCGGTTCCCAAACTTTGCATTACTGCGGATTCCCTTTTAAATACATTTTGCTGCTCAGACCCCAATTGTTTCTATAAATGAAATCTTCTAGCGATGGAGTTCAAATGATCTTTTATTTTGTCCTGTCAGACATTTAAACAACAATCTGGTCCAAGTCTTTTGATTTCACAGCGGAACTAATTTACCACATGTTTTTAACAATTTATTTTTCCGTTTGAAATGTCAAAGATCATAATATTTCTTCAAAGCGTTTGAGGACCGTCTGTGAGTACCTCGTGGACCACCGGGGTCAGACCCCAATTTGGGAAACGTTGATCTAGAGCATAGATTCCTAAACTTTTTCGGTCCACCGCCCACTTTGCACAAAATAAACTTTGTAACGCCTCCCTCCACATTTTAACAGTTTGCCAACGCCCCCTCCCACATATATACATGCTCTATTTTCTCTTTGACATAGAAAATTGTTATATATTTCTGTTAGGGAATGCTAACCCGAAACAAATGCTTGCAGAAAACGGATGCACCAGGCCGTAAGGCGCATAACATGGTGCAACGACCCTCACAATGAGGAATGGGATGACGGATTCTACGGTCACCAATCTGCCTCGGAGATTTAGCCATGCAGTATGGATGTCAGACTTACCATCACGGGGGTGACCAAAACTTACTGCGGGACGAGGCCAGCACAAACGGGGAAACAGAAATCATAGGAATTATATCCTACAGAACTTCCCCAGTATGCAGACTTGACAAGAAAGAGGTGGCCCACTTACACAAGCGTCCAAGACAAACTGTATGGCGTGGCTGATAATCTGAGGCAGACGGCTGCCTTTATTAGAGAATCCTAAATCCCAATCTATTGAGAACGCAGAAGAATAAGATATATTTCTGTAATACATGGTCAATTTTCAAATGATTATATGCATGAAATAGAAAATTGATGACAAAATGGATCATGTAAGACGGGATAGACGGTGAATTAAAAAGCAGAATTAAAGTTTAATGATTATTCAATCCCAAAATCACGGAAATAATTTATTTTAAAATATGTATTATTCATTTCTTCTTTAAGGAGCCACCGACCCCTAATCGCCTGAACATCATCCACATTCTTCTGAACCCACTTTGGCCCCCTGGAACGCTTCAGCGCCCCTGAGGGGGTATCGCCCCTTTGGAAAACGCTGAGTCTAGAGTATCAAAGATCATGCTAGAGTCAGAATCTTCCTCAAGTCGTGTAATTAGAACTTGCACTATCAACAGATCTGTTAGAATGATAATAATATTGCAATTATCGGGCAGACCCATAGCTCCCTCAACTGATGTCGAAGGTTATGCATACTGATGATTAATGTGGCTCGCTGGTTAAACACACTCCTTACTCTGCCTCTCAGGCGGTTCCTGTTTGTGGTTAAAACCGGAGTACAGCAAAATTGTATTTTATATCCGCTATTCGAAGTGGTCATTGACTGTGTCAAACCATAGCGAGGCTCTAGCATAGCTAGATATGCTAGAGCCTGAATAAAAACAACGATATTCACCATGTCGTTTTGACACATCCCCTTCCCCCTTTCTGAACTCTTCAAGGAGAAGCTACCAATGGAACTGAAATTCGTGGCATATCCTTTACAGGACTTAGCTATCAATCGCAGTAAACAAGTCGCTGATTTTCTAGACAACATTTATACGTTTAGTAGTTTGCCATTGCTTTCTGAACGGTGCGGTCTATTTTTACCGTTCGAAAAATCAACGGACACGAATTTGCTTCCAAATTGGCCGCCGCGGTATTTAAACCTGGTACGCTTGAGTTTGTAATCAACTCACTACAGACGCGACCAAGGAAATGAAAATCGTGTCATATCCTTTACAGGACGTAGCTATCAACCACAGTAAACGAGTCGCTCATTTTCTAGGCACCACTTATACGTTCAGTAGTTTTTGGGGGCTTTCTGAACGGTAAGGTCTATTTTTACTTTTTGTAAAATTTTCACGTAAACGAACTTGCTTTCAAACTTGCTCACCGCGATGTTTGAACCAGGTTTGGGTTGTGATCGAACTCACTACCGCTGGAGCTACAGACGCTCACCAAGCTAAGGGAACTAAACATTAATAATCAAGAGGCGCGAATAAAATGTGGTTATCTAACTTGATGTAATTTTACACGAAGAAGGAACACTTCGCTTTTTAAACTTTAACACTTTCACGCTGTAATTTTCGTCCGAGTAGTTACCGGGGCTCAAATTAGGGTGAAAAGAAAGAACCACTGTTACCTGCCATGCATGTCGTAAAAGGCGACTAAGGAGATTGAGGGTGGGGCTAGCTACCTCACCCAGTAAAAACACTAGATATCTACATAAACCACAACCAGGAAAATTCATAGCTCACCACACGAGGAGGAAGAAGGACTCTGCAAGGAGGTGATCTGGAAAAGATGGCCTTGGATAGGCGGGCTTGGAAGGCCTTGGTTGTAGACCTATGCCTCCCTAGGGGCGAAGAAGAAGACACTGTAATTGTGTTTACCCCCAGACGCATTTACATTGCAAAGTGTACTGAATTATCCTGTATATTGACTTTGCATTATCTTGAATCATCTACGAGCCAGTATGTCCGTTAAGAAGGGCGAAGGAGTTAAGACTACATCAAGTGATATACACTCTGCTTGTTCTACTTCTTTGCATTCGTTCTATCTTCTTCTTCACACGCTTCATATCGACCACTTGTTAACCACTCTGTATGATTTATATGTGATCTGAACCTAAAAGCGATTGTGTGTAGTGACAGTTATGCACCTACAAGTAGACCAGCACATCCCATTTCTGCGATGCTTTTTATTTACTAGGGTAGCTTCCCTATGTCCTATATCAGTCGCCTTTTACGACATGTCTTGTAGGTTGACAGTGGTACTATTCTTTGCTTCCCTTGCGGGTCCAGTCACTACACGGGTTGTTTGTTTTATCAACCAAGTTAACCACTCATTTTCATCTGTGGGACTTGAATCCAGAAAGCATTGGCCTCGGTTCATAAGCAAATTTACATGTAGGACAGGCGGAACTGAAAAGTTTCGACCTAAGGAAATGCTTAAGTACGTCTGGCCTGACGGTCCCTTACATTTTTCGTTCTTTTTGCACTGTCTGCTCTCTCTATTTAAAAAAGGGTTTAAAAACCAAAGGATTGACTTCATTGCACCGGGTTTTACCCCATACGGCTCGGTCCTCTCAAATCAAACAAATATTTACTCTGATATCAAACAAATATTTTACTCTTGACATCAAAACAGATATTTTACTTTGACATTAAAGAAATATTTTACTCTTTACATCAAAACAAATATTTTACTTGATATCAAACAGATATTTTACTCTTGACATTAAAACAAATATTTTACTCTTGACATCAAAACAAATATTTTACTCTGATATCAAAACAAATATTTTACTCTTGACATCAAAACAAATATTTGACTCTGATATCAAAAGAAATATTTTACTCTTGACATCAAAACAAAAGTTTCCAGATGACAAAGAAAATATAACAACGATCAAGAAGAAACTTAAGAAGTTTATTTTGTAAAAGAAATGCATAATATGTTGATGAAATTTCTCCACTTACAAAAAAAAAATTGCACAGAAAATTTAAACAAAGAAATGGGTAACACAAGGATTCAGCACAAAATTATGGAAAAAGAATAGAAGACTAATGATGGTCTGACAATTTGTGATTATGCATATTCCATATGTCAGTTGTATTATCGTCTAACAAATATTAAGTATGTTTTAGCATGCGGACACATGTCACTTCTATTAAGTTCGCATTGATGGATGTTGTATACAAAACAAATAATGCAACATATTATAAAACAGCATGTTGCTAAAATGTACAGGCACCACAAAATAACATTTGTATTGAAAGAAAAGACACCTAAAGCTGCACAAGAAGATGATGGAATTATTATGCTAAGATATAACAACAGGACATAGAAATAGAACAGTAAAACAGGACAGCTCCCATGCGAGAGATCTGGGTTCAATCCCCAGTACGGGTAAGGAGTGTTTTCTCCGAAAGTATAAAGAAAAACCAAAATCTGAACAGTTTTGTGGCGACTACACCACCCTAAGAAGTGGTAACACTGGCAGCAACCATAGTTTAATACTACAAATGTCACTGTCTACTTTCAGCTTAACTCTCTGTAGACTAGGGCAAAAGCCATGTTTTTAGAATTAAAAATGCTCTTTTGTGGCTCCTGGTAAAAAAGTTTCAAACCCAAAGCCATGTAGTGTGGCGTTTGGTCCACAATGAGTTAATGTGCAGCTCACGGAAAGTGGTGGAGTGTTTGCGTATCTCCATGATCCGGAAAGCTTTGCTGACAAGAGCTTTGCTCCTGGTAGGGGTACCCATGTCAGGCAGGTTGAAGGGTAGAGAGCAGATAAAATATGATCTGGTGCTCCAGGTTAGGCGAGGGTTGACCACCCACTCCTGTAAAAAATATTGGAAACAAGAAATACGTCTGTTGCATCTGGTGGAGGGAGAGAGGTAAAACAGGCAACTAGTTTCATAAAGGAGGAGATCAAACCAGCGACTAACCCTCTATCACTCAAATCCACATTTGTTACAGCGGATGTGTAAAGGCCTGGATGTGCAAAGAAAACACTGGGAAGAAGTGTGGAAAGAGTTAAAAGTTTGTGGCCTGACATTGGAAACAATTGTTAGAAAGATGGCAGAACGGCAATCTCTTGTTGAAGTCTTACATGTTTAACCAGCGGTTCCCAAACTGGGGATCCGCGAGGTATTCACAAGGGGTCCTCAAGCACTTGAAGAAATATTATGATCTTTGGTGATTTCAAACAGAAAAAGAATTTGTTTAAAACATGTCTAAAAACAGTGGTTAACTAGTTCTGCTGTGAAATCAAAGGACCCGGACCAGACTGGAGTCTAAATGTCTGACAGGAGAAATTGAAAGATCATTTGAAGTTTTCCCCACTGTTAGAAATTGGAGCCAGCTTGACTGCTGGTGTGGCGTAATAATAACTCTATCCATAGAAGATTTTCATATATAGCAATTTTGGGGGGTCAGCAGTAATGCAAAGTTTGGGAACTACTGTGTTTTTGTTTTTTACATTTTTTTTCCAGAAGCACTTGAGCTTTTCAGCTCTTGGCTCGGTGCCATGGACATCGTAACCCTTCGGTTCGGTGCCACGAACACCGTAAATCTGGGAATCTGTGGCTTTTCTGCCATCCGCGGAATTGAATCCGCACACACAGAGGGATAGTCACCTGTAGTCCAACACGATACGAACACGCTGGGCAGACGGGCAACTGCTGTGTTAAACTATACACAGTGAGGGTGTAGATATATGGAAAGAACCAAATACTAGTGAACAATGATGACTAACATAGCGGAAGGATGAGTGAGATGTTAAGACCTTTGAGTGTTGCTTTATTTTGGTTGCGGTTGCTACTGCATTTAGTATAGCAAGGCGTGTCTTTTTCTGGAATGCACAGGAAAAGTGATAAAGAGGAAGACCAACAAACTCACAAAGAAGAGAACTGGAAACAGATACTGAGGTGACTAGAATGCTTTTGATAGGATAGCACTGGACTTGGCTGATGCTACAAATAAGAAAATTGAGAGAAATTCCAGAGGCCTGTTACAATGGCAAAGTTTTGCTCAGGACAAGCTATTTGATGATGAGCACAGTACAGAAAAGAATGACAAATATTTGTTGAGGACCTGTGCTTCAGAGGGAGCTGACATTATTATTATTATTACAAATTCTTTGTAAAATATACTTCACATGCAAGGACTCAATGCATGTTATCTTCAATTCACCAGCAAAAAGTACTAAAAAGAATTATCTGGTTATTTAAGCATAAAAACAGTAAAAACTAGATCGTATCATGGGTACCACAATAGGAATCTGAATACATAAACAGCATTTACTAGACGTAACGTACACTACAACAGGAATCTAATAACATAAACAGCAAGTCCTAGACGTAACAATTTACTGGGGCCGTTGTTGTATCTGAACCTCAGTTGATGCTTCACAAGATCTAAAAGGGCAGGTTTCGGTATTAGTGCATGTCGTCTATAGAAGTTTCTAACCTCCAGAAGATTACGAGGAGTTACTGTCCTGGGCATGAGGGTGTTTGCGGTAATGAGAGAGTGGACAGACTTGCATCAACAGCATTGATTGTTAGGAGTTGAAGATGGATTAGGGGGATTTTCTTCGGTCTTTTCGCGACTGTCTGTTGGATGAGGACACTAAAATAGATGTTGAATCGATCCAGCGATTTAGGCAGTTTGGAGTTACCTGTTGTACAAGTGAAATTGGATGCCTGAGAGAGGAGTGTGTTTAATCATCGAGCCACTGGAACCATCAGTATGCATACTCTTCGATATCTGTTGGGAGACCGAGCAGCTATGGGTCTGCCCGAGTGCAATGACTTCGGTTTAGTAACCAATAACGCACACCACAAAAGGAATCTGATTACATAAACAGCAAATACTAGATCCTATCATGGGGTACCACAACATAAACAGCAAATACTAACTGGACACTATCAGGTCAGGTTATCTTATAGGATCGATGTCATGGCACATTGGGCATTCCCATGCATGCTGTTCTCAGCTGCAGTAACCATCCCAAAGTCCATTTGCTCACTGTATCCATGAGAAGTTCATTAGTACACATTCTCTCTCTACCACGAAGACGACTCCATCTGGCATGTGTCACAATCAGGCGGTAGTAGGTGGTACATGAACTCCGCAGCACTTGGCACCGCTCGATGTAATTGTGAGGATGGTAAAAAGTTATGAAAGCATTTTAGTTAAATCTTTTTTAAATGAAATTTGACAGGGCAGCGACTTTCCAGCCTACCCTTATAGATTTTCAACAGCCAAGTTTTACGTGCTCAACTTAAACACAGGATCCAAGATTTATTGTCCATCTCTGATAGGACTAGGAACTCAATCTCACCTACATTGAAATCAGGTATCTGGAAAAATATCTTGATCCTCTGCATGATGAGCGAACCGAGTACATTTGGAGCAAGAGGCAAGCACATTACCTTCACGCCACAGAAACCCCCTAGAGACATCTCTTACAAAACAAAAACAAACTACATACACATCAAGCAACACACAGATTTTCAAGCAGATTGAAATCAAAGTTTGCAAAATAAAAACAAATTACTAAATATTCATTACATTTTCCCAAAATAAAATCCATCAACGAATGGCAGAAAAAAATTACTGCTTTGTTGTATAACAACGAATCATTCATATGTTGTTAGGTTGACAAGGGAAGCAAAGAAAGGAAGCACTACAGCCTACAAATTTGTTATTTCTTGATGAAGTTCACTACTGATGCTATACCCACTTTTTTCTTGATGTTTTCACTTCTAAATCGGTCTTTTATTGATACCCCTAGCACTCTGTGTAGACACTTCCCCTCTGAAAGGGAAGCACTACAGCCTACAAATTTGTTATTTCTTGATGAAGTTCACTACTGATGCTATACCCACTTTTTTCTTGATGTTTTCACTTCTAAATCGGTCTTTTATTGATACCCCTAGCACTCTGTGTAGACACTTCCCCTCTGAAAGGGAAGCACTACAGCCTACAAATTTAGTTATTCTTGATGAAGTTCATGCTGATGTTATACCCACTTTTTCTTGATGTTTTCACTTCTAAATCGGTCTTTATTGATACCCTAGCACTCTGTGTAGACACTTCCCCTCTGAAAGGGAAGCACTACAGCCTACAAATTTGTTATTTCTTGATGAAGTTCACTACTAATGTTATACCCACTTTTTTCTTGATGTTTTCACTTCTAAATCGGTCTTTTATTGATACCCCTAGCACTCTGTGTAGACACTTCCCCTCTGAAAGGGAAGCACTACAGCCTACAAATTTGTTATTTCTTGATGAAGTTCACTACTGATGTTATACCCACTTTTTTCTTGATGTTTTCACTTCTAAATCGGTCTTTTATTGATACCCCTAGCACTCTGTGTAGACACTTCCCCTCTGAAAGGGAAGCACTACAGCCTACAAATTTGTTATTTCTTGATGAAGTTCACTACTGATGCTATACCCACTTTTTTCTTGATGTTTTCACTTCTAAATCGGTCTTTTATTGATACCCCTAGCACTCTGTGTAGACACTTCCCCTCTGAAAGGGAAGCACTACAGCCTACAAATTTGTTATTTCTTGATGAAGTTCACTACTGATGTTATACCCATTTTTTTCTTGATGTTTTCACTTCTAAATCGGTCTTTTATTGATACCCCTAGCACTCTGTGTAGACACTTCCCCTCTGTCGTAACTAGTTCTCTTCGGTCATATGATGTCAACATCCAGTTTTGAAACTGATAGTATACTGCTGGGAGAACGACTGTGTTGTACAATGTTCTATTAGTGCCCATGAATTGGTGCCATTTGTTCTATGGATTGATTTGTTTAACTTTTTCTACGCCGATCGCAGCACACTGTATCACAGCGTACTCCGTTGAACACCATTCACTGTGTCATTCGAGTTGTTTCCCTTATACAAGTCTTTCTAGTTTTACTTCTATATTGTCCAACATTGAATGTATATACAATATTTCAAGCGAACGAAAGGAAGGATAGGTTGTTCAGTTTTCTTCAAATTAGTATATAATAAGATATATATGTATATGTTTATTTAATGACCAGTCGTTACGATTGGAAAAAAATTACTGTTTTTGCGCCTTGAATTAACTGTGTACAACTAAGGAAATAATTGCGTACAGAAAGAGTTAATTTTATCTATGTTGGATTTCGTAATAAAACATTTCACATATAACAAACACATCATTACAAAATTAATGAAATTCAATTTGCTTTGGAAAAATTTAAAAAAAAACATTTTTAGGGACGCTAGTTATAATCAATTAGTGCAATGTTTCTGTTACATACAAACAGGAATAATGCAAGCATGCAGAAAAAGGCTAGTTCAACAAGGATGCTCCTGTTTGCGGTGTGATGAGAGGATATGATCAAAGAGATGTGCTGTGTCTGAGCACGTCTCATCCTACTTGCATCCTTTCTCTAAAAATTCTTGGTATACAAGATCTGAAAGATCGTTGGCTTGCATGTCTATCATTCCTTCTCTGATTTTGTCCAACAGTGCTCTCTTTGAGGTTGCGTACAGCATGTTCGACTTGGTTGAGGCATTAGGGGGACACCTTTAGAAGAAAAACAAAAAAAGTCATATTTAATAAACATTGTCAAACCTTTATAAAAAACACCAAAAAAAAGACATTTAATTAAAAAAACTTTTAGAAGAAAAATAAAAAAACTAATATTTCATTAAAACAATTGTTAAACCTTTAGAAGCAAAACAACATCGTATTTAACACACATTTTAAACATGTGATCATCCGTGTGTTGCCGGGGCTTGCAGGGGGATCAAAGAATAGTAACACTGTGACAAGGCATGTAAGAAGCGACTGAGGTAGGGGCCTAGGAAAGCTACTCTAGTAAATAAAGGCGTCGCAGAAATCGTATGTGCTGGCCTACTTTTTGGCACATAACTGACACAACGTCAATCGCTCGTAGGCTCAAATCATATACAAATCACAAAGAGTGGTTAACAAGTGGTTGATATGGGTTGTTCGAAGAAGAAACATAAATAGTTTGTGGTTGGCATCTCATGCCTACTCTCATGTTTTTATACTCTGTGACTCCATGAGTATGATTTGAAAATGACTGGGAATGACAGTCACTATATAAAATATATATGACTAATTACTATTTGATATTTGTTTGAATTGATACTGATACAAGTGATAGGTGTGGTAATTTTTAAACTTTGTATTCCTCATATTTCATTTGGTTCCATTTAACTAAAACTAACTAAAACTTTGCTAGCAGCTACTACTATGTTACAACATTTGTTAATAGGAAAAGAAGTAATTTAGATAGTAAAAACAATAACTATAGTAGTAACTGGGTAGTAAGTGTTTATTAGTAACAACCAAAAACTAGAGAGTAAATTTAGTAAGAGACACAATATTGAAGAACGCAACCAACGTCACCGTGACGTAGTGTAGTCAGTAGTGACACTAATTATTCACTACTGTCTACACTCAGGTTGTCTATAACTTTCACGACGTAACATTTGTATTTCAATTAATTTAAAAAGCTACGGCAAACGAATCCTACAAACATTTGGATACATTTTAAAATCAAAATATATATCTTATAATTCTCACCATGTAAGGATGAACAAGGTTTCTTTTTGCGCTCCATTTTTTTGAGGGATGGTCAAATCCAAAATACAGTACCGACCGTCGTCAGAAGGAAGATGTTGCAAGAATTCATTAAATTCTTCCTCTTGTGAACGATTACTATCCTTTTCTTTTTTAAACTCAACTTTAATTAAACCATCTAACTGATCAATGGCCAGCAACAAAAATCTTATATTAGACTTTCGAAGCTTTATAGTTTTGTAGATTTCTACTGTCTCGTCAGCTACTTTTACTCCGGACGCCATTTTTTCTTTTACTAAGGGAGATAAATAAAGGACAGTAAGGATTATAATTGAAACGTTGAAAAGATATATACGTTTCGAAGCTAGGTTTCTCTAAATGTTTACACAATTAGCTCAAAATAATTGCAATTATATTAAGATTAGTAGTTTATTGTTGAAACCAAACAGTTTTAATTACTAAATCTGAAAACGCGTCCACCCATGTATTACAAGAGTGTGCTCCCCTTGTTCATCCTGGACACATGACAAACGTTACCAAATATGGGCATATATTGTGTGAGTCACATTCTGGGCCGTGTTAAACCTTCCTCTTTGTCATTTGTCAATGACTTCACTTCGATGCCAGGTCGACTACATGAGATGTACCAGCAAGGGTTTAGAAATCTAGTAACATTAGTTATAATCTTGGCTTTTAGACTAAACTAAACCAAATTAGTTTGCTGTTTCTCCAACGGTGAGATCGTTCAGAAGCCTGACACATTCATTAAAGACATGTTAAGGAAGAACACTCATCAAGATATCATCAACCATTTAACAATTTTGTGCATCAAAACTTATTTAGTAAAAACAATATTGCACAAAATCGACAACATTTATCGTATTTGTTTCAAGAGAATTTGTTAAATATTATTATAAGTGTTTATTTTGTAAATCCTTTATCATCATCATCAGGTGCCGTGCCGGCTGGTGTAGGCGATCACGGATCTCCACAAATCTCTGTCGTTGGTGTTTGCTATCAACTCAGATGTTGACGCTCTACCGTACCATGAAGTCAGGACATCCAACAATTTCTTTCTCTGTCTTCCCCTGTCTCGTCTACCCTCAATTTTACCGGTTGTCACAATGTGTTTAAACCTCCCTCCTCATCACATGCCCGAAAAATGATGACTGCCTCTTTCTTATATTGATAAGCTTTCTCTGTGTCTTGATCTCATTCAACACCTTAACATTAGTCATTTTAGCAGTCCATGGATTCTCATCATTCTTCTATAAAACCACATTTCTGAGGCCCTCAGAGATTTTTCGATCTGTGTGTTCATTGTCCATGACTCGCATCCGTATGTCAGTATTGGTTCTATGTAGCACTGAATAACTAGCTTTCTTATCGAAATCCGTTATATTGAAAGATAAATAAATATAATTACTTTTTTTTGGGTCATAATTTAAATCGACTTATTTTATTATAAACAGTGGCGGCTGGTGATAATTTTTGTTGGTGGGGCCAGACATTTTTTCCGAATAAATCATGGTTTTTAGTTGCTATATTTTAATTTATAAAATAATAAATACACGTTATACATTATTTTTACGGTGGGGTCCGGCCCCACTGGCCCTTAATGACGAACCGCCACTGATTTTAAATCCTGTTAACTAACTTGGAAGTGAATGCTGGAAAATGACCCAACACACAATACACAAGTTGGAGACATTTCAGAATAAATATTTAAGAAGAATCTTGCACACACTTTGAGAAAGATATTACAACGGTTAAAAATCAATCTGTGGCGTAGAAGTTAGGTGCTCGGCTATCGTTCTTAAGGTATTCGGTTCGCTCCCTCGAGGAGTTATCAAATATATTTTTTATAGAGATCCCTGATTTAAGTGCAGATGAGATCCATTTCCTAATCCTATCGGAGACGGACGATAAAACGTAGGTTCCGTGTTCAAATTGAGCACGTAAAAGAACCCTTCTTCTTCTTTTGTCGTCACATTGCCCAGTGTCGTGGTTTTCTGTTTTTGTCTTGCGCTGTTCTGGTAGCTTGGGGGGTGATTGTTATTTTTGCTCTTTGACAGGATTCTGCTATGCCATCTAACCATCTTTTCCGTGGTCTTCCTCTCGCCTTCTTTCCCGATGTTCTGCTGTAGAGGACTCTGTATACTGTGGAGTTTGGATGCATTCTTATTAAGTGGCTAAAAAGAACCATTGGCAGTTCAAAATCGAGAAAAGCAGGCTGGAAAGACGCTGCCAGGGTAAAATTCATTTAGATAGATTAAAAACAAATTTCTACAAAATATTTTTACTATCTGCTAAACAGATTTACATTGGAGACCCTCCTCATTGCTACGGAGTTTGTGCACTGCCGCTGAGATCTTCCTGTGTAAGAAAAAGATAGGATCACACATGGTTTTCCTGAAGTGTAATGATGATGGTCCTGTTAATTAATCAGTAAATCAAGCAATTAATTAATTAATCAATCAATCAAGCAATCAAACAATCAATTAAACAATCAGTCAAACAATCAATCAAATCGTTAGAACAAATTGAAACAGAACCGAACAACACACAAAATTCATTTTTGATTGAGACATTTATTTCTTGTACACAATTCGTCAAACATTGACATTCAGTTGACTCATAAAAAGCGTCGCAGAAATCAGATTTGCTGGTCTACTTGTAGGCTTTATAACTGGCACAAGGTACAATCGCTCTTAGGAACAGATCACATACAAATAATGAAGAGCGATTTAACAAGTGGTCGATATGAAGCTTCTGAAGAAGAAGAAGAAGAGGCATAGGACACCACCAATTAAATTTATTTTATTAACTAATGTCTCCGTACCCTTTTATTTAACTCTTTCACTCGGCAATTTTGTTTACCTTCAGACACACTTATATTGTAACGTATACTGAATTTGCCAGTATACTGGCGTTGAGTCATTTTAAAACGTACACGTGAGCCTGTATATCGGTTTAGAAGAATGAAGAGGTTAAAACAAAAATTTTAATATTAGAAAGTGCGTCATTCTTTCTGGCCTCTGTCCCTATTACTTATCACGTCATTTTGCGTGACTCTTTATCCTTTTTCTCAGTGGTGTTTTCTCAAAGTTGACGTATAAACGACAAGGGCTTGTTGCGCTTATTGTTGTTATTCTTCTTATATATTGCTGTCATCTACAGTGTTGTCAATCTGTATTGCTGTCATCTACAGTGTTGTCAATCTGTATTGCTGTCATATACAGTGTTATCAATCTGTATTGCTGTCATCTACAGTGTTGTCAATCTGTATTGCTGTCATCTACAGTGTTGTCAATCTGTATTGCTGTCATCTACAGTGTTATCAATCTGTATTGCTGTCATCTACGGTGTTATCAATCTATATTGCTGTCATCTACAGTGTTATCAATCTGTATTGCTGTCATCTACAGTGTTATCAATCTGTATTGCTGTCATCTACATGTTGTCAATCTGTATTGCTGTCATCTACGTGTTGTCAATCTGTATTGCTGTCATCTACAGTGTTGTCAATCTGTATTGCTGTCATCTACAGTGTTGTCAATCTGTATTGCTGTCATCTACAGTGTTATCAATCTGTATTGCTGTCATCTACAGTGTTATCAATCTGTATTGCTGTCATCTACAGTGTTATCAATCTGTATTGCTGTCATCTACAGTGTTATCAATCTGTATTGCTGTCATCTACAGTGTTATCAATCTGTGTTGCTGTCATCTACAGTGTTATCAATCTGTATTGCTGTCATCTACAGTGTTATCAATCTGTATTGCTGTCATCTACAATGTTATCAATCTGTATTGTCTTCGATTTCTACCATTCTGTAGCGTACTACTTAACAAGGAAGTTCTTCTAATCATCACGATCTCGCATCCGTCACTGACCTGTAAGAAGGAAGATTGCTAAGTTGGATCTGCATGTAATAGACATGTTCAAATAGATATGAGAAGTTAAATTGTTGTGTAGAAGTAGCATGTATGCTACAGCTAGATTATGAGAAGTTAAATTGTTTGTGTAGAAGTAGCATGTTCACAACTAGATTATGAGAAGTTAAATTGTTTGTGTAGAAGTAGCATGCTTCACAGCTAATGAAAATGAAAATGAACATCGTGGCGTATCCCTTACAAAACTTCGCCATCCAGCCACAGTAAACGAATCGTTGATTTATTGTCTAGTCAGCACTTCTTCTTCTTCTTCGATCGCTCCATATAGACCAGTTATTAACCACTCTTTGTGATCTGTTCATAGTTCATAAGTACGGTTCCAACTTCACTGCAACAGGTCACCCCATAATTGCTCCGTTCCTGTGCCAATGAAAATCACACGAAATGCTAACAACTGTGAAATGTTTCCTGTGTGAACTAATTCCAGAATGAAACAGCCGCGTACCGCCACAAAAGCAACTTGCACCGCATAAAATGCATATGGCCGTCGCTAATGTAGCAACACAAAACTGTTTATCATTTGAATTGCAATTCTTGTCGAAGGGAACATCAATCATGACAAAATCCAGCTTTCTGCACTCGCAATATAACTGCATACGGCAGATTGAGCTTGTTCGTCATAACCGCTGTCCGCAATTTTCTGAATACACACAACAAACGCACGGTTGACACAGCAAAAGCATTCCATGTAACAGTCATAGCTTATAGCGTTGCTCAAGCACTAACTCAGTAGCTCGGCAAACGAAATCGAAAATACCCGACCAAACATGGCGAAAATGCGCTAGCAAAGTCGTGTTCAGAATCAAACAGTTCTGACTCTGAATGGCCCTCCCGCATTCCGCCATTGCTGGCCAGATTTTTGTGATCTGTATGTGATTTTTGTGATCTGTATGTGATCCAAGCCTAAGAGCGATAGTACTTTGTTCCAGTTATGCGCCTACAAGAAGGCCAGCTCATCCTATTTCAGCGACACTTTTAATTTACTAGGTAGCTTCCTAGACCCCTACCTCACTCGTCTCTTATGACATGCCGTGTAGGTCGCAGTGTTACTATTCTTTGATTTGGCCCCGGCAAAATGGCAGATGTCATATACGTTCAGTAGTTGCCATTCTTTGTGAACGGTGAAGTATATTTAACGCTCTAAAAACTCCAGGATCGAATTTTCTTCAAACTGCCGCCGCGAGTTTGAACTGTACGAGGTTGTAATCAGGCTAACTATTGTTTAAGTCTATGTATATATATATATATACTCTCAGTGGCAGCTCGTGCTAATTTTGTTGGTGGACCAGAACATATTTTTGAGGAAAATCAGGGTATTGGGTTAGGTTATATTTTAATTTATACAATAATAATAATAATAATAAATTAATAATAAATACATGTTACATTATTTTGCTGGGGTCCAGACCCACTAGTCCTTAATGACGAGCCGCTACTGCATATATATATATGTTGAAGCTTTAGAATTACCAGATGCACACAACTAATAAAAACGTTGATTGATGACAGCTTTTATTTCGTTTCTCCAACCTTGTTTTGCCTCACAGAGTCAGGATAAGAAGTGATTTCTAGAACGGGCCCTTGTGTGCGCTTCGTATTGTCTTTCGTCGTCTCTGTTATCTCTGAGTTCCACCTTTTGCGTGGCCGGTCTTTTGCTGTGCACCCATTGTATCGGAGTAACATTGCTCTTTGAGGTGCACTGTCTGTTGGTAATCTGCTTATGTGACCGAACCATTTAATTTGTTGTTTCTTGATGACGTTCAGTACTGATGTTGTACCCACTTTTTTTTTTACTGATGTCTATATTTCTCAACCGTCTCTTCTTGTTACCACCAGCATTCTGCGTAGACACTTCATTGATGACAGCAAGCACAAGAAAAAACGAGTGCTTAAACACAGATACACACAAGCGAGTACATACTAAAATAACATTTCCCGTAGCTTTTTTTAGACCTTAGGGTTTGAAGTGCCTGTCACTTCATATTTCTAGACCCTTCTTCTTCTTCGATCAATTTCTGCTATACGACTAATCCGATATGTGTCATACACAGAGCAGTGCGCTTGAGGTCTTCACATGTTCCCCCATAGTTTGTCTTGTAGGGTTGTTTCTGTTGGCCAGATTTCCATTCTCACGCTGCTCAGGCTGAGGTAGTCTTGCAGGATGTGCTCTAGGGACTGCTTTGGTGCTCCACAGGTACAGGCAGCCGAGTCCCTGAGATCCATTCTATGGAGGTGTGCTCTGAGACCGATGTGTCCTGTTCTATGTCCCATTCTTTGTTACCTTTGGGCCCCGACAGCACAGATGATTAAAGAATCACAATTGCAGAGGAGGGACATCTGGTCTATGCGATAAAGTCTGAAGAACTGTTAGGGTGGCTAAGTTCTGCTCAGGACAAACTATTTGATAATGATAGTGATTTAGACATAACTGCCCGACACGATAGACAGATACAGAGAACACAAAGACAGAGATACCGACAGACAAACACTCAGACACGAAGCAGGTACCAACGACAAAATTCCATCCGGTGGCTCGAAAGGTCCGTCATTGTAGTCCAGGAACTCATGTCCCTGTTAGAATCGAGATCAACAATGCTATTAGTTGCCTGAATACACAGTTGCAAACAATTACACGCTCGCACACACTCATTTACACACAGTCTATCAGAAAAAATAAATACACATTTTCATAGAGATTTACGGAGTTCGTGCTCTGACGACATGTACGGAGCTATATGGGGAAATCTGGTGCATGAAGTAAATCCTTCGCCTTTAGTGTGATTTTACAGCATTGATTGTTGGGGGCATTGATTGTTGGGGGCATTGATTTTAGGGCATTGATTGTTGGGGGCATTGATTGTTGGGGGCATTGATTGTTGGGGAGCATTGATTGTTGGGGGGCATTGATTGTTGGGGGCATTGATTGTTGGGGTATTGATTGTTGGGGGTATTGATTGTTGGGGGCATTGATTGTTGGGGGCATTGATTGTTGGGGTATTGATTGTTGGGGGTATTGATTGTTGGGGGCATTGATTGTTGGGGGTATTGATTGTTGGGGTATTGATTGTTGGGGGTATTGATTGTTGGGGATTGATGACATTGGGGTTGTTCTTCGGTCTACTTGATCTGTTGGATGAAGACATTTAAACAGATGATGAGAGTACAGTTGTTGTGATTGATTGTTGGGGGCATTGATTGTTGGGGTATTGATTGTTGGGGGTATTGATTGTTGGGGTATTGATTGTTGGGGAGTTGAAGATGACATTGGGGTTGTTCTTCGGTCTCTTCAGACTGCCTGTTGGATGAAGACACTAAAACAGATGATGAAGAGATACAGTTCGTTGTACTATTAGAACTGGATCACGTACTGCTGCCTTGTAGTTAATTGGGGACAATCAAAGTCTAGCAGAGCAAACCGTACACAAAAATGGAAGGGCGGCAAACCAAGCAGTCCATTAACAAGACTGGTATAGCTGGGCAGATGACGCTCATCAGCCCGAGAGAGCAGGTCGTCTACGGGTCGCTGTCCTGAAAGACAATAGCAGCCTGCTGCCTTGTGGGTTTTGGCTGGGGACAGCAAAGGCTAGCGGAGAGCGAACCGTACACAAACGCTGGTTGAAATGGAACACACCACCGAAAGATAAGCACTTGAGCTCCAATTGGTACTGAAGGCTGTGCACGTACATCCAGTTCTGATGTTTGGCTGTTTACCAGCAAGCCACAAGAACCATCAGTATGCATGCCCTTTGATATATGTTGGGGGAGATTGAGCACCTATGGGTCTTCCAGAAGTACAGTGACATCGGTCTAGTTATAAATAACAGTATGTTTTATCACAGTATGAACTTCCCGGCTACCTAAATAGGTGAACTGCTCTGTTATTTTTATCATTTTAGATTCCAGGGTGATATCTGCATTACTTGCCATAGGTATCTTCATTATATTTGTTTTTTCTAGCTTATCCGCAGTCCAACATTTGATGCTATAGATGACAAGTTGTGTGTTTTTCTTTGCATATCTTGGTTGTTTGTAACTTAACAAGGCAATCTTCTTCTTCTTCTTTTGTCGTCACACTGCTACCTTGTTGTTGACCAGTAATGTGGTTTTCTGTTATTGTCTTGCGCTGTTCTGTTGGACTGGGTGGGTGATTGTTATTTTTGCTCTTTGACAGGATTCTGTTACGCCATCTAGCCATCTTTTCCGTGGTCTTCCTCTCGCCTTCTTTCCTAATGTTCTGTTGTAGAAGATTCTGTATACTGTGGAGTTTGGATGCATTCTTATTAAGTGGCCAAACCACTTCATTCTTTGTTTCTCAATGTAATTCAAGCAATGTTCTGTGCCAACTTTCTTTCTTATGCTGATGTTGATGACTCTGTCTCTTCACAAGGCAATATCATCTGCAAAATCCAAATCTTCTAGTTGACTATTTTCCACCCATACACCAGCTTTATAGAAATATACACAGAATGAAATTGAGTTAAACGTACCGTATAGTCTCCTCGGCCAAAGGTACGAATATGTCTCCAGTTGGAGTGAAACTTGGGTACTCTGCAAATAGAGGTTTATTCGTTATTTTCCGTGACTTATGTGTACCAGATACACTCTCACATACACGTATATAACACATTTACACAGTAACACTATAAATTTAACAGGAAATGCTACAGATAGGTGGCGGGGGTCACCAGGAAAGATAGACTATGAAACTGGGACATTAGAAGCAAAGTGAACATAACTTCATGCACTGAATACATTGAAAGACAACAAATGCAGTGGTTTGGACATTTAATGAGAATGGAATACAACCAACCACCAATAACAGCATACAACAAAAAGAGAGCGGGTACTAGAGCTTAGGGAAGACCAAGAAAAAGATGGATAGACAATATCAAGATTACAATAAATAAACACGGATATAACATGACAAGGGTGACTCATCTGGCCTTGGAACGCAAATTAAAGCTCCCACCTCTACGCTTAACGGAAAGAGTGGTCAACCAATTCCCTCATCCACCTGGGGAAAGACACTAAATAGACACAGCAACACACTTAATAGCCGTCCATTGCAAACTATGATTCCAACATACACATAAGTACACATAGCTACACACACACACACATGAAGTGTCTACGCAGAATGCTGGGAGTATCAAGAAGAGACCGGTTGAGAAATGAAGACATCAGGAAAAAGTGGATAACAACATCAATAATGAACTTCATCAAGAAACAACAAATTGACTTGTTCGACAACATAATAAAATGACCAACGGACTGCGCCTCAAAGAGAACTGTTACTCCAATACAGTGGATACAAAGCGAAAGGCTGTTCATGCAAAATTGGGACATCAGAGAGAACAGAGGCGACGAAAGGCGCAGTTTATGAAGCTCACACAAGTGCTTATCATCAATATAAGAAAGAGGTAGTCATCATTTTTCGGGCATGGGGAGGGGAAGTTTAGAACACATTGTGACAACCGGTAAAATCGAGAGTAGACGTGACAGAGGAAGACAGAGATTACATTTTGGACAGCTTGACTTCATGGCACGGTAGAACGTCAACATTTGAATTGATAGCAAACACCAATGACAATGATCCATGATCGCCTAGGCCAGCCGATACGGCACCTGATGATGATGACACAAGAGCTCGTTCTAGAAATCTCTTCTTACACTGACTCTATGAGGGCTAGGGAAAAGAAGAAAACACACGCGCACACGCCCCGGGTGTAAACAAATCAATGTACACATTCATCTTCTTCTTCTTCTTTTGTCGTCACATTGCTACCGGGTTGTTGCCAAGTGTTGTGGTTTTCTATTTTTGTCTTGCGCTGTTCTGGTGGCTTTGGTGATTGTCATTTTTGCCCTTTGACAGAACATCGGGGAAAAAGGCAAGAGGAAGACCACGGAAAAGATGGTTAGATGGCGTAGCAGAATCCTGTGAAAGAGCAAAGATAACAATCACACAAGCCACCAGAACAGCGCAAGACAAAACAGAAAACCACGACACTGGGCAACAACCCGGTAGCAGTGTGACGACAAAGAAGAAAGAAGAAGACAGGATATTGCTACGCCATCTAACCATCTTTTTGTGGTCTCCCTCTCGCCTTCTTTCCTGATGTTCTGTTGTAGAAGACTGTGTATACTGTGGAGTTTGGGGTGTAAAGAATAGAA
This sequence comes from Arion vulgaris, assembly GCA_020796225.1. Classification (NCBI taxonomy): domain Eukaryota; kingdom Metazoa; phylum Mollusca; class Gastropoda; order Stylommatophora; family Arionidae; genus Arion; species Arion vulgaris. The sequence continues at coordinate 18,779,960 of CM036775.1, forward strand.
CCACTGTTACCTGCCGCGCATGTCGTAAGAGGCGAATAGGAGGTTTGGCTGAAATCGGATGCACATGTCCTAAACGTGTAGAAGTCTATGCTTTTAGGGACCTACCAAACCAATATGCAACGTATATACGTTCTTGGCAAAGATCAAACATATCACAAAGAGTGATTAAAATTGGTCGTAAAGAACGATCGCAAAGAAGAAGAAGGAGAAGAAAGGGGGCAAAGTTCTGCTCAGGACAAGCTATTTGACGAGAATGATATACACACGTGTCTTTATCCAAAACAATGGGGTAGACAGCTTATACAAAACCATTGAGTAGACAGCTTATCCAAAACCATGGGGTAGACAGCTTATCCAAAACCATTGAGTAGACAGCTTATCCAAAACCATGGGGTAGACAGCTTATCCAAAACCATGGGGTAGACAGAGATACATGTTTGAGAAAAGCAAAGCAGGAGAGACAGAGGAAATATTGGGGATAAGTAAAGTAAGGGATAGACAGAGAGAAATATTGGGGATAAGTAAAGTAAGGGATAGACAGAGAGAAATATTGGGGATAAGTAAAGTAAGGGATAGACAGAGAGAAATATTGGGGATAAGTAAAGTAAGGGATAGACAGAGAGAAATATTGGGGATAAGTAAAGTAAGGGATAGACAGAGAGAAATATTGGGATAAGTAAGTAAGGGATAGACAGAGAGAAATATTGGGGATAAGTAAAGTAAAGGATAGACAGAGAGAAATATTGGGGATAAGTAAAGTAAAGGATAGACAGAGAGAAATATTGGGGATAAATTAAGTAAGGGATAGACAGAGAGAAATATTGGGGATAAATAAAGTAAGGGATAGACAGAGAGAAATATTGGGGATAAATAAAGTAAGGGATAGACAGAGAGAAATATTGGGGATAAATAAAGTAAGGGATAGACAGAGAGAAATATTGGAGATAAGTAAGGGATAGACAGAGAGAAATATTGGGGATAAGTAAGTAAGGGATAGACAAGAGAAATATTGGGGATAAGTAAAGTAAGGGATAGACAGAGAGAAATATTGGGGATAAGTAAAGTAAGGGATAGACAGAGAGAAATATTGGGGATAAGTAAGTAAAGGATAGACAGAGAGAAATATTGGGGATAAGTAAAGTAAGGGATAGACAGAGAGAAATATTGGAGATAAGTAAGCGATAGACAGAGAGAAATATTGGGGATAAATTAAGTAAGGGATAGACAGAGAGAAATATTGGGGATAAATAAAGTAAGGGATAGACAGAGAGAAATATTGGGGATAAATAAAGTAAGGGATAGACAGAGAGAAATATTGGGGATAAATAAAGTAAGGGATAGACAGAGAGAAATATTGGAGATAAGTAAGGGATAGACAGAGAGAAATATTGGGGATAAATAAAGTAAGGGATAGACAGAGAGAAATATTGGGGATAAATAAAGTAAGGGATAGACAGAGAGAAATATTGGGGATAAATAAAGTAAGGGATAGACAGAGAGAAATATTGGAGATAAGTAAAGGATAGACAGAGAGAAATATTGGGGATAAATAAAGTAAGCGATAGACAGAGAGAAATATTGGGGATAAATAAAGTAAAGGATAGACAGAGAGAAATATTGGAGACAAGTAAAGTAAAGGATAGACAGAGAGAAATATTGGAGATAAGTAAGCGATAGACAGAGAGAAATATTGGGGATAAATAAAGCAGTGGAAGAAAGTGGAAATGCAATGATAATAAAAACAACGGAGAACTGCAAGAAATGTACATGTAAAACTCACATTTTCTTGTTCCCTTCATTTATTTCTTCTGCTGTATACTCGGTAGTTCTGTCATCTGACAACCTGCCTTGAGGGGCAGAAGTGCTATAAAAACAAACGCACTCTGTTATTTTACGCATTGATTTTTCTTACACGCTTTCTGTGTCTACATATTGTCTTTCAGAAGAATTGTCACTAATAATTTTCTGGGGACGGGAGCGGGTGTCTGTGATTAAGTGGCTAGCTCTTTGCCTTGCGTTCCGAAGGCCATATGTTCCAATCAGGATCGCGCCGTTCTGTTCACGAGTGCATTTGTTTTCACTGAAACCTAGGATAGTTGCTGGAGACACGGAGTTCGTGCTTTGCGCAATACTCTCGGCAAGTGACGTGTTATTTCTGGGAGAGGACCGGGCCATATGGGTAAAAGCCGGTGCAATGAAGTCAATCCTTCAGCTTTAGTCCTTTTAGATTAATTATAACCTGCTGCCTTGCAGGTCGGCTGGAGACAGCTGAAGGCTCACGGAGAGCGAACCCAGTAAACGCTGGCTGAAACCGGACACGTCGTCGAAGGAAAAACACCAGAGCTCCAAATGGCGCTGAATGATGTGACTTAAAAACCGTTCTAGCAAAGGCTGTTTATATATCACATTAAGTAATAAAATATATCACAATATATATCACAATATATATCACAATAAGTAATAAAATATATCACAATATATATCACAATATATATCACAATAAGTAATAATATATATCACAATATATATCACAATAAGTAATAAAATATATCACAATATATATCACAATAAGTAATAAAATATATCACAATATATATCACAATATATATCACAATATATATCACAATATATATCACAATAAGTAATAAAATATATCACAATATCACAATAAGAATTATCAAAATGGCAAAAAAAAACAATCGACAAGAAGAAGAGACTAATTATATTCGTTCATATTTTGTTTCCTGGTTCTTGGTGCGGTGGGCAATTCCTTATCGTGTAGCACTTACAACTACTATGCGTAGTTAAGCGAAACAACTTCGGGATCTCTGTGGCATTGAGGTTCGGTGCTCGTCTCTCTTGCCAAAGGTACCAGGTTCATTCCCTCGTGGAGTCATCTGGATATTTTTGGTGGTAAGTGAGACCGAGTTCCTAGACCTATCTGAGACGGACGATACAACGTAGATCCCGTGTTCAATTTAAGCACTTTAAAAAACCCTTGGCAGTTCAAAAATCAAGACGAGCAGGCTGGAAAACCGCTGCCCGGGCAACATTCATTAGAAAGGATTAAAAATGTTAAAAATATTCCTACAAAAATATTTTCACCATCTTCAAAACTACATCGGGGAAACTCTCGCCGGTGCTACGTAGTTCATGCACTGCAGTTGAGATTGTCCTGTGTAAGAAGAGGTCGAAGACACATGGTTACTCACGAAGGATAATTCTAAAGGACTGTTAGTGTAACAAAGTTCTGCTCAGAACACGCTACTAGATGATGATGCCAGTGAGTTTGCCTAAGTATATCGACGATGATGATGATGATGAAGGTTGCGATGATAATGATGACGATGATGACGATGGTGATGAGAATGGCGATGATGATGATAATCAGCGGCGACCCGTGATTATTTTTGTTGGTAGGGCCAGACATTTTGTTCTGGATGGTTTTTGATTGCTATATTTTAATTTATAAAATAATTCTTTCTTTCTTCTTTCTTTCTCGAATCCTGTATGCCTCACAGCGTCAGGTCAGGAAGAGATTTCTAAAACGGCCCTAGTATGCGCTTCGTAGATAGTCTCTTTCGTCGCCTCTGTTATCTCTGAGGTCCATCTTTTGCGTGGCTGGCCTTTTGCTTTGTGCCCATTGTATCGGAGCAGCATTGCTCTTTAATAAATACACGTTATACATTATTTTTGGTGGGGCCCGACCCCACCGGCCCTTAATGACGAGCTGCCACTGATGATAATGATGGCGGTTACGATGATGATTATGACGATGACGTTTATGATGAATATATGTATGTTTATATGTGTTCATATCAATATGTAAGCTTACCTTGAAGCTGCGACAGGTACTTCAGATCGTCTGAAAGTACTTTTTCTTATTCTGAAAATAATTGATGAGTTCTTGTGTTAGCGGTAACTTTTTATGGTCGTTCACTTCGTTGCTCTAAATCAATTGATCGTTATACCATTGAATCAACCTTCGTTTAATTTAGTTTAGTCGTCAGATCATCTTCATTGCACATCGAACCAATTAGTCCATAAATGCAACGATCTCCTCCACAGTATGTCTCTCAGTTTAGTTTAGTCGTCGGATCATCAACATTGCACATCGAACCAATTAGTCCATAAGTGCTCCGATCTCCTTCTCAGTATGTCTCTCAGTTTAGTTTAGTCGTCGGATCATCAACATTGCACATCGAACCAATTAGTCCATAAGTGCTCCGATCTCCTTCTCAGTATGTCTCTCAGTTTAGCTTAGTCGTCGGATCATCAACATTGCACATCGAACCAATTAGTCCATAAGTGCTCCGATCTCCTCCACAGTATGTCTCTCAGTTTAGTTTAGTCGTCAATCATCAACATTGCACATCGAACCAATTAGTCCATAAATGCAAGGATCTCCTCCACAGTATGTCTCTCAGTTTAGTTTAGTCGTCGAATCATCAACATTGCACATCGAACCAATTAGTCCATAAGTGCTCCGATCTCCTCCACAGTATGTCTCTCAGTTTAGTTTAGTCGTCGAATCATCAACATTGCACATCGAACCAATTAGTCCATAAGTGCTCCGATCTCCTCCACAGTATGTCTCTCAGTTTAGTTTAGTCGTCGGATCATCAACATTGCACATCGAACCAATTAGTCCATAAGTGCTCCGATCTCCTTCTCAGTATGTCTCTCAGTTTAGTTTAGTCGTCGAATCATCATCACTGCATACCGAACCAATTAGTTCATAAGTGCTCCGCTCAGATGCGCGTGCAGTCTCTAAAGCATGCTCGTGCCCCTCCACTTCTTCACACGAAGCAGGTCAGGTTCCCAGCGTTAAGGACAAGATAACTTTTCATCATCATCAAGGTGCGTATACTTTATAGGACGTTGCTCTCTTTGCAGCACATCTGAAATTCACTCTGTCTCTTGCCAGTTCACCCACTTCGTCGATGGTCATGTTCATGGTTTATTTAATATCTTGTAGCCATCTTCTTCTTGGTCTGCCTCTGCGTCCTGGGACCCTGCCCTCTAATATTGGTCTCTCCAGGCCATCATGACGCTTGATGTGACCAAAGTATGTAATTTTTCTGTATAGTATGTTGTTTATCAGCCAATTCTCTTTAACATTTAGTTCTTTCAGGACATCAGTGTTCTTTCTTTTTCTGTCCATGGTATTCGGAAAAGTGTACAGAAGAAGAATGTTAATCTTGAACTGAAAATTTATTTAGAAATGTTAAATTGGACATTTAAAAAAGTGTACAGAGAAGAATTTTATCAAGAATTGTTATGCTGACCATCTTGTATTGTTGGTGTTGAGCTAAAGATAAATTATAATTGTTTTTCCAATTTCCTATCCCCATTAACTCTTAGAATACGAAACGCCTCCTGACAGACCATAACGTTAGTTCCCATTTTATGCAAAGCCACTTCACGAACCACATGGTTCTAACCAGCTGTTAATATATCGTATATTTCCTATCCCCATTAATGTTGATTTAATTAACACTCTTTGATTGTTTCTTCAGAAATACTGAATCTGACTTGAAAAAAATGCACAAATAATGAATACAGACAGTCTTTGACCTACAGATCGCCGAAGGATAAGCACCAGAGCTCCAAATGGTGCTGGAGATGGGACGTAAACCACAGCAATGCTAAGGCTGCATGAATCAGATTTTCACATGAATAGAATTTATGGGAGGTCTGGTACATTGGTCTGGGCGGTGATCGCGAGAGAGAGAGATCTTACACGTATGTGCCCAGGATTACCCCATAATTCTCATCTATCACCCGTGTTGTTTAATATTTAAACCGCAATTGTAGCCAACAATTCAGCGAACCGGGCTGGGTCAATGATAATGATGATGTTGATGATAATAACGATAACGATAATGACGATGATGAAACTAATAATGATGACGATACTGATAATAGTGACGATGTTGATAATGATGATGGTGACGATAACGATGAAGGCAATGATGAAGCTAATGATGATGATAATAGTGATGATGAAGGCGACGATGATGACGATAATAATGATGGCGATAATGATGACTTTTTCTTCGAGCGCTCCATATGGACCACTTGTTAACCACTCTGTGTGATTTGTATGTGATTTGAACCTAAGAGCGATTGTACATTGTGCCAGTTATGAGCCTACAAGTAGACCAGCACATCCGATTTCTGTGTTTTTTATTTACTAGAGTATCTTATCTAGGTTCTACATCAGTCGCCTCTTACGACATGCCTTGTAGGTTGCAGTGATACTATTCTTTGCTTCCTTGAGCCACGAAACACACAGGCGTATAATGATGACGTTGTTAAAGACGATGATAATGATGATGATGAATACAGGTGTGTTTGTGTGTGTGTACATATCAGATGTTCGCTTACCTTGCAGGTTTAGGCTCGTGAAATTGACTGATAGTGCTTCTCCTAACTCTGAAAATAATTGATGAGTTTTGTAGTGTTAGCTCCTAACTTTTAATAGGTTCACATCGTTACACTAAATCAATTTATCACGCCCGAGTGGTTACCGGGACCCAAATTTGGGGTGTAAAGAATAGAACCACTGTTACCTGCCACGCATGTCGTAAGAGGCGACTAGGGGTTTGGATGAAATCGGATGCACGTGTCCGCTAGGGAATGCTAACCCGAAACAAATGCTTGCAGAAAACGGATGCACCAGTCTGTAAGGGGCATAACATGGTGCAACGACACCTCACAATGATGAATGGGATAACGGATGCTACGGTCGCCAATCCGTCTCGGAGATTTAGTCACGCAGTAAGAATGTCAGACCTACCATCACAAGTCTGGCCAAAACTTACTGCGGGAAGAGGTCGGCACAAACGGGAAAACATAAATCATAGGAATTATATCCTACAGAACGGCGTCCATTATGCAGACATAAGAAGAAAGAGGTGGCCCATCACTGAGCGTCCAAGACAAACTGAATGTCGTGGCTGATAATCTGAGGCAGACGGCGCCTTTATTAGAGAATCCGAAATCCCAATCTAGTGAGAACGCAGAAGACAAACTGTATGGCGTGGCTGATAATCTGAGGCAGACGGCTGCCTTTATTAGAGAATCCGAAATCCCAATCTAGTGAGAACGCAGAAGACAAACTGTATGGCGTGGTGGATAATCTGAGGCAGACGGCTGCCTTTATTAGAGAATCCGAAATCCCAATCTAAGAGAACGCAGAAGACAAATCTGTAGGGCGTTGGTTGATAATCTGAGGCAGATGGCTGCCTTTATTAGAGAATCGGAAATCCCAATCTAGTGAGAACGCAGAAGAAAGAAAATCAATATACCATTACATCATTCGTCGATGGTCATATTCATGATTTCTTTAATATCTTGTTCTTCTTGGTCTGGCTCTCCGTCTTGGGGCCCTGCCCTCTAGTATTGTTCTTTCCAGGCCATCGTGACGCTTAATGTAACCAAAGTATCTAATTTTTCTGTATAGTATGTTGTTTATCAGCCAATTCTCTTTAACATTTAGTTCTTTCAGGACATCAGTGTTCTTTATTTTTCTGTCCATGGTATTCGTAGGATCTTCTTGTAGCATTTCGTTTCGAAGGACTGAATTTTCGTTCTTGTTTGTGTAATGGTCCATGATTCACAACCATAAGTAGCCACTGGAAAAATGCATGTTCTCAATATTTTTAATTTTAATATTTTGCTGGTGCTTTGCCACATGTTCTTCATTGTGTTTAACTTCTTGAAAGGGATACTGACTTTGCGAAAATGTGAGGTTAATCCTTGGTTGGTGAACTGGATGGCTACTTCGTTGATGGAGAGAACCGTTGCACTAAATTTGGAACACGGACTTCAAATCCTGCACTACATGGACTTCAAATCCTGCACTACATGGACTTCAAATCCTGCACTACATGGACTTCAAATCCTGCACTACATGGACTTCAAATCCTGCACTACATGGACTTCAAATCCTGCACTACATGGACTTCAAATCCTGCACTACATGGACTTCAAATTCTGCACTCTATGGACTTCAAATTCTGCACTATATGGACTTCAAATCCTGCACTATATGGACTTCAAATCCTGCACTTATGGACTTCAAATCCTGCACTATATGAACTTCAAATCCTGCACTATATGAACTTCAAATCCTGCACTATATGAACTTCAAATCCTGCACTATATGAACTTCAAATCCTGCACTATATGGACTTCAAATCCTGCACTATATGGACTTCAAATCCTGCACTTATGGACTTCAAATCCTGCACTATATGAACTTCAAATCCTGCACTATATGAACTTCAAATCCTCACTATGACTTCAAATCCTGCACTACATGGACTTCAAATTCTGCACTACATGGACTTCAAATCCATGCAAATCTATATGGACTTCAAATCCTGCACTTATGGACTTCAAATTCTGCACTATAGGATGACCCAAATTCCCACAAAAATATCTTCACCATCTTCAAAAAAATTAAATCGGGGACCCTCGTCGGTGCTACGGAATTCGTGCACTGCAGCTGAGATCTTCCTGTGTAAGAAAGAGATCGGAGCACGCATAGTTACTCACCGAAGTGCAATGATGATGGTCCTATCAATCATTCCGCCCAAGTGGTTACCGGGCCCAAATTTGGGGTGTAAAGAATAGAACCACTGTTACTTGCCACGCATGTCGTAAGAGGCGACTAAGGAGGTTCGGCTGAAATCGGATGCACGTGTCCTAAACATGTACAAGTCTTTGCGTTTAGGGTCCTACCAAACCAATGTGCAACGTATACACGTTCTTGGCAAAGATCAAACATATAACAAAGAGTGATTAAAATTGGTCGTAAAGAACGAACGCAAAGAAGAAGAAGAAGGAGATCAATCCCATGTTGTTGAATATTTACACAGCAAATGTAGCAAAAAATCCCATGTTGAATATTTACACAGCAAATGTAGCAAAAAATCCCATGTTGTTGAATATTTACACAGCAAATGTAGCAAAAATCCCCCAACTGTTTTCGTTCTGACGATGATGTTGTTGTTGACAGTGATGATAATGACAATGTTGATGACGGTGAATATAGATGTGTTTGTGTGTGCAGATATAAGATGTAAGCTTACCTCAAAGGGGTTTTAGGTTCACTAACTTGACTGACATCGCTTATGTTACTTCTGAAAATAATTGATGAATTCTTGTGTTAGCAGAAGCTTCAAACATTTCATGGTCTTTCACATCGTTGCAACGCCCGAGTGATTACCGGGGCCCAAATTTGTATTGTAAAGAATAGAAATCGCATGCATGTGTCCTAAATGTGTAGAAGTCAACCTGCTGCCTTGCAGGACGGCTGGGGACAGCCAAAGGCTAACGGAGAACGAATCCAGTAAACGCTGGCTGAGTTCGGACACATCGCCGAAAGATAAGCACCAGAGCTCCAAATGTCGCTGACGATGTGACGAAACGCACACATGCTAAGGCTGCATGAATCTGATTTCCACATTAATGAATTTATGGAGAGATCTGGTACATCGGTCTTTTAGGTGATCGCGCGCGAGAGAGATTTCGTTGCACTAATTCACAATATTGTCAGACCATCTAGTCAACTTATCCTCCTACCATTACATCAACTTATCCTCCTACCATTACATCAACTTATCCTCCTACCATTACATCAACTTATCCTCCTACCATTACATCAACTTATCCTCCTATTATTACATCAAGTTATCCTCCTACCATTACATCTACTTATCCTTCTACCATTACATCAACTTATCCTCCTATTATTACATCAACTTATCCTCCTACCATTACATCAACTTATCCTCCTATCATTACATCAACTTATCCTCCTACCATTACATCAACTTATCCTCCAATCATTACATCAACTTATCCTCCTACCATTACATCAACTTATCCTCCTACCATTACATCAACTTATCCTCCTACCATTACATCAACTTATCCTCCTACCATTACATCAACTTATCCTCCTACCATTACATCAACTTATCCTCCTACCATTACATCAACTTATCCTCCTACATTACATCAACTTATCCTCCTACCATTACATCAACTTATCCTCCTACCATTACATCAACTTATCCTCCTACCATTACATCAACTTATCCTCCTACCATTACATCAACTTATCATCCTATCATTACATCAACTTATCCTCCTACCATTACATCAACTTATCCTTCTACCATTACATCTACTTATCCTCCTACCATTACATCAACTTATCCTCCTACCATTACATCAACTTATCCTTCTACCATTACATCAACTTATCCTTCTACCATTACATTAACTTATCCTTTTACCATTACATCAACTTATCCTCCTACCATTACATCAACTTATCCTCCTACCATTACATCAACTTATCATCCTACCATTACATCAACTTATCCTCCTACCATTACATCTACGTATCCTCCTACCATTACATCAACTTATCCTCCTAACATTACATCAACTTATCCTCCTACCATTACATCAAGTTATCCTCCTACCATTACATCAACTTATCCTCCTACCATTACATCAACTTATCCTCCTACCATTACATCAACTTATCCTCCTATTATTACATCAACTTATCCTCCTACCATTACATCAACTTATCCTCCCACCATTACATCAACTTATCCTCCTACCATTACATCAACTTATCCTCCTACCATTACATCAACTTATCCTCCTACCATTACATCAACTTATCATCCTATCATTACATCAACTTATCCTCCTACCATTACATCAACTTATCCTTCTACCATTACATCTACTTATCCTCCTACCATTACATCAACTTATCCTCCTACCATTACATCAACTTATCCTTCTACCATTACATCAACTTATCCTTCTACCATTACATTAACTTATCCTTTTACCATTACATCAACTTATCCTCCTACCATTACATCAACTTATCCTCCTACCATTACATCAACTTATCATCCTACCATTACATCAACTTATCCTCCTACCATTACATCTACGTATCCTCCTACCATTACATCAACTTATCCTCCTAACATTACATCAACTTATCCTCCTACCATTACATCAAGTTATCCTCCTACCATTACATCAACTTATCCTCCTACCATTACATCAACTTATCCTCCTACCATTACATCAACTTATCCTCCTATTATTACATCAAGTTATCCTCCTACCATTACATCTACTTATCCTTCTACCATTACATCTACTTATCCTCCAATCATTACATCAACTTATCCTCCTACCATTACATCAACTTATCCTTCTACCATTACATCAACTTATCATCCTACCATTACATCAACTTATCCTCCTACCATTACATCAACTTATCCTTCTACCATTACATCAACTTATCCTCCTACCATTACATCAACATATCGTCTAACCATTACATCAACTTATCCTCCTACCATTACATCAACTTATCCTCCTACCATTACATCAACTTATCCTCCTACCATTACATCAACTTATCATCCTATCATTACATCAACTTATCCTCCTACCATTACATCAACTTATCCTTCTACCATTACATCAACTTATCCTCCTACCATTACATCAACATATCGTCTAACCATTACATCAACTTATCCTTCTACCATTACATCAACTTATCCTCCTACCATTACATCAACTTATCCTTCTACCATTACATCAACTTATCCTCCTACCATTACATCTACGTATCCTCCTACCATTACATCAACTTATCCTCCTATTATTACATCAAGTTATCTGTAACCAGACAGATTAACACACGACAATCGATCACATGAACTGATAGTAGATTGTACCACCCCTAACAGTCCTTTTCCTATGGATGTGAAGCATGGACATTTAACAAGGCAGTGTAAAAATATATATGTGCTTTTGAATATAAGTGTTACAGAAGAGTCCTCCGTATATCAAGGACAGAGAAGAGAACAAATATATCTATCCAGAAAGAACTCAAAATCAAAGTAAACTGGCTGATGCTACAAATAAGAATGAGAAAATTGAGATATTTTGGACATATAAAAAGACATGAAGGGATGGAAAAGACCATCATGGAAGGAGGCATACCGGCAAAGAAGAGAAGAGGAAGACAACGTAGAAGATGGATTCAGGATGTAACTGATGGTTTGAAAGATGGCTGCAGAGGCAGGACATCTGACCTATGAGAGAGAGAAATTCCGAAGGACTGTTGGGGTGGCAAAGGTCTGCTCAGGACAAGCTATTTGATGATGAACATTCCTACGGAATTGATATCTCTCATAGGTCAGATGTCCCGCCTCTGCAGTCGTCATGCTCAGACCATCAGTTACATTCCGAATCCATCTTCTTCGTTGTCTTTCTCTTTTCCTCTTTGCCGGGATGTCTCCTTCCATAATGGTCTTCACCAACACTTCGTGTCTCTTTATATGTCCAAAATACTTCATGTCTCTCATTTTGATTTGTAGCATCAGCCAGTTTTTTTTATATTTTGAGTTCATTCTGGACAGATCCTTCTGTATGCGCTTCATAAACAGTGTTTTTCTGTATACATAAGAACACAAACGTGCCCGGTGGTAAAACAGATTACGGAGTAAAAGGGTTAATGTAGTGAGCTATAAAACACGGAATTTAGTTAAACGAAAACTTACGGACATTGAGACAGTTCGTGTGACTTGGAACTTCTGAAAAATAATATTTGGAATACTTTGAAAATGGATATTGCAAGGCTCACTATAATGTTAGATATCTGCTTCTTCTTCTGCGTTCTCACTAGATTGGGATTTCGGATTCTCTAATAAAGGCAGACGTCTGCCTCAGATTATCAGCTACGCCATACATAATGAGACGTCTGCCTCAGTGGCGGCTCGTGATAATTTTTGTTGGTGGGACAAGACACAATTTTGTATTATATATATATATATATATATATATATATATATATCCTTCAGTATTTACGCACCCGGACTCATTTTTAGAGCAATAATACCGTTTAACTGTGCACTGACTTAGCCGCATAAGAATTTCCTTACTGAATGAATTAAAATCACATATTTGTCTGTGCTAAATATTCAGTCGAGACAGAGGTCAGATGTCGCTATGTTAACAGACGGTCTCAATAGATCTCATTTCTACTGGCCCTAAAAAAGTGCGCTGGAAATGCGTGGCGTATACTAATTAGGGAGGCAAGACGCCGAGTTTCTATGATTATTTCTATGATTATTTATACAGTGTATGATTATTTAACGATCTATATTCAACTTTCAAAGCTAATTTGTTTCATGTTCAAAGTAATAATTATGAACAATAATTTATTTTAAAAAATAAATACACGTTACGCATTATTTGTGCAGAGGCAGGCCCTACTGGCCCTTAATAGCGAGCCGCCACTGGTTCTTCTTTTTCTTCGTCTTTCAGCTCCCAACGGAGTACAGATCTTCAATAAACTTCTTCCAGCTCTTCATCTTTCTTGACATCTCTTCCAATTCTTTCCACGTATTGCCTATCTTTTTAATATCAGTCTCTAGCTCTCTTCTCCAGGTTTTGTTGGCCTTTCCCTCTCCTCTTTCCCTGTGGGTTTCTAAACAATGCATGTCTTGCAATGCTTCTGGTCGGCCTTCTCAATGTATGTCGTATCCATCGTCAGCGTCTCTTCCTTAGCTATTTTTCCACTGGTATCTGCTTAGTTTGTTGTATCAATTCTAACATATGCCAGCGAGAATTGGAAAATGACTAAAGATATAGAAAGCAAGTTGAATGCATTTGAAAATAGATGTCTGCGAAAAATAATGAATATAAAATGGAATGAATTCAGGAGAAGTGATGAAATCAGAGACATGTCTGGTCAACCACTAGTGACAACTGTTATAAGAAAGAGAAGATGGAGATATGTTGGGCACACCTTGAGGAGAAATGATCAACGAATATCAAAGGCGGCATTGAAGTGGAATGCAAAGGGTTCAAGAAAGAGAGGTCGACCAAAGAAGACCCTGAAGCGAACTTTGCTGAGAGAGGCAGGAAATATCGGTCTCAGTTCCATGGAGGAGATTGAGCGAGTTGCCCAGGATAGAGCGGTATGAAGAAATTACTTGCAGGCCTTATGTAACGTATAACGGTACGAGAGGAATTATTATTATTTTATCTGCTTAGATATTTCTCTGAGTTCCTCGTTCGTAATCTTATCATAGCATCTTTACAAAGGTTTGTAGCTTTCTGGTGGTTTCGTTTATTGTTCTCTATATTTCCGAGCCATACAACCGCACTGACTTCATATTTGATTTTACATTAAACTCAGCATTATCACCATCAAGTAGCTTGTCCCCTCCGGAACCTGGCTCCCACGACAGCAGCCCTGAGAAACTCGCTACTTTGTGTAAGATGGTCGGGGTCAGCAGCAGTCATTCTCAGATCCTGCACCTGTCGTCTTCTAGATCTTCCTCTCATTTTGCTTCCAGACACAATTCCCTTCAGAATTATCTTCTTTGCGCACTCATGTTGCTTGATGTGTCCGAAATATTTAAGTTTATTTGATTTTATGTTCTTTAATAACCAGGATGACAGTATAACCGTATGGATTAGAGCGCGTCCCCCATACGCGGGAGCCCCGTGTTCAATATACGGTAAGACCAAGGATTTCAAGGATTTCAAAGTAACTGTTAAAGTAACCAGTAGCAAAAAAAAGAATTCGTTATTAGTTACTGACTCGGGAAATGCTGAACTAGATGATGATGATGCTGACTATGTACAAATAAAATGTCTTTTTTTAATTTCTAAAAATAAAACTGTGAATGAAATTTGACGACAACGGATTTTTGCATGAATTCTGTCCGTATCTCAAATCGAGTGTACAGGAAGTAAAGAAAGTAAATGATACAGAGAAAGTAACTGGTATTTAGATTCTGTCTGAAACAAAGCAAGTAACGGACTTAGGGAAAGTAACTGGTATTTAGATTCTGTCTGAAACAAAGTAAGTAACGGACTTAGGGAAAGTAACTGGTATTTAGATTCTGTCTGAAACAAAGCAAGTAACGGACTTAGGGAAAGTAACTGGTATTTAGATTCTGTCTGAAACAAAGCAAGTAACGGACTTAGAGAAAGTAACTGGTATTTAGATTATGTGTGAAACAAAGCAAGTAACGGACTTAGGGAAAGTAACTGGTATTTAGATTATGTATGAAATAAAGCAAGTAACGGACTTAGCGAAAGTAACTAATATTAATTTTCGGTCAGAAGCAAAGCAGGTAGCGTACGTAGAAAAGTAATGGATATTTAGATTCTGTTAAGTAAATATTGTAGACTGCAAATTACATGTACAGATCGAATATTGCACATTTAACAAGTATTTGTGAAGTAACTGGTACTTTTCTTTAGTAGTATTAATTAATTTGTGAGCGTCTGTAGCTCAAACGATAGTGAGCTCGATCATAGACCCAAGCGTACCTGGTTCAAACCCCACGGTGGGCAAGTTTGGAAGCAAATTCGTTTCCGTGTGATTTTTACAAAAGGTAAAAATAGATCTCACCGTTCAGAAAGCAATGACAAACTACTGAACGTATAAGTGGTGCCTAGAAAATCAACGACTCGTTTACTGTGCTTGATGGCTACGTACTTTGGGATATGCCACGATTTTCAGTACTAATTACCAGCGAATCAAGACTATAGACGGTATTTGAGTAACGGATAGTAACTATTTGTACTTGACTAGTGGACAACTTACTTGGAGTCAGTAGTCTTCACACTTGCCATACTTTCAGCTTTCCTGACAAATATTTGGATAAAGTAACTGTTAAAGTAACCAGTAGCAAAAAAAGAAATCGTTATTAGTTACTGGCCCGACATCATAGCACTCCGGGCAGACCCATAGGTGGTGACCAGTCTCCCCCAACATATGTCAAAGGATATGGATACTAATGGTAAGACCAAGGATTTGTTTTCCCTCCTTTGGGCATAAATGACAAATTCTAACCTGAACAGCTTCGCGGTCACTGCCCTAGACATGCAGCCATTAAATTCTTCAGTGTCACGTCCCACCTGTCCTACACCGCCCATAGAAGCGATACTTAGTTTGTTCCTTTCGTGCCAAAGGCGGCACATAGGGCACATATAAAAACAATACTACATGCAGTATAAAGAGTTTTTAAAAAAAAATAAGGAACTCTCTTTAATATAAAGCTGTTGCAGAACAGAAGCATTTGTTCTCTTATCTGTAAGATTGGTTCAAGATGTCATAGACGAGTTAACCTGACTGCCACAGACGCATTTTACAGAACAGAGATGCATTTAGAGTTGCTGTCACGACTGCCAAGCTCCGACAAGGAAAGAAACTAGATCATAGATTCCCAAACTTTTTCGGCCCATCGCCCACTTTGCATAACATAAACTTTGTAACGCCCCCTCCACATTATAACAGTTTGTCAACGACCCCCCCCTCCAACTATTTATACATGTTCTATTTTCTCTTTGACATAATAAATTGATATATACATTTCTGTCATACATGGTCAATTTTCAAATGATTATATACATGAGATAGAAAAGTGATAAAAAAATGGTTCGTGTATGACGGGCATAAGATGAATTTGAATGCAGAATTCAAATTTTAAATGATTATTCAATCGCAAAATCAAGAAAATAATTTATTTAAAAATATTTATTATTAATTTCTTCTTCAAGGAGTCACCGACACCTAATCGCCTGAACGCCCCCCAAATACTTCTGCAACCTACATCGTCCCCTAGAACCCTTCAGCGCCCACTGAACAGTACCGCCACTTAGGAAATGCTGAACTAGATGATGATGCTGCTGACCAAGTACAAAAAAATGTTTTTAATTTAAAAAACAAACAAATGTGAATGAAATTTGACGAAACTGATTTTTCATGAATTCTGTCCCATCTCAAATCGAGTGTACAGGAAGTAGAGAAGTAAATGATACAGAGAAAGTAACTGTATTTAGATTCTGTCTGAAACAAAGCAAAGATAAGTAACTGGACATGGAGAAAGTAACTGGTATTTAGATTATGTATGAAATAAAGCAAGTAACGGAGATGGAGAAAGTAACTGGTATTTAGATTATGTATGAAATAAAGCAAGTAACGGACTTAGCGAAAGTAACTAATATTAATTTTCGGTATGAAGCAAAGCAGGTAGCGTACGTAGAAAAAGTAACGGATAATAGATTCTGTTAAGTAAATATTGTAGACTGCAAATTACATGTACAGATCAAATATTGCACATTTAACAAGTATTTGTGAAGTAACTGGTACTTTTCTTTAGTAGTATTAATTAATTTGTGAGCGTCTGTAGCTCAAGTGATAGTGAGCTCGATCATAGACCCAAGCGTACCTGGTTAAAACCCCACGGTGGGCAAGTTTGGAAGCAAATTCCTTTCCGTGGGATTTTTACAAAAGGTAAAAATAGATCTCACCGTTCAGAAAGGAATGACAAACTACTGAACGTATAAGTGGTGCCTAGAAAATCAACGATTCGTTTACTGTGCTTGATGGCTACGTAATTTGGGATATGCCACGATTTTCAGTACTAATTACCAGCGAATCAAGACTATAGACGGTATTTGAGTAACGGATAGTAACTATTTGTACTTGACTAGTGGACAACTTACTTGGAGTCAGTAGTCTTCACACTTGCCACACTTTCAGCTTTCCTGACAAATATTTGGATAAAGTAACTGTTAAAGTAACCAGTAGCAAAAAAAGAAATTGTTATTAGTTACTGGCCCGATATCATAGCACTCTGGGTAGACCCATAGGTGGTGACCAGTCTCCCCCAACATATGTCAAAGGATATGGATACTAATGGTAAGACCAAGGATTTGTTTTCCCTCCTTTGGGCATAAATGACAAATTCTAACCTGAACAGCTTCGAGGTCACTGCCCTAGACATGCAGCCATTAAATTCTTCAGTGTCACGTCCCACCTGTCCTACACCGCCCATAGAAGCGATACTTAGTTAGTTTGTTCCTTTCGTGCCAAAGGCGGCACATAGGGCACATATAAAAGCAGTACTACATGCAGTATAAAGAGTTTTAAAAAAATAAAGGAACTCTCTTTAATATAAAGCTGTTGCAGAACAGAAGCATTTGTTCTCTTATCTGTAAGATTGGTTCAAGATGTCATAGACGAGTTAACCTGACTGCCACAGACGCATTTTACAGAACAGAGATGCATTTAGAGTTGCTGTCACGACTGCCAAGCTCCGACAAGGAAAGAAACTAGATCATAGATTCCCAAACTTTTTCGGCCCATCGCCCACTTTGCATAACATAAACTTTGTAACGCCCCCTCCACATTATAACAGTTTGTCAACGACCCACCCCCCTCCAACTATTTATACATGTTCTATTTTCTCTTTGACATAGTAAATTGATATATACATTTCTGTCATACATGGTCAATTTTCAAATGATTATATGCATGAGATAGAAAAGTGATAAAAAAATGGTTCGTGTATGACGGGCATAAGATGAATTTGAATGCAGAATTCAAATTTTAAATGATTATTCAATCGCAAAATCACGAAAATAATTTATTTAAAAATATTTATTATTAATTTCTTCTTCAAGGAGTCACCGACACCTAATCGCCTGAACGCCCCCCAAATACTTCTGCAACCTACCATCGTCCCCCTAGAACCCTTCAGCGCCCACTGGGCAGTACCGCCCACTTTGGGAAATGCTGAACTAGATGATGATGCTGCTGACCAAGTACAAACAAAATGTTTTTTTTTAAATTTCTTAAAAAAAACAACTGTGAATGAAATTTGACAACTGATTTTTGCATGAATTCTGTCCGCATCTCAAATTGAGTGTACAGGAAGTAAAGAAAGTAAATGATACAGAGAAAGTAACTGGTATTTAGATTCTGTCTGAAACAAAGCAAGTAACGGACTTAGGGAAAGTAACTGGTATTTAGATTACGTCTGAAACAAAGCAAGTAACGGACTTAGCGAAAGTAACTGGTATTTAGATTACGTCTGAAACAAAGCAAGTAACGGACTTAGCGAAAGTAACTGGTATTTAGATTACGTCTGAAACAAAGCAAGTAACGGACTTGGAAGTAACTGGTATTTAGATTACGTCTGAAACAAACAAGTAACGGACTTAGCGAAGTAACTAATATTAATTTTCGGTCAGAAGCAAAGCAGGTAGCGTACGTAGAAAAAGTAACGGATAATAGATTCTGTTAAGTAAATATTGTAGACTGCAATTTACATGTATAGATCAAATGTTGCACATTTAACAAGTATTTGTGAAGTAACTGGTACTTTTCTTTAGTAGTATTAATTAATTTGTGAGCGTCTGTAGCTCAAGTGATAGTGAGCTCGATCATAGACCCAAGCGTACCTGGTTAAAACCCCACGGTGGGCAAGTTTGGAAGCAAATTCCTTTCCGTGGGATTTTACAAAAGGTAAAAATAGATCTCACCGTTCAGAAAGGAATGACAAACTACTGAACGTATAAGTGGTGCCTAGAAAATCAACGATTCGTTTACTGTGCTTGATGGCTACGTAATTTGGGATATGCCACGATTTTCAGTACTAATTACCAGCGAATCAAGACTATAGACGGTATTTGAGTAACGGATAGTAACTATTTGTACTTGACTAGTGGACAACTTACTTGGAGTCAGTAGTCTTCACACTTGCCACACTTTCAGCTTTCCTGACAAATATTTGGATAAAGTAACTGTTAAAGTAACCAGTAGCAAAAAAAGAAATCGTTATTAGTTACTGACCTGACATCATAGCACTCCGGGCAGACCCATAGGTGGTCAGTCCTCCCCAACATATGTCAAAGGATATGGATACTAATGGTAAGACCAAGGATTTGTTTTCCCTCCTTTGGGCATAAATGACAAATTCTAACCTGAACAGCTTCGCGGTCACTGCCCTAGACATGCAGCCATTAAACTCTTCAGTGTCACGTCCCACCTGTCCTACACCGCCCATAGAAGCTATACTTAGTTAGTTTGTTCCTTTCGTGCCAAAGGCGGCACATAGGGCACATATAAAAGCAGTACTACATGCAGTATAAAGAGTTTTAAAAAAAAAATAAGGAACTCTCTTTAATATAAAGCTGTTGCAGAACAGAAGCATTTGTTCTCTTATCTGTAAGATTGGTTCAAGATGTCATAGACGAGTTAACCTGACTGCCACAGACGCATTTTACAGAACAGAGATGCATTTAGAGTTGCTGTCACGACTGCCAAGCTCCGACAAGGAAAGAAACTAGATCATAGATTCCCAAACTTTTTCGGCCCATCGCCCACTTTGCATAACATAAACTTTGTAACGCCCCCCTCTACATTATAACAGTTTGTCAACGACCCACCCCCTCCAACTATTTATACATGTTCTATTTTCTCTTTGACATAGTAAATTGATATATACATTTCTGTCATACATGGTCAATTTTCAAATGATTATATACATGAGATAGAAAAGTGATAAAAAAATGGTTCGTGTATGACGGGCATAAGATGAATTTGAATGCAGAATTCAAATTTTAAATGATTATTCAATCGCAAAATCAAGAAAATAATTTATTTAAAAATATTTATTATTAATTTCTTCTTCAAGGAGTCACCGACACCTAATCGCCTGAACGCCCCCCAAATACTTCTGCAACCTACCATCGTCCCCCTAGAACCCTTCAGCGCCACTGGAAGCGGTACCGCCCACTTTGGGAAATGCTGAACTAGATGATGATGCTGCTGACCAAGTACAAATAAAATGTTTTTTTTTAATTTAAAAAAAACAAACAAATGTGAATGAAATTTGACGACAACTGATTTTTGCATGAATTCTGTCCGCATCTCAAATCGAGTGTACAGGAAGTAAAGAAAGTAAATGATACAGAGAAAGTAACTGGTATTTAGATTCTGTCTGAAACAAAGCAAGTAACGGACATGGAGAAAGTAACTGGTATTTAGATTATGTATGAAATAAAGCAAGTAACGGACATGGAGAAAGTAACTGGTATTTAGATTATGTATGAAATAAAGCAAGTAACGGACTTAGCGAAAGTAACTAATATTAATTTTCGGTATGAAGCAAAGCAGGTAGCGTACGTAGAAAAAGTAACGGATAATAGATTCTGTTAAGTAAATATTGTAGACTGCAAATTACATGTACAGATCAAATATTGCACATTTAACAAGTATTTGTGAAGTAACTGGTACTTTTCTTTAGTAGTATTAATTAATTTGTGAGCGTCTGTAGCTCAAGTGATAGTGAGCTCGATCATAGACCCAAGCGTACCTGGTTAAAACCCCACGGTGGGCAGTTTGGAAGCAAATTCGTTTCCGTGGGATTTTTACAAAAGGTAAAAATAGATCTCACCGTTCAGAAAGGAATGACAAACTACTGAACGTATAAGTGGTGCCTAGAAAATCAACGATTCGTTTACTGTGCTTGATGGCTACGTAATTTGGGATATGCCACGATTTTCAGTACTAATTACCAGCGAATCAAGACTATAGACGGTATTTGAGTAACGGATAGTAACTATTTGTACTTGACTAGTGGACAACTTACTTGGTGTCAGTAGTCTTCACACTTGCCACACTTTCAGCTTTCCTGACAAATATTTGGATAAAGTAACTGTTAAAGTAACCAGTAGCAAAAAAAGAAATCGTTATTAGTTACTGACCTGACATCATAGCACTCCGGGCAGACCCATAGGTGGTGACCAGTCTCCCCCAACATATGTCAAAGGATATGGATACTAATGGTAAGACCAAGGATTTGTTTTCCCTCCTTTGGGCATAAATGACAAATTCTAACCTGAACAGCTTCGAGGTCACTGCCCTAGACATGCAGCCATTAAATTCCTCAGTGTCACGTCCCACCTGTCATACACCGCCCATAGAAGCGATACTTAGTTAGTTTGTTCCTTTCGTACCAAAGGCGGCACATAGGGCACATATAAAAGCAATACTACATGCAGTATAAAGAGATTTTTTAAAAATAAACAAATAACGGACTCTCTTTAATATAAAGCTGTTGCAGAACAGAAGCATTTGTTCTCTTATCTGTAAGAGCAATGTTCAACACAATCTTTCTCCCACATTATGTTACCAGTGCCAAACCTGGGCTCTGACAACAAACGATAGAAGAAAACTAGTCACAACAGAGATGAAGTGTCTACGCAGAATGCTGGGTGTAACAAGAAGAGACCGGTTGAGAAATGAAGACATCAGGAAAAAGTGGGTACAACATCAGTACTAGACTTCATCAAGAAACAACAAATTAAATGGTTCGGCCACGTAAGCAGATTACCATCAGACAGTGCACCCAAAGAGCACTGCTTCTCGCACAATGGGTATAAAGCAAAGGTCGGCCACGCAAAGATGGACCTCAGAGATAACAGAGGCGACAAAAGAGACTATCTAGGAAGCGCATACTAGGGCCCGTTGTAGAAATCTCTTCCTGACCTGACGCTGTGAGGCATACAGGATTCGAGAAAGAAAGAAAGATCTGTAAGATTGGTGCAGGATGTCTTAGACGCATTGTACATAACAGAGATGCATTTATAGTTGCTGTCACGACTGCCGAGCTCCGGCAGGGAAAGAAACTAGATGATGATGATGCTGACTAAGTACAAATAAAATGTCTATTTTTTAATTTCTAAAAAAAAAAACTGTGAATGAAATTTGGCGACAACGTATTTTTGCATGAATTCTGCCCGTATCTCAAATCGAGTGTACGGACAGTAAAGAAAGTAAATGATACAGAGAAAGTAACTGGTATTTAGATTATGTGTGAAACAATGCAAGTAACGGACTTAGGGAAAGTAACTGGTATTTAGATTCTGTCTGAAACAAAGCAAGTAACGGACTTAGGGAAAGTAACTGGTATTTAGATTATGTATGAAACAAAACAAGTAACGGACTTAAAGAAAGTAACTGGTATTTAGATTATGCATGAAATAAAGCAAGTAACGGACTTAAAGAAAGTAACTGGTATTTAGATTATGTATGAAATAAAGCGTGAACTCACTACCAATGACATTGCGAAAACGAGTACTCCAATGCTATATTGAACCAATTCTTATGTATGGCAGCGAATCATGGACACTGAACAAACAATCAATACGATCATTGGAAGCCACAGAGATGTGGTTTTACAGAAGAAGGTTGAGAATTCCATGGACAGCAAAGAAAACAAACATGGAGGTTTTAAATCAGGTCTGCACACAAAGAAACCTTATCAAAAGAATAAGAATCCGACAATCAAGGTTCTTCGGGCATATAATGCGAAGAGAAGGTTTAGAACATTTGGTGACTACAGGTAAAATTCAGGGAAGGAGAGATCGTGGAAGACAGAGGGAGAAGATGTTGGATGGCCTGACATCATGGTTCGACAAAATATCGACGTCAGAACTGATTACATGCACCAAGCAAAGAGAGTTGTGGAGAGACATGATCGCCTACGCCGGCAGGCATGGCACTTGATTGAATTGAATGAAACAAAGCAAGTAACGGATTTAGGGAAAGTAACTGGTATTTAGATCATGTATGAAACAAAGCAAGTAACGGATTTAGGGAAAGTAACTGGTATTTAGATTATGAGTGAAACAAAGCAAGTAACGGACTTAGGGAAAGTAACTGGTATTTTGATTATGAGTGAAATAAAGCAAGTAACGGATTTAAGGAAAGTAACTGGTATTTAGATTATGTATGAAACAAAGCAAGTAACGGACTTAGCGAAAGTAACTAATATTAATATTCGGTCTGAAGCAAAGCAGGTAGCGTACGTAGAGACAGTAACGGATATTTAGATTCTGTCAAGTAAATATTGTCGACTGCAATTTACATGTACAGATCAAATATTGCACATTTAACAAGTATTTGTGAAGTAACTGGTACTTTTTCCTCAGTAGTATTAATTACTAAATGACTAAAGATATAGAAAGCAAGTTGAATGCATTTGAAAATAGATGTCTGCGAAAAATAATGAATATAAAATGGAACGAATTCAGGAGAAGTGATGAAATCAGAGAAATGTCTGGTCAACCACTAGTGACAACTGTTATAAGAAAGAGAAGATGGAGATATGTTGGGCACACCTTGAGGAGAAATGATCAACGAATATCAAAGCAGGCATTGAAGTGGGATGCAAAGGGTTCAAGAAAGAGAGGTCGACCTAAAGAGACCCTGAAACGAACTTTGCTGAGAGAGGCAGAAATATCGGTCTCAGTTCCATGGAGGAAACTGAGCGAGTTGCCCAGGATAGAGCGGTATGAAGAAATTACTTGCAGGCCCTATGTAACGTATAACGGTACGAGAGGAATTATTATTATTATTAATTACTAACGAATCCAGACTGTAGATGGTATTTGAGTAACGGATAGTAACTATTTGTACTTGACTACTAGACAACTTACTTGGTGTCAGTATTCTTCACACTTTCCACACTTTCAGTTTTCCTGACAAATATTTGGATAAAGTAACTGTTAAAATAACCAGTAGCAAAAAAAGAATTCGTTATTAGTTACTGACCCGACATCATAGCACTCCGGGCAGACCCATAGGTGGTGGTCAGTCTCCCCCAACATATATCAAAGGATATGCATGCTAATGGTTCCTGTGACTTGCTTGTTAAACACACTCCCCACTCTGCCTCTCAAGCACCAAGTTCTACTCGTACAACGGGTTACTATAAAAACTAAATCGCTGGATCGATTCAACATCTATTTTAGAGTCATTATCCAAAAGACAGTCGTAAAGAGACCGAAGACCATCCCCTTATCCATCTTCAACTCCCCAACAATCGATGCTGTTGATGCAAGCATGCCCACTCTCTCATTGCCACAAAGGGGGATTAAATCAACCAGAAAGCCACAAATACCAACACAAGACGATTACTATACAAGTTGTCATTCTGCGCCTTAGAACAGGACACAATCGACTCCGCAGCCACATGTATACAAAATTCAAGATTGGAAATTCAGCAATGTGTACATGTGGACAGGCACACCAGACTGCAGAGCACATACTTCAAAGACTGCGTTCGTTCTTTACCACCAATTTTAATCACTCTTTGTGATGTTTGATCTTTGCCAAGAACGTGTATACGTTTCACATTGGTTTGGTAGGCCACTAAACGCATAGACTTCTATGACTTTTAGGACACATGCATCCGATTTCAGCCAAACCTTCTTGTGGATGAAAATTACCAGGGCCCAAATTTGGGGTGTAAAGAATAGAACCACTGTTACCTGCCACGCATGTCGTAAGAGGCGACTAAGGAGGTTTGATTGAAATCGGATGCATGTGTCCTAAATGTGTAGAAGTCAACCTGCTGCCTTGCAGGACGGTTAGGGACAGGCAAAGGCTAAAGAGAGCGAACCCAGTAAACGCTCACTGAATCCGGACACAACACCGAATGATAAGCACCAGAGCTCCAAATGGCACTGAAGATGTGACGAAACCCATCCATGTTAAGGCTGAAAGATTTAGATTTCCACATGAATGAATTTATGGGGATATCTGGTACATCGGTCTTTTAGGTGATCGCGCGAGAGAGAGAAAACTCTTTGTATCCCACTTCAATGCCTGTTTTGATATTCGTTAATAATTTCTCCTCAAGGTGTGTCCAGCATATCTCCATCTTCTCTTTCTTATAACAGTTGTCGCAAAAAAAAGGGGAAGAATGGATCCCAACAGATGGTAGCATGATGAACTATCTCAACGTTATCATTACTCTTGGAAGAGAATGTAGAGATTGGGGCAACATGAAGGCTGATCTCGCTGTTAAGCAGCTGATAGAAGATAATGCAAGGGATGATGATGTTGTTGTATACACCGATGGGTCGGTTCAACGTGGTGAGAAATCCGGATGGGGTTTCTTGGCTAATGCGCATGGTAGGGTTGTTGCAGAGCGAAGTGGGGCATACAGGACAACTACTTCTAGTATGAGGATGGAGGTTGAGGCCTTTACTGCTGCCCTCCATTGGATTTCTGGGACTTCATTTACTGGGGCAGTTGTTGTATCTGACTCTCAGTCGATGCTACACAAGATCCAGAAGGGCAGGTTTCGGTATGAGTGGATGTCGTCTATAGAAGTTTCTAACCTCCAGCGGCTTACGCGGCTTATCTGTTGGGGGAGACTGAGCACATATGGGTCTGCCCGGAGTGCAAATGACGTCAGTTTAGTAACCCATAACCAATAATCAATAATAACAGTTGTCACTAGTGGTTGACCAGACATTTCTCATCAAGGTGTGTCCTAGACATAGATAATATTAATAATTAATTCCTCTCACACCGTTGTTAAATGTTACATAGGGTCTGCAAGTAATTTCTCCATACCGCTCTGTCATGGGCAACTCGCTCAACATCTTCCATGGAATTGAGACTGATATGTATTGGCTCACGACATACATACACACATACATACATACATACACACGTACATACATATACACATACAAACACATACGTACATTTATAAATACATAAATATATTGTGTTGCATTTGCAAGAGCAAAGCTCATCTGAATTATTGAAGAAGAAGAAGAAGAAGGGCCCGGCCATTGAATCATTCATATGCGTCGATTTCTTTCCACCAATAATGGCTGCAACATTCCATTTCTGAGGGCATCTTTTTTTTCTTGAATTTGTTCTCTAGACAGTTGCAATCCCCTGCTGACGAGATCTGTCTTCCCGGGTTTGTCTGGAGTTATCCTACTCTAGATGACTTCATCCTTCTCTTGCCAGGCTCACCAACCCAGGCTTTTATGCAGGGTATGCTCTCTGGACACTATAGTTTAATCCCACATACTTAAGGGAAAGTGTCACAGAAGTAGAAGACAAGAAAAAGGATGTTCTCCTCAATGGAGAGAGAGAACGATTGCTATTTGTTCCATAGCCGTGGGATGGGTTTGTTGCAACCAGAGCATTGACCTCTCGCCTGTGGGTTCTGCGCTGTCCCCTTCTGAGGCTCCATCCTGCTCCGTACCCTTTGAACTGACTGACCTTTTACTAGTGTCTATTCAGCTTGGTTAGACCTGCCAGGAGTTAGACTCCCGCCGACATAGCCTAGAGGATCATCAAGACACACAAACCATCAGAGCATTTACCACTCAGCGGTGGGTTCTGCGCTGTCCCCTTATGGGGCCCCATACTGCTCCGCACCCTTTGGTCTGGCCTTTCACCTTCAGTCTGTTCGGCTTGGTTAGACCTGCCAGTGCCAGGAGTTAGACTCCCGCCGACATAGCGTGAAGGAATGTAAAGATGCACAAACCCTCCAACCATGAATAGGTAGGTTAACTTCTACAATACGAGGCACATTACGAGCCTTTCAGGCAGCACCAATTTGTTCACGAACCAAAACAATAAACACTGACCTACTTTACGTCCTAGTGATTCTTCTTCTTCTTCTTTTGTCGTCACACTGCTACCGGACTGTTGCCAAGTGTCGTGGTTTTCTGTTTTTGTCTTGCGCTGTTCTGGTGTTTTGGGTGATTGTTATTTTTGCTCTTTCACAGGATTCTGATATGCCATCTAACTATATTTTTTGTGGTCTTCCTCTCGCCTTCTTTCCTGATGTTCTGTTGTAGAAGATTGTATACTGTGAAGTTTGGATGCATTCTTATTTAATGGCCAAACCCACTTGATTCTTTGTTTCTCAATGTAATTCAAGCAAGGTTCTGTGCCAACTTTCTTTCTTGTGCTGATGTTGGTGATTCTGGTGTTGTTGGTAACTTTTCGCAGGCACTGCATTTCACATGTAGTTATTTTTGTGACTGCGCTTTGCTCATTGTCCATATTTGGCTCTGGTAACACAAAGTAGGTATAAAAATGCTGTTGATCATCTGTTGTTTTGCTGTCATTGAAATTTTTGGGTGCCTTAACAATGGGGCTAGCTGGTAGGTTACCGCATTTTCCTAGTGTTTCTGTGGTATCAAATTAATTCTTGTTTGATGTTAGAACACATTATATGTCATCCAGATATGACATAATTTTACTATAACTTTTTTATGGTAGAAACTTACGTGGTTTGAACTTCTGAGGAAGACGGCTGCATGGTGGTTTGAGAAACACTGGAGATAAAGAACACTACAATATTACGACATTATGCTATTACGACATTTTGATATTACGACATTATGATATTACGACATTAGGATATTACGACATTTTGATATTACGACATTTTGATATTACGACATTTTGATATTACGACATTATGATATTACGACATTTTGATATTACGACATTTTGATATTACGACATGATATTACGACATTAGAATATTACGACATTAGAATACGACTCCATTATGATATTACGACATTATGATATTACGACATTAGGATATTACGACATTAGGATATTACGACATTTTGATATTACGACATTAGAATACTACCCCATTATGATATTACGACATTAGGATATTACGACATTTTGATATTACGACATTAGAATACTACCCTATTATGATATTACGACATTTTGATATTACGGCATTATGATATTACGACATTTTGATATTACGACATTAGAATATTACGACATTAGAATACGACTCCATTATGATATTACGACATTTTGATATTACGACATTTTGATATTACGACATTTTGATATTACGACATTTTGATATTACGACATTTTGATATTACGACATTTTGATATTACGACATTTTGATATTACGACATTATGATATTACGACATTTTGATATTACGACATTATGATACTACGACATTATGATATTACGACATTTTGATATTACGACATTTTGATATTACGACATTATGATATTACGACATTTTGATATTACGACATTATGATATTACGACATTATGATACTACGACATTATGATATTACGACATTTTGATATTACGACATTATGATATTACGACATTTTGATATTACGACATTTTGATATTACGACATTATGATACTACGACATTATGATATTACGACATTTTGATATTACGACATTATGATATTACGACATTTTGATATTACGACATTATGATATTACGACATTTTGATATTACGATATTAGAATATTACGACATTAGGATATTACGACATTTCCACGCTACGACATATACGCTTTTCAAAACAAAGATCGCTTTAAGTTTTTTTAAATCGCTTGCCCGTTATGAATTCAGGTTTAGTCGTGGTGCCTAATATGACGCTTCTGACTTATTATTGCGTGATGACTTGCTTTCCTTATCACCATAGTCACAGCACCATTCAGGCGAAACGTTACTCTGACTTCAGACGTGCTTGTAATTTCGTTACTGGTAATCATGCTTACTCACTGTCTACTCTCAGATAGTTAGTGGCAATTATGGGTTATCACAACTTGATCGCAGATAGTAACTGGTATCTATATGTACTCACATCTTGATCTAAGATAGTTACTAGTACCTATACGTACTCACAGCTTGATCTAAGATAGTTCCTGGTAATTATGAATACTGACATCATCATCATCAGGTGCCGTGCCGATGGCGTAGGCGATCATGGATCTCCACAAATCTATGTCGTTGGTGTTTGCTATCAACTCAGATGTTGACGCTCTACCGTGCCATGAAGTCAGGTCATCCAACATTTTCTCTCTCTGTCTTCCCTGTCTCGTCTACCCTCGATTTTACCGGTTGTCACAATGTGTTCTAAACCTTCCTCCTCATCACATGCCCGAAAAATGATGACTGCCTCTTTCTTATATTGATGATAAGCTTTCTCTGTGTCTTGATCTCATTCAGTACCTCAACATTAGTCATTTTAGCAGTCCATGGGATTCTCATCATTCTTCTATAAAACCACATTTTTGTGGCCCTCAGAGATTTTTGGATCTGTGTGTTCATTGTCCATGACTCACATCCGTATGTCAGTATTGGTTTATGTAGCACTGAATAACTCACATTCTGATCGGGATTGACAAGGACTTGCTGCAGATAATGCTTCTCATTTTCAGGAATGATGTTTTCGCTTGTCCTATTCTGCTCTTTATTTCTGATCGGCATCTGCCATCTGATATTACCAGGACTCCGAGATATTTAAATTACTGCACTTGTCTTAAATCAGTCCCATTTACTGTGATGGTGCATTTTGGCAAAATGTGCTTTTTTGATATTATCATAACTTCTGTCTTCTTAATATTCAAACTGAGTCCTTTGTTGTTACTTTCTGTCACAATCTTATCAACTAATTTCTGTAGATCCATTTCATTTCTTGCTATTAAGACAGTATCATCAGCGTATCTCAGGTTACTTATGATATGTCCTCCCACAGCTATTCCAGGAAAATCTTTTATAGACCCAAAAATGCTTTCACAATACAGTGAGAACAGGTCTGGTGATAATACGCATCCTTGTCTAACACCTTTTTGATCTTCTGGAAAGTTTCAATCTTTTTGTCTATTCTTATAGCCGATGTTTGCTGTCAATATATGTTCTGAATGATTCATAGATCTTTCCTGTCGCTGCTCTCTAACATTTTTGAAAATTCCTGATTGTTTACTTTGTCAATTTGAGGCACATGGGTGTCGTTGGTAATGAGAGAGAGAGAGCAGACAGGCTGGCTGGTTCTGCCACCATGTCAGAGGGCCAGCCAATGGATAGAGCTGATATTTTGAACACCCTCATAGAGTGTGGCTGCAAAGAAGATTTTCATTTAAATCAATCCACGTCCACTACTAGATTGCAGGAGTTGGGTTTGAAGATTGGAGTAGCAAGAGAAGAACAGCATAACAAGTATATGAGTAGGCTTATCAATCAAAATCGAACTGGTACAGTTAATCGCTGGATGCCATTGGAGATGTTACGAAGGAGATCGGAGCACCTATGGACATATCAGAAGTGTAATGAAGATATTCCAAACTGAAACTGAAACTCAGGATAATGATGAATACTCACAACTCGATCTAAGAATAGATCTATACAGAAAAAACTCAAAATCAAAGAAAACTGGCTAATGCTACAAATATGAATAAGAAAATTCAGATATTTTGGACATATAAAAAGACATGAAGAGTTGGAGAAGACCATCATGGATGGAGGCATACCGGCAAAGAGAAGAAGAAGACCACGGAGAAGATGGATTCAAGATGTTTGAACATGACGGCTGACCTATGAGAGAGAAAAATTCCGGAGGACTGTTGGAGTGGCAAAGTTCTGGAAACTCAGGAAAAACTATTTGATGATGATGACGATCTAAAATCATCATCATCAAGTAGCTGTCCCTTCCGGAACTTGGCTCCCATGACAGCAGTTCTGAAAACTCTCTGTTCTGTGCAAGTTAGTTGGCGTCAGCAGCAGTCATTCTCAGAATGTCAATGACATCTTGCACCCATCGTCTTCTATGCCTTCCTCTCATTCTTCTTCCATCTACCATTCCCTCCAAAATGATCTTCATTGGGCACTCATGTCGTTTGATATGTCCGAAATACTTAATTTTCCTTGATTTTATGCTCTTTAATAGCCAACTCTCTTTAATATCAAGCTGTTGCAGAACAGAAGCATTTGTTATTTTCTCTGTTCATGATATTCTAAGTACTCTAAGATAGTTACCAATAATTACGAATACTCACATCGATATCAGAGAATCACGGTAACGGTTTCTGCTCCCCGAAAACTCACCAGACTTATGAAAAATTGAATAAAGAGAGATAAACGAAGAAATGAAACGGCAACCAGACAATTGCACACAAGACAATTGCACACATGGTGATTGCACAAAGACAATTGTGCACATAAATAACTGGACACAGGAAATAATAGTAGAATTGCTGTTTGTGGAAACAGTGACTCTTATTATTTGATTTTGTTCTTTTGTTGATTTTATACATATTCGTGATCTCTTGTCATGCGCTTAGTTTACTGTGGACCACAAACTGGGCAGTTAGCTTCAGGTCTGTCAGGTTTCCTTCTTCAGCGATCTCTGGTCATGCGCTTAGTTTACTGTGGGTCACAAACTGGAGTCAGCTTCAGGTCTGTCAGGTTTCCCCAAAGCTTAGTTTTTAGATCGACTTGGTGTGGCCACATGTTGTTTCTCAGCTCACCCAGGAGATGACAGTCTTGCAGGACATGATCCGGTGTCTGTTTCGCCTGCTAACACTGACAGAGAGCTGGTTGACTTATTCCTAGTCTATATATGTGTTTGTTGAGTCTTCCGTGTCCGGCACGTGGTTGAAATATGATGACCTGGCCTGTTCTGCTTAGGACTTTGAGGAAGTCTTTTCCATAATCATATCCAGTGTTTGTCTTCCAGTCTACTCCAGATTTTCTATGTATGAGGGTTTTGACCTCCTGAAAAGACAGGAGTTGATAAATTTGCTCTTTGGCACTGCCCTCCTTAGCCAAGACTCCTGCAATGTCACAGTGAGATGGAACTCAATGCAAGTAAGCTCTGTACAATTTCCAGCTCTGCTCAACAATTGGGACTTTCGTTAAAGACATTAACTCTGCTGTTGTAGATTTGTTAGAGTGATTTCCCTTGTATTGACATTTACACATTTACATTATTGACCTAGCTGTACAGGAGATGTCGAAAAAATCCGTGTTCGGGGATTGCGAGAGAGAGAGAGAGAGAGAGAAAGAGAGAGAGAGAGAGAGAGAGAGAGCAAGAGAGAGAGAAAGAATTTTAGATGGAAACTTCTTCTGCGTTCTCACTAGATTGTAATATCGGATTCTATAATAAAGGTAGCCGTCTGCTTCAAATTATCAGCAACGTCATACAGTTTGTCTTGGACGCTGGTGTAAGTGGGCCACCTCTTTCTGCTCAGGTTTGCATACTGGGGCAGTTCTGTAGGATATTCTATGTTGTCATACTCGCCAAGTCACAGGGGCACATGTCGTTGGTGCCTATCGTGAATTTAGTGTACAGATGGTGTCTCATTCTGTTGTGACTCGTTCGGATGCGAAGTATGAAAGTTTTCTATCTTCTGGACAGCTGGTAATATCCTTTATCCTTATTGTGTTTTAGTGTTCTTTCTTCCATCATCATCATCAGGTGCCGTCTCCACATCGAAGGTTGGCTGCAATGAATCTCAAACATCCTCTGTCTTTCGCCTTGGTGTTGCACACTGCCAGACTGTAACCTGTCCATTTCTTAAAGTTTCCCTCCCACTTATCTCTCGGTCTTCCTCCCCCCTCAACTTTCCCCTCTAGTAAATGTTTTATCATGGTGTCATGTCGTTTTATGTGCCCAAAATACTTGTCTGAATTTTATTTCTCTTAATAATTGTTTCTTCATGCCTAGTTTTCCTAAAACTTATTTATTTGTCTGTTTTTCTGTCCATGAAACTCTGCCTATTCTTCTATATATCCACATCTCAAATGCATCAATTCTGTCTTCTAACTGCTTGTTCATTGTCCATGTTTCCGAGCCATACATTAATATAGGATATATATAGCATTTGATCATTCTCATTTTAAGCCTGTTTGTGATTTGTTAGCACTGCAGCTAAGGTATTATTATTTAAGAAAGACATCAAATCACAAATTATTATGCACCGAAGTGTGATGATGATGACTTTATCAATCAATAAATTAACAAAACAAATAAATATATTAAAATTTAAAAAAACATATGAATCATAGCGCAGCTATTTTAAAACTACAACAAGGAATGTCCATCCTTAATTAAAAAGCCTGTAACGGTAAGAGAGACGGATGAATCATAATGACAACGGCTCACAAAGAGAAAACAGCAAAGTGTGGGGTACACATGAGGCGCTTTCAGGACATACAAATGATTTGCGGCTGGCCCTCGTAGAAGAAATTGGGAATTCACCACGTACAACCAAAGCAGGGTTGCCAATTTGGCTTTTTTAAAGCCAGATTTTAAAAATTTGGCTTTTTTTGCCAGTATTTGGCTTATTTTCTCAATTTTTAGTTGGCAACCCTGAACCAAAGAAGTAGCAATGAAGCAAAAACATCTTTCTCCCACTTTGCTTTATAATGCCCTCTGGTGATGGTTTTTGCTTCTTCATACCTGCCAGAAAGGATAATAGGTAAATTGACATGCTGTACAACACACCATTCAGTTGGAACAATACCTGTTAGATTCATAAAAAAACAGAGACTAAAAGGGGGTGATCACTTGGTAATAATGAACCCAACTACACCAGTTGCAAGAGCGTACAACCTGAAAATGGAATCATTAAGAGGAAGGGATAGACCAAGAAAAAAATGAGTTGGAGTTACTGACATTTTGATTGATTGACTGATTGATAGAACCATCATTACTGCACTTCGGTGAGTAGCCATGTGTGCTCCAATCTCTTTCTTGCAAGGAAGACCTCAGCTGCAGTGTACGACCCCGTAGCACCGGCGAGAATGACCGATACCATTTTGACGATGGTGAAGATATTTATGTAAGCATTTTATTTTAATTTTTTTCTAATAAATTTTGCCCGTGCAGCAGCTTTCCAGCCTGTTCTTATTGATTTTGAGCTGCCAAGAGTTCTTTTACGTTCTCAAAGAGCAACACTGGAAAAGTATAACGAGTACAGAGCAAGAGGAAGACCACGCAAAAAGGAGTGAGGCATCAAGAACAGCCTTAAGAAAATGAATAACAGCTTACAAAGTGCATTAGAACAAGCACACATAAGATCACCCCCTCCCATCCACCAACACTTATATAAGAACACTTCTAAAAGAACACTTCTATAAAGAACACTTCTATAAAGAACACTTCTATAAAGAACACTTCTATAAAGAACACTTCTATAAAGAACACTTCTATAAAGAACACTTCTATAAAGAACACTTCTATAAAGAACACTTCTATAAAGAACACTTCTATAAAGAACACTTCTAAAAGAGAATCAAAGAACAGTTCATAAAAACAGATAAAGAACACCTTCTTGTAACAGAACCTTTTTTAGATTGATAAAGAGCGCTCATAGAACATTTTTGAATTCTGGTACAGAACACAAATTTTGAAAACAGTTCTAAAAGTTGTGATGGGGCCCAGCACGAGTGGCCCTTAATAACGAGCCGCCACTGGTTAATCGTATACTTACACTTAGCGACGAGTTACGCTTATCGTGGAAATAGTAATGGTTCAATGTTGAGGATAGTTTCCTAGAGAAGCTGTCGTGATCGTCTTCTTCTGGGTCCTTTGTGGTAACATGAATTTCGGTTTTAGGTTTCAGCTGTCAGATTTAAAAAAAACATAAAATGTGGAGTTTATTTGTTTTTAGTAGTACAAGCAGCCTCTGCGACATAGAGGTTATTTGGAGGTTTATTTGTTTTTAGTAGTACAAGCAGCCTCTGCGACATAGAGGTTATGTGGAGTTTATTTGTTTTTAGTAGTACAAGCAGCCTCTGCAACATAGAGGTTATGTGGAGTTTATTTGTTTTTAGTAGTACAAGCAGCCTCTGCAACATAGAGGTTATGTGGAGTTTATTTGTTTTTAGTAGTACAAGCAGCCTCTGCGACATAGAGGTTATGTGGAGGTTTATTTGTTTTTAGTAGTACAAGCAGCCTCTGCAACATAGAGGTTATGTGGAGTTTATTTGTTTTTAGTAGTCAGCAGCTCTGCAACATAGAGGTTATGTGGAGTTTATTTGTTTTTAGTAGTACAAGCAGCCTCTGCAACATAGAGGTTATGTGGAGTTTATGTGGAGTTTATGTGGAGTTTATGTGGAGTTTATATGGAGTTTATGGAGTTTATGTGAGTTATGTGGAGTTATGTGGAGTTTATTTGTTTTTAGTAGTACAAGCAGCCTCTGCGACATAGAGGTTATGTGGAGTTTATGTGGAGTTTATGTGGAGTTTATGTGGAGGTTATGTGGAGTTTATGTGGAGTTTATGTGGAGTTTATGTGAGTTATGTGGAGTTATGTGGAGTTTTGTGGAGTTTATGTGGAGTTTATGTGGAGGTTATGTGGAGTTTATGTGGAGTTTATGTGGAGGTTATGTGGAGTTTATGTGGAGTTTATATGGAGTTTATGTGGAGTTTATGTGGAGGTTATGCGTGCGTCTCTTGTTCCAAAGGTGTTCGTTTCGCTTCCTCGTGGAACGATCGGGATATTTTCCCAGAGATTCCTGATCTCAGTGTAGGTGAGATCAAGTTCCCAGTCCTATCAACTATAGAGGAGATCGAATTTCTAATCTTATCGGGGATGGGTGATAAAAAATAAAGTCCTGTGTTCAAGTTGAGCCCTTGGCTGAAATCGCATGCACATGTCCTAAATGGGAGAAGTCTATACGTTTAGGGACCTACCAAACCAATGTCAATGTTACAGTTCTTCAACAAAGATCAATCAATCACAGGAGGGTGATTAAAATAAGTCGTAGTTCAAGTTGACCGCAAAGAAGAAGAAAGATTAGGTTATATTTTAATTTATTAAATAATAAATACACGTTACACATTATTTTTGATGGGGCTCGGCCTCTGGCCCTAAGGGTAGACAGGACAAACAGTTGCTAACTTCCTTATTTCTCAGTCAAATGAGATATTGTTTATCAGGTAGTACTAGGGACAGTCTGGTATGAAATATTATATAACTTTTAATTTAATTACTTGTCAGGTTGCCATGGAAATGGCGGCCATGTTGGATTATAAACAATGCCGTAAAGTAGGTAAATACTAACAACTAGTTCATATTATTCTTTTTTAAAAATTGAAATACTTACATAAGCCATAGTTCTAGGCAGCTAGCAACTTTAAATTGTTCTTAAAATCGATATTTTAAAGAAAATATGTCATTTAGTGAGTATTGAGACCCCTTAATGACGAGTCACCACTGCTTATTCCTCTCCGCTTTCCGTGAAGCATAGGGTTTCAACAGTTGTTCGCCATTCTTCTCAGTCTCGGCTGTCCTCTTTATGGTCTCCCGGGACAGTTCTGCATTCTTCAGTTCCTCAAGAAGACTGTCTAGGACCTTCCCGTATTGTTTGAGCAGTTCTGGGAAGTGTATGTATCTTCTATTGAGCATCCTCGTATCGACGTCATAGTCCAAATCTTCCAGTACTGAGTAAGTAATCTTCCAGTACTGGGTGTAATCTTCAGTACTGAAGTAAGTAATCTTCCAGTACTGAGGAATCCATCGAATACCTCTGCTGATACCGTTGTAGTTTTCTTATCAACCGGACTATTACGAAGTTAACCATGTAGAGCACTCCCCTCTCGTACTAGCGGTACGCAGTTCGCTCTCTACTAGAGCCGTCGGAATATTTTTCCAGAGACCCTTGATCACAGTGTATGTGAGTTCGAGTTCCTAGTCCTATCGGAGATGGACGAGAATTCCCGTGTTCAAGTTAAGTACGCAAAAGAACCCTTGACCGTCCGAAATCGATAAGACCAGACTGGAAAGCTGCTGCCAGGGCAAAATTCATAAGAAACAATCGCCAGAGTGGTTACCGGAGCCAAATTTGGGGTGTAAAGAATAGAACCACTGCTACCTGCCACGCATATCCTAAGAGGCGACTACGGAGGTTTGGTTGAAATCGGATGCACGTGTCCGCTAGGGAATGCTAACCCGAAACAAATGATTGCAGAAAACGGATGAACCAGGCTGTAAGGTGCATAACATGGTGCACCCCTCACAATGAGGAATGGGATAACGGATTCTACGGTCGCCAATCTGCCTCGGTGATTTAGCCACACAGTAAGAATGTCAGACCTACCATCACGAGGGTGGTCAAAACTTACTGCGGGAAGAGGTCGGCACAAACGGGAAGCAGAAATCATAGGAATTATATCCTACAGAACTGCCCCAGTATGCAGACTTGAGAAGAAAGAGGTGGCCCACTCACACTAGCGTCCAAGACAAACTGAATGTCGTGGCTGATAATCTGAGGCAGACGGCTGCCTTTATTAGAGAATCCGAAATCACATTCTAGTGAGAACGCGGAAGACAAACTGTATGGCGTGGCTGAAATCTGAGGCAGACGGCTGCCTTTATTAGAGAATCCGAAATCCCAATCTAGTGAGAACGCAGAAGACAAACTGTATGGCGTGGTTGATAATCTGAGGCAGACGGCTGCCTTTATTAGAGAATCCGAAATCCCAATCTAGCGAGAACACAGAAGACAAAACTGTATAGGCGTGGCTGATAATCTGAGGCAGACGGCTGTCTTTATTAGAGAATCGAAATCCTATCTAGTGAGAACGCAGAAGACAAACTGTATGGTGTGGCTGATAATCTGAGGCAGACGGCTGCCTTTATTAGAGAATCCGAAATCCCAATCTAGTGAGAACGCAGAAGACAAACTGTTTGGCGTGGCTGATAATCAGAGGCAGACGGCTGCCTTTATTAGAGAATCCGAAATCCCAATCTAGTGAGAACGCAGAAGAAGAATTAGAAAAAGTAAAAAATAAAAAAACTCCTACAAAATAACATTACTTGAAAATTACACCGGGGACCCTCACTAGTACTACGGAGTTCGTGCAAGATCTTCCTGCGTAAGAAAGAGATCGTAGCACATATGGTTACTAACCGAAGTGCAATGATGATGGACCTATCAATCAATCAATCAATCAATCAATCAATCATAACCAACAAAGCTTTAGATGACAATAACGACAATAACAGTGATCTTCCTCTTTTTCCACATTAACCACTTGTTAAACCACTCTTTGTGATTTGTATGTGATCCGAGCCTAAGAGCGATCGTACATTGTGCCAGTTATGCGCCTACAAGTAGACCAGCACATCCAATTTCTGCGACGCTTTTTATCTTCCCACGGTAGCTTTCCTAGGCCCCTACCTCAGGCGCCTCTAACGACATGCCTTGTAAGTCGCAGTGTTACTATTCTTTGCTCCCTTGCGAGGTCCTGCAACACACGGGCGTTCTGTTAGCTGGGAATTTAGATGCAGTCAAACAAATGTAAAAGTGGCACAACTAGCCTGTGCCCCTGCGAAAAGGCGGACATGACGGCAGAGCACATACTTCAAGATTTCAATTGATAGCAGGCATAAGAAAAGAAACCTGGCCCGAAAACACCGAGCTTCGCGAGAAGCTGTACGGAGGAACGGCGTCCCTTAACACCACGGTAGCATTCATGATCAAATCTGGTTCATCGGTCTAGGCGGGGATCGAAAGAAAGAGAGATGCAGTCATAGCGCCTACTATGGTGCTTCTAACAAGATTTTACGTGAATACTAACTTTCCTTATGATTAGTGTATCTCGTTATTTAGACGAGCCTTATTCCGAGGTTGAAAAAAACTACTTACAATTTCACCTCTGAAGTCGGAGAAGGCTCGCCTGAATGACGAGGGACACTGATGACAAGGAAAGCAAGCCTTACCGTAAAAATAAGTCAGAAACGACATGACTACACCGGAGTTCATAGCGGGCGAAAGAGAAGAAGACGAAGGAGGATTTCAAAACCGCAAATTGTCCGTATATTGGTCCACTGTTTTGTGAACACCTTGTAGAGGTTGTGTGTGCAGGTGTGTGCTTGCCTATGTGCGTGCAAGTGTGGGTTATACCTTTGGTAGTGCTTTCTTCAACAACTGTTCCCTCTTGTCCTGCGGAATAGATTTAATGGCTTTTTGAATCTTCTTCTTGTATTCTTTTGTTGTTACATGTGAGGGAAGAAATCCATTTTAGAATGTTAATAGCAGAAACATAGGATAAAAAGAGATCAGGTACTAGAGCGAAGGGAAGACCAAGAACAAGATGGACAGACAATATTTTTTATTTTTTTCTGATCAAGAAGCACGTGAGCTTTCAGCTCTTCATCTCGGTGCCATAGACATTGTAACCCTTCGTTTCGGTGCCACGAACACCGTAAATCTGGAGAACCTGTGGCTTTTCTGTCAGTCCGCACCGCACTCACAGAGGGCTAGTCACCCGTCGTCCAACGAGCTACGAACACGCTGGGGCAGGCGGGCGATAGACAAAATAAAGACCACGCTAAATAAACACGGATATAACACAACAAGGGAGACTCATCTGACCATAGAACGCAAATTAAGGGGATTCTGGTCTTGAAAATCAAGAATCTATTTTCGTTGTTTTCATATTAATATAAAATTTGTATAAGCATTTCGAAAGAGTATGACTTAGAATAGTAGAAAAAAATTAGTAACAAAAAAATGTCAAAGTGTTGCCATGGAAACAATACAAAATGGCCACCAAAAACCAAATTTCAAATCCCTAGGGCTCTGAATCTAATGAATGTAAATGAATTCTGTTTTCACTCTAAGGTGCCCAATTGTAATATCTAAAATATTACACATGATTTTTAGGATATATTAAATATTAAATTTTTATAAATTTTTGGGTAAAAATTCCTGAAAATTTGGTCAAAAAAGCTGTTTTTGGAGAGTGTGTTTACACAAAAATTCATAAAAAATGTAATATTTAATATATCCTAAAAGGATGTGTAATTTTGTAGATATTACAATTGCTCACCTTAGAGTGAAAACATAATTCATTTATATTCATTAACTTCAGAGCCTTAGGAATTTGAAATTTTGTGCTTGGCGCCATTTATATTGTTTCCATGGCAACGCGTTGCCTTTTTTACTAATTTTTTTCTACTATTCTAAGTCATAATCTTTCAAAATTGTTATACAAATTCTACATTAATACCAAAGCAACGAAAAAGTTTCAAGACCAGAATTCTCCCCTTCCCATCACGCTTAACGACAAGAGTGGACAACCAACTCCATCATCCACCTGGGGAAAGGCAGTAGACAATATCTGAAACAAAATAGGCCTCGGTAGCGTAGAAGTTAGGTGCTCGCATCTCGTTCTAAAGGTAATAGGTTCGCTTCCTCGTGGAGCCATCGGGAAATTTTTTCAGGAAACTCCTGATCTCAGATGATTTAGAGTTTTTAGCCCTATCGGAGACGGACGATAAAAAGTATCCTGTTTCAAGTTAGCACCTAAAAACCCTTCTTCTTTTTTGTCTCACACTGATACCGGCTTGTTGCCCAGTGTCGTCAACTGCTACCAGTTGTTGCCCAGTGTCGTCATACTGCTACCGGCATGTTGCCCAGTGTCGTCACACTGCTACCAGCTTGTTGCCCAGTGTCGTCACACTGCTACCAGCTTGTTGCCCAGTGTCGTCACACTGCTACCGGCTTGTTGCCCAGTGTCGTGGTTTTATGTTTTTGTCTTGCGCTGTTCTGGTGGCTTGGATGATTGTTATTTTTCTCTTTCACAGGATTCTGCTACGCCATCTAATCATCTTTTCCGTGGTCTTCCTCTTGCTTTCTTTCCTGATGTTCTGTTGTAGAAGATTGTATACTGTGGAGTTTGGATGTATTCTTATTAAGTGGTCAAACCACTTAATTCTTTGTTTCTCATTGTAATTCAAGCACGGTTTTGTGCCAACTTTCTTTCTTCTGCTGATGTTGGTGACTCTATCCCTTACTATCGCTGATATCTTCATGTGTAAGAAATATATAGGAGCACACATGGTTACACGCTGAAGTGTAAATCCCGTAACAATCCTTAGGATCTCAAGAAAAGAATTTCTGGATTCGAGCCCACAAGCTTAGAACGACAGGCAAATGTCTTAACCACTTCACAATACAGACTCCCATCGTGGAGTGTAATTTTGCTAATACTCCCAAGTATTCTTCTCTCTCTCTCTCTCTCTCTCTCTCTCTCGCGATCACCTAAAGACCGATGTACCAGATTTCTCCATAAATTCATTCTTGTGGAAATCTGATTCATGCAACCTTAGCATGGGTGAGTTTCGTCACATCTTCAGCGCCATTTTGAGCACTGGTGCTTATCCTTCGGCGATGTGTCCGGATTCAGCCAGCGTTTACTGGGTTCGCTCTCCATTAGCCTTTGGCTGTCCCCAGCCGTCCTGCAAGGCAGCAGGTTGACTTTACACATTTAGGACACGTGCACCCGATTTCATCCAAACCTCCTTAGTCGCCTCTTACAACATGCATGGCAGGTAACAGTGGTTATATTCTTTACACCCCAAATTTGGGCCCCGGTAACCACTCGGGCGCATAACTAAATTAACTATAACATATGTGCTCTGTGGGACTAGGCTAGTCCTGTTAGTCCACTGAGGGCACGCTACTGATTAACATGACTGTAGTTTTCTCCTCTAAGAAGTCTTTCCTTGAATTCTCTCAACATAACCTTCTATTTTCTATCCGTTTTACAAGTCTCAGATCCGGGTTTCTCCACATGGCTCGGCCACGTTTCGCAGAAATGGCACACAATCTGCCGAGGGTATTGCACAAAGCACGAACTCTCTAACTCCG
The DNA here is from genome assembly GCA_020796225.1 of Arion vulgaris. Classification (NCBI taxonomy): domain Eukaryota; kingdom Metazoa; phylum Mollusca; class Gastropoda; order Stylommatophora; family Arionidae; genus Arion; species Arion vulgaris. Next base: position 18,822,125 of record CM036775.1, read on the forward strand.
CCAGCAGTTCTAAGTTATCTCAAAGAAAAAATAATTCCTTTGCTAACAGAACAACACGGTCCCGATTCGAATCCACATCGTTCAAAACGCAAGGTAAGCGCGCAACTGTTTCGCCCGCCCGCGGGGCCAGCAATGGGAGAGCAAAGAATATTAACACTGCAGCCAACAAGGCATGTCATAAGAGGCGACTGAGGTAGGGACCTAGGAAGCTACCCTAGTAAATAAAAAACGTCGCAGAAATCGGATGTGCTGACCTACTCGTAGGCACATAACTGGAACAACGTACAATCGTTCTTAGGCTCAGATCAAATACACTAACCTGCAATAGAAGCGGTGGTGACAGCAAGCATCGGTTCTAATATTTGCTTCTGTGTGTTTATCTGTTGCTTAATCCACTTAATGGGAGGTAGTATCTGCAATACAAACAAACACAGAAGTTAGCAGAGACGTGGCCTTTAATACCATAAGGCCGGTGAGCTCAGTTTAAAATTGGCACAACTAGCCTGTGCCCCTGCAAAAAGGCGGACATGACGGCAGAACACGTACTGCAAGATTGTCAACTGATAGCAGGTATAAGAAAAGAAACCTGGTCTCAAAACACAGAACTTCGCGAGAAGCTGTACGGAGGAACGGAGTCCCTTAAAAACACGGTAAAATTCATGAAACAAGTTGGTTCATCAGTCTAGGCCGGGATCGCGAGAGAGAGAGAAAATAAAAATTAAAGGAAATAAAACCATAACCGTAGCATGCTCCTCGCATGCTCCACGCATTCCAGTGTTACCGAGCTCTCAAGGGGAGCAAAGAATAGTACCACTGCAACCTACAAGACATGCCGTAAGAGACGACTGAGGTATAGTCCTCTGAAATATATCCTAGTAAATAAAAAGCGTCGCAGAAATCGGATGTGGCTGGCCTACTTGTAGGCGCATAACAGGCACAATGTATAATCGCTCTTAAGCTCCAAATCACACAGAGTGGTAAGAGTAATTCATTATAAAAACATTACAACAATACTAAATCAATGTTAAATTATGTTACAAGTTAAGTTTAAAAATCAGGAATATCAGTATTATTAACATTTTCATCAATAAATTACCATGGAATCGTAGAATTGTGTAAAATTGCAGAGAAGTTTACAGTGTTCTTTCAAACACTTATAAAAACCAGTCCACATTGAACAGGAATCTTCGATTTCCCGTCTGAGCTAGTCGGCAGTTTGTTGCTGACGGCTACTGCAGAGATGAGGAGAATTCGACCTCATCTACACATTAACAACAGGAATCTCTGGGAAATTATCCTGGTCATTCCACCAGGGGAATGAGCCTAGTACCTTTGTAGTAAGAGAGAGAGAGAGAGAGAATTAGAGAGAGAGAGAATTAGAGAGAGAGAGAGATAGAGATAGATAAAGAGAGAGAGAAATGAGCAAGATAATTCAAGAATGGACAAACGCCAGTGTGTTGCACCCGGGCTCAAGGGAGGCAAAGAATAATAACACAGTGACCTACAAGGCTAGTCGTAAAAGGCGACTAAAGCAAGGCCTAGGGAAGCTACACTAGTAAATAAAATGCGTCGCAGAAATCGAATATGCTTGCCCCCTACTTGTAGGCGCATAACTGACACAGCGTAAGATTGCTCTAAAACTGGGATCACATACAAATCACACAGAGTGGGAAACAAGGCGTTGATATGACGAGTTTGAAGAAGAAGGTTGAACAGACATTACTAGTTAACAAACCTAGTTAATTAGATGGAACAAGAAAATTTGATCATTTCTTACCGGAGTCGTTCCGTACTTCACTCCTTTCAATCTCGCTGGTAGCTCGTGACTTTTCAAGGTCTGTATGACAAAGAAAAAATAGTAAAGACGTAGGTTTGTTTGATCATTGCATGCCGTTTTTTTATTTACTAGGGTAGTTTCCCAAGGCCCCTACCTTAGTCGCCTCTTACGACATGCCTTGTAGGTTGCAGTTTTAATATTCTTTACTCTCCCATTGCAGGCCCCGGCAACATGGGCGGGAGAAACCAACAGTTGCGCGTTTACCTTGTGTTTTGAATGATAAGGATTCGAGTCAGGACCGTATTGTTCTGTTAGAAAAGCAATTTTTGTTTCTTTGAGATAACTTAGAACTGCCAGCGGAGTTAAGGAGTTCCTGCTTCGTACTTTGCGCGAGATTTGTTTTACGTTATTGATTACTGAACCGACGTTATTGTTACACATGTTACACATGTTACGATGTTACACACACTTCTCACTCTGCCCCTCAGGCATCCAGTTCTACTTGTACAACGGGTAACTCCAAACTGTTTAAATCGCTGGATCGATTCAACGTCAATTTTAGTGTCCTCATCCAACAGGCAGTCGAGAAGAGATCGAAGACCATCCTTCTTATCTATCTTTACCTCCCCAACAATCAATGCTGTTGATGCAAGCCTGCCCACTCTCTCATTACCGTAAACACGCGCTTGTCCAGGACTTATCCAGGACTTGTCCAGGACATGTCCAGGACAGCAGATCCACGTAAGCCTCTGGAGGTTGGCAACTTCTATAGACGACATCCACTCGTACCGCAACCTGTTATTTTGGAATTCCGAAAAAGTCGACTAGAAATCGTTCTTGTCTGCGCTTTGTACATGGTCTTTCACCGCCTCTGTTATTTCTGTGGTCCACCTTTTTCGTGAACGGCCTTTCATTTTGTATCCACTGTATCGGAGCAACATTGCTCTCTGTGGCGCACTGTATCGGAGCAACATTGCTCTCTGTGGCGCACTGTATCGGAGCAACATTGCTCTCTGTGGCGCACTGTATCAGACAACATTGCTCTTTGAGGCTCACTGTCTGTTGGTAATCTGTTTATGTGACCGAACCATTTAATTTGTTGTTTCTTGATGAAGTCAGTACTGATGTTGTACCCACTTTTTTCCTGATGTCTTCATTTCTAAGCTGGTCTCTTCTCGATACTCCCAGCATTCTGCGCAGACACTTCATCTCTGTCGTGACTAGTTTACTTCTATTATTTGATGTGAGCATCCAGGTTTGGCACTGGTAGCATAATGTGGGGAGAAAGATTGTGTTGTATAATTCTCTTTCAGTGTTCATGGTGACATGTTTGCATTTAAAAATTATAATGAAATTATATTCACCTCCCACAATTATAAAACAAATTGATTACTCCCTCATTTAACATTCACCTCACACTGTTATAAAAACAGATAAAATAAGGACTACTCCCTGATTGAATATTCCGATAATATTTCTCAGTACATATCATCTATTGTGGCTATCTGTAACAAAAGTACGTTCAGCTCAGTCGGGAAATCGGAAATTCCCGACAAATTTGAACTGACTTTTATGTATACTGTTGAAAGAACACTGTCAGCTTTATTGCAATTTTATGAGTCTGGCCGAATGGATTAGTGCGTACTGCTCCCATGCGGAAGACCCATGTTCCATCCACGTTAAGTCCAAGGATTAAAAAAAATCCGAACCTGAACAGCTTTGCGGTGACTGCACTAGCCATGCGGCAATTAAATTCCTCAGACTCTTCTCTCGCCTGTGCTACACAGCTATAAAAAGTGGTACCACAAGCAGTAACAAAAGTTACAAATTTTCCTTTTAAATGATTCATTGTTATTTGTTTGAAGCGTGATAAACAAATGGTGGCGTCTGTGGCCTAGGGGATAGTGACTCGGTCTATTAACCCCGACGTTCTGAGTTCGAATCACGCTGCGGACAGTTTGATTGCAAACTGTTTCGCGTGGATTTTACAAAGGACGTTAACCGTTCAAGTAATGGCAAACTATTGAAAATAATGCCTGAAAACTCACAAACGGGGATGATTCGCAAAGTCCTGTAAAGGGTATGCAATTAAGAGGGGAGTGATATACATATAATACTGATACTCCTTATTGTTAAGTTTTGTTAAGGGCTCTAGCAGCCTAGAGGCTAGATGCTCGCTTCTCGTTCTAAAGGTATCCGGTTCGCTACCTTGTGGTGCAATCAGGATATTTTCAGAAATCCCTGATTTCAGTGTAGGTGAAATCGAGTATCCAGTCCTATGGAGATGGACTGATAAAACGTAGGTCCCGTGTTCAATTTGAGCACGTAAAGAATGCTTGTCAGTTCAAATTCGAGAAGAGCAGGCTGGAAAACCGCTGCCCGGCAAAAATCATTTTAAAAATTATAAATAAATTCCTACAAACTATCTTCACCATCTTCAAAATTACATCAGGAACCTTCGCCTGTGCTAGGGAGGTCGTGCACTGCTGCTGAGAACTTCCTTTGTGAGAAAGAGATCAGAGCACACATGGTTACTCACCAAGTCAGTGATGGTCTATCAATTAATCAATCAATCTTCTTCTTCTTCTTTGCGTTCGGTTTCGTATGCTCGTCTAAACCATGAGATGGGTTGCCTCTATGAAGCTGCATGTCAGTTGGAGTTCCTTGAGAGTTCCCCATAGCTTACTCAATCTCTCTCTCTCTCTCTCTCTCGCGCGATCGTTCTTACGGCCGTTTTTATCATTCTAATGTCATATATAAACAGCCAAACACCAAGAACGGATGTACGTGCACAGCAGTGGCAGCTAGTGATAATTTTTGTTGGTGGGGCCAGACATTTTTTTCCGGATAAATCATGGTTTTTACTTGCTATATTTTAATTTATAAAAAAATAAATACACGTTATACATTATGGGTTCAGCCCACTGGCCTTTAATGACGAGCCGCCACTGGTGCACAGCCGTCAGTACCATTTGGAGCTCTGGTGCTTATCCTTCGGTGGTTTGTTCGATTTCAACTTTACTGGGTTCGCTCTCCGTTATCCTTTTTTGCTGTTCCCAGACAAAAATTGTAAGGCAGCAGATTACTCAATCAATCAATCAAACAATCGATCAATCATTCAATTATTACATTAAATTTGTGACATAAAATCTACACTTTTTTTCGCATGGTGGGCTGCTCTTAATATGAATTATTGTTAAGTTATGGAAAAACTGGGGTCACGTGACGGGAGTGGTCTGACTTCCGGGAATTCCCGCTTGAACTGAACTGACTATGGAGGTAGTGTGTGTACTTACTCTTCTTGAAGGCGTTAATGCTCCTGCTGTGGAATACATTGACAAAAGTGAGTTACATCGACAAAAGTAAACTACATCGACAAAAGTGAGCTACATCGACAAAAGTAAACTACATCGACAAAAGTAAACAACATCGACAAAAGTAAACTACATCGACAAAAGTAAACTACATCGACAAAAGTAAACTACATCGACAAAAGTGAGCTACATCGACAAAAGTAAACTACATCGACAAAAGTGAGCTACATCGACAAAAAGTAAACTACGCAAGTTACTCGACAAAGTAAACTACGTCGACAAAGCGTCGACAAGTAAATACATCGACAAAAGTAAACTACATCGACAAAAGTAAACTACATCTACAAAAGTAAACTACATCGACAAAAGTGAGCAACATCGACAAAAGTAAACTACATCGACAAAAGTGAGCAACATCGACAAAAGTAAACTACATCGACAAAACATTACTTTCTGTCTCCAACATATGCACGAAATCTTACTTCCTCTGTCTCAAACAAATGCACGAAATCTTACTTCCTCCGTCTCAAACAAATGCACGAAATCTTACTTTCTCTGTCTCAAACAAATGCACATAATATAACTTTCTCTGTCTCAAACAAATGCACGTAATATTACTTCCTCTGTCTCATACAAATGCAAGACAAATCACTTTCTGACTCAAACAAATCAAGACAAATTCTTTTGACTCAAACAAATCATGAAATTACTCTTCTACTCAAAAAATAAACAAATGCATGAAATCTTACTTCTTCTTACTCAAACAAATGCACGGAATCTTACTTCTTCTGACTCAAACAAATGCACGAAATCTTACTTTCTTTGTCTCAAACAAATACATGAAATCTTACTTCCTCTGTCTCAAACAAATGCACGAAATCTTACTTCCTCTGTCTCAAACAAATACATTAAATCTTACTTCCTCTGTCTCAAACAAATGCACGAAAGCTGACTTCTGCCGTCTCAAACAAATGCACGAAATCTTACTTCCTCTGTCTCAAACAAATGCACGAAATCTTCTCCTCTGTCTCAAACATATGCACGAAATCTACTTCCTCTGTCTCAAACAAATGCGAAATCTTACTTCCTCTGTCTCAAACAAATGCACGAAATCTTACTTCCTCTGACTATCTTACTTCCTATGTCTCAAACAAATGCATGAAATCTTACTTCCTCTGTCTCAAACAAATGCACGAAATTTTACTTCCTCTGACTCAAACAAATACATGAAATCTTACTTCCTCTGTCTCAAACAAATGCATGAAATCTTACTTCCTCTGTCTCAAACAAATGCATGAAAGCTGACTTCTGCCGTCTCAAACAAATGCATGAAATCTTACTTCCTCTGTCTCAAACAAATGCACGAAATCTTACTTCCTCTGTCTCAAACAAATGCATGAAATCTTACTTCTCTGACTCAAACAAATCATGAAATCTTACTTCCTCTGTCTCAAACAAATGCATGAAATCTTACTTCCTCTGTCTCAAACAAATGCATGAAACTGACTTCTCCGTCTCAAACAAATGCACGAAATCTTACTTCCTCTGTCTCAAACAAATGCACGAAATCTTACTTCCTCTGTCTCAAACAAATGCACGAAATCTTACTTCCTCTGACTATCTTACTTCCTATGTCTCAAACAAATGCATGAAATCTTACTTCCTCTGTCTCAACAATAGCATGAAATCTTACTTCCTCTGTCTCAAACAAATGCATGAAATCTTACTTCCTCTGTCTCAAACAAATGCATGAAATCTTACTTCCTCTGTCTCAAACAAATGCATGAAATCTTACTTCCTCTGTCTCAAACAAATGCATGAAATCTTACTTCCTCTGTCTCAAACAAATGCACAAATCTTACTTCCTCTGTCTCAAACAAATGCAGAAATCTTACTTCCTCTGTCTCAAACAAATGCAGAAATCTTACTTCCTCTGTCTCAAACAAATGCATGAAATCTTACTTCCTCTGTCTCAAACAAATGCATGAAATCTTACTTCCTCTGTCTCAAACAAATGCATGAAATCTTACTTCCTCTGTCTCAAACAAATGCATGAAATCTTACTTCCTCTAACTCAAACAAATGCATGAAATCTTACTTCCCCTACTCAAACAAATGCACAAATCTTACCTTCTAACTCAAACAAATCGAAATCTTACTTCTCTCCCGACAACATGATATCTGGGTAGAGCTCAAGTAGTAGATGACAAGTTCCCTGTGGGTAGTCATGGAAACAAATTAATCTGGGTGGTATCGGAACCTCAGCAGTGGAATATTTTCGTCATCAGACACACCTACACACACACACACACACATAACAGCGCATGGATTTAGTGATAGGACTATCATCATTGCACTTTTGTGAGTAACCAAGTGTGAGGTGATCATTTTCTTACATAGGAAGATCTCAACGGTAGTGTACGAACTCCGTAGCACCGCTGAGAAAGCCATATGTAATTTAGACGATGGTGCAAATTATTAGGAGGAATTTTTATTTTTAATTTTTATAAAAATTTTTTGCCCAGGTAGCTGATTTTAAGTCTGCTTTTTCGTATGATAGAGATAGGAGATAGATGTGTGGTAGGACCCCCAGGTGGCAGCTCAAGAACGGACAATTAGCCAGTTAGAATAGTTAGTGTATATAATATTAAATAGTTGAGACATGTGTTGTACTCTCAGAACAAAAGTACAACACATAACGATTGGACATGACGCTTTTGCGTAGATTAGTTAGTGACGTTTTTGAGTAACTGTGGTGAAGATAGAAAGAAAAACAAGGAAGTTTTCGAAATGGACCCCTGATCGAGTGGACGTGCTTTTGTTGCGTCCTTATGTAATACTATAAATAAAGGATATGGAACTGACTAAACGCCTCTGTAATTACTTGTGTTGTATGACTGCAGGAGAATAATTATAACTACAATGAACAGGGTACCATTAATACCATCGCTATGATATAATATGGAAGTATATATGTATATGGAATAACATCATCTAATATGAATAATAATATGTAGGAGGGGTGGAGTATCTATCCTATCAATTTGGAAACCGTAAGGAAAGATGAAGCAATATGAGACTAAAGGAACAGAAAACAGGAAGGATAACAAACAGTAATAAACCACCTACACAGATGTAAAGTGTGAGGGCAGGAGATGGAGATAGAAGGAGATAGATGTAAGGAAGTCTAAAAGAAAGGCTTGACTTCATTACACCGGGTTTTACCCCATATAGCTCGGCCCTCTTCGCCAAACAACATGCCACTTGTCAAGAGTATTGCACAAAGTACGAACTCCGTAGCTCCAGCAACAATCCTATGGTTCTCTGGAAAAAATGCACACATGAACTGAATGGCACAGTCCGAATTCGAAACCACGACCTTCGGAATGCAAGACAAAAGCTTAACCAAAGGTCAGCGCAAGGTCAGCGCAAAGTCAGCGCAAGGTCAGCGAAATGTAAAGTGTTGGAGATTGTCGTGTTGACTAACTAGTGTCACACATTATTCAAAAGTGGAAAGCCTCGAAGTTTGAGAGCCACACATACTTGTCTATCATTTAGAGCGAGAGGCGAGCATGGTACCTCTTCGTCACATGTAATATGCACGAGGACACGGTGTATAGTAGTTGCACATTAGCCATAACAACCAATAATAAAATACTAAAAGTAACAACAAGTGACGTTTCGACTAAAGGCCTTTATCATGACAACGATATTCTCTCTCTCTCGATCACCTGAAAGACCGATGTACCAGATCTCTCCATAAATTCATTCACGTGGAAATCTGATCCATGCAGCCTTAGCATGGTGGATTTCGTCACATCTTCAGCGATATTTGGAGCTCTGGTGCTTATCCTTCGGCGATGTGTCCGGATTCAGCCAGCGTTTACTAGGTTCGCTCTCCGTTAGCCTTTGGCTGTCCCCAGCCAATATGTGGCCACACCCAGTCGACCTGAAAACTAAGCTGTAGGGAAACCTGACAGACCTGAAGCGGACTGCCCAGTTTGTGGTCCACAGTAAATTAAGCACATGACCAGAGATCGCTGAAGAAGAAGTATTAATTGCATCCACTCCCTTCGTATAATTAAATACTAAAACAGTTAAATTTAATATTCTGTGTTTGTATGTCTTGGTGTTAAAAAAGAAATTATGATACAATTGGCAAAGCAACATCAGCTTTTAAAAGTCTAAATAAAATATGAAACTGCAAGTCATATAGTATTAAAACTAAATTACGAATTTTCCATTCAAATGTTGTATCAATCCTAGAGGGAATGCCAGGACTCAAGATCAATGGAAAAATAATAAACAACTTAAGAAATGGGCAGGTTACAGTCTGGCAGTGTGCAACACGAAGGCGAAAGACAGAGGATGCTGGAGATTCATTGCAGCCAACCTTTGATGTGGAGACGGCACCTGATGATGATGATGATGATCAATCCTGACATATGCCAGCGAGAGTTATGTGACGTATAACGGTACGAGAGCTATAGTCAAAACCTATGGTATGTTGTTATTTTATTATTAACCTTTTTTTCTTTGCTAATGTAAGACTGCCTCACACCTGACTTTGTCCAGAGAGTCCGTTTATTTAGTTTTACCTCAGCCACATTCCGTCTTTTATCCACATCTATTCTGATCGTTTGAACCACATCAGATCCGCACGTTTCCGTACATCGCCTTTTTCGTCACAGACATGGGCGTACATACGTTAAGGTAAGAAGGCGGATGGGTTGAACACTCAGATGTTGACGTTCATCATTTTTCCGGCATGTCTTGAGAATGGGATGTTTATAACACATTGTAACAGACTGTAAAATCGAGCGGAAACGAGACAGAGAAAGACAGAGAGAGCGAGAAAGAGAGAGAGAGAGAGAAAGAGAACATTTTGGATATCCGACTTCATGGCACGGAAGAGCGTCAACAGCTTAGTGTTCCCCACCTCTTCCCCCTCCCCCACCACGCCTGGGAAAACAGATTGTTGATTTTCAAAAAGTTGTCATTTGTTATTTCGAATTTGGTCGTTCTTATATCCAAGTAGTAAACTACGAACGGCTGGAGAAGTACATCATAGAAAGAGGCATACCAGCAAAGAGAAGTATAGGAAGACCAGGGAGAAGATGGATTCAGGATACAACTGAAGGTTTGAACATGCTGGCTGCAGAGGCAGGAAATCTGGCCTATGAGGGAGAAAGGAATTCCGAAGGACTGTTGGGGTGGCAAAATTATGCTCAGGACAAGCTATTTTATGAGGAAACTACGAACAGAGAGTAATTTGTTAATTTCTCATAATTGTTGCTATTGCAACAACAACGACAATAACAACAACGAGAACAACAACGAACAGCAACAACAAACAGTAAACAAATGTAATGTTGAAAATGAGAAAGCTGATTATGGATAACATGGATGACAAATAGAGGAAACAGGACCGTGCGGTATATGTTCTCAGCGTGATGCAAGTCTTCAAAATAGTCGCCCCTTAAATGTTTTTTAATTTTAAAATAACCTGCAATTGTAATTTTAATTTTGCTGCTTACGTCGCCCGCCCCCTCTTACGGTCCCGACTGATGGGCTGCGTCTCTGTATCATAGCACAGCACGGCCCTGAGAGGAAACTAGGACAGTCCGGACTTACACTCATAACAACCAACACATATTTGGATTCACTGAGATTTCTGGAGACTACTGTTTTTGGTCTGCAAATTAAAAAATGTGTTAATAATTAGCCGTTTAGCTACTAAGGACGTATATATACGTTTTTCCCATTCACTTCTAAAGACGCATTAACACGTCTGTTATTATCTCTCCTCTGTTAACTAAAGACGTGTTAACACGTTATACATTGCCACTGTCACTGCTATAGGCGTACATTAACAAAACAAGCAACATAGATCGTGATAAAATGAAAATCGTGACAGAATTTCACTATCAACCTACAGTAAACAAGTCGTTGATTTTCTAGGCACCACTTTTACGTTCAGTTGTTTGCCATTGGGTGAGCGTCTGTATGTTAAGCCGATACAGAGCTCGATCACAGCTCAAGCGTACCTGGTTCAAATTGGTTCGAGTAATTTTGGAAGGAAATTAGTTCCTTGGAGTTTTACAAAAGTTAAAAGTAGACCTCACCATTCAGAAAGCAATGGCAAGCTACTGAACGTATAAGTGGTGCCTGAAAAATTAGACGACTGGTTCACTGTTGTTGATGGCTACGAGGGTATGCCACGATTTTAAAAGATTTTCTGAACGGTGAGTCATATTTTTACCGTTCGTAAATATGTAGGGCGAAAAATTTGCTTCCAAACTGCCCGCCGCGGGTTTGAACCAAGTACGCTTGAGGTTGTGATGAGTTCACTACTGCTTAAACTACATAGAAATCAGGCATAGATCGTATGTGCTCGCCTCTCGTCCTTAAGGTAACCGGTTCATAACACATAAATGAGGCCGTACCGCATTGATGATATCGACTGTGTCCCTACTTTTGTGACTGTGCTTGGCTCATTGTGACTGTGTTTGGCGCTGGTAACACAAAATAGGCATGAAAATGCTATTGATAATCTTTTCTATAAGTAGTATAAAGGGGTTTATAAGTCGAAGGATTGACTTCATTGCACCGGGTTTTACCCCATATGGCTCGGTCCCTCTCCGCAGAAATGGCACCTGTCGTGAGTATTGCACCAAGCACGAACTCCGTAGCTCCAGCAACAATCCAAGGGGTCTCTGGAAAAGAAACTGCACTCGTGAACAGAAAGCCGCGGTCCGGATTCGAACATACAACTTTCGACTCGCAAGGCAAAGGGCTTAACCACTCAGCCACAGAGACCCCAAGACCCCAATAGGTAGTATATTAGGTGATATTTTCTTCTTCTTTGCGTTCGTTCTTTACGACCAATTTTAATCACTCTTTGTGATATGTTTGATCTTTGCCAAGAACGTGTATACGTTGCACATTGGTTTGGTAAGCCCCTAAATGCATAGACTTCTACACGTTTAGGACATGTGCATCCGATTTCAGCCATACCTCCTTAGTCGTCTCTTACGACATGCGCGGCTGGTAACAGTGGTTCTATTCTTTACATCCCAAATTTGGGCCCCGGTAACCACTCGGGCGTTAGGTGATATATAATAGGTGCTCGCTTCATGTGCGAAAGATACTCGGTTCACTCTTTATTGGAGCCATCGAAATATTTTTCCAGAGATCTCTGGTCTTAGTGTAGGGGAGATGAGGTTTGCAGTCCTATCGGAGACGGACGATAAAACGTAAGTCTCGTTTTTATGTTGAGCACGTAAACAAAACCATTGGTAGCTCAAAATCGAAAAGAGCAGGCTGGAAATCCGCTGATCAGAAAAATTAATAAGTCAAATTCCTACAAAATATCTTCACCATCTTATTAATTACATCAGAGACCCTCGCCGGTGTTACGGGGTTCGAGCACTGTAACAGATCTTCCTGTGTAAGAAAGAGATCGGAGCACATATGGTTACTCACCGAAGTGCAATGATGATGGTTCTATCAATCAATCAATCAATTAATCAATCAATCAATCAATCAACAATCCAATCAATCAATCAACAAAAGTAACATTGAATAATCACACACATAACGCACTGTGGGCAACTGTGGGTGTCTGTGACTAGGTAATGTGACTTAGCGTAATGTGACTTAGCGGTAATGTGACTTAGCGGTAATGTGACTTAGCGGTAATGTGACTTAGCGGTAATGTGACTTAGCGGTAATGTGACTTAGCGGTAATGTGACTTAGCGGTAATGTGACTTAGCGGTAAAGTGACTTAGCGGTAATGGACTCAATAGCAACACAGTATTTACTTCTTACAATGTTGCCTCACAGCGTCAGGATAAGAGAATGTCAGAATGGATCTTAGCAGTAAACATCATTATGAATGTCTGTATTACTTCAGCGTAATGTGACTTAGCGGTAAAGTGACTTAGCGGTAATGTGACTTAGCGGTAATGTGACTTAGCGGTAATGTGACTTAGCGGTAATGAGCACAGTATTCTTTCTTTCTTTTATCCAATCCCGTTTTGCCTAGAATGGGTTCAGTCCCTTTATTCTACGTAAACATCCATTTATGAATGTCTGTAGTCTTCTGGTGGTTTGTTTTGTTGTCTTCCATGTTTCCGAGACATAGAACAGCACTTACTTCATATTCGAATGAAAGATTCTCAGCTTTGTGTTTGTTTTCTCTCCTTTGACTTCCATATTTTACTCAATGCAATAAAGTTCCATCTTGTTTTTTTGTATTCTTATTTATGTTCATATGCTTATATTGAAATGATTATGTTAATTGAGGTATTTTGCACATATAAAACTGACACGAAGGGGTGGAGAATACCATCATGGAAGAAGGTATCCCGGCAAAGAGGAGAAGAGGAAAACCATGGAGAAGATGGATTCAGGATGTAACTGATGATTTAAGCATGACAGCGACAGATACAAAATCACACCTCCAAGCACTCAAGTCCCGAAAATTGCCATGTCTACAGACCCTACTGTCTAAACTGTCAAGCAGCGCAGGGTCGTCTTGCAGTGGATACCCTCTCACTGTGGAATACCAGGAAATGAAACAGCAGACCGATTGGCCTAGGAAGATGCTGCAGGAGAGCAACCGGATGTGCCAGTTACCTACCACCAAAAGAAAAGGATGATTAAATCAATGAGAAAGCCACAAATACCAACACAAGACGATTATTATAATATGAGCAGATTGGAACAAGTTGTTATTCTGCGCCTTAGAACAGGACACAATCGACTCCGCAGCTACATGTATACAAAATTCAAGGTTTGGCAATTCAGCTATGTGTACATGTAGACAGGCACACCAGACTGCAGAGCACATACTTCAAGACTGTCCCGAATATGATATACTGAGGCAAACTCACTGGCCTAACAAAACAACACTCCACAGAAAACTACATGGACCTCTGTGTGAGCTACAAAAGACAATGAAGTTTATACAAAGAAACATTGAATATATAGACAATATTTCAAGCGAAACGAAAGGAAGGAAGGAATCATAACAACTGTAGAGGCAGGACATCTAGACTATGAGAGGAAGACAGAAATTACGAAGTCTGTTAGAGTGGCAACTTTCTGATCAGGATACGCTACTTGATGATGATATTCAAATGTTTATTTTCAAAATCTTAGCAAAATTGAAAATCTTAGCAAAATTGAAAATCTTAGCAAAATTGAAAATCTTAGCAAAATTGAAAATCTTAGCAAAATTGAAAATCTTAGCAAAATTGAAAATCTTAGCAAAATTGAAAATCTTAGCAAAATTGAAAATCTTAGCAAAATTGAAAATCTTAGCAAAATTGAAAATCTTAGCAAAATTGAAAATCTTAGCAAAATTGAAAATCTTAGCAAAATTGAAAATCTTAGCAAAATTGAAAGTGAAAGTTATGAGCCTACAAGTAGGCCATCACATCCGATTTCTTCGACGCTTTTTATTTACTAGAGTAGCTTCCCTAAGCTCCTCCCTCATTGCTCTGACATGTCTTGTAGATCATTGTTTCACCCGTGTTTGCTAGGGCTTCAATGGAACAGAATAGTAACATGCGACCTGAAGTCATGTAAGGCGACTAATAGGGACCTAGGAAGCTTCCATAGTAAATAAAAAGCGACGCAGAAATCGGACGTGCTGGCCTACTTGTAGGCTGATAACTGACACAACGTACAAACGCTCTTAAGCTCAGATCACATACAAATAACAAAGAGTGGTTTAACAAGTGGTCAATATGAAGCGTTCGAAGAAGAAGAAGCAGTGGTACTATTCTTTGCTCCCTTTGAGAGCCCTGGCAACACACCTGCGATTCAAGTAATGTAATAAATTTTTGTTTTGATTTAATTCCGTGAATATAATAAACTTTGCATAATTAATTATAATATATGCGCATACATTACCTGAAATATTGAATAGTAATGTTTTCGTTGGCTTCCTGTAGAAGTTTGAGTTTAGGGAAGTTATCCATCAGTTTCAGGTTGCTGCGGATAAAATGAGAATAGATGAGAATAGATGAGAATAGATGAGAATAGATGAGAATAGATGAGAATAGATGAGAATAGATGAGAATAGATGAGAATAGATGAGAATAGATGAGAATAGATGAGAATAGATGAGAATAGATGAGAATAGATGAGAATAGAAAAAAAAATCAGATACTTTCTTTCTTTTTCTTTTCTCCATTCTTGTTTTGCCTCACAATGTCAGGATAAGAAGAGATTTCTAGAACGAGCCTTTGTGTGTGCTTCATGAATAGTGTCTTTCGTCCCCTCTGTTATCTCTGAGGTCCACTTTTTGCGTGGCCGGCCTTTTGCTTTGTATACATTGTATCAGAGCAGAATTGCTCTTTGATGTGCACTGTCTGTTGGTTATCTGCTTATGTGGCAGAACCATTTAATTTGTTGTTTCTTGATAAAGTCTAGTACTGATGTTGTACCCATTTTTTTCGGATGTCTTCATTTCTTAACCGGTCTCTTCTTTTACTCCCAGCATTCTGTGTAGACACTTCACCTCTGTCGTGGACTAGTTTTCTTCTACTATTTGATATCAGCGTCCAGGTTTAGCAATGATGGGAGAAAGATTGTGTTGTACATTGCTCTTTTTGTGTTCGTTGTGAAATGTTTGTATTTCAAAATTGGTGCAATTTGTCCTATCATTCTCTCTCGCTCTTGTGATTTTAAAATCTAGGTGAAACTGGATGTGAAAGCAGTCTTGCAATTCATAAAAAAACAACAGATTAAATGGTGTAGACACCTGGCAAGAATGCAATAGAGAGCCACACTGAAAACGTATAAAGATACAGAGCAAGAGGAAGACTAGGCAAACGATGGAGCGATGGCATCAAGAACAGCCTTAAGAAAATGAATATCATCATCATTAGGTGCCGTGCCAGCTGGCGTAGGAGATCATGGATCTCCACAAATCTCTGTCTATGGTGTTTGATATCATCTCCGATGTTGACACCGCCCGAGTGGTTACCGGGGTCCAATTGGGCTGTAAAGATTAGAACCACTGTTACCTGTCACACATGTCGTAAGAGGCAACTAAGGAGGTTGGAGGTGGGGCTAGCTACCCCACACCGTAAAAACACTAGATGGCTACAAAACGGAGAGCAAACCGAGTAAACGCTGGCTGAAATCGAACACATCGCCGAAGGATAAGCACCAGGGCTCCAAATGTTGCTGAAGATGTGACGTAAAACACACCAATGCTAAGGCTGCATGAATCAGATTTCCACATGAATAGAATTTATGGGGAGATCTGGTACATCGGTCTGGGCGGTGATCGCGAGATCATGTATACGCCCATAACGGACGTTTGTGTGCGCTTTGTAAATAATGTTTTTCACTGCATCTGTTATTTCCGAGATCCCCCTTTTGCTTGGACGGCTATTTGCTCTATCAGATGCAGTAAGTGTACACAGTATCAGATGCAGTAAGTGTACACAGTATCAGATGCAGTAAGTGTACACAGCAGATGCAGTAAGTGTACACAGCAGATGCAGTAAGTGTACACAGCAGATGCAGTAAGTGTACACAGTATCAGATGAGAGTGTACACAGCAGATAAGTTACGATGAGTGTACACAATGGTAGTACCGATGGTGTCGGGCAGTTTGTTATCAGATGGTGTAACGGATGCGTATTGATCAGATGGTAGGTACAGCAGATGGTGGTACCAGCAGATCGAGTGTACAGCAGATGCGTAGGTACAGCAGATGGTAAGTGTACACAGCAGATGGTAGTGTACAGCAGATGCATAATGTAACTGCAGTCACAGATGCAGGTGACGAATGGGTGATGGTAGTGTACAGAACAGTAGTGTACAGCAGATACATAAGGCACAGAATGCAGTATGTACACAGCAGATGATTTATCAATCATAAGTGTACACAGCAGTGCGTATTTGCTCTATAGATGCAGTAAGTGCACAGAGATGCAGTATTTGCTCTATCAGATGGTAAGTGTACACAGCAGATGCAGTATGTGTTGTCCACAATATTAAAAATAAATAAGAAAATAATAGTAATATATTCCTCCCGTACCGTTATACGTTACATAGAGCCTGCAAGTAATATATCCATACCGCTCTATCCTTGACAACTTGTTCAATTTCTTCCATGAAATTGAGACCGATATTTCTTCCTCTCTCCAAGTGTTTCAGGTTCTCCCTGGTCGTCCTCTCTTTCTTGAACCCTTTGCAATCCATGCGAAACAATTTGCAACCAAACTGTCCCAACGCGATTCGAACTCAGATCGTCGGGGTTAATAGACCAAGTCACTATCCCCTAAGCCACGCCCGCCTGCCCAGAGTGTTCGTAGCGCATTGAACTGAGGTGACTAGCCCTCTGTGAGTGCGGGTTCAATTCCGCGGTCTGTCAGAAAAGCCACAGGTTCCCCAGATTCACTGTGCTCGTGGCACCGAACTGAAGGCTTACGATGCCCATGGTACCGAGCCGAAGAGCTGAAAGCTCAAGTGCTTCTAGATCGGAAAAAATCTCCTACGCCACAGTGATTACATTGTGATAATATTCACAGGTGTCTTTGTCCTTAACTGATTGGCTCCCTACGACGCTGAGAGCGCTACAGTGTATGTGTTTTTGATCTATCTTCAAGAAAATTCATTTAATTACGAAGTGATATATTACTCATAAAAATTGGTTAATAATTAAGGATAATTTGCTGAATTTGTACATACACCTGCAATGGGGAAATTGGACATAAATTGATTGCAACCACAATCCGTTGTTTTATTTCTCAATTCGGTAGCCAATCGCCGTTCTGTGGCTTAGGGGATAGTGACTCGGTCTGTTGACCCCAACGTTCTGAGTTCGAATCACGCAGCGGACAGTTTGATTGCAAATTGTTTCGCGTGGAATTTTACAAAAGAACGATGTCACCACCCGTTCAGAAATCAATGGCAAACTACTGAACGTAATGAAAAATTAAAATCGTCCCAAAGGACGTAGCCATCAACCACAGTAAACAAGTCGTTGATTTTCTAGGCACCACTTATAAGTTCAGTAGTTTGCCATTGCTTTCTGAACGGGTGGCGCCATCGTCCCTTTGTTAAAATCAACGGAAACAATTTGCAAGCAAACTGTACGCAGCGTGATTCGAACTCAGAACGTCAGGGTTAATAGACAGAGTCACTAACCCCTAGGCCACAGACGCCACTGAACGTAATAATGCCTATAAAAATCACAAACAGCGTTAAAAAACTGGGGTTGATTCACAAAGTCCTCTAAAGGATATGCAATTAACTTTAGTCAATCGACAATTTACTTAGTATCACCGCACCCTACACATGGTTGTCTGCAGATCTGATCTGGTCTGACCACCTCAGATTTGTAGATTTCCTAATATCATCTTCACCTTGTTATAAAAGTTGTTACTAGTGGTTGACCAGACATAAAGAGTTTTCTAAAAGAAAACAAGACAGAAAGAATTATCATAAGATAACAAGGAAATATTAACCTCAAAAAGATGATATGCTCAGGGGCGAATTCGTCGTCCTTTCTCGTGCACAGCATCTTAAGATAGTCATGGACGTTGATGGACAGCAATGCGCAAGGTTCGCAGCTGATAACCGAGTACTCACGCTCGCATTCTGGGTCAGCCATGCTTTCATCCTAGCCAGAGAGAGAGAGAGAGAGAGAGAGAAGAGTGAAGAGGTTGTAGCTGATGTTGAAGGTGATGTTGTGGCAGATGTGGGGCTGATGTTGTGGCTGATGTAATGGTTGCTGTTGTGTCTGATGTAATGGTTGCTGTTTGCTGATGTTGGTGTGTTGTGTCTGATGTAATGTGTGATGTTGTGTCTGATGTAATGGTTGATGTTGTGGTGATGTTGTGTTGATGTTGTGGTTGATGTTGTGGTTGATGTTGTTTGATGTTGTGATGTTGTTGATGTTGTGATTGATGTTGTGGTTGATGTTGTGGTGATGTTGTGGTGATGTTTGTTGATGTTGTGGTTGATGTTGTGGTTGATGTTGTGGTTGATGTTGTGGTTGATGTTGTGTTGATGTTGTGTTGATGTTGTGTCTGATGTTTGGTTGATGTTGTGGTTGATGTATGGTTGATGTTGTGTCTGATGTATGGTTGATGTTGTGTCTGATGTGTTGATGTTGTGGTTGATGTTGGTTGATGTTGTGTCTGATGTAATGGTTGATGTTGTGTTGATGTTGGTGATGTTGATGTATTGTGTTGATGTCTGTGATGTTGTGGCTGATGTTGTGGTTGATGTTGTGGTTGATGTTGTGTTGATGTTTGGTTGATGTTGTGATGATGTTGGTTGATGTTGTGGTTGATGTTGTGGTTGATGTTGTGGTTGATGTGTATGTGGTTGATGTTGTGGTTGATGTTGTGTTGATGTTGTGGTTGATGTTTGGTTGATGTTGTGGTTGATGTTGTGGTTGATGTTGTGGTTGATGTTGTGGTTGATGTTGTGATGTGTTGATGTTGTGGTGATGTTTGTTGATGTTGTGTTGATGTTGTGTTGATGTTGTGATGTGTGGTTGATGTTGCTGGTTGATGTGATTGGTCTGATGTGTGGTTGATGTTGTGGGTGATGATGTTGATGTTGTTGATGTATGTTGATGTGTGGTGATGTTGTGGATTGATGTTGTGGTTGATTTGATGTTGGGTGATGTGTTGATGTTGTGGTTGATTGTATGGTTGAGTGTTGATTGTGTTGATGTTGTGATGTTCTGATGTTGTGGGTTAAAATGAGTTTTAAAAATATATTATAGTCGATGACATAAGCAGAGAGACAAAACAAATTTATAAATTTATAGATGCTAAGAGAGAGAGAGAGAGAGAAAGAGAGAGAAAAGAAAAGAAGAGAGAGAAGAGAGAAAGAGAGAGAGAGAAAGAGAGAAGAGAAAGAGAAGAGAGAGAGAGAAAGAAGAGAAAGAGAGAGAGAAGAGAGAGAAGAGAGAGAAAGAGAGAGAGAAGAGAGAGAAGAGGAGAGAGAAAGAGAGAGAAGAAGAAAGAGAAGAGAAGAGAGAGAGAGAGAGAAGAAGAAAAGAAAGAGAGGAGAAGAGAGAGAAAGAAGAGAGAGAGAGAGAAAGAGAAGAGAGAGATAGAAAGAGAAAGAGAAGAGAAGAGAGAGTGTAGCGTGTTTACCCGAAACCTTCCGACTTCTTCACGTAGCGAATAAACTCTAGGTACCCGTCGCCAAAGATGTAGGGATCTCCACACATTTTCACTACTTTGGCTGTGGATTAAATTGTGCACTGGTTACGTAGAGAGACTAACACTCAGACGTGCACACAAATGTACGTAAATATAGACGCTCAGGTGTGTATATAGACGTGCGTACATAACACACATGCCCCCAAAAAAACACATCCCCCAAAAAAAAAAAACACACGCGCAACCACATGTACATGGCGCCTCCATATCATATGTACATCAATATGACTATTTGTTGTATGTCTGTTGTCTTTCCCCAGGTGGATGATGGAGTTGGTTGTCCACTCGTGACGTTAAGCGTAGGGTGGGAGCTTTAATTTGCGTTCCATGTACAGATGAGTCGACCTTGTTGTGTTATATCTGTGTTTATTTAGTGTGGTCTTGACATTGTCTATCCATCTTTTTCTTGGTCTTCCCTTTTCTCTATAACCTGATCTCTTGTTAGTGTATGCTGTTATTGGTTAGTTAGTTTGTTCCTTTCGTGCCAAAGGCGGCACATAGGGCAGAGGTTTTAGATCTCCATGTGATACGGTTCTTTGCTAACAGTTGGAGATCTCGTATGGTTTTACATCCCAATAGTTTACTTTATTGTTGGATGGTTCTTCGAAGAGTGGTCTTCCACGTTTTCTTTTCCCAACTGGTGACCACATAAGAACTTGTCAATTTAGTCTCTTTTAGTCTGATCTAAGAACATGACCTAAATATTTCCATCTTCGTTTCCTAATAATATTTGATACGGGTTGTTGGTGTGTTCTATCTCTCACTGTGTTGTTATTTGTGGTTGGTTGTATTCCATTCTCATTAAATGTCCGAAATAGTTTAATTGTTGTTTTGCAATGTATTAGGTGCATCAAGTTATGCCCACTCTGCTTCTGATGTCCTCAGTTCACGTAAAAGCAAACAAGCAGCTGTTGTATGTATTGTGATACCAGCAGTTGTTGTATGTACAGCAATAGCAGTAGTTGCATGTCAATCAATCAAGTGCCATGCCTGACCAATCCAACATCTTCCCCTGTCTTCCACGATGTCTCCTTCCCTGGATTTTATCTGTTGTCACCAAATGTTCTAAACATTCTCTCTTCGCATTATGTGTCCGAAGAACCTTGATTGTCTGATTCTTATTCAATTGATAAGGTTTCCTTGAGTTGCATATACATCTTCAAACATATTTCAGAGATACAACACCATCATCATCTCTTTCATTCTTCACATTTTACTCTTCCATCATCTCTTTCATTCTTCACATTTTACTCTTCCATCATCTCTTTCATTCTTCACATTTTACTCTTCCATCTTCTCTTTCATTCTTCACATTTTACTCTTCCATCTTCTCTTTCATTCTTCACATTTTACTCTTCCATCTGGGGGACTGCCTAGAGTAATTGATAGTAGCTCGCCTGCTAGCTGTGAGACGCCTCATAGCTCGGGTTCGAACCTACTGTCCGGCATTTGTTCGAGTCCCTGGTCTTACTCAGGACGGTAACGTGAGTACCTCTGAAGTCAGAGAAAATCTGCCTGTATGGCGAGGGAATACTAATTACGAGTACATTGAGCACACGGCTGCCAGTGTAAGTAATTTACAATGTGCACGCTGCTGCCATTGTAAGAAATTGGAAAACGGATTTTCACGCAAAAATCAGTTTCAGAGATGAAACTTCTTCTGAGTTGAAAGCGGACGGACGAAAAAAAAAAAAAAAAAATCTTCCATCTAAGACATCCATTAAGACATTCACTGAGACATTCACTAAGGTATTCACTAAGACATTCACTGAGACATTCACTGGGACATTCACTGAGATATTCACTAAGACATTCACTAAGACATTCACTAAGACATTCACTGAGACATTCACTGAGACATTCACTAAAACATTCACTAAGACATCCACTAAGACATTCACTGAGACATTCACTGAGACATTCACTAAGACATTCACTAAACATTCACTAAGACATTCATTAAGACATCCACTGAGACATTCACTGAGGCATTCACTAAGACATTCACTGAGGCATTCACTGAGACATTCACTGGGACATTCACTGAGACATTCACTAAGACATTCACTGAGACATTCACTTAAACATTCACTAAGACATCCACTAAGACATTCACTGAGACATTCACTGAGACATTCACTGAGGTATTCACTAAGACATTCACTGAGGCATTCATTGGGACATTCACTGAGATATTCACTAAGACATTCACTAAGACATTCACTGAGACATTCACTGAGACATTCACTAAGACATTCACTAAAACATTCACTAAGACATCCACTAAGACATTCACTGAGACATTCACTGAGACATTCACTAAGACATTCACTAAAACATTCACAAAGACATCCACTAAGACATTCACTAAGACATCCACTAAGACATTCACTAAGACATTCACTAAGACATTCACTAAGACATTCACTAAGACGCAAGTTACGTACCTCTCCCTTTGAGAAGTATGTAGAAGTCGCATGCTAAATGTCTTTCTCTAATGATGTATTTGTCGCTCTGTGCTCTATTGACAGTGAACACACACAAAAACCGTTCAAGTTAGGCAAAATAGTTAAGTTAAAATTAAATAAATATAAAAGCACTTGATTGGAAACGCAAGGAAACAAAAGAGGACCCCTTAAACAGATCTGGAGACGAAATCTTCTTGAAGAACTGAAGAGTGCTGAGCTGTCCTGGGAGACCATAAAGAAAACAGCCAGAGACAGAGAAGAGTGCTGAGCTGTCTGGAGACCATAAAGAAAACAGCCAGAGACAGAAAAGTGCTAGCTGTCTGGGGACCTAAAGAAACAGTAGAGACAGAAGAGTGCTGAGCTGTCCTGGAGACTCATAAAGAAAACAGCCAGAGACAGAAAGATGTGAGCTGTCTGGAGACACATAAAAACAGCTAGAGACAGAGAAGAGTGCTGAGCTGTCTGGGAGACCATAAAGAAAACAGCCAGAGACAGAGAGAGTGCTGAGCTGTCTGGGAGACCATAAAGAAAACAGCCAGAGACAGAGAAGAGTGCTGAGCTGTCCTGGGAGACCATAAAGAAAACAGCTAGAGACAGAGAAGAGTGCTGAGCTGTCCTGTGAGACCATAAAGAAAACAGCCAGAGACAGAGAAGAGTGCTGAGCTGTCCTGGGAGACCATAAAGAAAACAGCCAGAGACAGAGAAGAGTGCTGAGCTGTCCTGTGAGACCATAAAGAAAACAGCCAGAGACAGAGAAAAGTGGTGAACAACTGTTGAAGCCCTATGCTCTACAAGGAGCGGAGAGGAATAAGTCAAGTAAGTAAGAAAATAAATATAAAATTGTCAGATTTTTTTTCGTGTTGGTTTTCTATCCTCGAGACAGAGAAGAGAAGAAATAGATATATCCAGAAAGAACTCAAAATCAAAAGAAAACTAACTGATGCTACAAATAGGAATGAGAAAATTGAAGTATTTTGGACATATAAGAGAGATATGAAGGGCTGGAGAAGACCATCATGGAAGGAGGCATACTGTCAAAGAGAAGAAGAAGACCACGGAAACGATGTATTCAGGATGTAACTGATGGATTCAGTATGTAACCGATGGTTTGAGCATGCCCGCTGCAGAGGCAGGGTATCTGGTCTATGAGAGAGAGAGAAATTCCGAAGGATTGTTAAGGTAGCAAAATCCTGATCAGTACAAGCTTTTTTATGATGATTGTAACATTTATAATTTTGTTAAAATAAATTATCACAATTTTAAACCTAAATTTGTTTGTCATTAAAAGCAATATCGTGTGCAACTTGTTGCCAAATTGTATGGCAATATCTTGGTTAGTTTTTTTCATGTTAATTTATTTAAAAATAATCATTATTTTGTCTGGGTTTGGTTCATTGATTGATAGGACCTTCATTATTGCACTTCGGTGAGTAACCATGTGTGCTTCGATCTCTTTCTTATACAAGAAGATCTCAGCGGCAGTGCACGAACTCCGTGGCACCAGCGAGGGTCACTGATATAATTTAGAAGATATAAAAAATAATTTGTAGGAATTTTATTTTTAATCTTTTTTTTGAATTTTTCCTGGGTAGCGGCTTTCCAGCCTGTTCTTCTCGATGTTGAACTCTCGAGGGTTTTTTACGTGCTCAAATTGAATACAGGGCCTACGTTTTATCATCCGTCTCCGATAAGACTAGGAACTCGATCTCACCTACACTGAGATGAGCGATCTCTGGAAAAAATAACCTGGTGGCTCCGCGAGGGTGGCGAATCGAGTACATTTAGGAGGAGAGGCGAGCACCTAACATCTACGTCACAGAGGACCCACCCCCTCTCTCTAATTCTATTTGCCTGAGGCTTCCGCCTTCACCACGTAGCCACATATACATAGTAGGTTATTTGTACACTCAACATGATTGTGTATATCAGGGTGTACACTCCAGGGGAACATGGATATGGTGTGTATCCCCTGTTTGTTAACTGTCAACATGGTTTGTGTCATTGATCCATGGGTGACATTCACTCCGAGCATGTTGTCAATGTTAGTATATCAGTGAAGTGTACTTTACTCACAGGGTTTCAACCCATATGTGTTTGTTGTGTATCATGTTTGCACTCAACATGGTTGTGTATATCGAGATATATGTTACCCAGAGTTAACATTCATCAAAAGCGAAAGCTAGCGACGAAAAGAACAAATGTCAACTTACTCAATGTACCAGGCCAACGTGGCAAGTCTCCGTTGGAACTGTGGCGGATATTCAACAAAACATTTGTAAGCTTGAAGCACTTCCACTACCTGGCAACAAACAAACGTAACTTAGCAACCACGAAACATCCAAACAGCAAGTACAGTAGATTTATAAAACACAACAAAATTCTAATTTTTTTTTCCCCGATCATAAGCACTTGTCTTCGGTTCGGTGCCACGAACACCGTAAATCTGATAATAGCCGTCCATCGCAAGCGATGATGACAACAACCTCAGACGTGTGCTGCTGCACCTCTCTGGTGTGTGCGGAGGTGACTGGAGAGTCCAATTCTAGAATACAATCCTCTACCACAGGTGGGGCATACATGATCAAGCTTAGACATGTGGGTGTTGTGTGTTCTGTCTTTTCACGCAACTCGTTTTCTCTGTGCCTCAGTTGCATGACGATTCTCAGCTATGCGAGTGCTTCTTGTGTTATTACAGCGTCACATTTGGTGATCTTGCGCCAGGGATTTCCAGCACATGGTGTCTATATCGAAGCATTTCAGAGACACTTTAAGAGAGAATAAAAACTAAACCTCATTCAGATATCTTTATCAAGAAATTATCTTAATAGTTCTTCTTCTTCTGCATTCTCACTAGATTGGGATTTCGGATTCTCTAATAAAGGCAGTCGTCTGCTTCAGATTATCAGCCACGCCATACAGTTGTCTTGGACGCTAGTGCAAGAGGGCCACCCCTTTCTTCTCAAATCTGCATACTGGGGGCAGTTCTGTAGGATATAATTCCTATGATTTCTGCTTCCCCGTTTGTGCCGACCTCTTCCCGCAGTAATGTTTTAGTCACCCTCGTGATGGTAGGTCTCACATTCTTATTGCGTGGCTAAATCTCCGAGGCAAATTATCGACCATAGAATCCGTTAACCCATTCCTCATTGTGAGGGGGCGTTCCTTCATGTTATTCGCCTTACGGTCTAGTACATCCGTTTTCTGCAAGCATTTGTTTCGGGTTAGCATTCCTAGCGGGTGTCTGCAAACATTCATCAACTGGTGTCTGCACAGAATAGAGGAATTAAGATGGTATGATAGGGTCACAAATTAGGAACTTATGGAGAGAACAAGACAGATTCCAGTGAACGAACAGGTTAAAAAAGACGCTGGCGCTGGATAAAACACACTTTGACAAAACCGGAGGTATATAACAGAAGGGTCCTTGCCTGGAACCCTCAGGGGCAGCGAAATTGAAGGAGGCCAAGAAATACATGGAGACGAGATTTGGAGGCGAAGATCAACAATATAAAGCTGGAGGGAGCTGCAGGAGATAGCTAGAGATAGGAAGACTTGGCATGAGTTGGTTGAGGGCCTATGCCCCAACCCGGGGTAAAAGGCAAAGAGAGAGAGATTACCTAGCGGACACATGCATCCGATTTCAGCCAAACCTCCTTAGTCGCCTCTTACGACATGCCTGGCAGGTAACAGTGGTTCTATTTTTACACCACAAATTTGTAACTACTCGTGCGGTCTTAACCCTTTCGCTGCTACATACTTTCTGAAGGCTGAGCTAAAAATAGCTACTATTTGTTTCTAGGTCACAAACGTGAATGTACGCCTATAGCAGTGACAGTAGCAATGTATAACGTGTTAACAGTCTTTAGCCCACAGAGCAGAGATAATAACAGACTTGTTAATGCGTCTTTAGAAGTGAATGGGAAAAACGTATATATACGTCCGTAGCAGCTAAAGGTACAATATTTTTCATTTCATTTTTACTTTAATTTAATTTGATTTGGTCTTGAAAAGCATTTTTTTTAAAACAAAAGTACTCGGTTTGCTCCATCGTGTAGCCATCAGGAGTATTTGTTCAGAGATCCTGATCTCAGGGTAGAGGAGATAGAGTTTCTAATCGGAGACGGACGATAAAACTTAGGTCCCGTGTTCAAATTGAACACGTATAGCAATCCTTGACAGTTCAAAATCAAAAAGAGCAGGTTGAAAAGTGCAGGTTGAAAAGTGCAGGTTGAAAAGAGCAGGTTGAAAAGAGCAGGTTGAAAGTGCAGGTTGAAAAGAGCAGGTTGAAAGAGCAGGTTGAAAGAGCAGGGTTGAAAGAGCAGGTTGAAAGAGCAGGTTGAAAGAGCAGGTTGAAGAGCAGGTTTAAAACTGCAGGTTGAAAAGTGCAGGTTGAAAAGAGCAGGTTGAAAACTGCAGGTTGAAAACTGCAGGTTGAAAAGTGCAGGTTGAAAATAGCAGGTTGAAAACTGCAGGTTGAAAAGTGCAGGTTGAAAAGAGCAGGTTGAAAAGAGCAGGTTGAAAAGTGCAGGTTGAAAAGAGCAGGTTGAAAAGAGCAGGTTGAAAGAGCAGGTTGAAAAGAGCAGGTTGAAAAGTGCAGGTTGAAAAGTGCAGGTTGAAAAGTGCAGGTTGAAAAGTGCAGGTTGAAAAGAGCAGGTTGAAAAGTGCAGGTTGAAAAGTGCAGGCTGAAAAGCCGCTGCCCGGGCAAAATTCATAGGAAAAATAAAAACATAAAATTCCTACAAAATATTTTCACATCTAAATTACATCGGAGATTCTAGCCGGTGCTACAGAGTTCGTTCACTGCAGCTGAGATCTTCCTATGTCAGAAAGAGATTGAAGAACACATAGTTATTCACAGAAGTGCAATGATGATGGTCTTATTAATCAATCAATCATGCTGACAGAGAACAACACACAAACATATACTCAAACCCAGTGGCGGCTCGTGATAATTTTTGTTGGTGGGTCCAGAAAAAATGTTCGGAAAAAAACATGGATTTGGGTTGTTATAGTTTAATTTAGAAAATAATAAATACATATTATTTTTGGTGGGACCAGGCCCCACTGGCTCTTAATGACGAGCCGCCACTGCTCAAACCTCGTCTATCTCCCAGTCCTGTCTTGTAAACCAAGGCTTCGTCAGTGTCATTTTCACATTAAACGGGAGCTTTAACTGAGGAAGATTTGTGAGACCCGACACAATCAGTTTAAGAACCATACAAACGGGAATTATCACTTATCTTATCTTAATCTTATCTTATCTATTTTTTGCCATGAAGCGTCGTGGGAGAGTTAGCTTTCTATCTTGTGCCAGGTGTGTTGCGCTTGACGTTGTCAGTCCATGCTTTCGCAGGGACTCTGAGATGTTATCTATCCATCGTGTTCTTGGCCTGGCTCGTGCTTTGCGTCCTGAGTGTCGATTATTGTAGGCACGTGATGGTAGTAAATGTGGTTCCATTCTCATTAGATGGCCGAACCACTTGATTCTTTGCTTCTCGATGTACTGTATGCATGGTATAGTACTAAACGATGCTTCTGATACTCTCGTTTCTCACTCTATCTCTCCTTGTAACGTTGACAGCTTTTCGTAGACGTCTCATTTCACATGTTATAATTATCAATTAAATATAATAATAATAATAGCCGTATATCGCAAGCGATGACGACAACAGTCTCAGACGTGTGCTGCTGCATCTCTTTGGTGTTGAGGAGGTGACTGTAGAGTCCAATCATAGAACACAATCCCCTACAACAGATACATGATCAAGGTTAGACATGTGGGTGTTGTGTGTTCTGTCTTTTCGCGCAGCTCGTTTTCTCTGTGCCTCAGCAACACGATGATTCTCAGCTATTCGAGTTCCTCTTGTGTTGTTACAGCGCTAAATTTGGCAATCTTGAACCAGGGATTCCCAGCACGTGGTGTCTACATCGAAGCATTTCAGAGACACGTTAAGAGTGTTTTAAAGCGTTTTCTGTCCACCAGCTGAACGCCTGCCCCTTCAAGTTCGCCATACATCAACCCATCGCAACGGAAATTTTGTTCCTGGCCAGTCTTTTTACTTTTTGGAATTGTACTCAGTTTAGTAGCAGCAGCTGTGTGGAAGTGGTTTAGTTTTCTTTCGTGTCTGCTATACACTGTCCATTTTTCGCCTGCGTACAGCAGCGGGGTTAGCACTATGGCCTGGTAAACTTTCAGCTTTGGGCTACGCTTATCGCCTTCCGCTCCCACACAGTGACACGTAGCCTTCCGAACGCAGCACTGGCTTTGGATATCCTATTGTTGACCTCACTACCGCTTAAGCTACGGACGCCCATGCGTTTTTTTATACCATATAGTATAAAAAGACATTGCTCCTGGAAACGAGACGGGGATGACCAAGACCAAGGTGGCAGCAAGGACTTCATAGAAGAGGCCGGAGAACTTGCAAGAAACTGAGAGCATTTCAGGTGGGCTGTGATGAATGCAACGGTACCATGTGAGGGTCTCCACATGCATGCAAGGATAGCAAGCAAGAGTAGCAAGTAAGGGTAGCATGCAAGGATAGTAAGTGAGGGTACCATGTGAGGGTCTCCACATGCATGCAAGGATAGTAAGTGAGGGTACCATGTGAGGGTCTTCACATGCATGCAAGGATAGTAAGTGAGGGTACCATGTGAGGGTCTCCACATGCATGCAAGGATAGTAAGTGAGGGTACCATGTGAGGGTCTCCACATGCATGCAAGGATAGCAAGCAAGAGGTAGCAAGGTAGCAAAGGGTAGCAAGCAAGGTAGCAAGCAAGGGTAGCAAGCAAGGGTAGCAAGCAAGGGTAGCAAGCAAGGGTAGCAAGCAAGGGTAGCAAGCAGGGTAGCAAGAAGGTAGCAAGCAAGGGTAGCAAGCAAGGGTAGCAAGCAAGGGTAGCAAGCAAGGGTAGCAAGCAAGGGTAGCAAGCAAGGTGCCAGCAAGGGTAGCAAGCAAGGGTAGCAAGCAAGGTAGCAAGCAGGTAGCAAGAGGTACAAAGGAGTAGCAAGCAAGGGTAGAAGCAAGGTGCTGAGCAAGATACAGATAGCAAGGATACAAGCATCAATCTGACAAGTAAACAAAGTTAGAAAATAAATGTTTTAAGTAAAACAAATTAAAAAAACAAAGTTGTAGAGAATGTGCTGATGGCAAACCTCTTTGGAGAAGTTGTACTTGTTGGCATTAAATATCCTCTTTCTTCCTTCTGTTTCTATCTTTCTGTATCCGAGCTTTGCAAGGCTTTAAATGTCTCTATATCTCTTAATATTTGTCGAGTGTCACCAGATCTAGTGAAACAATAGAAATAATTAGTCATGTCAACATCATCAAATAGCTTGTCCTGAGCAGAACTTTATCACCCCAACAGTTCTGCGGAATTTCTCTCTCTCATAGGCCAGATGTCTTGCCTCTGTCTCTGCAGCCGTCATGTTCAAACCATCAGTTATATCTGAATCCATCTTCTCCGTGGTGTTCCTCGTATCCTCTTTGCCGGTATGTCTCCTTCCATGATGGTCTTCTCCAGCCCCTCGTCTTTTTATGTGTCCAAATACCTCAATTTTATCTTTCTTATTTGTAGCATCAGCCAGTTTTCATTGATTTTGAGTTATTTCTGGATAGATCTATTTGTTCTCTTCTCTGTCCATGATATACAGAGAACTCTTCTGTAACACTTATATTCAAAAGCACATATATGTTTTTATCCTGCCTTGTTAAATGTCCATGCTTCACACCCATACGTTGCCACTGGAAATATGCTTGCTCTTAGTATTCTGATCTTTGTTTTCTTATCTGTTCCGTTAATCACATTCATCATCATCATCATCAAGGTGCGTATCCTTTATAGGATGTTGCTCTCTTTGCAGCACATCTGAAATTCACTCTGTCTCTAGCCAGTTCACCCACTTCGTCTATGATCACATTCATGTTAATCATGTACAAATTGTGTCGGAACAGTGGCGGTTCGTCATTAAGGGTCCGTGGGTCCGGGCCCCCCAAAAATAATGTGTAACGTGAATTTATTATTTAATAAATTAAAATATAACCTAACCCAAAACCATGATTTTTCTGAAAATTTGTGTCTGGCCCCACCAACAAAAAGGATCACGAGCCGCCACTGTGTCAGAACAACACCTGCAATTTGATTCATTGAAAAACAGAGACTCAAATGGTTTGGCCACTTGGTGAGAATGAACCCGCATACACTAGTTGCAAGAGCGTACAATCTGAAAATAGAATCATCAAGAGGAAGGGGAAGACCAAGAAAAAAATTGGTGGAGCTACAGACATCTTAAAACTCCACAATACCACAACATATGAAGCGACCGAGCGTGCATTATCTCGGAAACAGATCATCAGTTAAACCTGCATTAAATTTATTGGTTATTGGTTATTGGTTACTAAACTGACGTCATTGCACTCCGGGCAGACCCATAGGTGCTCAGTCTCCCCAACATATATCGAAGAGTATGCATACTGATGGTTCTTGTGGCTCGCTGATTAAACACACCTCTCACTCTGCCTCTCAGGCATCCAGTTCGACTTGAACAACGGGTAACTCCAAACTGCTTAAATCTCTTGATCGATTCAACATCGATTTTAGTGTCCTCATCCAACAGAGAGTCGCGAAGAGACTGAAGAATATCCCCTTATCCATCTTCAACTCCCCAACAATCGATGCTGTTGATGCAAGCCTGTCCGCTCTCTCATTACCGTAAACACCCGCATGCCCAGGACAGTATTTCCACGTAAGCCGCTGGAGGTTAGAAACTTCTATAGACGACATCCACTCATACCGAAACTTGCCCTTCTGGATCTTGTGAAGCATCGACTGAGAGTCAGATACAACAACTGCCCCAGTAAATGAAGTCCCAGAAATCCAATGGAGGGCAGCAGTAACGGCCTCAACCTCCATCCTCATACTAGAAGTAGTTGTCCTGTATTTATTGACAACATTTAAACAATTACCATCACCTTCAAAATGACACTGGAAACCCTCAACGGCGCAACAGAATTCGTGCACTGTCGCCGATATATTCCTGTATAATAAAGAGATCAGAGCACACATGGAGCACTAAACAAGGAAGAAGTGAAGCCGGTGCCCACCCTTTTACCTCCTTACTTCTCAAATCGGGACAACGAACGCGCCGATGGGCTTGCAGGTATGGCTGCTGTAAAACGCGATTGACCAGGCTCTTTCTTTCTTTCTCGAATTGACCAGGCTGATACTCTAAATTCCCTAGGGGGGAGAAGACGTGTAAATGATTCAAGTAATAGTGATGAATCTACAATACTAAAAAAGACTGCAAGAATTCCAAGACAAATGTAGTATAGTTAGACAAGAACACTTTGCCAGTCACCAAAGAAGAATAGTAAACCAACAAAGAGCCAGGGTCATTAGTCGCCACACTGAGAGATATACTGAGGGGGAGATTGGAGCACTTATTGACTACTTCGTTTGACATGCAGTGATGATCATCCGACGACTAAACTAAGCTGAGACATATTGAGGAGGTGATCGGAGCACTTATGGGTTAAATGGTTCGATGTGCAGTGATGATGATCCGACGACTAAACTAAACTAACTATACTGTATTAGACTTTTGGAATAATGAAAAAGTTCGAGATCAACTACAATATCTAATTGTCTCAATAAACCTACTGACACAATGACGAATCACCTTCCGAAATGGCGATGTCGTGCAAGAAAAGATAAACAAAAAGTGAACATATTTAGAGGTGATCGGAACAACTCTTTTGAACAACATCCACCATGTTTTATGCTCATCATCAAATAGCATGTCCTGGGCAGAACGTTACCACCCCAACAGTCCTTCTGAATTTCTCTCTTTCGTTGGCCAGATGTCCTGCCTCTGTAGCCATCATGTTCAAACCATCAGTTACATCCTGAATCCATCTTCTACGTGTTCTTCCTCTTCTTCTCTTTGCCGGTATGCCTCCTTCCATGATGGTCTTCTCCAGCCCTTCATGTGTTTTTTATATGTCCAAAATATCTCAATTTTCTCTTTCTTATTTGTAGCATCAGCCAGTTTTCTTTGATTTTGAGTTATTTCTGGATAGATCTATTTGTTCTCTTCTCTGTCCAAGATATAGGAAGGACTCTTCTGTAACACTTATATTCAAAAGCACATATATGTTTTTTCCCCTGCTTTATTAAATGTCCATGCTTGCACCCATACGTTACCATGGGTATACGCATGCTCTTTGTATTCTGATTCTTGTTTTCCTATCTGTTTCATTCCATACTGTTTTGAGTTGTTTAATTCTTTGTAAAGTTATGCTTATTCTACTTGTCATTTCCTTCATCATACATATTTTTGTTATAAACTAATATGAACACAATTTTAAAACAACCCCATCCCTGCATTGGGGAGTGAATTTCACTAACATAAGAAGTGCAAAGAATGCCAAAACAGCATATGATGTACATATCACTCATAATTATAGCGTGAATAAAGAATGCCAAACCAGCATATGATGTGACATATCACTTTCATAATTATAGTGTGAACCTCCACTTTTCTCCTAAACGATATCTTCTTCTTCGAATGCTCCATATCTATCACTCGTTAATCCACTCTGTGATTTGTATGTGATCTGAGCCTAAGAGTGATTGTACGTTATGCCGTTATGCACCTACAAGTATACCATCATATCCGCTTTCTGCGATGCTTTTTATTTACTAGGGTAGCTTCCATTTGCCACTACATTAGTCGCCTCTTACGACATGTCCTTTATGTCGCAGTGTTACTATTCTTTACCCCCTTGTGAGTCCCGAAATACACGGGCGAAACATATAAAACAAATATATTGCTGTTCTAAGTTGAACATTGTTTTGCTATTCTTCTTCTTCTACTTCTCGTTCGTTTTTTAAAGAACCAATTTAAATCACTCTTTGTGATATGTTTGATCTTTGCCAAGAACGTGTATACGTTGTACATTGGTTTGGTAGACCCTAAACGCATAGACTTCTACACGTTTAGGACACATGTATCCGATTTCATCCAAACCTCCTTAGTCGTCTCTTACGACATGCGTGGCAGGTAACAGTGGTTCTATTCTTTACACACCCCAAATTTGGGCCCCGGTAACCACTCGGGCGGTTTTGCTATTTAGTAGCGTCATATTGTAAGAGCCATATGTACAAAAAAACTTTTTGATAGTTCACGATATACAAATTTTGGTTATATGTACATCTTTTGTTGGTTTGACATTCGTTATATTTCTTATGTTAGTGAAATGTTGGTTTGACATTCGTTATATTTCTTATGTTAGTGAAATGTTGGTTTGACATTCATTATATTTCTTGTTAGTGAAATGTTGGTTTGACATTCGTTATATTTCTTATGTTTATGAAATGTTGGTTTGACATTCGTTATATTTCTTGTTAGTGAAATGTTGGTTTGACATTCATTATATTTCTTGTTAGTGAAATGTTGGTTTGACATTCGTTATATTTCTTATGTTAATGAAATGTTGGTTTGACATTCATTATATTTCTTGTTAGTGAAATGTTGTTTTGACATTCATTATATTTCTTATGTTAATGAAATGTTGGTTTGACATTCATTATATTTCTTATATTAGTGAAATGTTGGTTTGACATTCGTTATATTTCTTATGTTAATGAAATGTTGGTTTGACATTCGTTATATTTCTTATGTTAGTGAAATGTTGGTTTGACATTCATTATATTTCTTGTTAGTGAAATGTTGGTTTGACATTCGTTATATTTCTTATGTCAGTGAAATGTTGGTTTGACATTCGTTATATTTCTTATGTTAATGAAATGTTGGTTTGACATTCGTTATATTTCTTATGTTAGTGAAATGTTGGTTTGACATTCGTTATATTTCTTGTTAGTGAAATGTTGGTTTGACATTCGTTATATTTCTTATGTTAGTGAAATGTTGGTTTGACATTCGTTATATTTCTTATGTTAGTGAAATGTTGGTTTGGCATTCGTTATATTTCTTATGTTAATGAAATGTTGGTTTGACATTCGTTATATTTCTTATGTTAGTGAAATGTTGGTTTGACATTCGTTATATTTCTTATGTTAGTGAAATGTTGGTTTGACATTCGTTATATTTCTTATGTTAGTGAAATGTTAGTTTGACATTCGTTATATTTCTTATGTTAATGAAATGTTGGTTTGACATTCGTTATATTTCTTATGTTAGTGAAATGTTGGTTTGACATTCGTTATATTTCTTATGTTTATGAAATGTTGGTTTGACATTCGTTATATTTCTTGTTAGTGAAATGTTGGTTTGACATTCATTATATTTCTTGTTAGTGAAATGTTGGTTTGACATTCGTTATATTTCTTATGTTAATGAAATGTTGGTTTGACATTCATTATATTTCTTGTTAGTGAAATGTTGTTTTGACATTCATTATATTTCTTATGTTAATGAAATGTTGGTTTGGCATTCGTTATATTTCTTATATTAGTGAAATGTTGGTTTGACATTTGTTATATTTCTTATGTTTATGAAATGTTGGTTTGACATTCGTTATATTTCTTGTTAGTGAAATGTTGGTTTGACATTCATTATATTTCTTGTTAGTGAAATGTTGGTTTGACATTCGTTATATTTCTTATGTTAATGAAATGTTGGTTTGACATTCATTATATTTCTTGTTAGTGAAATGTTGTTTTGACATTCATTATATTTCTTATGTTAATGAAATGTTGGTTTGACATTCGTTATATTTCTTATATTAGTGAAATGTTGGTTTGACATTCGTTATATTTCTTATATTAGTGAAATGTTGGTTTGACATTCATTATATTTCTTGTTAGTGAAATGTTGGTTTGACATTCGTTATATTTCTTATGTTAATGAAATGTTGGTTTGACATTCATTATATTTCTTGTTAGTGAAATGTTGTTTTGACATTCATTATATTTCTTATGTTAATGAAATGTTGGTTTGACATTCGTTATATTTCTTATATTAGTGAAATGTTGGTTTGACATTCGTTATATTTCTTATGTTAGTGAAATGTTGGTAACCGATGCAAAGTTGGGAAGTTTGCTTAAATATTTTTCGTGTCAGGGTATATTTTAAAATAAACAATGACATTTAATAAACTACGCTTTGTTTATCATCAAAAGCAATATCTTATGCAATATGTGGACACATTTTATGGCAATAGGTTTGTTAGTTTTTTCGGCTTTTTAACAAAAGATAAATGCTGTTTTGGCGAGGTCTCATGTCTTTAATATACAATGAAGCTACCCTAGTAAATAAAAAGCGTCGCAGAAATCGGATGTGCTGGCCTACTTGTGTGCGCATAACTTGCACAATATACAATCGCTCTTAGGCTCAGATCACATACACATCACAAAGAAGTGTTATCAAGTTGTCGATCTGGAGCGGTCAAAGAGGAAGATATATGCGCTGGCCTACTCTTGGGCTCATAACTGACACAACGTACAATCGCTCTTAGGCTCAGATCACATACAAATCACAAAGACACTTGTTAAAGGGGTCGATATGGAGCATTCGAAGAAGAATAGGGATGTGCTGGCCAACTTGTATGGGCATAACTGACACAACGTACAACCGCTCTTAGGCTCAGATCACATACAAATCACAAAGACTGGTTTAACAAGTGGTCGATATGGAGGATTCAAAGAAGAAGTGCAGATGCAACAAAGCAAATCAAATGATAGGACAAATGGCACCAATTTTAAACTGCAAACATGTTCAACAGTCTTTCTCCCCACATCACGTTATTAGTGCCAAACCTGGACACTGACATCAAATGATAGAAGAAAACTAGTCACGACAGAGATGAAGTGTCTACGCAGAATGCTGAGGTAACAAGAAGAGACCGGTTAAGAAATGAAAACAGGATGTAGGGAGTATCAAGAAAAGACAAATTTTTAGAAATGAAGACATCAGGAAAAAAGTGGGTACAACATCAGTACTGAACTTCATCAAAAACAACAAATTAAATAGTTCGACCACATAAGCAGATTACCAACAGACAGTGCACCTCAAAGAGCATTGTTACTCCGATACAATGGCTACAAAACATAAGCAGATTACCAACAGACAGTGCACCTCAAAGAGCATTGTTACTCCGATACAATGGCTACAAAATATAAGCAGATTACCAACAGACAGTGCACCTCAAAGAGCATTGTTACTCCGATACAATGGCTACAAAATATAAGCAGATTACCAACAGACAGTGCACCTCAAAGAGCATTGTTACTCCGATACAATGGCTACAAAATATAAGCAGATTACCAACAGACAGTGCACCTCAAAGAGCATTGTTACTCCGATACAATGGCTACAAAATATAAGCAGATTACCAACAGACAGTGCACCTCAAAGAGCATTGTTACTCCGATACAATGGCTACAAAATATAAGCAGATTACCAACAGACAGTGCACCTCAAAGAGCATTGTTACTCCGATACAATGGCTACAAAACAAAAGACCGGCCACGCAAAAGGTGGACCTCAGAGATAACAGAAGCCACGAATGACACTATTTATGAAACACACACAAGGGATCGTTCTAGAAATCTCTTCTTATCCTGACACTGAGGTAAAGCAGGATTCGAGAAACGAAATAAAGAAAGAAAGGGAGCATTAGAAGAAGAAGTATCAATCCAAGAAGTTACTACAAATTTACCGGGGGACTGCCTAGAGTAGTTGATAGTAGCTCGGCCTGCTAGCTGTGAGACGGCTCATAGCTCGGGTTCGAACCTACTGTCCGGCATTTGTTCGAGTCCCCTGGTCTTACTCAGGACGATAACGTGAGTACCTCTGAAGTCTGAGAAAATCTGCCTGTATAGCGAGGGAATACTAATTACGAGTACATTGAGCACACTAAAGTAATTTACAATGTGCACGCTGCTGCCATTGTAAGAAATTGGAAAAACGGATTTTCACGCAAAATCAGTTTCAGAGATGAAACTTCGTCTGAGTTGAAAGCGAAAAAAAAAAAAAAAAACTACAAATTTACCAATTCTTGTTTGAGTTTCACGTACATCACAGCAATTTTTTCTGACTCTCTAAACACTTTACTATATGCCATTTGGATTTAGGCTTCAATGTAATTTTCCGGAGGTTTCGATTTTTTTCAATGTGAAGCTTATTCAGAAAGTCAATGATGGGTTGGTATATCTTCACTTGCCTTGCTGTTGCTCCGAAATCTAATTCTTTGCTCTTGATAGCCTGTCTTACACTGTACAACAATGGAAATTACAAGATAATAAAGTGTTTTAACAATCATGGAAAATATAAATCAACAAAGTGATAAATAATATAAATTGTCTAGCCTAATGAATTAGAGCAGCCTTTCCCAAAGTGAGCGGTACCGCCTCCGCCAGTGGGCGCTGAAGTGTTCTAGGGGGCGATAGTGGGTTCAGAAGAATTTGGGGTGTGTTCAGGCGATTAGGGATCGGTGGCTCCTTAAATAAGAAATTAATAATAAATATTTTAAAATAAATTATTTTCGTGACTTTGCGATTGAATATAGCGTTTGCACACCAAAGCTGCACACTACAAGCAGATAGCAACACTAGAACTGCTTAGCGACGTAGTGAAACTAGTTGACGTAGATTAGTTAGTACTGCTTAGCGACGTAGTGACAACAAATGAGACGAACACAAACATTGAAAGTGAGTAGTCATGTTTTGGCAAGAGTAATAATGTTACATCAATAAACTTGGTACAAACCAGAGAGATGCCTTGTTGAATTATTAACATCATGAAATAAACAGCATCCACCATAATGTATCAATGGTCTAGTCTACCACTGACCAAGTTACTTATAGCATCGTATTCATACTAGAGATTGTTCATGAATTAACCAGTCGTATGGAACTAGCCAGACTTATCAACCTCATCCTCAACCTCATCGTACAACTAAAATAACTACATCCTCAACCTACAAACACCATCCTACTACAAAGTTTATGTGGTGGGCCCAACAAGTTTGGGAATCTATGGGTTAGAGCGCGGCTTCCACGCGGAAGACCCGTGTTCAATCCTCAGTAAGGACAAGAATTTTTGCTGTTGTGGAAATTAAAGAAAATCCTAATATGAACAGTTTCGATGCGACTGCACTAGCTATGCGGCTATTACACTTCTCAAGATCACGTCCCGCCTGTCCACAGCGCCTAAAAGCGATACTACAATCAGTAACCAAACTTGCATTTTATTTTGTTCATCTGTCTATCTATCCATCCATCCATCCATCCATCCATCCATCCATCCATCCATCCATCCATCCATCCATCCATCCATCCACCCATCCATCCACCCATCCATCCACCCATCCATCCACCCATTCATCCACCCATCCACCCTACCCCCACCCTACCCCCACCCACCCACCTACCACCTACCTACCTACCTACCTACCTATCTATCTATATATCTATCTATCTATCTATCTGTATGTCTTTCTGACTATCTGCCTGCCTGTTTAACTGTCTGTTTGTCTGTATGTCTGACTGCCTATACGGCCATCTGTCGATCTATATTCTTCCACTTTGGGCGCTAAGCTTTGTGGGTAGGAGCAGTTAGTGACCCCTCGCCAGGGCGGTGGCACTGGTTATAGTCATTTAGCTATATAATATGCGCCCTCCCCTATATGTCCCCACTCTATAATGTAAACCCCACCCCCCCCTCCTCTGGCAACGGCTGTGACACGCCGGCAAAACCAGACCCCGGTAATAGATTTGACTTTAAATCAATCTGGGAATCAGGGTATGCCTACCCACAGCTCCCTGTAACATAAATCGGTAAAGGATTTAATTGTTCACAAGAACCTGCTCTAGATATTTGGCAAGACCTATGTAAAAATATTCAATCATCATCATCAAGGTGCGTATCCTTTATAGGACGTTGCTCTCTTTGCAGCACATCTGAAATTCACTCTGTCTCTAGCCAGTTCACCCACTTCGTCGATGGTCATATTCATGGTTTATTTAATATCTTGTAGCCATCTTCTTCTTGGTCTGCCTCTGCGTCCTGGGACCCTAACCTCTAATATTGTTCTTTCCAGGCTATCGTGACGCTTGATGTGACCAAAGTATGCATTTTTTTCTGTATAGTATGTTGTTTATCAGCCAATTCTATTTAACATTCAGTAAAATATTTAATACCATGGGTTCCAAAAGTGGGAGGTACCGCCCCCAGTGGGCGCTGAAGCCTTCCAGGAGGGGAGGGCAATAGTGGGTTCTGAAGCATTTGGGGACGTTTTTCGTGATTTTGCGATTGAATAATCATTAAAAATGTGAAACCTGAATTTTAATTCATCTTATGTCCATCTTACACGATCCATTTTTTCATCAATTTTCTATTTCATGTATAAAATCATTTGAAAATTGACCATGTATGACAGAAATATATAACAATTTTCTATGTCAAAGTGACAATAGAGCACTTATGTATATGTAGGAAGGTGGAAGGGAGGGGGGCGTTGGCAAACTGTTATAATGTTACAAAGTTTATGTTGTGCAAAGTGGGCGGTGGGGGCGTTACAAAGTTTATGTCGTGCAAAGTGGGCGGTGGGGGCGTTACAAAGTTGATGTCGTGCAAAGTGGGCGGTGGGTCGGAAACGTTTGGGAATCTATGGTCTATACATTTAAGATACTCAATCTTATCTTGCCGTGAAGCGTCGTGGGGAGAGTTAGTTTTCTATCTTGTGCCAGGTGTCTTGAGCTTGACGTTGTCAGTCCATGCTTTCCCAGGGACTCTTGAGATGTTATCTATCCATCATGTTCTTGGCCTGCCTCGTGCTCTGCGCCTGAGTGTCGATTATTGTAGGCACGTGATGGTAGTAAATGTGGTTTCATTCTCATTAGATGGCG
Source organism: Arion vulgaris (assembly GCA_020796225.1). Classification (NCBI taxonomy): domain Eukaryota; kingdom Metazoa; phylum Mollusca; class Gastropoda; order Stylommatophora; family Arionidae; genus Arion; species Arion vulgaris. The sequence goes on from CM036775.1 coordinate 18,862,766, forward strand.
AACCACTTGATTCTTTGCTTCTCGATGTACTTATTCAATTCACTTAAAATATTCAATTCACATAAAGTATTCAATGCACTTAAAGTATTCAATGCACTTAAAGTATTCAATGCACTTAAAGTATTCAATGCACTTAAAGTATTCAATGCACTTAAAGTATTCAATTCACTTAAAATATTCAATTCACATAAAGTATTCAATTCACTTAAAATATTCAGTTCACTTAAAATATTCAATTCACTTAAAGTATTCAATGCACTTAAAGTATTCAATTCACTTAAAATATTCAATTCACTTAAAGTATTCAATGCACTTACAATTATTCCCTACAATAAACCTATATTCGACAAACCTTTGAATTCTTGCATTTGCTGCAGATTTCTGATCGCTACTGTCGAATAAAAATACAAAGAAATCGAATTAATAAATAATATCTTATTCTTCTCTTTGAACGCTCCGTATCGACCACTTGTTAACCAATGTGTGACCTGTATGTGATCTGAGCCTAAGAGCGATTGTATGTTGTGTCAATTATGCACCTACACGTAGACAAGCACATCCGATTTCTGCAGCGCATGTTATTTACTGGGATAGCTTCCCTAGGCCTCTACCTCAGTCGCCTCTTACGACATGCCTTGTAGGTCCCATAGTTACTATTCTATGCTCCCCTTGCGAGCCCTGGCAACACACAGGGGATAACATTGGAAAGTACGAGAACCACAAATACAGAGAAAATAGAAAACAAAATTGAACAAATGGAATCGAGCAGAGACATCTCAAGTTAAGACACACATGAGATAGATATGGCAACAACCAAAAAGATGACTGAACGGAGCAAACAGTATCTTATCTTATCTTAATCACATTTGCCGTGAAGCGTCGTGAGAAGAGTTAGTTTTCTATCTTGTGACAGGTGTCTTGCGCTTGACGTTGTCAGTCCATGCTTTCGCAGGGACTCTGAGATGTTATCTATCCATCGTGTTCTTGGCCTGTCTCGTGCTCTGCGACCTGAGTGTCGATTATTGTAGGCACGTGATGGTAGTAAATGTGGTTCCATTCTCATTAGATGGCCAACCACTTGATTCTTTGCTTCTCGATGTACTGTATGCATGGTATAGTACCAACGATGCTTCTGATATTCTCGTTTCTCACTCTATCTCTCCTTGTAACGTTGACAGCTTTTCGTAGACATCTCATTTCACATGTGGTAATTTTTCTTTCTTGTGTCTTAGTCAGGGGTCATGTTTGGCACTGATAACAGAGAGTTGGAATAAATATGCAGTTTATCAGTTGTCGTTTGACTGCCATGTTAATGCTTGGATGTTTTAATAGTGGTGACAGTTGGTATGTCTTCTGGCATCTAGTATAAATAGTACAAGAATAAATAGTACACATACTAAACAAGATTAAATAGTGAACTCAATAAATAGTGCACTCAATAAATAGTGCACTCAATAAATAGTGGACTCAATAAATAGTGGACTCAATAAATAGTGGACTCAATAAATAGTGGACTCAATAAATAGTGGACTCAATAAACAAGAATAAATAGCGCACTCAATAAACAAGAATAAATAGTGAACTCAATAAATAGTGGACTCAATAAATAGTGCACTCAATAAACAGTGCACTCAATAAATAGTGCACTCAATAAATAGTGCACTCAATAAACAAGAATAGATAGTGCACTAGATTCACCGTTTAGCACAGCAGCAGTAGAAAAGTTGTAGTTCGCACAAATAAATAGGTGGGCACAACTACGCAACTTACTCTGCCTCGGCTGTCGCTTTTTCCACCAGCTCCTTAACTTTGCGGTACCGTTGCAATGCTGTTTTTCTCTTTTCGGATGCGTTTCTTTCATATGGGTCCATTATGTGTCCGTCCAAACCATGGAAGTATTGCAGAGCGATATCTGAAATGTGGAGGAGTGGATGAGTGAATGAGTGGAGGAAGAAGGTATTAGTTTAGACAGACCACAGAGAAGCATACAGGACAAATACTTCCATTATCTTCTTCTTCTTCTTCTTCAGCAATCTCTGGTCATGCGCTTAATTTACTGTGGACCACAAACGTGGCATTCAGCTTCAGGTCTGTCAGGTTTCCCAAAGCTTAGTTTTCAGGTCGACTGGGTGTGGCCCAGCTCAGCTCACACAGGAGAGGACAGTCTTGCAGGATATGTTACGATGTCTGCTGACACTGGCAGAGAGCTGTTTGACTTATTCCTAGTCTATACAAGTTTTTGTTGAGTCTGCAGTGTCCTGTGCGTAGTCGAAATATAATGACCTAGTCTGTTCTGCTTAGGCCTTTGAGGGAGTCTTTTCCATAATCATATCCAGTGTTTGTCTTCCAGTCTACTGCAGATGTTCTCTGTATGAGGGTTTTGACCTCTTGAAAAGACAACTTCCAGTATTAGGATGGAGGTTGAGGCCATTACTGCAGCCCTCCATTGGCTCTGTGGGACTTCATTTACTGGGAGACGTTGTTGTTTCTGAATCGCAGTCGATGCTTCGGAAGATCCAGAATGACAGGTTGCGGTATGAGTGGATGTCATCTATAGATGTTTCCAACCTCAAGAGACTCACGTGGACCCACTGTCCTGGTCATGGGGGTGTTAGTGGGAGATAGCGGACATGCTTGCATAGAAATTATGGACTGTTGGGGAATTTATGATGGGTAAGGGGAGAGTTCTTGGGTCTCTTGTCAACCTACTGTTGGAGAAAACACTAAAATTGACGTTGTACAAGTAGAACTATTTGCTTGAGGGGAAGAGAAAGGAGTGTGTTTAACCAGCGAGCCACAGGAACCATCAGTATGCATACCCTTTTACATCTGTGGTGGGAGACTGAGCACCTATGGGTCTGCCCGGAGTGTTATGACATCAGTTCAGTAACCAATAATAGAGGACAGGAATGAATGGAATAACAAGAGAAACATCGTCCTCCTTTTCATCTTCTTCTTCTTCTCCAGTCAGCTTCAACAAAACTTATGTTCCTGCATTGGGCGCGAAGAAGACCGCGCGTGTCTTTCTCTCTCGCGATCCTCGCTTAGACTGATGAACCAAATTTTATCATGAATTTTACTGTTGCTTTCAGGACTCTGCCCCTCCATACACTTCTCGCAGAAGCTCTGTGTTATCGGGCCACGTTTCTTTTCTCAGGGCTGTTAACAGCTGGCAGTCTTGCAGTATGTGCTCTGCCGTCATGTCCGCCTTTTCACAATGGCACAGGCTAGTTGTGTCAATTCTAAATTTGTTTAACATGTGGGCTCAGAGTCTGTTATGGCCGATACAGAAGCGGAATATGGCAACTTGTTCTCTACAGGACAGACCATAGTACCCATCATTGCTGTTGTTTTGTGGGTGGTCTTTTGACCATTTTTTATTGTACTGCCAACCGATGGATGTTCTTGCTTCTTCATAGCTGATCTTGTGATCAGTCTGCGGTAGTCGCCCACCTGCTGTAGCTAGCCTGTTGGCTTCTTCGTTACCGCTTATGTTGCAGTGTTATGGTATCCACTGTATGACCGTGCGTTTAAGTGAGTTTACTAGTACACCGAGGGTCGCTTTCAGTTCAGTGTGTTCTGTACTGTGCGTCTGAGATCCCTTAACTCCTACCATACCATGAACCATTTTAGTGGCAGGTAAATGTGCGTAAATTACACCACCAACCACTATAGTCTCTTTTAACATTGAGCAGTTATTCTCAACCTTATTTCTTGTTTAGCTGATGCTCCCCCACCCCCTCTATTAAAAATGATAGTAACCCCGAACCTCATTCCCTAAGTTTCCTCATTTTGCCTCGACGTATTAACTGTAATTTCTAAAGTGCTAAGTGAAAAATGTTTCTGATTTCTGTTTTACAACAATACTGTGACCTAAACACAATAATATTGGCAGTGAGAAATGTCATTTGTGGTTCGAATCCCGGGGTTTTTTTTTTGGGTGGTTTTTAAAACCCTAATTCTTGTTATTTATCTATTATTGATCATATCCATTGGCTCCGGTGCTCCCCTGGGGTTCTTGAAACTCATTATTCTATGCTTTTAGTATTCCTTGTCTGTATTTGTCCCATTGATAAAGGTCTACGACCGAAACTTTTTGTTGTTGTTAGTTTATCATTTTGTTATTCATTTTTGCTTGCTTATGTGATACCATACATACGTTATTTGTCCTTAAACGTCAATTTATTACGTTTTCACCGTAGCCTCCTCAGTATCCCCACGATCTGATCTGAACCGCTCTAACCAGACCAGATTTGTAGGTTTCTACGCATTGTTTTTCTTCTTTTATTACAATAAACTTGAAGCTACCTATGGATGATGTGTGCATGTATGTTATATGTGTTTACACCTGTGTGTATGTATGTTATATGTATATACATGTGTGTATGTATGTTATATGTGTATACCTGTGTGTATGTATGTTATATGTATATACCATAGTAATATGTGTATGTATGTATTATATTATATATACCTGTATGTATGTATGTTATATGTGTTTACACCTGTGTGTATGTATGTTATATGTATATACCTGTGTGTATGTATGTTATATGTATATACCTGTATGTATGTATGTTATATGTATATACCTGTATGTATGTATGTTATGTGTTAACCTGTGTGTATGTATGTTATATGTTATACCTGTATGTATGTATGTTATATGTATATACCTGTATGTATGTATGTTATATGTATATACCTGTGTGTATGTATGTTATATGTATATACCTGTTTGTATGTATGTTATATGTATATACCTGTATGTATGTATGTTATGTTTACACCTGTTGTATGTATGTTATATGTTATACCTGTTGTATGTATGTTATATGTATATACCTGTGTGTATGTATGTTATATGTATATACCTGTATGTATGTATGTTATATGTTATAACCTGTGTGTATGTATGTTATATGTATATACCTGTGTGTATGTATGTTATGTGTTTACACCTGTGTGTATGTATGTTATATGTGTTTACACCTGTGTGTATGTATGTTATATGTATATACCTGTATGTATGTATGTTATATGTTATACCTGTGTGATGTATGTATATGATATACCTGTATGTATGTATGTTATATGTATATACCTGTGTGTATGTATGTTATATGTATATACCTGTGTGTATGTATGTTATGTGTTTACACCTGTGTGTATGTATGTTATATGTATACCTGTTGTATGTATGTATATGTATATACCTGTGTGATGTATTATATGTATATACTGTATGTATGTATGTTATATGTATATACCTGTGTATGTATGTTATATGTATAACCTGTGTGTATGTATGTTATGTGTTTAACCTGTGTGTATGTATGTTATATGTATATACCTGTATGTATGTATGTTATATGTATATACCTGTGTTTTGTATGTTATATGTATATACCTGTATGTATGTATGTTATATGTATATACCTGTATGTATGTATGTTATATGTATATACCTGTGTGTATGTATGTTATATGTATATACCTGTATGTATGTATGTTATATGTATATACCTGTTTGTATGTATGTTATATGTATATACCTGTGTGTATGTATGTTATATGTTACACCTGTGTGTATGTATGTTATATGTATATACCTGTATGTATGTATGTTATATGTATATACATGTGTGTATGTATGTTATATGTATATACCTGTATGTATGTATGTTATATGTATATACCTGTATGTATGTATGTTATATGTATATACCTGTATGTATGTATGTTATATGTATATACCTGTTTGTATGTATGTTATATGTATATACCTGTATGTATGTATGTTATATGTATATACCTGTGTGTATGTATGTTATATGTATATACCTGTTTGTATGTATGTTATATGTATATACCTGTATGTATGTATGTTATATGTATATACCTGTGTGTATGTATGTTATATGTATATACCTGTATGTATGTATGTTATTGTATATACACCTGTATGTATGTATGTTATATGTATATACCTGTATGTATGTATGTTATATGTATATACCTGTATGTATGTATGTTATATGTATATACCTGTATGTATGTATGTTATATGTATATACCTGTATGTATGTATGTTATATGTGTATACCTGTGTGTATGTATGTTATATGTATATACCTGTATGTATGTATGTTATATGTATATACCTGTGTGTATGTATGTTATATGTATATACCTGTGTGTATGTATGTTATATGTATATACCTGTATGTATGTATGTTATATGTATATACCTGTGTGTATGTATGTTATATGTTATACTTGTGTATGTATGTTATATGTATATACCTGTGTGTATGTATGTTATGTGTTTACACCTGTGTGTATGTATGTTATATGTATATACCTGTGTGTATGTATGTTATATGTATATACCTGTATGTATGTATGTTATATGTATATACCTGTATGTATGTATGTTATATGTATATACCTGTATGTATGTATGTTATATGTATATACCTGTATGTATGTATAGTAATGTATACCTGTTGTATGTATGTTATATGTGTATACACTGTTGTATGTATGTTATATGTATATACACTGTGTGTATGTATGTTATATGTGTTACACCTGTGTGTATGTATGTTATATGTGTATACCTGTATGTATGTATGTTATATGTGTATACCTGTATGTATGTATGTTATATGTGTATACATGTGTGTATGTATGTTATATGTGTATACCTGTGTGTATGTATGTTATATGTGTATAAACCCGTGTATGTATGTTATATGTGTATACCTGATGTATGTATGTTATATGTGTATACCTGTATGTATGTATGTTATATGTGTAACCTGTTTTATGTATGTTATATGTGTATAACCTGTATGTATGTATGTTATATGTGTATACCTGTATGTATGTATGTTATATGTGTATACCTGTATGTATGTATGTTATATGTGTATACCTGTGTGCAGTGCTGTGTTCATTTTGTTGGGATGACATGTTCTGATCATGTTTTGTGTATATTTAATTTGTTAAAAAGTTATATGTGCATAACCCCTCCTGTGTGTATGTATGTTATATGTGTATACACCCGTGTTATGTATGTTATATGTGTTACACCTGTGTACATGTATGTTATATGTGTATACACCTGTATGTATGTTATATGTGTATACACCTGTATGTATGTTATATGTGTATACACCTGTATGTATGTTATATGTGATACTTAACCTGTATGTATATATGTGTATACCTGTGTGCATGTATGTTATATGTGTATACACCTGTATGTATGTTATATGTGTATACTTGTGTGCATGTATGTTATATGTGTATACACCTGTATGTATGTTATATGTGTATACCTGTGTGCATGTATGTTATATGTGTATACACCTGTATGTATGTTATATGTGTATACTTGTGTGTATGTATGTTATATGTGTATACATGTGTGCATGTATGTTATATGTGTATACACCTGTATGTATGTATGTTATATGTGTATACTTGTGTGCATGTATGTTATATGTGTATACACCTGTGTGTATGTATGTTATATGTGTATACACCTGTGTGTATGTTTGATTGGGGACAATCAAAGCCTAGCGGAGTAAACCATACACAAAACTGGACGGCAGGAAAACCAAGTAGTCCACAAAAAGACTTACAAAAGGTTACCTGGGCAGATGATGCTCATCAACCCTGGAGGGCAGGTCGTCTAAGGGTCGCTACCCTAAAAGGAAATAGCAACCTGCTGCCTTGTAGGTTGGGCTGGGAACAGCAAAAGGCTAACGGAGAGCGAACCCAGTAAACGCTGGTTGAAATCGGACACTTCACCGAAGGATAAACACTAGAACTCCAATTGGTACTGAACGCTGTGACGTAAATTTACATTCTTGGCAAAGGCTGTGTATATATCACAATTAGAATGATAAATATGGCCGAAAAAGAACGTTCGAGAGAGAGAGAGAGAGAGAGAGAGAGAACGGTGAGGTCTATTTTTTCCTTTGGTAAAAATCCCACGGAAGCAAATTTGCTTCCAAACTTGACCACCGCGGAGTTTGAACCATGTACGCTTATGTTGTGATCTAGCTCACTATCACTTAAGCTACAGACGCCCACGATCTCAAATATACAAGCACAATAAGCTTATTGCATTTGTTTTTGCAAACACTGTTCGATCGAATCTGACCTGGTTATTCTGTGTTCAACAGACGAGCCATGAAAGACACTCTTCAGTGAAGCTCTTTCTTTTTTTAAGAGCTAGCTGGATGTTTTCTTAACTCGTACAAAACGAAACACCACCTGAAATACCATAAAGTTAGTTCCCATTTTTCGCAAAGCCACTTCACGTGCCGTATGGTTCTAACCAGTTCTTAATATATCGTAGATGACTATTTTTGTATATACACCGTGTAAAAGTCGTTTCCTAAACATTGTTTAGCTTGTGTTAGAAATGATATTTTTGGATTTTAAAATCATTTTCTTTCTTTCTTTCTTTCTCGAATCCTGTATGCCTCACAGCGTCAGGTCAGGAAGAGATTTCTAAAACGGGCCTAGTATGCGCTTCGTAGATAGTCTCTTTCGTCGCCTCTGTTATCTCTGAGGTCCATCTTTTGCGTGGCCGGCCTTTTGCTTTGTGCCCATTGTATCGGAGCAGCATTGCTCTTTGGGGTGCACTGTCTGATGGTAATCTGCTTACGTGACCGAACCATTTAATTTGTTGTTTCTTGATGAAGTCTAGTACTGATGTTGTACCCACTTTTTCCTGATGTCTTCATTTCTCAACCGGTCTCTTCTTGTTACACCCAGCATTCTGCGTAGACACTTCATCTCTGTTGTGACTAGTTTTCTTCTATCGTTTGTTGTCAGCGTCCAGGTTTGGCACTGGTAACATAATGTGGGGAGAAAGATTGTGTTGAACATTGCTCTTTTTGTGTTCATGGTGACGTGTTTGCATCTTAAAATTGGCGCCATTTGCCTATCATTTATCATTTATCTGAATCATTTTGTAAGTGTAAATAAGAAAACTGTTTACAATAATGTCTAGTAATGATTGTCAATTGCGACTGTCTGCAGTTCAAACCTCACAACTGATTTATTCATGGATTAACAATGATAATAATGGTGAATCTAGTGAGGACAGTAACAGACAGCAGTTAGTGATGATTTGGAATCGGATTTTATATTAGATATTCTGGCAATTAAAATAAAATTAGCAGTATTGCTCATGAAGAAGGAGCGTGTCTTCAAAGCAGGAGCTAGATATGTCAAACCATCATATAATCAAATTCTTTGAACAGAAAAGGATGAAAATTGACTATGTTGTGTAGAAATTAATATTCTAAGGAATTGATGTAGCTTTTGTTAGCTTTGGACCATTGGAAAGCTTACACATGTTGGCAAGTTCACATCTTTCCTCAAAATCTTTAATTACAATTTTTTCATTTCTTAAATACATTTAATGCTTTAAGTGTATTTTCAAAATTCAAATACAGCAAGTGGGTGTTTGTAATAGATCTTTCAATTCCGCACATTTTGGTGTATGCAGTTTGTCTCTGCTGTTGAATGCAAGAAACTTATAACAAATTTTGTAAGGACATCGACTTAAAATTTGTTCTAAAAATAGTGCGTAAAAATGCGGTTTTGGTACGCGTATTGTAAGAGTTAAACTGGCAAGCATTGTAGAGCTCGGCAAATGGATACCGTAAGAAATCAGGATTTGTGGTTTGATTCCTGTGTTTGGTAATTTGTTTTTGTCTGTAAGCCACTTATACACTGGCTATGTATTGATCACATTCATTTGCACCTTCGATTCACCTGGGCTCATTAAAACGCCTTTGTTTTCGGCATTTATTCTGGGGGTTCCCATCATTACTTACCTTCGTCCACCCTCTGAACTTCATCGTAAGGTTGGAAGTCAAGGTTGTCATCTTCTGGAAGGTTGGTCACATATCTGAGAAAATGCACAAAATCATTCAGATCACAATTTTTTTTATTGGGAAATTTCTATGTTTAAACATCAATCTCTCACATTTTCTTCTTTCTCTATTTCTTCTTCATTTTTCTGTTTTCTTCATTTTCCTGTTTTCTCTTTTTCCTGTTTTCTTCTTTTCCTGTTATTCTTCTTTTTCCTGTTTTCTTCTTTTTCCTGTTTTCTTCTTTTTGCCTTGTTTTCTCCTTTTTTCCTGTTCTTCTTTTTCCTGTTTTCTTCTTTTTCCTGTTTTATTCTTTTTCCTGTTTTCTTCTTTTTCCTGTTTTCTTTTTCCTGTTTCTTCTTTTTGCCTTGTTTTCTCCTTTTTTCCTGTTCTTATTGTTCTTTTTCCTGTTTTCTTCTTCTTCTTTCTCCTGTTTTTATTTTCTTTTCTCCTTTTTCCTGTTTTCTTCTTTTTCCTGTTTTCTTCTTTTTCCTGTTCTTCTTTTTCCTGTTTTTCTTCTATTTCCTGTTTTCTTCTTTTTCCTGTTTTCTTCTTTTTCCTGTTTTCTTCTTTTTCCTGTTTTCTTCTTTTTCCTGTTTTCTCTTTTCCTGTTTTCTTCTTTCTCCTGTTTTTTTCTTTTCTCCTTTTCCTGTTTTCTTCTTTTCCTGTTTTCTTCTTTTCCTGTTTTCTTCTTTTTCCTGTTTTCTTCTTTTCCTGTTTTTTTCTTCTATTTCCTGTTTTCTTCTTTTTCCTGTTTTCTTCTTTTGCTGTTTCTTCTTTTCCTGTTTTCTTTTTTTCCTGTTCTTCTTTTCCTGTTTTTCTTCTTTTCCTGTTTTCTTCTTTTGCTGTTTTCTTCTTCTGTTTCTTCTTTTACCTGTTTTCTTTTTCCTGTTCTTATTTTCCTGTTTCTTCTTTTTCCTGTTCTTCTTTCCTATTTTCTTCTTTCCGAATGAATTTCCTGTTTTGATTTATTCTTTTTCCTGTTATTATTTTTTTTTCCTTGCTTATTCTTTATTCCTGTTTATTATTTTTCTTGTTTTATTATTTTCCTGTTTCTTTCTTAATCTTTTTCTTCTTTTTTTCGTTCTTCATATTCCTGTTTGCTTTTTCCTGATTTTCTCCTTTTCCGTTTTCTCTTTTGTGTTTTCTTCTTTCCTGTTTCTGATTTCCTGTTCTTATTTTTCATGTTTTTCTTCTTAATTGTTTCCTTTTAACTGTTTTCTCTTTTCGTTTTTACTTCTTTCCTGTTTTCATTTTGCCTTGTTACTTTTCCTGTTTCTTCTTTCCTGATATTCTTTTTCCTGTTTTTTCTTTTTGGTTTCTTTTTTCTGTTTCTCTATTCTTCTATTTCCTGTTTTCTACTTATTTGCACTTCTTTTCCTGGTTTTCTCTTTTTCCTTTTCTCCTGTTTCCTGGTTTTATTCTTTCCCTGTTATTTTTCTTTTCCTTTCTCTTTCCCTGTTATTATTTACTTGTTTTATTATTTTCCTATCTTCTTTGTTGCCGTTTTGCATTGTCCTGTTTTCTTCTTTCCTGTTTTCTTTTTCCTGTTTTTCTTCTATTTCCGTTTCTCTTCCCTTTTCTTCTTTTCTGTTTTCTTCTTTTCTGTTTCTTTTCCTGTTTTCTCTTTTGCTGTTTTCTTCTTTTTCCTTTTTCTTCTTTTCCTGTTTTCTTCTTTTTCTTGTTCTTATTTTCCTGTTTTCTTTTTCCTGTTTTCTTTTTTTCCTGTTTTCTTCTTTTCCTGTTTTCTTCTTTTGCTTTTTCTTCTTTTTCCTGTTTTCTTCTTTTTCCTGTTCTTATTTTTCCTGTTTTTCTTTTTCCTTTTCTCTTTTTCCTGTTTTCTTCTTTTCCTGTTTTTTCTTTTCCTGTTTTTCTCTTTTTCCTGTTTTCTTCTTTTTGCTGTTTTCTTTTTTTCCTGTTTTCTTTTTCCTTTTTCTTCTTTTCCTGTTTTCTTCTTTTCCTGTTTTCTTCTTTTTGCTGTTTTCTTCTTTTGCTGTTTTCTTCTTTTCCTGTTCTTATTTTCCTGTTTTCTTCTTTTCCTGTTCTTCTTTTTCTTTTTTCTTTTTTCCTGTTTTCTCCTGTTTCCTGTTTTATTCTTTTCCTGTTTTTTCTTTTTCCTGTTATTTTCTTTTTCCTGTTTATTTTTTTCTTGTTTTATTATTTTTCCTGTTTTCTTCTTTTTCCTGTTTTCTTCTTTTCCCTGTTTTCTTCTTTTCCTGTTTTTTTCTTTTCCCTGTTTTCTTCTTGTTCTTCTTTCTCTTCTTAGAGACAGATAGACAGCAGACAGACAGACAGATAGCAGGCAGACAGACAGAAGATAGATAGATAAATAGATCCACTAACCTTCTGTACCAAGGTGTGTAGACCCGATTGGGGTAAATCTTTTTATGCAAACGATGACCTTGGCGCACGTCATAAGGTGACGTCATTAAGTTCCTAACAGGTGCAACTTTACCGAAAATAGTTGGTGTTGAGGTCCTCGTATTTCCAGTAAATCGCGCGTCCGCCTCCTTGTCATCCAAGTTTAAGTATTTTCGAAAAGTAATGCGCACTGCGTGCATTTTGCTTGAATGCCTTCTTTCATGTGAAGCCATCGTTATCAGAACACGTGTTACAATCTTTAGAGATAAACAAAGGATCAGGTATACAGGTGTGACAGGTAGGTCGAGAGTTAAACACGGGATCAGGTATACAGGTGTGACAGGTAGATTGAGAGTGGAACAAGTGATCAGGTGTAACGAGTAAGCTGAGAGTTGAACACGGGATGAGGTATACAGTTGGGACAGGTAGGCTGGTAGTTTAACAAGTGATCAAGTGCACATGTGATGACAGGTAGGCTGACATTGATCAAGTGATCAGGTATACAGGTGTGACATGTTGGCTGGGCGTTAAACAAGTGAGTAGGTATACAGGTAAAAATTCAGACAAGTAAAGTATTTTGGGCACATAAAATGGCATGACACCATGATAAAACATTTACTAGAGGGGAAAGTTGAGGGAGAAGAGCAAGAGGAAGACCGAGAGATAAGTGGGAGGAAACTTTAAGAAATGGACAGGTTACAGTCTGGCAGTGTGCAACACCAAGGCGAAAGACAGAGGATGCTGGAGATTCATTGCAGCCAACCTTCGATGTGGAGACGGCACCTGATGATGATGATGATGAGGTATACAGGTGTGACAGGTAGGCTATGAGTTAAACAAAATCCCAGGTAAACAGATATCACAGGTAGGCTGAAAGCTGAACAAGTTATCAGGTATGCAGGTGTGACAGATAGACTGAGCGTTAAACAAGTGATCAGGTGTACAAGTGTGACAAGTAGATTGAGAGTTGAACAAGGGTACAGGTGTGACAGGTAGACTGAGACCTAACCAATATCTCAGGTATACAGGTGTGACAAGTAGGTTGAGAGTTGAACAAGGGATCAGGTATATAGGTGTGACAGGTAGACTGATACCTAACCAATATCTCAGGTATACAGGTGTGACAAGTAGATTGAGAGTTGAACAAGGGATCAGGTATATAGGTGTGACAGGTAGACTGATACCTAACCAATATCTCAGGTATACAGGTGTGACAAGTAGATTGAGAGTTGAACAAGGGATCAGGTATATAGGTGTGACAGGTAGACTGATACCTAACCAATATCTCAGGTATACAGATGTGACAAGTAGATTGAGAGTTGAACAAGGGTACAGGTGTGACAGGTAGACTGAGACCTAAACAATATCTCAGGTATACAGGTGTGACAGATATGCTGAGCGTTAAGCTAATGCTCATATATACACAGGTGTAGAATTATCTTCTCTAGGCACTCGTACCGATTTATTTATCAGAAATATTTAATTTTCCTTGTTTTTATGTTCTTCAATAGCCAACTCTCTTTAATATCAAGCTGTTGCAGAACAGAAGCATTGCTTCTTTTCTCTGTCCATGATATTCTAAGTACTCTTCTGTAGTATTTGCGTTCAAATGCATTGATGATCTTCTCTGCTGCTTTGTCAATGGCCCATGTCTCACAATCCGATGTTGCCAAAGAAAAAATGCAAGTTCTACACTTGTGTTTTGTTAGAGGTTTGGAGAGGGTTCTTCTTCTTCATCTTTCAACTAACAACGGAGCACATGTCTTCAAAAACTTCCTGCAGCTTTCCTCTCTCCCTCCATCTCCTCCAACCCCCTCCATGCCGTACCTAATATCAGTCTCCAGCTCTCCTCTCCAGACACGTCCAGGTCTTCCCTCCACTCTTCCCTCCCCGCGGGCTCCAAAACAGTCCCCGTCCCACAATGCCTCTGATCGGTCTTCACAATGTGGGTACCATCCATCGCCAGCGTCTCCTCACCAGCTCACTCTCCACCGGCACCTACTTAACTCTCTCTTCGATCCCCTCGTTCGTAATCTTATCACACCGTCGCAGTCCCCCACCCCACCACTCTGCGCAAACATCCATCCATGAAGTTCTCTTGTGGCCTGTTCTGCTGCCTCTGAGCCAAAGAACATCACTGACATCACATCTGATTGAAAGACTCTCAGTTCCCTGCCCCGATCTGCCCTGACTTCCATATCCCACTAAAGGCAACAAAGTCTCCCCCTGCTTTGTGTACCCCATCTCGACCCCCTCCCCCATCCCTTCCCTCGTGCCCACGCCGCTACCAAGTTTGTGGAAAGTATAAGTCACAAATGAAGTAAAAATAGCAAATATTAAACACATGTAATAGTACTTGTCAGCGTCTGTAGCTCAAGCGGTAGTGAGCTCGATCACAGACCCAAGCGTACCTGGTTCAAACCCCACGGTGGCAAGTTTGGAAGCAAATTCGTTTCCGTGGGATTTTTACAAAGGTAAAAATAGACCTCACCGTTCAGAAAGCAATGGCAAACTACTGAACGTATAATTGGTGCCTAGAAAATCAACGACTCGTTTACTGTGGTTGATGGCTACGTCCTTTAGGCTATGCCACGATTTTCATTCAAAAGTAGTTCATCGCAAGCGACGATGACAAAAGCCTCAGACGTGTGCTGCTGCGTCTCTATGGAATGGACTGTAGAGTCAAAATCTACAACACAATCCCGTACCACAGGTGGGGCATACATGATTGAGGTTAGATATGTGGATGTTGTATGTTGTTTTTTCGCTCAGCTCGTTTTCTCTGTGCCTCAACGGCACGACGGTTCTCACCTTTGCGAGCTCCTCTTGTGTTGTTATAACGCCACAGTTTGCGATCTTGCGCAAGATAAGAACGAGGAGTTTTTTTGCAAGAACCCCAGAAGAAACAACGGAAGGGAAGAATATAATCAACAAATAAGCAATGGACAGGTATTAACAGCTTCCGAAAAAAACAAATAGACAAACACAGGATTCGAACCACTTTCCCTCATTTCCTACGACACCAATCGCCTAGCCTAGCAATACGAGCGTCCTTACGAACACAACCAGCGAGCCATTTGGAAATGGCTCACTGAGAAGTGTCTTTCTCAAACGCTTCGTTATAACTAGACACAGAATAATCAGGTAAGGTTCGATCGAACAGTGTTTGCACAAACACATGCTATAAGCTTATTGTGCTTGTATATATTTGAGACGAGTTTGTGTGTATGTATGATATTGTCTCGTCTCAAATATATACAAGCACAATAAGCTAATAGCATGTGTTTGTGCAAACACTGTTCGATCGAACCTTACCTGATTATTCTGTGTCTAGTTATAACGAAGAGCTTGAGAAAGACACTTCTCAGGAAGACATTTTCCAATGGCTTGCTGGCTGTGTTCGTAGGACGCTCTATTGCTAGCTAGGTGTCTAAGATGGGTGTCGTAAGAAATTAGGTAAGTGGTTCGAATCCTGTGTTTGTCTATTTATTTTTTGGAAGCTCTTAATATCTGTACATTGTTTATTTGTTGATCTTGCGCAAGTGATTCGCAGCACGTGGTGTCTATATCGAAGCAGTTCAGAGACGCTTTACGACTGTTTTGAAAGCGTTTGTTCTGTTCATCAGCTGAACGTCTGCCCCCTTCAAGCCCGTCATACATCAACTGTACATCAAGTGTTTATCAGGCACATATGAATCGAACACAGACACCTCAAGTAAAGACATCGCAATGAGATGTGACAAAATCAAAGATGAATAAATGGAGCATACAGCCAGCAAGAATAAAAAGTGCACAGAGAGAACAGTAATACATAGTGCCCATAATAAACAATAATAAATAGTATAATAGTGCACATATCGATCAGGAATAAGAAGAGCAAGCTGTAAGCAAGAATACAAAATGCACATAATAGTAATAATAATAATAATAATTCCTCTCGTGCCGTTATACGTTACATAGGGCCTGCAAGCAATTTCTCCATACTGCACTATCCTGGAAAATTCGCTCAATCTCCTCCATGGAACAGAGACCGATATTTCTTGCCTCTCTCAGGAAAGTTCGCTTCAGGGTCTCCTTATGTCGTCTTTTCTTTCTTGAGCCCTCTGCATCCCACTTCAATGCCTGCTTTGATATTCGTTGATCACTTATTTTCAAAGTGTATCCAACATATCTCCATCTTCTCTTTCTTATAACAGTTGTCACTAGTGGTTGACCAGACATTTCTCTGATTTCATCACTTCTCCTGAATTCGTCCCATTTTATGTTCATTATATTTCGCAGGCATCTATTTTCAAATGCATTCAACTTGCTTTCTATGCACAAACTAAACAAGAAAATATTGTGCACACACGACAAACAAAATAAATAGTGTACGGTGTGTACTCAGCGAGCAGAAATAAAAAGTGCACACAGAGGTCAAGGAGGCCGGTTAACATATGGTCAATGCAGATATTCAAACTGCACTTATTTATTTTCACGAAAATTGCCTTTTTTTTTAAATAGCTTAAAAGTAAACGAGGAACTTTTCCTGACCTTTAATTATAAAAGTATGTACACTCAGCCCGAAAACGATGTTCTTCCTCTGCAAAAGCAAACAGACCGGCTTGGTTGGAGACCTTCAAGATGCCGCGTCTAGCGCGATTCTTAGACTTTTGAAAACCGCACATGCACTTACCAAAACGGTGTGGTTTGGGTTTTACCAATAACGATTATGTAGAGCGGTGCGCAAATGTTGATAGAGAAATCAACTTACGATCTTATCTTATCTTGCTTTCTATGCATAAACTCTTTGTGACTTCATTTACTGGGGCCGTTGTTGTATTTGACTTTCAGTCGATGCTTCACAAGATCCTTCTCAGAAGGGTAGGTTTCGGTATGAGTGGATATCGTCTCTAGAAGTTTCTAACCTCCAGCGGCATACGTGGATATACTGTTCTGGGCATGCGGGTGTTTACGGTAATTAGAGAGCGGACATGCTTGCATCAACAGCATCGATTGTTGGGGAGTTGAAGATGGATAAGGGGATATTCTTCGGTCTCTTAACGACTGTCTGTTGGATGAGGACACTAAAATCGATTTTGAATCGATCAAGCGATTTAAGCAGTTTGGAGTTACCCGTTGTTCAAGTCGAACTGGATGCCTGAGAGGCAAAGTGAGAGGTGTGTTTAATCAGCGAGCCACAGGAACCATCAGTATGCATACTCTTCGATATCTGTTGGGAGACTGAGCACTTATGGGGTCTGCCCGGAGTGCAATGCTGTCAGTTTAGTAACCAATAACCAATAACGATAATCCGTTAGGATATTAAATTCTCAGAAGCTGTCAAGGAAAAAAAATCTGGCAAATTGATCGTCTGTAAAGACGAAAAAGATCATATATTATATTCTACTTTTCTCAGAGTCTCAACGGCGAAGTGGTTAAATCGTTTGCCTGTCGTACTGAAGGTTGTCTGTTCCAATCCGGACACGCCCGAATGGTTACCGAGGCCCAAATTGGTGTGTAAAGAATAAAACCACTCCTTCTTCTTCTGTGCGTTCGTTCTTTACGACCAATTTTAATCACTCTTTGTGAAATGTTTGATCTTTGCCAAGAACGTGTATACGTTACACATTGGTTTGGTAGGTCATTCTTGTTGTATCGTTTGCTTGATAAAAGCCTTTGGGTCGAAACGTTGCTGTATATCGTCACTGTTTCTGTATTTTGTAAAACTATAGTACTTTGTTTTTACGTGTTTTCGCTATTTGGTAGGTCCCTAAGCGCATAGACTTCTACACGTTTAGGACATGTGCATCCGATTTCCTCCAAATCTTCTTAGTTGCCTCTTACGACATGCGTGGCAGGTAACAGTGGTTCTATTCTTTACACCCCAAATTTAGGCGCCGGCAACCACTCTTGCGGAATAGAATCACTGTTACCTGTCGCGCATGTCGTAAGAGGCGACTAAGGAGGTTGGTCGTGGGACTAGCTACCCCACACCGTAAAAACACTAGATAGCTACAGAACGGAGAGCGAACCGAGTAAACGCTGGCTGAAACCGGACACATCGCTGAAGGATAAGCACCAGAGCTCCAAATGGTGCAGAAGACGCTACGTAAAACACACCAATGCTAAGGCTGCATGAATCAGATTTCCACATTAATAAAATTTATGGGAAGATCTGGTACATCGGTCTGGGCGGTGATCGAGAGAGAGAATTCGGACAGAGACCGAATGCACTTTTTCATTAAATCCCTAGGATTGTTGCCTGCGCTATGAAATTCGTGCTTTGTGCAATTCTCTCGGCAGATAGCATGCCATCTCTGCTGATGGGGACGGGTCAGATGGGAATCCCAGTGCAATGAAGTTAATCCTTCGCATGAAGGACCTTTATTCTACTTTTCTACATGAACATATAATGAATGGAAATCGTGGCATATCCTAAAGGACGTAGCCATCAACTACAGTTAATGAGTCGTTGATTTTCTAGGCCCACTTATACGTTCAGTAGTTTGTCATTGCTTTCTGAACGGTGAGGTCTATTTTACCTTTTTGTAAAAATCCCACTGAAATGAATTTGCTGTCCAAACTTGCCCACCGTGGGGACATTTAATAAGGCAGTGGAAAAGCATATATGTACTTTTGAATATAAGTGTTACAGAAGAGTCCTTCGTATATCAGGGACAGTGAAGAGAACAAATAGATTTATCCAGAAAGAACTCAGAATCAAAGAAAACTGGCTGATGCTGCAAATAAGAAAAAGAAAATTGAGATATTTTGGACATATAAAAAGACACGAAGGGTTGGAAAAGACCATCATGGAAGGAGGCATACCGGCAAAGAGAAGAAGAGGAAGACCACGGAGAAGATGGATTCAGGATGTAACTGATGGTTTGAACATGACGGCTGCAGAGGCAGGACATCTGGCCTATGAGAGAGAAATTCCGGAGGACTGTTGGGTTGGCAAAGTTCTGCTCAGAACAAGCTATTTGATGATGATGATTCTACTTTTAGAATCGAGTACAACCGTGACGATAGGAGGAAGCGCTGAATGTTAGTATGTCACGACGGAAGGGAGATAAGTGAGCAGGAATAGATAAGAGTTAATGTCATTTCTTAGTGTGTCCCAAACAACATGGTGGGTTCGCATGTTACTTTAGTTAGATGTTTCTCTGGAACTCGAGACACGATCTCACGATTTAGACAAACCAGTTTAATTTAGATGTCAGAGGAGTACCTCGTGTAACTTTAATACAAAGTGATATTTTTCAATTGCTCAAACTTGGTTATTGGTTACTAAACTGACCTCATTGCACTCCGGGCAGACCAATAGGTGCTCAGTCTCTCCCAACAGATATCGAAGAGTATGCATACTGATGGTTCCGTGGCTTGCTGATTAAATACATAAATCAATTTGTCCATCAAACATCCAGCTCTACTTGTACAACGGGTAACTCCAACTGCAGAAATCGCTTGATCGATTCAACATCTATTTTAATGTCCTCATCCAACAGACAGTCGCGAAGAGACCGAAGAATATCCCCATTATCCATCTTCAACTCTCCAACAATCGATGCTATTGATGCAAGCCTGTCCGCTCTCTAATCGCCGTAAACAACCGCATGCCCAGGACAGTATTTTCACGTAAGCTGCTGGAGGTTAGAAACTTCTATAAATGACATCCACTCATACCGAAACCTGTCCTTCTGGATCTTGTGAAGCATCGACTGAGAGTCAGATACTACAAAGGCCCCAGTAAATGAAGTCCCAGAGAGCCAATTGGGGACAGCTTCAACCTCCATCCTCATACTAGAAGTAGTTGTCCTATATGCTCCACTTCGTCTGCAACAACCCTGCCATGCGCATTAGCCAAGAAACCCCAGCCATATTTCTCACCACGTTGAACCGACCCATCGGTATATACAACAACATCATCATCCTTTGCTTTATCTTCTATCAGCTGCTTAACTGCGAGATCAGCCTTCATGTTGCCCAGATCTCTACATTCTCTTCCAAGAGTAATGATAACGTTGAGATAGTTTGCCATGCTACCATCTATTGGGATCCATTCTTCCATTTTTGGTAGCGTCGTCACCGTGGTCACCTGGCTAATTGTTCTCTCAGCATGGGCCATCCACGACATGCCAAGCTTGATTCTCGTGCCCTTAACATCCTTAGTGTTCGTGTGCAGTGAATGTACTCAAACTTGGACAATGAGCAAAGCTTCTTTTACTTTTCCCCAATCCTGTTTTGCCTCACAGTATCAGCATAAGAAATTTATAAAACAGGCTTGCATGTTCGCATCATTAGCAGTGCTTTTCGTCGCCTCTGTTATCTCTGAGGTCCACCTTTTGCTTGGAAGACCTTTTACTTTGTATCCACTGCATCGGAGTAACATTGTTCTTTGAAGCACACTGTGTATTGGTAATCTGCTTATGTGGCTGAACCATTTAATTTGTTGTTTCTTGATGAAGTTCAGTACTGATGTTGTACACATTTTTTCCTGATGTCTTCATTTCTCAACTGGTCTCTTCTTGTTACACCCAGCATTATGTGTAGACATTTCATCTCTGTCGTGACTAGTTTTCTTCTATCATTTGATGTCAGCTTACAAGTTTGGCACTAATAGCATAATGTTGGGAGAAAGATTGTGTTGAACATTGCTCTTTTGGTGTTCATGGTGACATTTTGCATGTCAAAATTGGCAGACTTGTCCTATGATTTCATTTGCTTTATTCATACATCTATGTTGGATTTTGTTAGTTATTCTTTGCTAAAAGAAGAAAGCTCCGTATGTATGCAGTCTTTCTCTCTCTTAACCCTCTGCCCCTAGGGAGGCATAGGTCCACAACCAAGGCCTTCCAAGCCTGCATATCCAAGAAGATCTTTTCCAGATCTCAATCCATTTTCTTGCCATGAGTCTCTCTCTGCGTGGTCTTTCCTCGGGTGGCACGCTATGAATATTCTTGGTTGTGGTTTCTCTAGCTATCTAGTGATTTTTACAGCCCCAAGTCCAGCCTCCTTAGTTGCCTCTTACGATATGCGAGGCAGGTAACAGTGGTTCTGTTCTTTCCACCCCTAATTTGAGCCCCGGTAACCACTTGGGCGGTATGCAGTCTTTGACTTATTTTAACCCTTTCAGTCCGTAATTTTATTTGCGTCTGGACGTACTTCTATTGTAATGTGTACTGAAACGGGCAGTGTACTGGCTTTGCGTCTTTTTAAAATATTCCACGAGCCATTATATCGGTGTAGAAGAGCGAAGGGGTTAATTAAGTTTTTAGTGTAGTCGATAGATCATCATCACCGCACATTGAACCAATTAGTCCATAAGTGCTCCGATCCCCTCCTCAGTATGTTTCTCAGTTTAGTTTAGTTTAGTGTAGTCGACAGATCATCATCACTGCATATCGAACCAATTAGTCCATAATTGTTCCGATCTCTCCCTCAGTTTGTCTCTCAGCGTGTGGCGACTAATGACCCCGGTTCTTTGTTGGTTTACTATTCCTTTTTGGCTACCAGCATAGTGTTCTTGTCTAACTACACCACACAGGACATGGAATTCTTGCAGTCTGGTTAGTGTTGTAGATTCACCACTATTACTGGAATCATATACACGTCTCTCTCCCTTAGGGAATTCAGTACTGATGTTGTACCCACTTGTTTTAATTGATGTTTTTCAATGGCGATATGGGTAGCGTTTTTCTCTCTAGCGAATAGCATTACTTTGCTTGACTGTAGGTTGAAGTTTAAAAAGTGCCGCCTCTGAAAAACTAAAGAGCCCTTATCGTCAAGTCGACCCGGGCTCCACATAAACATCTGCACATTTCTTTCTTGTCAACATTGTTAGATAGAGCCTGTTTTCATTCTGAACAAGAAAATGGATTCCTTACGACTTCTGACAGTGTTGTTGTTTCTAGTTGCAGGTTGAAATTTGTTGTCTAGCATCATCTTTATCAGTAGTAACAACAACATCAGTATTACCAACATCATCTCTATCAGTAGTAACAACAACATCGGTATTACCAACAGCATCTCTATCAGTAGTAACAACAACATCAGTATTACCAACATCATTTTTATCAGTAGTAACAACAACATCAGTATTACCAACATCATCTCTATCAGTAGTAACAACAACATCAATATTATGTGTGTTTTTGAATATAAGTGGTACAGAAGAGTCCTCCGTATATCTTGGACAGAGAAGAGAACAAATAGATATATCCAGAAAGAACTCAAAATCAAAGAAAACTGGTTGATGCTATAAATGAGAAAGGGAAAAGAATGAAGGTATTCGGACAGATAAAAGACATGAAGAGGTTGGAAGACTATCATGGAAGGACACATCCCGGCAAAGAGAAAAAGTAGAGGAAGACCACGGAGAAATGATTCAGGATGTTTAAAAAAAGGGTTTAAAACTAAGATGATATCTCATAGCACCGGGTTTTTACCCTAAAAAAAGTTGGATCCTCTCTCGAAGAAATGGCACGCCATCTGCCGAGGAAGTATTAGCACAAACAGCACCGAACCGCCGATAGCTCAAGCAACAATCCTAGATTCTCTGGAAAAACTGCACTCGTGAACAGAATGGCGCGGTCCGGACTCGAACCCACGATCTTCGACTCACAAGGCAACAGAGACCCCAATTCATCCAGGATTCAGGATGGAACTGATGGTTTGAACATGACGGCTGCAGGGGTGGAACATCTGACATATGAGAGAGAAAAATTCTAAAGGACTGTAAGAGTGGCAATGTTCTGCTCAAGACAAGCTATTTGATGATGATGATAATGAACAACAACATCAATATTACCGACATCATCAGTATCAGTAATAACATCTTCATCAACATTACCAACATCAGCAGTATTGATAGTCACATCTACATCATTATTACTAACATCATCAGTTTCAGTAGTAACATCTACATCAATACTACCAACATCGAAATAGGGGGAAGACTGCAGTAAAACTTGGTAAATAGTGAAACACGTACAAACAAAGTACTATAGTTTTACAAAAACAGAAACAGTGACGATAAACAGCAACGTTTCGACCAACAAGGCCTTTATCAAGCAAACGAACAAACAGGAGTGACAAATTAAAATGAAACACAAATGGACGACCAAATACAAACGTATCTAAGGAAAAGCTGGAATAAAAATGAATAACGAAATAAATGTAACACAAAAACACACATAAAAACTAGAAATAGAACGGAAAAGAAACAATGAAACATCTAGTAAATATATAACTTGAATACATGCAACATATACCCATATAGAGTACAAAGCATAGGAAGAGAAAGTACTAAGAAGCATAAGAATGTAATACGTTGAGCCCGCGTGGTCGCAAGGTACCATACAAAGAAATCAACCGATTCTCCAGAGCAAATCGACTACGATCATCAGAGGAACATGATCGGATGGCTGTGACCTGGACATCGCAAGCTCCTGAATGGCCAGTATCATTGAAATGGGTAGCTACAGGGGTCACAGAGCATTGGCGTATATCGCGCAAGTGTTGGGCGAATCGGTCACTGAGTCTCCTGCCGGTTTCCCCAATATAGGCCTTGTTGCACCGCTTGCAGATAATGGCATAGATAATATTACGGGACTCGCATGTGAAACTGTCTTCAACAACGAACGTGGCTTTTGGAAAAGACACCGTGCGGGTCTGTATGACATAAGCACAAGTGTGGCCGTCGGCGCTGAGATAACAAGCAAAGATAACAATCACACAAGCCACCAGAACAGCGCAAGACAAAAACAGAAAACCACGACACTGGGCAACAATCTGGTAGCGGTGTGACGACACTGGGCAACAACCTGGTAGCAGTGTGACGACACTGGGCAACAACCTGGTAGCAGCGTGACGACACTGGGCAACAACCTGGTAGCAGCGTGACGACACTGGGCAACAACCTGGTAGCAGTGTGACGACACTGGGCAAACAACCTGGTAGCAGTGTGACGACAGGGCACACTGGCAGTGTACAACGGCAACAACCTGGTAGCAGTGTGACGACACTGGGCAACAACCTGGTAGCAGTGTGACGACACTGGGCAACAACCTGGTAGCAGTGTGACGACACTGGGCAACAACCTGGTAGCACTGTGACGACGAAAGAAGAAAAAAAGAAGGCCATTTAACCTTGTTTGTCAAGGTAACCCAAGCAATGTCTTGTTCCTGTCTATTCTTTGATGCAGGTATTTGGGACTCCGCTTATTCTTCTGTTATTGATGATTAGTAGACTAAATGCAGCCACTTCTATTAATCTGTTCAGTTATTGGCTACTAAACTGACATCTCAGCTTTCTGTGCAGACCCATAGGTGCTCAATCTCGCACAACAGATGTCGAAGAGTATGCATACTGATAGTTCATGTGGCTCGCTGGTTAAATACACTCCTCTCTCAGCACTTCAAGCATCCAGCTCTACCTGTACAACGTGTAATTCCAAACTTTTTAAATCGCTGGAGTTTAGGACCGTTGGGATGTTTCTGTCGTAGTCTATGTGTAGTGTGCTGTGAAATTCGTCACTCCTGTTGTATCGTTTGCTTGATAAAGACATTTTGGTCGAAACGTTGCTCTGTAGTGTTATTGTTTTTAAATTTTGTAAAACTACAGTACTTTGTTATTACGTGTTTCGCCATTGCTACATAGTTTTACTGCAGTCTTTCCTTATATCGATAATACTAAATCGCTGGATTGATTCAACGACTATTTTTGTGTCTACATTCAATAGTAAGTCACCAGGAGACAGAAGAGCATCCCCTTCTGTGAATACTCTGTAATACGGAGCATGCAGGACCAACTACTTCTAGTATGGGGATGGAGGTTGAGGCCGTTACTACTGCTCTCTATTGGATCTCTGGGACTTCATTTACTGGGGCCGTTGTTGTATCACGCTCAGGCGATGCTTCACACAATCCAGAAGGGCAGGTTTCGGTATGAATGGATGTCGTCTATAGAAGTTTCTAACCTCCAGAGGCTTACGTGGATATACTGTCCTGGGCATGCGGGTGTTTACGGTAATGAGAGAGTGGGCATAAACAGCATCGTCGATTGTTAGGGGGTTGAAGATGGATAAGGGGATATTCTTCGGTCTCTTCGCGACTGTCTGTTGGATGAGGATACTAAAAAATGTGGATGATCGATCAAGCGATTTATGCAGTTTGGAGTTACCCGTTGCTCAAGTCGAACTGGATGCCTGAGAGGCAGAGTGAGAGGTGTGTTTAATCAGCGAGTCACAGGAACCATCAGTATGCATACTCTTCGATATCTGTTGGGGAGACTGAGCACCTATGGGTCTGCCCGGAGTGCAATGACATCAGTTTAGTAACCAATATTACTGTGTAACAGCAACCCTCTCTTCATCGAGATCAACATGTATAACTTGTTAACCCACAGTAACTCTACATTTTTGTATCTTGAAGTGCTTAAATGTAATCTTTTTCTTTTGTCGTTACACTGCTAACGGATTGTTGCCCAGTGTCACGATTTTCTGTGTTTTTTCTTCAGTTTCAGTTTGGAATATCTACATTGCACTCCGGACATGTCCATAGATGCTCCGATCTCCTTCGCAATATCTCCAACAGCGTCCAGCGACTGACCGTACCAGTTCGATTTTGATTGATGAGCCTACTCACGTACCTGTTATGCTGTTCTTTTCTTGCTTCTCCAATATGTGTGTTGTCTTGCGCTGTTCTAGTGGCTTGGGTGATTGTTATTTTTGCACTTTGACAGTATTCTGCTACGCCATCTAACCATCTTTTTCGTGGTCTTCCTCTCGCGTTCCTGGTGTTCTGTTGTAGAATAGAAATGTAATGTAGTAATTTAATATGTCTTGCAATACTCAGATATGTCTCACAGTATTCGTCTATATTTCACAGTTACTTACAGTATCGATGTGGATGTTAACGATACTACTACAACAACTCCGCCTTGCAACAGAGCATGCCCATTCATTTACTTGCCTCTATGTGGAACTGACGGTATAACATACGCGAATAAATGCGTATTCGATTCGCTAATATGTTTGTAAGTACTTATTTAGTGTGAATATACTGCACGTGATGATGATGTTGTTGTATATATAGATTAGTCTGTACATCGTGGTGAGAAGTCATCCTGGGGTCTGTGCATCGTGGTGAGAAGTCATGATGGGGTCTGTGCATCGTGGTGAGAAGTCATGATGGGGTCTGTGCATCGTGGTGAGAAGTCATGATGGGGTCTGTGCATCGGGGTGAGAAGTCATCCTGGGGTCTGTGCATCGTGGTGAGAAGTCATGATGGGGTCTGTATATCGTGGTGAGAAGTCATGATTGGGTCTGTGCATCGTGGTGAGAAGTCATGATGGGGTCTGTACATCGTGGTGAGAAGTCATCCTGGGGTCTGTGCATCGTGGTGAGAAGTCATGATGGGGTCTGTACATCGTGGTGAGAAGTCATGATTGGGTCTGTACATCGTGGTGAGAAGTCATGATGGGGTCTGTACATCGTGGTGAGAAGTCATCCTGGGGTCTGTGCATCGTGGTGAGAAGTCATCCTGGGGTCTGTACATCGTGGTGAGAAGTCATGATGGGGTCTGTACATCGTGGTGAGAAGTCATCCTGGGGTCTGTTCATCGTGGTGAGAAATCATGATGGGGTCTGTGCATCGTGATGAGAAGACATCCGGGGGTCTGTGCATCGTGGTAAGAAGTCAGGCTGGGGTCTGTGCATCGTGGTGAGAAATCAGGCTGGGGTTTCTTGGCTAGCACGCTTGTCATGGATGCTGCAGAGCAAAGTGGAGCATACAGGACAACTACATCCAGTATGCGGATGTAGATTGAGGTCGTTACTGCTACCCTCCATTGGCACTCTGGGACTCCGCTTACTTGGGCCTTTGTTGCTTCTGACTTACAGTCGATGCTTCGAAAGATCCAGAATGGCAGGTTGCGGTTTGTGTAAATGTCGTCTATAGAAGTTTCCAACCTCCAGAGTCTTACGTGGATCTAATGTCCTGGTCATGCGGGTGTTCAACAACGAGACAGCGAAAGGCTTATATCGAAAGTATCGATTGTTGTGGAGTTGAGTATGGATGTTCTTCAGTCTCTTGACGACCTACTGTTTGATGAGGACACTAACATTGACTTGAATCAATTCAGCGATTTAAGAAATTTGAAATTACATGTTGCACAATTAGATGTTGGATGCTTGAAGGGGCAGAGAGAGAAAGAGAGAGAGAGAGAGAGAAAGTGTGCTTGTGGAGTAGAGAGCGGAGAGAGATAAGTATGCTTGAGGGCAGAGAGAGAGAGAGAGAGATACGTGTGCTTGAGGGCAGAGAGAGAGAGAGAGAGAGCGAGAGAGAAGTGTACTGAGGGCAGAGAGAGTGTAGTGTGCTTGAGGGTAGAAAGAGAGAGAGAGTAGAGAAGTGTGCTTGAGGGCAGAGAGAGGGAGAGAGAGAAGTGTGCTGAGGGCAGAGAGAGAGAAAATTGTGCTTGGTGGCAGAGAGAGAGAGTGTGCTTGAGGACAGAGAGAGAGTGTGTTTGAGGCAGAGAGAGAAAAGAGTGTGCTTGAGGGGCAGAGAGAGAAGAGGTGTGCTTGAGGAGCAGAGAGAGAAGAGTGTGCTAACCAGCGAGCCATAACCATAGGAACCATAAGTATTCATACCTTTGCCCGCGTGCCCAGCGTGCTCGTTGCGCGTTGGACTGCGGGTGACAAGCCTTCTGTGAGTGCGGGTTCAATTCCGCGAGCTGGCAGAAAAAGCCACAGGTTCCCCAGATTTACGGTGTTCGTGGCACCGAACCGAAGGGTTACGATGTCCATGACACCGAGCCGAAGAGCTGAAAGCTCAAGTGCTTCTGGATCGGGAAAAAAATGCATACTTTTCTATATCTGTTGGAGGAAACTGTGCACCTATGAGTCTGCCCAGAGTACTGTGACGTCAGTTCAGTAACCAATAACCAATAACAAAAAATGCATGATTATAGCACGTGTGTTGCTGGAGCTCTCAAGGGGAGCAAAGAATAGTACCACTGCGACCTAGAAGGCATGTCGTAAGAGGCGGCTGAGGTAGGGACCTAGAAAAGCTACCCTATTAAGTACAAAGCGTCGCATAAATCGGATGTGTAGGCCTACTTGTAGGCGCATAACTGGCACAACGCAAAATCGCTCTTAGGCTCAGATCACTTACAAATCACAGAATGGTTTAACAAGTGTTCGGAACGTTTGAAGAAGAAGATGTATGATTATGAGAAGAACAAAAAACATCACATATTGAATAAAACAGTCATTTGTTATAAGTACATACAATAACATGTTCCCGTAGTCTGGAAAGTTTTGGTTATTCTAATAACAGCTACTAATATTCTAAGCTTTCACATCACAAGTGTTATTCTAATAACAGCTACTAATATTCTAAGCTTTCACATCACAAGTGTTATTCTAATAACAGCTGCTAATATTCTAAGCTTTCACATCACAAGTGTTATTCTAATAACAGCTACTAATATTCTAAGCTTTCACATCACAAGTGTTATTCTAATAACAGCTACTAATATTCTAAGCTTTCACATCACAAGTGTTATTCTAATAACAGCTACTAATATTCTAAGCTTTCACATCACAAGTGTTATTCTAATAACAGCTACTAATATTCTAAGCTTTCACATCACAAGTGTTATTCTAATAACAGCTACTAATATTCTAAGCTTTCACATCACAAGTGTTATTCTAATAACAGCTACTAATATTCTAAGCTTTCACATCACAAGTGTTATTCTAATAACAGCTACTAATATTCTAAGCTTTCACATCACAAGTGTTATTCTAATAACAGCTACTAATATTCTAAGCTTTCACATCACAAGTGTTATTCTAATAACAGCTACTAATATTCTAAGCTTTCACATCACAAGTGTTATTCTAATAACAGCTACTAATATTCTAAGCTTTCACATCACAAGTGTTATTCTAATAACAGCTACTAATATTCTAAGCTTTCACATCACAAGTGTTATTCTAATAACAGCTACTAATATTCTAAGCTTTCACATCACAAGTGTTATTCTAATAACAGCTACTAATATTCTAAGCTTTCACATCACAAGTGTTATTCTAATAACAGCTACTAATATTCTAAGCTTTCACATCACAAGTGTTATTCTAATAACAGCTACTAATATTCTAAGCTTTCACATCACAAGTGTTATTCTAATAACAGCTACTAATATTCTAAGCTTTCACATCACAAGTGTTATTCTAATAACAGCTACTAATATTCTAAGCTTTCACATCACAAGTGTTATTCTAATAACAGCTACTAATATTCTAAGCTTTCACATCACAAGTGTTATTCTAATAACAGCTACTAATATTCTAAGCTTTCACATCACAAGTGTTATTCTAATAACAGCTACTAATATTCTAAGCTTTCACATCACAAGTGTTATTCTAATAACAGCTACTAATATTCTAAGCTTTCACATCACAAGTGTTATTCTAATAACAGCTACTAATATTCTAAGCTTTCACATCACAAGTGTTATTCTAATAACAGCTACTAATATTCTAAGCTTTCACATCACAAGTGTTATTCTAATAACAGCTACTAATATTCTAAGCTTTCACATCACAAGTGTTATTCTAATAACAGCTACTAATATTCTAAGCTTTCACATCACAAGTGTTATTCTAATAACAGCTACTAATATTCTAAGCTTTCACATCACAAGTGTTATTCTAATAACAGCTACTAATATTCTAAGCTTTCACATCACAAGTGTTATTCTAATAACAGCTACTAATATTCTAAGCTTTCACATCACAAGTGTTATTCTAATAACAGCTACTAATATTCTAAGCTTTCACATCACAAGTGTTATTCTAATAACAGCTACTAATATTCTAAGCTTTCACATCACAAGTGTTATTCTAATAACAGCTACTAATATTCTAAGCTTTCACATCACAAGTGTTATTCTAATAACAGCTACTAATATTCTAAGCTTTCACATCACAAGTGTTATTCTAATAACATCTACTAATATTCTAAGCTTTCACATCACAAGTGTTATTCTAATAACAGCTACTAATATTCTAAGCTTTCACATCACAAGTGTTATTCTAATAACAGCTACTAATATTCTAAGCTTTCACATCACAAGTGTTATTCTAATAACATCTACTAATATTCTAAGCTTTCACATCACAAGTGTTATTCTAATAACAGCTACTAATATTCTAAGCTTTCACATCACAAGTGTTATTCTAATAACAGCTACTAATATTCTAAGCTTTCACATCACAAGTGTTATTCTAATAACAGCTACTAATATTCTAAGCTTTCACATCACAATTTTTTTTAAAGTAAAATAAATAAATACATTCACTCCTCATCGAATAGTTTGTCTTGAGCAGAGCTTTGCCACCCTAACATTCCTTCGAAATCTCAATCTCTCTCTCTCCCCTCTCTCACTCACTCTCTCTCTGTCTCTCTCTCTCTATATATATATATATATCTTCTTCTTCTTTGCGTTCGTTCTTTATGACCAATTTTAATCACTTTTGTGATATGTTTGATCTTTGCCAAGAACGTGTATACGTTGCACATTGGTTTGGTAGGCCCCTAAACGCATAGACTTCTACACGTTTAGGACACATGCATCCGATTTCAGCCAAACGTCTTAGTCGCCTCTTACGACATGCGTGGCAAGTAACAGTGGTTCTATTCTTTACATCCCAAATTTGGGTCCCGGTAACCACTCGAACTTTGCCACCCCAACAGTCCTCCCGGGAAAGTCTCTCTCTCTCTCTCTCTCTCATAGGTCAGATGTCCCGCCTCTGCAACCGTCATGTTCAAACCATCAGTTACATCCTGAATCCATCTTCTTCGTGGTTTTCCTCTTCTTCTCTTTGCCAGTGTGCCTCCTTCCATTATGGTCTCTGTATAAGTCCTAAATACTTCAATATTCCCATTCTTTTTTATAGCATTAGCCAGTTTTATTTGATTTTGTGTTCTTTCTGTATAGATCTATTTGTTCTCTTCTCTGTCCATGATATACAGAAGACTCTTCTGTAACACTTATATTCAAAAACACATATATCTTTTATCCCTTTCCTGTTAACTGTCCATGCTTCACATCCATACGCTGCCACTGGGAATATGCATGCTCTTAGTATTCTTACCGTTGTTTTCCTGTCAGCTCCATTCCATATTGTTTTTTAATTGTTTAATTTTTTGTAAGTCGTGACAGAGTACTTAAATCAGTTACGAGTGTATATGCGTTCAATTTCCGGTAAGTAATATTCCCTTACTGAGGAAGACCAAGAGAGACTCTGCGTAGAACCATCACCAGAGAAGGCTCAGCGATGGGCCTAGTAAACATTAAAGACCTAAAACAGATAGCAACGAACCGCGAGGCATGAAGAGCTATGACCTCTGCCCTATGCCGCCCACAGGCCCAAGAGGAAAGACTAACTAACTAACTAATATTCCCTAGTCACCCAGCTATAGCTGGTGAATTGACTTTCTGATAAGGGAGAAAATAAGAAAGGGATTCAAAGTTGTCGCTTGAAATAATATGTAAAAAACGTGCCAATTAACAGCTGACACTTTCAGTCAGCTTAGAGGGAATGAGAAGATAAGGTACGCCCTGAGAACTCGGATCGGTTTTTTAGTTTTCAAATATGTACCGCGATTTTGAAATGAGGACATCAGAAGAATAGTAGGCATAACTTCATGCACGGAATATATTGAAAGATAACAAATGCAGTGGTTTGGACATTTAATGAGTGTGGAATACAACCAACCACCAATAACAGCATACAATAAAAAGAGATCGGGTACTAGAACTAAGGAAAGACCAAGAAAAAGATGCATAGACAATATCAAGACCATACTAAATAAACACGGATATAACAGAAGGGAGACTCAACTGGCAGTGGAACGTAGATTAAAGCTCCCATCCCAACGCTTAACGGCAAGAGTGGACAACCAACTCCATCATCCATCTTGGGAAAGAAAATATACCTCATTTTTCTAAACTGTTGTCTTTTTTTGTTTCAGGGATGGCTCTGACACCACAATAGATCACGACGGACCGTGTTAGTCAAACTGTGCTGTCAATGTTCCTGTTTGTATCACCTGTGAGGTGGTTCCTGGTTATAACACCTGTGAGACTATCGTGTCAAAGTAACAGATCTACAGACATGGCGTCGTTACTGACCTAATAAACATACATGTTTTAATGATCTGGTGTTTTATATTCAACTTTGACTTTTGACCCTGTTAAAGAAAGTACTAACGTAAGGTCATATAAAACGTGATTGATTGATTGATGTTATGTTATTCGATCGACGTCATGACACATTTCGCATTCCCATGCGTGATCGACGTTATGTCACATTTGGCATTCCCATGCGTGATCGACGTCATGGCACATTTGGCATTCCCATGCGTGATCGACGTCATGGCACATTTGGCATTCCCATGCGTGATCTGTCCTCCGCTGCAGCAGCCTTCCTAAAGTCCATTTGTTCACTGTGTCCATGAAAGGTTGATTATACAGGGTGTTCAACTTAAAAACAGCCCGTGAATGGAGCTAATCTGGCATATATGTATGGAAATGCGAAGGTTCAGTTATGACGTAGTATAGGTCAAGGTTGTGTGACGGTGTGTAATTGTAGTGCGGAAGGGGCGATGAACAAATGTGACGTAGGACGAGCTAGTCAGAACCGGTTTAAATAGTAAATAAACACAACTCAATGTGTACCTGGCAAGTTTCGAATTGTCAATGGGGCTGCAATTATCTTGAACACCCTGTAGTATACTTTCTCTCTCTACAACGAATTAAATCAATGAAAATCCATGGCTTACCCTAAAGGACGTAGCCTTCACCCACAGTAAACGAGTCGTTGATTTTCTAGGTACCACTGTAGTACTTCTTGAAACTAGAACAGGGGTTCTGGAAAGGTAGCGAGAAAAGCAAAGGAGAAATAGTACTTAAAGAAGGAAGACCATCAGAATGGCCGGATTAAGACCATCAGAATGGCCGGATTAAGACCATCAGAATGGCCGGATTAAGACCATCAGAATGGCCGGATTAAGACCATCAGAATGGTCAGATTAAGACCATCAGAATGGTCAGATTAAGACCATCAGAATGGCCGGATTAAGACCATCAGAATGGCCGGATTAAGACCATCAGAATGGCCGGATTAAGACCATCAGAATGGCCGGATTAAGACCATTAGAATGGCCGGATTAAGACCATCAGAATGGCCGGATTAAGACCATCAGAATGGCCGGATTAAGACCATCAGAATGGCCGGATTAAGACCATCAGAATGGTCAGATTAAGACCATCAGAATGGCCGGATTAAGACCATCAGAATGGCCGGATTAAGACCATCAGAATGGCCGGATTAAGACCATCAGAATGGCCGGATTAAGACCATCAGAATGGCCGGATTAAGACCATCAGAATGGCCGGATTAAGACCATAAGAATGGCCGGATTAAGACCATCAGAATGGCCGGATTAAGACCATCAGAATAGCCGGATTGAGACCATCAGAATGGTCGGATTAAGACCATCGGAATGGCCGGATTAAGACCATCCGAATGACCGGATTAAGACCATCAGAATGGTCAGATTGAGACCATCAGAATGGCCGGATTAAGACCATCAGAATGACCGGATTAAGACCATCAGAATGGTCGGATTAAGACCATCCGAATGACCGGATTAAGACCATCCGAATGACCGGATTAAGACCATCAGAATGGCCGGATTAAGACCATCAGAATGGCCGGATTAAGACCATCAGAATGGCCGGATTAAGACCATAAGAATGGCCGGATTAAGACCATCAGAATGGCCGGATTAAGACCATCAGAATAGCCGGATTGAGACCATCAGAATGGTCGGATTAAGACCATCGGAATGGCCGGATTAAGACCATCCGAATGACCGGATTAAGACCATCAGAATGGTCAGATTGAGACCATCAGAATGGCCGGATTAAGACCATCAGAATGACCGGATTAAGACCATCAGAATGGTCGGATTAAGACCATCCGAATGACCGGATTAAGACCATCAGAATGGTCAGATTGAGAACATCAGAATAGTCGCGACATCTCTTATTCTAACATATCCTGGTCACGAAGCAACAATGAAGAGCGTAGTGTAGCGATCCCGATGTTATCACTGAGATACTACTCCTCGGATGGGTAGAAGAACAGAAGAACAAAACAAAGAATGCAAAGAAAGAACGCTCATGTAATATCATGATCTAACGCTAAGTCTTACACATGACAATTGACTAACATTAAACATACACAAGACCGTCTAATTAACTTACACAAAGTTTATTTGTAACAAAAGGAAAAATGCACATAAGTACCGTTCTCGCAAAACTTATACAATTAGAGGAACTCAATTGCTATAGTAAATATCAACAACAAACAAAAAAGAAAATGGAAGAGTTCCACCTCCAAAATGAATTCATACAATTTACAGCATCTAACTTATAATATTTACTGTACCCGCTCAATTCTAATCTGTTTCTCGGTCGTCCTGGTTCGGTAGGAGGTCGTCAAGAAGGGGTTTCTGCTACTAGATAAAGTTATTGATCTCCGTTGTGGGTTCACACGACGATCACAATGTATAAATCAATTATCACACTAGTTCAGCATCTCAAGCTATTAACACAATGTTCAAGAGTCCTCCGTTGTGGGTTCACACACAGCCAGGCTCTAGCCATAGCCAGGCTCCAGTATAGCCCCAGCTGGGTCTGAAGGCTGTGCTCTAGCACAGGCCAGACAACTGGCCGGGTATTCCCTGACCTAGATAAGAAAAGGGATCTGGAAATTATAGATGTTTGATAGAACACTGCGCGCTTTTTTGCAATTTTACTCAATTCTGTGAGTCTATGGTTATTTATTGGTGAAAAATATTTATAATATTGACATTCCTTATTGTTAAACTTAACTTGTTGCATAATATAACTTCGAGTTAGCATTTTGTGTTGATTTTAAAATGAATTCGTCTATATACACCAATACTGGAATGCGAGATCACGTGGTGTAGTTGGGGTCTGATTTCCACAATTCTTACCTGAGCCCGAAGGCCCAGTAGTTTATAGTTGGCTCTGGTTCACACGACGATCACAACGTATAAATCAATTATCACACTAGTTCAGCTTCTCAAGCTATTATCTCCATAAGCTCTACATCTTTTTACACAAAAAAACAAACGGTCCTCTCTCTTCGTGTTTTTGTTCATTCTCCTAATCTCCATAAAATATATCTCAGTATCACCTAAAACTACCAGCCCTACTCTGGGCTCGGGATACCTGTCTTTACCGTGCGACGTCAACTCTACGGATAAGTCGCCCACTTGAATGTGAGTACGCTACCGGTCAATAGTACTATGTCTGGTCAATAAAATACTTAATTATTAACTAAAACTGCCAAGGACACCGAAGATTTGAGTCGGTTGACCTCCGACCCTACCTCCTAAATAACAACGGAACTCTATTACACAATTATACGTTCAGTAGTTTGCCATGGCTTTCTGAACGGTGAGGTCTATTTTACCATTTGTAAAATCCCACAGAAACGAATTTGCTTCCAAACTTGCCCACCGTGGGGTTTGAACCAGGTACGCTTGGGTTCGTGATCGAGCTCACTACCGCTTTCCCCGATCCAGAAGCCGAGCTTTCAGCTCTTCGGCTCGGTGACGTGGACATCGTAACCCTTCGGTTCGGTGCCACAAACACCGTGAATCTGGTGAACCTGTGGCTTTTCTGCCAGCCCGCGGAATTGAACCCGCACTCACAGGGGCTTGTCACCCGTAGTCCAACGCGCTACGAACACGCTGGGCAGGCGGGCTTCTCACTATCGCTTAAGCTAGAGACGCTCATTTACAACGAAGGTGTCAATTAATATTCTGATCGCTTTTTCTCTATCAGTGTTATTCTATACCGTATTTAGTACCGTAAGAGGCGACTGAGGCAGAGACCTAGGGAAGATACCCATGTTGCCAGAGTGGTTACCAGGGCCCAAATTTGGGGTGTAAAGAATAGAACCACTGTTACCTGCCACGCATGTCGTAAGAGGCGACTAGGAAGGTTTGACTGAAATCGGATGCACATGTCTTAAACGTGTAGAAGTCTATGCGTTTAGGGGCCTACTAAACCAATGTGCAACGTATACACGTTCTTGGCAAAGATCAAACATATCACAGAGAGTGATTAAAATTGGTCGTAAAGAACGAACGCAAAGAAGAAGAAAATAAGCTACCCGAGTTGCGAATCGAATGATCAACATCATTTTCATATCTACTTTGTGTTACCAGGGACAAACATGGACAATGACCAAAGCACATTCGCAAAAAAAATAACTACATGTGAAATACGATGCCTACGAATAGTTACCAACAGCCCCAGAAATACAGTCACCAACATCAGCATATGAAAGAAAGTTGGAACAGAACTTTGCTTGTCTTTTTCTTTAAACGTTCCATATCGACCACTTGCTAAACCACTCTTTGTGATTTGTATGTGATCTGAGCCTAAGAGCGATTGCACGTTGTGCCGGTTATGCGCCTACAAGTAGGCCAACACATCCGATTTCTGCGACGCTTTTCACGCGAACTGACATTGATAAACTACTTCTTCTTCTTCTCCGTTCGTCCGCTATAAATTCAGTAGCCATGGCGCTTGATGTGATGCTTCTGACTGATTTTTACGTGAAGGCAAGCTTTCCTTTTCATTAGTGTCCCTTGCCATACATGTGAGCCTTCTCTGACTTCAGAGGAACATAGATAAACAAAGAATAAAGTGGTTCGACCACTTAATAAGAATGCAAACCAAACTCTATTGTATACAGTCTTTTACAATAGAACATCAGGAAAGAAGGCGAGAGGAAGACCACGAAAAGATGGATAGATATCATAACATAATTCTGTCAAAAGCAAAAATAACGATCACCCTATGCCACTAAAGAAGCTCAAGACAAAAACAGAAAACCACGACACTGGACAACAACCCGACAACAATGTGACGACACTGGACAACAACCCGACAACAATGTGACGACACTGGACAACAACCCGACAACAATGTGACGACACTGGACAACAACCCGGCAACAATGTGACGACACTG
Source organism: Arion vulgaris (assembly GCA_020796225.1). Lineage (NCBI taxonomy): Eukaryota > Metazoa > Mollusca > Gastropoda > Stylommatophora > Arionidae > Arion > Arion vulgaris. The sequence continues at coordinate 18,900,162 of CM036775.1, forward strand.
GACAACAACCCGACAACAATGTGACGACACTGGACAACAACCCGGCAACAATGTGACGACACTGGACAACAACCCGACAACAATGTGACGACACTGGACAACAACCCGGCAACAATGTGACGACACTGGACAACAACCCGGCAACAATGTGACGACACTGGACAACAACCCGGCAACAATGTGACGACACTGGACAACAACCCGGCAACAATGTGACGACAAAAGAAGAAGAAAGAAAATATTAATGTAGTGTCATATCAAACATGATTGATTGATTGATTGATAGATAGAACAATCATCACTGCACATCGGTGAGTAGCCAAGTGTGTTCTGATATCTTTCTTACACAAAAAAATATCATCGGCATTTCAAAAACTCCGTAGCACCGGCGAAGATCCTTGAAGTTGTTGCTGAATATGGCGTGCTCTTCTAACCCTCAATATCGACCACATGTCAACCACTGTGTGACTTCCATGTGATCTGAGCCTAAGAGCGATTGTACGTTATGCCAGTTATACACCTACAAGTAGGCCTGCACATCCGATTTCTGCGCTGCTTTTTATTTACTAGGGTAGCATCCATAGGGACTACATGAGTCACCTCTTATGACATGCATTGTAGGTCACAGTGGTACTATTCTTTGCTTCCCTTGCGGGCCTGGCACCACCGAGGCGGCTGAATATGGTGTAAATGTACATTAGTGATTCTCATTTGGTATTAATGATTGTTGTCCACACAGTTTGTTTGTTTGTTTGGTGGTGGGTTAAGCCTCTTTGTGGCCGAGGCACGCCCTTTCAACATATGTCTTTTTTGGTTATATCAGGGCGTATTGGCCTTTTTCTTGGATGAGGCCATGTGGCCTGGGACTTGTCCTGGTGTGGACTGTGTGTTATTGTGTCGTGATCTGTATTTGTCCTAATAAGGACATTTTGTCTTGATCTGTATGTCCGTTCTGTCCTAATGTTAAACCAACTTTTATAGATTTGCAACACAATGGTTCTTTAACTCTTTGTGTCAATCAATTTAGTGCCATGCCTGTCGGTGTAGGCAATCATGTCTCTCTCAAACTCTCTCTGTCCTTGGTGCATTTAATCAGTTCTGTTGTCGATCTTTTGTCGAACCATGTTGTGACCATCCCACATCTTTTCCCTCTGCCTTCCACGATATTTCCTCCTGTATTTTACCAAATGTTCTAAATGTTCAAATGTTCTTCGCATTATGGAAGAGTGCCTCTCTCAGCAACGTTCATTTCAGCACAAACTATAATTTTAAACAAACTGTAAAATTTAACACAAACTATATAATTTAACACAAACTATACAATTTAACACAAACTATAATTTAACGAAACTATACAATTTAACACAAACTATACAATTTAACACAAACTATATAATTTAACACAAACTATACAATTTAACACAAACTATAATTTAACGAAACTATACAATTTAACACAAACTATACAATTTAACACAAACTATATAATTTAACACAAACTGCACAATTTAACGCAAACTATAATTTACACACATAATTTACACAAACTGCACAATTTAACAATTATAATTTAACACAAACTGCACAATTTAACACAAACTGCATAATTTAACACAAACTGCACAATTTAACACAAACTGCATAATTTAACACAAACTCACAATTTACACAAACTTACAATTTAAACAAACTATAATTTAACACAAACTGTATAATTTAACACAAACAACACAATTTAACACAAATCTCAATAAGTACATGTTTCCAAAATTCTCTTTATTTCCTACTTCTGACATATCATTCTGTTTCACGTATAACATTATTGTAAAAAGAGCAAATAAAAACAAGACTCAATGATGGTGAGTGTGACAATTTTGGCTTCTTATTATCCAATCTGGCATATCCACAAATGTCACATGATGAAAAGAACATGTTATAAATATAAACTGTGGCCCAAGCATCATAAGGCCGACTAGCTCAGATAGGAAAACCCAAAATTCCTGTTTAATGGGTGCTGGTTTTTATATACGTTTGATAGAACACTGAAGTTTTCTGCAAGTTTACACAATTCTGCAAGTCCAAGGCTATTTATTGAGGAAAAATATTAATAATACTAATATTCCTTAGTGTCAAACTTAACTTGTAACATAATATAACATTGATTTAGCATTTTGTGTTGTTTTTAAGTGAGTGTTTGTAACTTACGCGGTAGTGATCTCAGTCACAACCCAATTGTACCTGGCTCAAACTTCGCGGCTGGCAAGTTTGGAAGCAAATTAGTTCCCTTTGGATTTTTATGAACTGTAAAAATAGATCTCACCATTCGAAAGCAACAACAAAAACTATTGAATGTATAAGTGTTGCCTAGAAAATCGATGAACTCGTTTACTTTTGTTGATGGCTATGTCCTATAAATAGGATATATCACGATTTTCATTGTTTTTAAAATGAATTTGTTTATATACAACAATACTGGAATATGAGGATCACACGATGGTCATGGTCTTATTGCCTAGAATTTTTACCTGAGCCCACCGGCCATGTGAAACCAGTAGTGCATTTCATAAAAGAACAAGAGATTAAATGGTTTGGACATCTGTCAAGAATGCCCTGGTATCGACTACCACAGCGAGCCACACAGAAAAAGTATAACGAGTACAGAACAAGACTATGCAAATGATGGGAGCAACAGCATCAAGAACAGCCTTACAAAAATGAATATCTGCTTACATTAGAACAAGCACACACAAGATCACTACATTCCTCCCCCCCCCTTCCCAACACTTCTATAAAGAAGTAAATGGTGGAAGAAAGAAGACCAGACGCTGACTCAACAAACACATAGACTAGGAATAAGTAAATGGCTTTCTGCCTGTGTGAACAGGCGGAACAGACACTGGAGCATGTCCTGCAAGACTGTCCTCTCCTGGGTGAGCTGAGAAGCAACATGTGGTCACCTCCAGTCGACCTAAAAACTAAGCTTTGGGAAACCTGACAGCCCTGAAGCTGACTGCCAAGTTTGTGGTCCACAGTAAATTAAGCGCATGACCACAGATCGCTGAAGAAGAAGGAAACTTGACAGTTTAACTGATTCGCTACAGAGTTTTGTGGGGCCTCCAGTCAGATAATTTTTTTAGTTCAATAAAAATTGCACTCGTAGTTTAGCAAAACTAAACTATTGTTTCTAAATATGATTTACAAAATGAATTATTATATTTAAAATTGAAGACAAAATTTATGATTTATGTAGTTTCATAAATTATTGACTGTATTAACAAATATAATGCAATGTTAACTATGCAGGAAACATATTCGCATTCATTAAAAATAAAAATTGAAACTGGAAGATAAAAACTGAAACTGGGAGATAAAAATTGATAGCTTTTCACTAAGGACAGACATTTGTGGAGATCCACGATCGCCTACGCCAGCTGGCACACACATAATGATGATGTTGGTGATTTGATATTTAATATTTGCTCAGATGTGATCAAAATGTAAACATTACCCAAAAAATATTTTGGTTACAGATAAAACAAAAATTCAGAAAAATCTGCCCAACATTTGTGACAAATTTCATTTTTTGATAAAGATCATTTGTTGTTGATGACGATGGTGATGTAACTCACAAAGTTACCCAATAGATGAGATGAAAACATTTCCTTGTGCAATGTTGGTCGTTTCTCATTTGGCACATTAAATGAAAAAATCTGGGATATTTTTCCATTGAAATCTATCGTTGTCTGTTTGAGTGCATTTGTTGCTAGTGGCTGGTCGGAGTTGAAATCTGAGGAGGTGGATACAAAAAAAAGTTAATTGCATATCCTTTACAGGACTTTGTGAATCAACCCCAGCTTTTCAATGCTGTTTGTGATTTTTCTAGGCATTATTACGTACAGTAGTTTGCCATTGCTCTCTGAACGGGTGGTGCCATCGCCCTTTTGTAAAATTCCACACGTAACAATTTGCAACCAAACTGTCCGATGCGTGATTCAAATTCAGAACGTCGGGGTTAATAGAGCGAGTCACTATCCCTTAAGCCACAGATGCCACCAAGGAGGTGGATACAAAAATCAAAATATAGCTGTTCTAGGGATTATAAAAGTCGGGTAATTTTACACTCAGGATAAATGTTTCGCTTCCTTTAGTTTATAAAGGATTAACCCTTTAGCTGCTAAAGACGTATATGTATGTTTTCCCCCATTCACTTCTAAAAACGCATTTACACGTCTGTTATTATCTCTACTCTGTGGGCTAAAGATGTGTTAACAGGCATACTACCCTGCTACAGGCATACATTCACGTTTGTGACCTAGAAACAAAGAGTAGCTATTTTTAGCTCAGCCTTCAGAAAGTATGTAGCAGCGAAATGGTTAAAACTAAATTACAAATTTCAACTCAAATGTTGTATCAATCCTAAAATATGCCAGCGAGAGTTGGAAAATGACTAAAGGTATAGAAAGCAAGTTGAATGCATTTGAAAATAGATGTTTGCGAACAATAATGAACATAAAATGAAACGAATTCAGGAGAAGTGATGAAATCAGAGACATGTCTGGTCAACCACTAGTGATAACTGTTATAAGAAAGAGAAGATATGTTGGACACACCTTGAGGAGTAATGATCAACGAATATCAAAGCGGGCATTGAAGTGGGATGCAAAGGTTCAAGAAAGAGAGGATGACCTAAGGAGACCCTGAAACGAACTTTGCTGAGAGAGGCAAGAAATATCGGTCTCAGTTCCATGGAGGAGATTGAGTGAGTTGCCCAGGAAAGAGCGGTATGAAGAAATCACTTGCAGGCCCCTATGTAACGTATATCAGTACGAGAGGAATTATTATATTATTATTACTTCAGTTTCAGTTTGGAATATCTTCATTGCACTCCTGACATGTCCATAGGTGCTCCGATCTCCTTCGCAATATCTCCAACAGCGTTCAGCGACTGACCGTGCCAGTTTGATTTTGATTGATGAGCCTACTCACGTACCTGTTATGCTGTTCTTTTCTTGCTATTCCAATCTTCAAACCCAGCTCCTGCAATCTAGTAGTTGGCGAAGATTAGTTTAAATGAAAATCTTCTTTGCGGCCATACTCTATGCGGGGGTTCAGTGTCAGCTCTATCCATTGGTTGAACCCCTGATATGGTGGCAGAGCCAGCCAACCTGTCTTCTCTCTCATTGCCAACGACATCCATGTGCAACGGAACGAAGATAAGTATAATTCTTAAAATTGTTGGTGCTTGTAGTGATTCAGTCCATTGCCTGTGCACCGACCAGCCTCCACCTTTCGGATCATATCCATTGAATCACTGCACACTTACCCCTTATACAACCACATAGAGCATGACTATGGAGATCACTGCTGCCTCCAGGGCTCTCTCAACAACAGACCACCCATACAATTATCATATCAGACTCGATGAATATGCTTCAAAGGATTGAATATGGAAGTCTGCGGGCGGAATGGGTGGACAGCACTTGGAGGCCACATCTCAAGACGTGGCTTAACACACCTGTACATGCTAGAATGCAGGGTAACGAGCATGCTGACTTTCTTGCAAATAACGTCCTGACTCAAGCAGGCAGAAGTATGGACAGAGCCGATATCATCAATGCTGTATGCTCTCATTTATGTGACATGAGCGCGTCTCAGACACTGAAACGAGTTCGAGAATTAGGCATTACGTTTTGATATGTCACACAGTGTCGTCTTCATGGTAGAGAGAGAAGATATACTAATAATAGCTGTCCATCGCAAGTGATGATGAAAGTCTCAGACTGTACTGTTGCACCTCTCTGGTATACTAAGATATACTAATCAACTTCTCATAGGTACGGTGAGCAAGCAGACTTTGGGATGGCTGCTGCAGTGGAGGACAAAGCACGCATGGGAATGTCCAATGTGCCATGACAATTTCCACGATATTGTTGATCACATAGCATAACATAACACATAACATTACATTAGACAACCAATACAGGTAAATAAAATGTTAGTTAGTTATTTTCCTTTCATGTCAAAGGGGACATCATATCTCCATCTTTCTTTCTTATAACTTATAACTGTTGTTCAATTCCCATAACACATATGTTGTGATCGCTTATCATTCTGGCTCATTTTTTTAACGTGACCACCCTACCTTTCCATCACTTTTTATGATCAATGTTCAATCTTACCTCTTCGCTTTTCTGAACCGATATATTGGCTCAGCATATCTTAATACAACACAAAGCCAGTATGTTGGATAATTCAGTAAACATTGCAATAATAATTGTGTCTGGATAGTTAGTTTATTCCTTTCGAGCCAAAGGCGGCACATAGAACAGAGGTTTTAGATCTCCATGTGATGCGGTTCGTTGCTAGCAGTTGGAGATCTTGTATGGTTTACATCCCAATAGTTTACTTTCTTGTTGGATGGTTCTTCGATGAGTGGTCTTTGGTCTTCCACATTTTTTTTTTTTTTTTCCCCAACTGGTGACCACATAAGGTCTTGTTGATTTAGTCTCTTTTCGTCTGATCTAAGAACATGACCTAAATATTTCCACCTTTGTTTCCTTATAATATTTGATACGGGTTGTTGGTGTGTTCTATCTCTCACTGTGTTGTTAGAAAAAATCACTCCATTTTACTTTTAATAATTTTCTGAGACATTTATTCTCAAAGCTGTCCAGTTTCTTATCAATTTTCTTTGTTGATTTCGAACTTTCACAACCGTTGGTCAGTACAGGAATCACACATGACCTAAATAATTTAACTTTTGTGCATATACTAATGTCTTGAGATTGCCAAACATTCATTAATTTAGTGAAGGCACTAGCTGCTATAGAGAGCCGCGGTAGCGTAGTTGTTAGTGAACTTGCTTCTCAAGGCTGGTGGTATGGGTTCAACTCCCGCAGTGTGCATGAAATTTTTCCGGACCATGGCGGCTCTCAGGTCGACCCAGCCTCAAATGGGTACCAGACATGCTCTGGGAAAGTAAAGGCGGCCGGCGTGATGCTGACCACATCACCCATCGTGTGCCGACAGTCAATGAAAAATACAGGCCTAACACTGTATTGTCCTATATACCAAGAGGTATGAAAGGGTTCCTTTACTTTTTACTTACTAGCTGCTATAGCAATACAAGAGTTTATTTCTTTCAATAAAATGTAACAAAATAAATATAATGTAGAGTTACTTATAAGTAAGACCTGATGATATCGTTTAAAAATAGAAATATTTCAGGAAAAGACAACATTTTACCCCAAAAAAACTTTGTCTGAAGATTAATATTTGGCACAGAGCTATGGTACACTGTTCCAAAGGACCCTAGCGGATGGTGGTGGTTTTAATGGTAATGATGTTGGTGGTGATTTTGATGGTAATGATGACACAGCCTTTGACCTGGTAATTTCAGATGCCACCGATGACTTGTCAAGCTGAACCGATTCCATCAACGGCTTCCACAATCTGGAAGCAGATGATCTTGATGAACCTGAGAAAAGATATGGGAAAGTTCAGCATTAGATTCTCAAAAAGAAGGTTAACAAAAATAAATGTGGTAACATTTCACTACATACATACATTGGGTTGTCAATAGTGTAGTTGGTAATATGCTGCATTAGTCGGTCTCTGTGGCTAAGCCTCCATCTCATGCTCTAAAGGTCATGGGTTCGAATCTGGAACAACACTGTTCTGTTCACGGCGTATTTTCCCAAGATCTCAGGACTGTTGCCGAGCTGTGTCTTCCAGGGTCCTCAGGGAAAAATAGTAACATTTGCGTCAAGAAATGTTGTATGAGCTAACTGAGGTAGTAAACTACCTAGTAATAAAAAGTTTGCTAGAAATCGGATATGCTGGCTTTACTAGTCTATTAACTGTACAAGTACAATTGCTCTTAGGTTTAGATCACATACAAATCACAAAGAGAGGTTTAACAAGTGGTTGATATGGAGCATTCTAAGAAGAAAATTAAGATACTTGGTCATCAGCTATTTTTCCTCCTTCATTAGAGCATTAGAAATTCTTAATTAAGGCCTTACAGATATCCTTTTCTAACAAGTGTCAAAGTTGAAAGATTCTCTCTCTTGATTCCAAGTATGTACAGATCTCTCATTCAATTCATTCATGGTAAATCGGATTCATTCGCCTTAGCATGGTGAGTTTCTCATATCTTCAGCGCCATTTTAGCTCGTTGCTTATCCTTATTCGAGGTTCCTGGATTCAGCCAGTGTTTACTAGTTTTCTCTCCGTTAGCCTTTGGCTTCCCAGCCGTCTTGCAAGGTCATCAGGTTGACTTCTACCATTTAGGACATGTGCATCCGATTCAGCCAAACTTCCTTTGTCGCCTCTTTACCATGAGTGCAGGTAACAGTGGTTCTATTCTTTACACTTAATTTGGGCCCAGTAACCACTCTGGTGCGAAGTTTTTCATTTACTTCATATGGCTCTGTCTCTGTTGGTAGAGTTACTGCCATCTACAGAGATTTCACGCATTGACTCCGTAACTCCTGCAAGAATCCTAGCTTTTTCTCAGTTATTTTCTCAGTTATCCACAGTTAATTCGTAGACCAAAACATTCTTTTAATTTAACAAAACATCGTAATTCTACGTCAATAAATAAACATATATATTATTTTATACTAATTTGATAAAAACTGGAAAACACATTAGAATAACAAGGTTAAAAGTAGTATAAAGTAAAACTAGAAAGACTTGTATAAGAGGAACAACTCATTGGCTCAGTGTATGGCATTCAAGGCAGTTAACTGGCACAGTGTGGGTGATTGGCATGGATAGAGTTGGGGATTTGGTAGTTGTGGATCAGAAGCTATTTCGTTGTTTTCATGTTAATGTAAAATTTGTATAACCATTTTGAAAGATTATGACTTAGAATAGTAGAAAAATTAGTGAACAAAAATGTCAAAGCATTCATGGAAACAATACAAAATGCCACCAAGAAACAAAATTTCAAACCCTTAGGCTCGAAACAATGAATTAAATGAATCTGTTTCACTAAGTCACTAATTGTAATATCTAAAATATTAACATGCTTTTAGGATATATCAAATATTACATTTTTATAAATTTTTGGTAAAATGTCCTCAAAATTTGATCAAAAAGCTGTTTTTGGGGGTGTGTTTACCCATAATTTATAAAAATGTAATATTTAATATTTCCTAAAAGCATGGTAATATTTTAAATATTACAATTGCTCACTTAGAGTGAAAACAGAATTCATTTATATTCATTACTTTAACTCTTGGGGATTTTAAATTTTGTTTGGTGCCATTTTTTTTTTCCATGGCAGTGTTGACATATTTTGAAAACTAAACTTTTTCTACTTTTAATTAAGTCATAATATCTCAAAATTGTAATACAAATTCTACATTAATATGAAAGCAATGAAGAAAGTTTCCAGACCAGAGACTTAAGGATCTGATGAACAAATTGCATATGTGTCTAGGTCCAGATTTAAACTCACAACCTTCAGTAGGACAGGCAAACGACTTAACCACTTCGTCAATGGGACCCTTAATATTGAGACATCCTTATATCTGAGGATATGTAATGGTCTGCCTTAACTCATAGTGGACCAGGGCAAAAGCCAGTATAGAATAAAAACGCCACTTAGTGTGACTCCTAGTCCACAAGGAGTTAAAGCCTTTCCCTTTGGAAAGTTCTGGAACAGTATCTGTTTGTGTATGCAGCTATTATCCATTCTTCCCCCATGTCGCAGCTATCTTAGTTTTCTACTACAAATGAAGCATAGAGGATCATTTCTTAATTCTTCGCTCTACACCATCCACTTGTTAACCCTTTGAACCCTGGCCACCTGTACTTTAAAAACCCCCTTCCCCTGAGCTCCTATGCAAAACCAACACATATCAGAGTTTTATTAAAAACACAATCATTTAGCACAAATGCTCTATAATTTGTTATTGACTTACCACATTATCTCTGTTATTCCTGCTTATTATATATTTGCAAAATAATAAACTGTTTTAAATTTACTTGATATATTATGTGGTCATGCCCGAATACTCCCAGGTAATGTAAATTGTTCTCCAGATTGAACATATATTGTTTGAATACCAATTTCTTCTTCTTCAAACGCTCCATATCGACCACTTGTTAACCACTCTGTGTGATTTTTATGTGATCTGAGCCTAAAAGCGATTATACATTGTGCCAGTTATGCACCTACAAGTAGGTCAGCACATCCGATTTCTGCAGTGTTTTTTATTTACTAGGGTAGATTCCCTAGGTCCTACATCAGTCGTCTCTTACCTTGTAGGTTGCAGTGGTACTATTCTTTGCTTCCTTGCGACCCCAGCATCACACGGGTGGAATATCAATAGATTAAAACAATTCTTCGTTGTTTAAATGATCACATGGGTAACAAGGTTACAGGGGTTCTATTCTTTATACCCCTAATTTAGGCCCAGTAACCACTCGGACACTCTGGTCATCTGTTGTTTCATTAAGAACAAAGCTGAGACCAGATTTGTGAAATCATAACAAATAAACAGTAACTTTAAAGATATATAATTATGAAGGTCTACAACGTGTGTCCTGAGCATGATCCTGCATTCAGCAGGGTTGGGATCAACTAGTCTCTCTTCATCATCATCTAGTAGCTTGTCGCCTCCGGAACCTGGCTCCCATGACAGCAGTCCTGAAAAACTCTCTGTTCTGTGCAAGTTGACCGGCATCAGCAGCAGTCATTCTCAGGTTGTCAATGACATCTTGCACCCATCGTCCTTCTGGGTCTTCCTCTCATTCTTTTTCCAGGCACCATTTCCTCAAAAATTATCTTCTCTTGGCACTCACATCGTTTGATGTGTCTGAAATGTTATCTCTAAGTTTCTCTTAGGAGGGGCGAAAAGTTAAAATTAGTAGCCTGCTAATGACCCCCAGAACAAGCAAGCCAACCCCACCTCCCAGCGGTGTAGACTGAAACTTTGACCATGAGGTCAAAGGCTAACAGGGTTATGGCTCACCTAGTGAGATGGACTCCCCTAGGACAGAGTTTTTGTTTTTTTATTAACTGTCCTGTGGGGAGTAAACCCAACAACAAATCTTGATGGAGGTCTGACCCCCAGACTTGTGATATGAGTAGATTTACCCTGATATCCAAGAACAAGACTCCCAGCTATGGGCAAATAGCCCCACTGCTTTGTGGGAACCTCGGGAGAGGCAAAGGTTATGGGAGTAAGCCTAAACATAAAATCCAGAGTGAGCCCCTAAGGCGGACAGGCATAATGTCCTGCAACCCATCTGCATGCCCTACCGGCAGTTCCTGCAACCAAACTGATACCAGACACAGTGCTTGCACTTCTCTGGATTCTATCAGGGAAGTCGAGAGGGGGTAGTTGACGTTTGGACAACTCAACTACTCCATAAAAATTGCCCAGTCATGTGTCACGGAGAGGTCACTTCGTGCTCGACTTTGTTGACCAAACCAACACGGATACAGCCATAAAAGACATGATTCAGTGATAAACAAACTACGTGACGCAAAACCTATTGTCTCCTGAGACAAAGGGGCCAATAATGATGATGATGAAACACAAAAAGTTACTGCTAAAATATCAATAATTGCTGGCACTCACACAATTCTCACATATCCAAACTGGCAATGTGTGTAGTTATGTGGTATGAGTAGGTCACGGAAGGGTTATTCTCTGTTCTGGCTGTTTCTGGTCATTCTGAAGATCTAATTTGTAAAATGATGATGCGAGAAAGCAAGCTGTGGTATTGTAGAAGTTATTGTTGTTTCTCTCCTGGGGTTAAATAATGTTAAACAGTGGTGTTGTAGCACTTGCTGTTTCTCTACAGAGCTTAAGTCCACAAAAAATGAGTACAAACGTCAAGGATTTACTTCACTGTGCCAGGTTTCCCCATATAGCTTGTCCCTGACGGCAGAGATAGCTTCGTCCCCTGACAGCAGAGATAGCTTCGTCCATGACGGCAGAGATAGCTTCGTCCATGACGGCAGAGATAGCATGCACGGCAAATAACTTAACCACTTTGCCATTGAGATCCCTCTTTAAGTAATGCTAGACGGTGTGATGCCTGTTGCTTCTATCAAAGACTTAAGTACAAATGCTGGTCAGTAACTTCTCTCTCTCTTTCACAGATGTTATTATTTTCCTAACCATATTTATATATAGTTGATTAGCCAAGATCATGAACTTTAAGTGTGTCATGCGTAGCTGTTTCGATGCATCACCCAAAACGTCATGTGTCACACAAGATAGATCTCCGCAAGTTTCTGAACATAAACAGTGATTATTATCTAAATGTTGTATATCCACATTGCAACTATTGTCCAAATGATATACATCCACATTGCAACTATTGTCCACAGACACTACACCCACATCACAATTGTTACCAAACTCCGTGCAGAACTTAGGAACAGAGTCAGAAACTGTCCATGTATGTCTTGTAGACTCACTTACACCACATTAAAAGCCTCCCCAATCAGTAATGACATTTTTTAATAACTGAGTACTGAGCACTGTCATAAAAATGCTGTAAATATTCTGCCCAGTGTTACCTACTGCCGCAGATCTGGCTGGAAATAGTGAAACACGTACAAACAAAGTCCTATAGTTTTACAAAATACATAAACAGTGACGATAAACAGCAACGACAAGTTTTACTGCAGTCTTCCCCTATTTCGATATTCGTCGCCATATTGCTGCAACTATTCGTTGTGAACCAAGTTTTACTGCAGTCTTCCCCCTATTTGGCTGGAAATACTGGATTTGCTTAGAGAAACATCAGAAACAACACTAGAACCTTCATATCCGCTGTCTTTGTCTCCGCTATTACTGGATCTATAACATAGTTCAGAGGTTATCTTCTCCGATTTCTCTTGGCAAGAAGAGAAACTGATATTTGTTCTATCAAAAGCTACCTTATAACTGTCTCTGCCATTTTGGTCTAAGATTGGCAAATACGGACACGTTTTATGTGCACAATTAACTTGAGATGATCGTTCTTGAAGCGAGGCAGTTCTAATTAACAAAAACTGATGAGGTTTTGTTGCTAGTGGCACAGATGTTTCATAGTCTGTATTTGTAACTTTCATGTCTTTCACAGATTCGAGTCTGGTCTCCTTATTGAGATATATTTCACTCTCTGAATCGGACCCCTCCGGAAGAAAAAAAGACCACCCACCCGATGAATCTTGAAAACCAGTCTGAGTTTTCTGTGTATACAGAAACTGTCTTGTTGTCAGTCTAGCTTCTGAGACATATAATGGTGTAGTTTTCAATAACGATGATTTGTATTCTGACTCGCACAATAGACTTTTCACATCCAGTTCAATATTACATTTATCAATTACATCCAATCCAGTATTAAATGTATTCTTCACATCCTGTTCACTCCTACCTTTATCCTTCACATCCAATCCAGCATTAGTATTTCCCTTAACATTTCGTCTAGCATTATCTTTATCATTCACATCCAGTCTCCCATTACCTTTATTTTTCACATCCAGTCCAGCATTATCTTCATCCTTCACATCCAGTCCAGTATTATCTTCACCCTTCAAATCCAGTCCAGCATTATCTTCATCTTTCACATCCATCCCAGCATTATATTCACTCTCCACATCCAAACACACAGAATGGCTTAAATGCATAAAATCCATTCGGTTGTTCCTACTGTCCCCACCATCATAAAACTCCTTTCTTCTTCTCTCACTCTGTATCTGCTCCTGTTTCTGTTCTCCTTCTTCTACGGAACCATCCAGATTAAGAACAAATAGTTGATCTGTGTTTATGCAACATCCGTCACTGTTACCAAAGATGTCCTCTTTATAAGAATTTATACTGCATAATTGCTTCACCATCTTCTGTCTATTCTGAAAGATAACGCAGATGTTGTCAAGTTCAGGTTCGGAGTGGTCTTCAGATCTGTTGTTATTATTGTAGTACATCTCCTGTCGGACTGGATGATGACGAGCCAGGTAAGCAGACAATTCATCTGGCAAAGTTTCCTGAGTTACTCTGTGACGAGCTGAGAATGCAGGCACCTTATCTGGCAAAGCTTCAATAGATGTTCTGTGATGAGCCAGGTAAGCAGACACTTCGTCTGGCAAACCTTTCTTAGATGTTCTGTGGCAAGGTGGGAAAGCAGATGCTTTGTCTGGCAATGCTTCCTGAGATGCCTTGTGTTGTGACAGATAAGAAAACATGTCGTCTGGCAATGCTTTTTGAGATGCCGTGTGGTGGGCAGACAAATTGTTCGGTAAGGCTTCCTGAGATGTTCTCTGGCGATCCAGGTAAACAAACACTTCGTTTGGCAAAGATTTTTGAGATGCCTTGTAGCCAGCAGGAAATTCGTCTGGCAAAGCTTTTTGAGATGCCTTGTGGTAGGAAGATAATTTGACAGGTAAAGCTATCTGAGATGCTCTCTGGCGATCCAAATAAACAAACACTTCATCTGGCAAAGCTTTCTGAGATGCTTTGTGGCGAGCTGGGTAAGAAGACAATTTGTCTGGCAAACCTTTCTGAGATGAAGTGTGGTGGGCAGACACGTTGTTTGATAAGGTTTCCTGAGATGCTCTCTGGCGATCCAAATAAGCAAACACTTCATCTGACAAAACTTCCTGAGATGCCTTGTGGTAGGCAGACAATTCGCTAGGCAAAACTTCCTGACATGTTCTGTTACGAGCCAGGTAATCAGACACATCATCTGGCAAAGTTTCCTTAGATCTTCTCTGAGGCTGACATGAAATGGGAATCTGGTTGTGACAAAGTTCAACCGCTGGAACCGAAAAATATTTGGTTTTATTTATTTGATTAAGGGATGAGCCAGATGTAAGACCACGCATCACGGACATTCCGACAGACTCTTTGAAATTCTGTGAACTACGAACACTGTAAGCCTGGGAGTCTCCTACAGAGGTACAACACTCTAAGTTGGAGCTAGTCTCCTTGAAAGAGTTGTTTGGTGCAAGTGTTTTGATATTATTGTGAATAATATAGCTTATTCCTGATTTTGCCAAGCTCAGATTAAATGTGTCCGCAGCAGCCGTTTCTGATTGCGGTGAATATGATTTCTGGATTCTACAGCAATCACAAAATATATATTGTTCAGTTTTACATTGTTTACAAGAATCACCACACAATTTAAGTTGTTCGAACTATCCCGCACAATTTACCTTCATTTTTCTCTAAATTGTTTATCTTTTTGTCCACATGATTTTTGCAATTGTTGGAAGTTTTGCAACAATTCTTTGCACATTTTTGTTTTTGATTTGGTCTGTACTCAACTTTCTCGCACCTACCTCTTCCTGCGGAGAATTCTGTCTTCAAAATGTGGATTTCATCAGAACGAGTTTCTGATGATGTTCTGTGTCTTCTGCCCACTCTCCCTGGAGATAAGCCTCCTCTGTGACCTTCTGATCGCTGTCTTAGTTTAGAGTACATACATTGAGAAGAAGTTTGACTCCCAGAACAGCAACGTTTTCTCTCCACTGAAGAAGATGAATCAATGCTTACAAGTTGGGATTGTGTTTCTTCACTGCGGGAATTTGTAGCTTCCTCCTGAAAGTGAGACTGCATGGTTGTCTTCTGGTGAGACTTCTTCGAGGTTGTGATGATTTCATCATCAGTGCTGGAGAACTTTTGATTATTTGTGTCTGTTTCAAATTCTTCACCATGTTTGGATAAAACCCCACCATTAACTACATTCCTGGATTCTGTGGACGACTTGTGAGCATCAGACTTGTGAAGTTGGTTCATATTTCCTTTGTGGTCTGTGTTCATTGGATTATTACCTGTAAAGGCAAAATGTAACTGCAAAAGTTTCTACCCATAAACAGACAAGAACAGTAATAAACAACAATTTTATCAATGCAACTTTGGTTACAAAGGAAATGAAAGTGCAACAATTAATGCAACTTTAGTTACACAGGGGAATTAAAAGTACAAGAATTCTATAAATGCAACTTTGACTACACAAGAGAATGAAAAGTGCAACAATTTTATCAACGCAACATTAGGATGTAGAATGTAAGTTGAACGCATTCGGAAATAGATGTCTGCAAAAAAAAATTGAACTCGATTCCATAGAATAGATTGAACACGTTGTCCAGGATAGAGCGGTATGGAGAAATTGCTCACAGGCCTTATGTAAAAAAAAATAATTACGGAGGTAAAAGATTAATTTGTACATTCTTCTTCTTTTGTTGTCACACTGCTACCGGGTTGTTGTCCAGTGGTTTTCTGTTTTGTCTTGTGCTGTTCTGGTGGCTAGGGTGATTGTTATTTTTGCTTTTTTACAGGATTCAGCTATGCCATCTAACCATTTTTTTCGTGGTTCTTCCTCTCGCCTTCTTTCCTGATGTTCTGTTGTAGGAGACTCTGTATACTGTGGAGTTTGGATGCATTCTTATTAAGTGGCTAAACCACTTCATTCTTTGTTTCTCAATGTAATTCAAGCAAGGTTCTGTGCCAACTTTCCTTCTTATGCTGATGTTGAATTTGTACATACACCGGCAAAATGGAAAATATTAATGCAAATTTATTCAACCAACACATGTTTTCAAAACAGTAGTTCCTATGTTAATTCTATGCAAATTTTTGCTAAATATTTTGATTATTAAACCACATTTACATATGTAACACGGATTATTCGGTCAAACATTTTTTTGGGCCTAATTCTTCTTTTGTCGTCGCACTGTTTCCGGGTTGTTGCCCAGTGTTGGGTTTTCTGTTTTTGTTTTAAATGGGGGTTTTAAGCCAAAGAATTGACTTCAAGGCATCAGGTTTTACCCCATATGACTCAGTCCCTTTCCACAGAAATGGGATGCCACCTGCCAAGAGTATTACACAAAGCGCAAACTCCATAGCTCCAGCAACAATTCTAAGTGTTTATGAAAAAATGCACTCGTGAATGGAACAGCGTAGTCCGGATTCAAACCCACGCCCTTCGGGTCGCAAGACAAGGGCTTAACCAATAAGCTGCTTTGAGCTACTCTAGTGGTTTGGGTAGTGATTTTTGCTTTTTGAGAGGATTCTGCAATGCCATCTATCCATCTGTTTAATGGTCTTCCTCTTGCCTTCTTTCCTGATGTTCTGTTATAGAAGACTGTATACAGTGGAGTTTGGTTGCAGTCTTAATAAGTGGCAGAGTCACTTCATTCTTTGTTTCTCAATGTAATTCAAGCAAGTTTCGGTGCCAACTTTCTTTCTTATGCTGATGTTGGTGACTCAGTCTTTTCTGGTAATGTTGGTAACTTTTCATAGGCATTGTATTTCACATGTAGTTTTTTTTGCAACTGTGTTTTGCTCATTGTCCATGTTTGGCTCTGGTAACACAAAGTAGGCATGAAAATGCTATTGATCATCTGTTGTTTAACCGTCAGTGAGAATGTTTGGGCTGGCTACAAATCTCATAAAATGTTAACAATATAAAGAGAAAATATACACATGAGGTCATTTCCTTTTCAGCTTTATCCCAGGTCCTGTTGGGGTGAAGGGCAATGAGAGAGGGGAAGCACTGGCAGGCAATACTACGATCGAGGATGGGTCTTCTATGGACAAAAGCGACATCATCAACGATCTAAGAGAAAACATACGCTCTGAAGATTTCAACGACGCAGATAAAGGGTATTCTCTAGCTCGGTTGTGCAAGATGTGCATACCGATAGGTGCTGCAAGATGGGAAAACTATAAGAGAAACTCTAGTAGATACATCAATCAACACATAACGGCAGTTGTTAGCCTAAACACACTGAAATACATGTTTGGGAGGAATTCGGAGCAATTATGGACATGTCCGATGATCCTCAAATGAACAATCCTTTTCACCAAACAAAATGGTTGACAATGTACTCAGACCTGAGACATTGTGGCAAGTTTGAATATACCGTCTCAGAAGAACAACCACCACCACAATGCAGTACAACCTTCCTCTTTCGTTATTGGTTATTAAACTGACATCATTGCACTCCGGGCAGACCCATAGGTGCTCAGTCTCCCCAACAGATATCGAAGAGTATGCATACTGAGGGTTCCTGTGGCTCACTGATTAAACCTTCCTCTTGAATAGCAACAGTAACTATTAACTCCTTGTGGACCAAACGCCACACTACAGGGCTTTGGGTTGGATGCCTTTTTACCAGGAGCAACACTAAAGGAGTTTTTATTCTAAAAACAAATGGCTTGTAAAAATGTGGCTTTTGCCCTGGTCCACTTAGGGTTAATCTTATGAATTGCCTGTGTGGTGCCTGGGGCCCGAAAGGGAGGTAAAGAATAGTACCACTGCGACCTACAAGGCATGTCATAAGTAGCGACTGATGTAGGACCTAGGGAAGCTACCCTAGTAAATAAAAAGTGTCATAGAAATCAGATGTGCTGGCCTACTTGTAGGCGCATAACTGGCACAATGTACAATCGCTCTTAGGCTCAGATGACATACAAATCACACAGAGTGGTTAATAAGGGGTCAATATGAAGAATCATATGAATAGAGGGTCCATATATAGAAGAGGTGAACAAACCTGCCGAAGAACACCATCACAGCAAGATATCAAATTTGCTGGAAATTTATTGCAGTAAACTTTCGATGTAGAGATGGGGCATGTTGCCCATGAAAACATTGCTGCTCTGTTTGCATCCCCCTAGGAAGAACGAGCTTGTACTACAAGTTCTGGTGTCACATTGTGGGGTTTGTACTTTTGGTTTCATCTAGATCTTTCTTCGAACAAGTCTTCTTTTTATTCTGCGTTCACTTTCTGTAAATTCAGAGGTTAGCCATGATGCCTGATATGGAGTTTCTGTCTGATTTTTGCATGAAGACCTGCTTCTACCATTGGACTGGTGTCCCACACCATGCAGGTGAGCTGTCGCCGACTTCAGAGGTATTCGAACAAGGTCGATTTCCAGAGCTTTCTTTCACATCCCAGACATGGCATGAGCCAGCTCAGATGGCCTCCTGGGATCGCGAGAGAGAGAGAGAGAGAATGGCCTCCTATGACCAATCAGATATGATACCATGTTACAGTATAACACCGGATGTGGTACTTATTTTTTTTTTTTTCTGTTTACAAAATCCTAGTCTTTACAAATTTGTATCCTGTTGGATAATATGCATACACTTTAGTTGAAATTTGGAAGTGCCTGTTCTACATGCTGTAGGGACCTAACGCAGATGCAATGAACTTATGTTCTCTGTGCAAACTACATAGATCCCAAAGAATTATAACTTGGTTGATTTTTTTTTTTTTTACTGATCCACAAGCACTTGAGCTTTCAGTCTTGCTCGTGCCATGGACATCGTAACCATTCGGTTCGCTGCCACAAACACCGAAAATCTGGAGAACTTGTGGCTTTTCTGAAAGCTGCGGAATTGTACCCGCACTCACAGGGAGCTTGTCACCCGTTGTCCAACGCGCTATGAACACGCTGGGCAGGCGGGCAACTTGGTTGAAAAGAACGAACGCAAACAACAAACAAAATATCCTAGATGACTTCTGACTTCGGCAGTGGTTGATGTAACATCTTCTACCAACAAGTCAACTTTGCTGCGAGTCTCTTACAGTCTCAAATTCAGTTCTCCAGATCAATAAATATATATATTTATATATAATTCATAAAACATAAAATCAGCATTTTATATGCAAGTAGACGCAAGTAGGTCATAAAACCAACATTTTATATGTAAAGTAGATTGGGAAAACAACCATTTCCAAGGTATAGCCACAGAGTAGGCCACACACCCAACATTTTGTATACTTGAGCAGGCCATACACTCAACATTGAACATGGGATATTATTTAAGTAGGTCACACACACCTAGCAGTGTATATGTTATATTTAAGAAGGTCATAACCCAACAATATATATATATATATACTCTTCAAGTAGGCAAGTCCAACATTGTTTATTATATATATTCTTTAAGTAGGTCATAAGTCCAACATTGTTTATTATATATATTCTTTAAGTAGGTCACAAGTCCAACATTGTTTATTATATATATTCTTTAAGTAGGTCACAAGTCCAACATTGTTTATTATATATATTCTTTAAGTAGGTCACAAGTCCAACATTGTTTATTATATATATTCTTTAAGTAGGTCACAAGTCCAACATTGTTTATTATATATATTCTTTAAGTAGGTCACACGTCCAACATTGTTCATTATATATATTCTTTAAGTAGGTCACAAGTCCAACGTTGTTTATTATATATATTCTTTAAGTAGGTCACAAGTCCAACATTGTTCATTATATATATTCTTTAAGTAGGTCACAAGTCCAACATTGTTCATTATATATATTCTTTAAGTAGGTCACAAGTCCAACATTGTTTATTATATATATTCTTTAAGTAGGTCACAAGTCCAACATTGTTTATTATACATATTCTTTAAGTAGGTCACAAGTCCAACATTGTTTATTATATATATTCTTTAAGTAGGTCACAAGTCCAACATTGTTTATTATATATATTCTTTAAGTAGGTCACAAGTCCAACATTGTTTATTATATATATATTCTTTAAGTAGGTCACAAGTCCAACATTGTTTATTATATATATTCTTTAAGTAGGTCACAAGTCCAACATTGTTTATTATATATATTCTTTAAGTAGGTCACAAGTCCAACATTGTTTATTATATATATTCTTTAAGTAGGTCACAAGTCCAACATTGTTTATTATACATATTCTTTAAGTAGGTCACAAGTCCAACATTGTTTATTATATATATTCTTTAAGTAGGTCACAAGTCCCAAAATTGTTTATTATATATATTCTTTAAGTAGGTCACAAGTCCAACATTGTTTATTATATATATTCTTTAAGTAGGTCACAAGTCCAACATTGTTTATTATATATATTCTTTAAGTAGGTCACAAGTCCAACATTGTTCATTATATATATTCTTTAAGTAGGTCACAAGTCCAACATTGTTTATTATACATATTCTTTAAGTAGGTCACAAGTCCAACATTGTTTATTATATATATTCTTTAAGTAGGTCACAAGTCCAACATTGTTTATTATATATATTCTTTAAGTAGGTCATAAGTCCAACATTGTTTATTATATATATTCTTTAAGTAGGTCACAAGTCCAACATTGTTTATTATATATATTCTTTAAGTAGGTCACTAAGTCCCAACATTGTTTATTATATATATTCTTTAAGTAGGTCACAAGTCCAACATTGTTTATTATATATATTCTTTAAGTAGGTCACACGTCCAACATTGTTCATTATATATATTCTTTAAGTAGGTCACAAGTCCAACGTTGTTTATTATATATATTCTTTAAGTAGGTCACAAGTCCAACATTGTTCATTATATATATTCTTTAAGTAGGTCACAAGTCCAACATTGTTCATTATATATATTCTTTAAGTAGGTCACAAGTCCAACATTGTTTATTATATATATTCTTTAAGTAGGTCACAAGTCCAACATTGTTTATTATACATATTCTTTAAGTAGGTCACAAGTCCAACATTGTTTATTATATATATTCTTTAAGTAGGTCACAAGTCCAACATTGTTTATTATATATATTCTTTAAGTAGGTCACAAGTCCAACATTGTTTATTATATATATTCTTTAAGTAGGTCACAAGTCCAACATTGTTTATTATATATATTCTTTAAGTAGGTCACAAGTCCAACATTGTTTATTATATATATTCTTTAAGTAGGTCACAAGTCCAACATTGTTTATTATATATATTCTTTAAGTAGGTCACAAGTCCAACATTGTTTATTATACATATTCTTTAAGTAGGTCACAAGTCCAACATTGTTTATTATATATATTCTTTAAGTAGGTCACAAGTCCAACATTGTTTATTATATATATTCTTTAAGTAGGTCACAAGTCCAACATTGTTTATTATATATATTCTTTAAGTAGGTCACAAGTCCAACATTGTTTATTATATATATTCTTTAAGTAGGTCACAAGTCCAACATTGTTCATTATATATATTCTTTAAGTAGGTCACAAGTCCAACATTGTTTATTATACATATTCTTTAAGTAGGTCACAAGTCCAACATTGTTTATTATATATATTCTTTAAGTAGGTCACAAGTCCAACATTGTTTATTATATATATTCTTTAAGTAGGTCACAAGTCCAACATTGTTTATTATATATATTCTTTAAGTAGGTCACAAGTCCAACGTTGTTTATTATACATATTCTTTAAGTAGGTCACACACCAAGCCATAATTTGACAAGCATACCTAAGTAAATTGTAGGCCCAACAAATTGTTGGTTTACTTAACTCTTTCCACACCGAGCGTTTTCCTCCATTTTTAAACAGTTAATCCAAGGAAGGTTAAAAAAAATTCTCAACTACTCGTCAATAAATAAATATATATATTAATATATACTAATTTGAAGAAAACTGGACAACCTAATAGAATAACAAGGTTAAAAAGTAGTAGAAGTAAAATAGTAGAAGTAAAACTAGAAAGACTTCTTATAAGGGAAGCAACTCTAATGGTGCAGTGTACAGCAAATGACGTTCAACGGACTTTCGCTGTGGTGCAGTGTGCGGCGAAAAGTGTGGAAAGAGTTAAGTGAGCTTATATCGCACGCAGCTGAGACTGTTTACGAAGGTTGTCTCAAGATCCATCCACCGCACCTGGATCAGATTAGTCACCCCTTCAGTCAGGCCTGATAGCCAAAGTAGCGCAGTTGTTAGTGAACTCATCTCTTAGGCTAGTGGTTCGAGTTCAATTCCACAGTGAAGGTGGAAAATTGTCAGACCATAACAGCTCTCAGGTTGACCCAGCCACAATTAGGTACCAGGAAAAGCATTGGGAAGTAGAGGTGGTCGACATGATGTTGACCACATCACACGACGTGTGCCGATGGTGAATAAAAAATACAGGAATAACATGTATTACCCTATATCTAAAATCAAGTAGCTTGTCCCTTCAGGAACTTTGCTCCCATAACAGCAGTCCTGAAAAACTCTCTGTTCTGTGCAAGTTGACTGGCGTCAGCAGTAATCATTCTCAGACATCTTGCACCTATCGTCTTCTTCTTCTTCGTTCTCACTAGATTGGAATTTCGGATTCTCTAATAAAGGCAGCCGTCTGCCTCAGATTATCAGCCACGCCATACTGTTTGTCTTGAATGCTAGTGTAAGTGGGCCACCTCTTTTTTTCAAGTCTGCATACTGGGGGCAGTTCTGTAGGATATAATTCCTATAATTTCTGCTTCCCTGTTTGTGCTGACCTCTTCCAGCAGTAAGTTTTGACCACCCTCATGATGGTAGGTCTGACATTCTTACTGCGTGGCTAAATCTCCAAGGCAGACTGGTGACCGTAGAATCCATAATCCCATTCCTCATTGTGAGGGGTTGTTGCACCATGTTATGCGCCTTACGCCTGGTGCATCCATTTTTCTGCAGCATTTGTTTCAGGTTAGCATTACCTACATCGTCTTCTAGAGCTTCCTCTCATTCTTCTTCCAATTACCCTATATACCATGGAGTATAAAAAGGCTCCTTTACTTTTTTTTCTCAGTCAGGCCAGGTGACCTGACAGAAGATGATCATTCTTGATTCAATAGCAAAATATATATGCGTGTCAGTCAATAGCAAATTATATAGCACTTAGCTGTGCCAATTATTTTGTTTTTGTTTTAATAACACTTTGAGTTGTGCTGTATTTGCTAAGGAGCTCAGGGGAATGTGTTTTTAAGGTACAGGTGGCCAGGGTTCAAAGGGTTAAACTCATACTCAAGGGGGAGACAGTTGTTTACTTAAGTAGGCAAAAATATACAACATGTTGTTTAACAACTAAGTAGGTCATAAATACAACTTGTTGTATAACAACTAAGTAGGTCATAAATACAAAATGTTGTATAACAATTAAGTAGGTCATGAATACAACATGTATAACTAAGTAGGTCATGAATACAACATGTTGTATAGCAACTAAGTAGGTCATAAATACAACATGTTGTATAGCAACTAAGTAGGTCATTAATACAATATGTTGTACAGCAACTAAGTTGGTCATGAATACATCATGTTATATGTTGTATAAATGTAGGTCACAAATATAACATGTCATAGAAAAGTAGGTCATTAATACAACATGGTATATGTTGTATAAAAGTAGGTGATGAGTAGAGGTTTTAAAAAATACATTATATATATAAATACAATTTCTCCCCTCACACACACTCCTCACAGTAAGATACTGTTTTTCTTTCCCACACTCTTCCCACACTCCTAACTCATTCTCACACTAAGATAGGGGACCCTCGTCTGTGCTACAGAGTTTGTGCACTGCAGCTGAGATCTTCCTGTGTAAGAAAGACATCAGAGCATATATGGTTACTCACCGAAGTGCAATGATTATGGTCCTGTCAATCAATCAATCACACTAAGATACTGTTTCTCTCTCCCACACTCTTCCCACACTCCTCACTTGTTCTCCCACTTAGATACTGTTTCTCTCTCCCACACTCCTCACTCATTCTCCCACTTAGATACTGTTTCTCTCTCCCACACTCTTCACTCATTCTCCCACTTAGATACTGTTTCTCTCTCCCACACTCTTCACTCATTCTCCCACTTAGATACTGTTTCTCTCTCCCACACTCCTCACTCATTCTCCCACTTAGATACTGTTTCTCTCTCCCACACTCTTCACTCATTCTCCCACTTAGATACTGTTTCTCTCTCCCACACTCTTCCCCACTCACATACACTTTTCCCACACTCCTCACTCATTTTCACACTAAGATACTGTTTCTCACTCACACTCTTCCCACACTCCTCCTCACACTAAGACACTTTCTCTCTCCCACACTCAGCATTCATTCTAACACTAAGATACTGTTTCCTCTCCACACTCCTCACTCATTCTCACACAGATAGTGTTTCTCACTCACACACACTCTTCCCACATTCCTCATACACTCTCACACTAACATACTGCTTCTCCCTCATACATTCTTTCCCCACATCCTCCTCCCACCAAGATACTGTTTCTCACAAACTCTCAAGCACCAAGGGCGGTATATATATGGCCTTTTTCGTCTTTACAGACGGTCAATTGGCAAGTGTTTTACTGTGACAACTTCTGAGTTTTCACTTTTCTCTCTTGTCGTTCAGCTCATACATAAGTCTCTTCTCAAAAGACTCTGCGCCTTTTGCAATTTGGCTTTCCACACAACTCTGTCATCAGCTAGTCCTTCCCATGTGCTGGGACCTATAGAAAAGTTTTTCATTGAGGCTTTGCAGACATCTTTATATCTGAGCAGTGGTCTGTCCTGGTGTCCTGGTGCCTCTTCCAAGGGCAGTATAGGCTAGAAAGATATATATATATACACACACACTTTTCTGTCTCTCTCTCTCTCTCTTTGCCTTTTACCCCGGATTGGGGCATAGGCCCTCAACCAACTCATGCCAAGTCTTCCTATCTCTAGCTATCTCCTGCAGCTCCCCCTTTTCTGTCTCACACAGAGATAATTGTTCTCAATCTCACACACACACATACAGAATAATACTCACCCTTTTTGTGTTCTTTGCACATTCCATCGCTGTGAGCTGCACTGCGAGCATCATCATACCGCGACGGCGACCCATTGGGACTGCCATCTGAATACATGTCCACATCTTTATACTCCAACTGTTGCATGCCAGGAGACTTATAAGGCATGCCTATTAAACCATCTGGAACATTCTGATAGCTGGTGGTAGTTGATAAATTCGAATGAGGCTGATCAGACTTTCCCGAGCTGGCACCCATGTGGGAAATGGATGGCGTTCGGGAGTCTCTGATGTCAGCATTTCTTGAGCTGTTTCCGAAGCACCTGGATGGATGCTGTGTATAGTTGGATTCTGTGTGGGATGCGCTGTTGATGAAGCCCATCCGACTACTGCCAGGTCTGGGAAAGGGCAAATATGATCATGTAATATTGTGACAATCTGGGAAGTGTATTAACATTCTCTCGCTTGCGATCACCGCCCAGACCGATGTACCAGATCTCCCCATAAATTCTATTCATGTGGAAATCTTATTCGTGCAGCCTTAGCATTGGAATGTTTTACGTCACATCTTCAGCACCGTTTGGAGCTCTGGTGCTTATCCTTCGGTGATGTGTCCGGTTTTAGCCAGCGTTTACTCAGTTCGCTCTCCGTTCTGTAGCCATCTAGTGTATTTTACAGTGTGGGGTAGCTAGCCCCATGCCCAACCTCCTTAGTCGCCTCTTATGACATGCGTAACAGGTAACAGTGGTTCTATTCTTTACACCCCAATTTGGGCCACCAGTAACCACTCAGGCGTTATTAACATTCAAGGTGGCTCAAATGAAGATGTTAGGGTTCGAATACAAAAGGCAAGATCAGCCTTTGCCATTCTGAAGAACATATGGAGTTCAAGAATGATCAGGAATAAAACTAAGATAATTATATTTAACTCAAATATCAAGGCTGTCCTTCTATATGGAACGGAGACATGGAGAACAAATAAGGGGAACACCAAAAAGTTGCAGACATTTATCAATAGATGCCTGCACAGGATACTCCATCTGCGATGGTATGACAGGATCACAAACAGGGAACTATGGGATAGAGCGGGACAATGGCAGGTGGAACTAAAGATAAGGAGTAGAAGGTGGTGATGGATAGGACACACAATGAGAAACCCCTAACAGCTTCACAAGACACGCTCTCCGATGGAACCCCCAGGGCAATAAAGGTAAGGAAAGACGCAGGAACACCTGGAGACAGGAGTTGGAGACAGAATGCAAGAAAATGGGGAGAGAGTGGAGCGATCTGGAAAGGATGGCCTTGGATAGGCAAATTTGGAAGGCCTTGGTTGCGAACCTATACCTCCCTAGGGGCGAAGGGTTACGAAGAAGAACATTGTGACAACAATAATAACAGGTCCATGAGAGGGCAAATATGATCATGCAATATTGTGGCAACAATAACTACCGGCCTATTGTCTTTACCCAGGTAGATAACGGAATTGGTTATCCACTCTTGTCGTTAAGTTTAGGGGTGGGAGCTTTAATGTGCATTCCAGGGCCAGATGAGTTGGCTTTGCTGTGTTATATCCATGTTTATATAGTGTGGTCTTGAAATTGTCTATCCATCTTTTTCTTAGTCTTCCTTCGCTCCATTCCAAACCACTGCATGTATTGTCTTTCAATGTATTCGGTGCATAAAGTTATGATGCTTCTGATGTCCTCATTTCGTAGTCTATCTTTCCTGGTGACCTCCACTGTTCTTCTTCAAGCACTTCATTTCACATGTGGTGATCTTTCTGTGGTGTGTTGCTGTCAGAGACCAAGTTTGTGCCGATAACATGCCTATAAAATTTGGCAACAATAACATGTCTTTGAAAGGGCAAATGCCCGCGTGCCCAGCGTGTTCGTAGCGTACTAGTTCTCTGTAAGTGCGGGTTCAATTCCGCGGACTGGCAGAAAAGCCACAGATTCCCCAAATTTACAGTGTTCGTGGTACCGAGTCGAAGGGTTACGATGTCCATGACACCGAGCCGAAGAGCTTTCAGCTCAAGTGCTTCTGGATCGGGAAAAAAAAAAAGGCAAATATGATCATGAAATATTGTGACAACAGTAAAAACAAGTCTGTAATAAGACGGTTACAAGATATAATAATAGCAAGAGCTCCACCATATTTCTAAATCACCTCCAATATAACAAGCACATCTTCTTCTTCTTCTTAGAACGCTCCACATCGACCACTTGTTAACCACTCGGTGTGATTCGTATGTGATCTGAGCCTAAGAGTGATTGTACGTTGTGCAGTTATGCGCCTACAAGTAGGCCAGCACATCTGATTTCTGCACTGCTTTTTATTTACTAGGGTAGCATCCCTAGGGCCTACATTAGTCGCCTATTACGACATGCATTGTAGGTTGCAGTGATACTATTCTTTGCTTCCCTTGTGGACCCGGAAAACACGGGTGACAAGCACATCAACCATTACAACAACCACATCAACAACACCATCAACTACATCACTGACATCAACCATGTGAAGTACATTACACCATCAACTACATCACTGACATCAACCATGTGAAGTACATTACACCATCAACTACATCACTGACATCAACCATGTGAAGTACATTACACCATCAACTACATCACTGACATCAACCATGTGAAATACATTACACCATCAACTACACCAACGACACTAACCACATCTACCACACCAACCTCACCATCAACTACACCAACATCAACAAAATCAACTACACTAACCACATACCTCCCAAAAACTGCCTCATCAGCATAAATGGTTGTACTACTGGTAACAGTGGAAGCATTACGAAACTGTGTTATATGTCCTGACTTTGACAAAACCGAAGATGTCTGCCCGCTGTTCTTCAAAATTGTTGGTGTAATATTGTTTGGATGCCTTTCAAACGTGTCATGGGGTGCGCTTATGAACTCCTGACCATGAACTTTAGGCTTGTCTGTCTTTCCACCAAAATTCGTGTTCTTTTCCCAATGTTTTCCGATGTTTCTCTTCTTTATTCTCTGTATTTCTCTCCGCTTACGTTTGTATTTTTTCTTCTCTGCTCTGAGGTTTTCTGTCTTTCATTTCTTTTATCAGAAAGTTTTCCTCAATATTTTCAGACTCTTTCAGCTTATGGAAACTGTGAAGAGAGAAGATAAAATTATTGTTAAAAAATGAAAAATATGGCAAAAGTTAATTAGAAAAGATTAAAAATAAAATTACTACAAAAATATCTTCATCATCTTCAAAATCACATTAGAGACCCTGTCCGGTGCTACAGAGTTTGTGCACTGCAGCTGAGATCTTCCTGTGTAAGAAAGAGATCGCAGCACAAATGATTACTCACCGAAGTGTAATGATGTTGGTACTTCTTTTTCTTCTTCTTTGCGTTCTTTACGACCAATTTTAATCACTCTTTGTGACTTGTTTGATCTTTGCCAAGAACGTGTATACATTGCACATTGGATTGGTAGGCCCCTAAGCGCATAGACTTCTACACGTTTAGGACATGTGCATCCGATTTCAGCCAAACCTCCTTAGTCGCCTCTTACGACATGCGTGGCAGGTAAAGTGGTTCTATTCTTTACACCCCAAATTTGGGCCCCGGTAACCACTCGGCAATGTTGGTCCTATCAATCGTTTTAAAAACTGTTGTTACTGCATGTAGTGCTGTTGTTACTGCATGTAGTACTGTTGTTACTGCATGTAGTACTGTTGTTACTGCATGTAGTACTGTTGTTACTGCATGTAGTACTGTTGTTACTGCATGTAGTACTGTTGTTACTGCATGTAGTACTGTTGTTACTGCATGTAGTACTGTTGTTACTGCATGTAGTACTGTTGTTACTGCATGTAGTACTGTTGGTTCAGTCACGTCGGTTGGTCACGTTGCTCGAATGCCTGATAAACGCATCCCAAAACAGTTGATGTATGGCGAACTTGAAGGGGGCAGACGTTTAGCTGGTGGACAGAAAAACGCTTTAAAGACACTCTTAAAGTGCTTCTGAAATGCTTCGATATAGACACCTCATGCTGGGAATCCTTTGCGCAAGATCGCCAAATGTGGCGCTGTAACAACAAAAGAGGAACCGAATAGCTGAGAATCATCGTATTGTTGAGTCACAGAAAAAACGAGCAGCGCGAAAAGACAGAGCACACAACACGCACATGTCTAACCTTGATCATGTATGCCCCACCTGTGGTCGGGATTCTGTTCTAGGATTGGACTCTACAGTCACCTCCGCACACACCAGAGAGGTGCAACAGCACACGTCTGAGATTGTTGTCATCATCGCTTGCGATAGATGGCTATTACTGTTGGTTAGGGTAGTATAGGACAGGGGTGGGGAACAAGAGTCAGAGGAATTAAATTTCCGCATGGCTAGTGCGAAACTGTTCAGCTTATAATTTTCATTAACGCCTCAGACAGAAACAAATCCTTGGCCTTACCGTGGATTAAACACAGCTCTCCCGCATGGGAGAAGCCCTCTAACCCAATCGGCCAGACGCTCCTAAAATCATTGTTACACACAATATAATCTATTACCGTGATAACATGAAGGCTGATCTCGCAGTTAAGCAGTTGATAGAAAATACTGCAAGGGATGATGTTGTATATACAGATGGGTCAGTTCATCGTGGTGAGAAGTCAGACTGGGGTTTCTTGGCTAATGCGCATGGAAGGATTGTTGCAAAGTGAAGTGGAGCGTACAGGACAACTACTTCTAATATGAGGATGGAGGTTGAGGCCATTACTGCTGTGCTTCATTGGCTCTCTGGGACTTCATTTACTGGGGTCGTTGTTGTATCTGACTTTCAGTCGATGCTTGAAGTTCCAGAAGGGCAGGTTTCGGTATTAGTGGATGTCGTCTATAGAAGTTTCTAACATCCAGAGGCTTACGTGGATATACTGTCCTGGACATGCGGGTGTTTACAGTAATAAGAGAGCGGACAGGCTTGCATCAACAGCATCAATTGTTGGGGAGTTGAAGATGGATAAGGGGATATTCTTCGGTCTCTTCGCAACTGTCTGTTGGATAAGGACACTGAAATAGATGTTGAATCGATCAAGCGATTTAGGCAGTTTGTAGTTACCTGTTGTACAAGTAGAACTGGATGTATGAGGGGCAGAGTGAGGAGTGTGTTTAATTAGCGAGCCACAGGAACCATCAGTATGAATACTCTTCTATATCTGCAGGGGGAAACTAAGCATCTATGGGTCTGCCTGGAGTGCAATGACATCAGTTTAGTAACCAATAACCAATAACTGTGTAATTAGTTCTTTACTATATGGTGCAGAAACATAAGACAGCCTGCTCATGGCATGAGAGGAGACTTAGCATCTTCCACCTTCTATGTCTCCGCAAGATTATGAACATCAGGTGGTACAACAAGATAACCAACTCTGAAGTACTGCAACGTGCAAATCTGCCTTCCATCATGGGCATGCTCAGCAGTAGATGACTAAGATGGCTAGAGCATGTGAGAAGAATGGACAATTGTCGCATACCAAAACAAATGTTGTTCTGTGAACTTTCTGAGGGGAAGAGGCACCAAAGCAGACCGCTGCTCAGATTTAAGGATGCCTGCAAAGACTAACTGAAGAACTTTTCTGTTGGTCCCAAAAAATGGGGAAAACTTGTTGATGACTGAGTTATGTGGAAAACAACATTACACAAAGATGTTGAATCTTTTGAAAAGAGACAGATGAACTGAAAGGCAAGAGAGACAAGCGCAAACTCAGAGGTTGTCACAGTAAAACACTTGCCAATTGACCGTCTGTAAAGATGAAAAAGGCAGTAAATATATATATATAAATATACTAGAGCAAACATTATCTTATGAGATATTTCGGACATATAAAGACATGAAGAGCTGGAGAAGACCATCATAGAAGGAGACATGCTGGCAAAGAGAAGAAGAGGAAGACCACAGAGAAGATGGATTCAAGATGTAACTGATGGTTTGAACATGACGGCTGCAGAGGCAGGACCTATGAGAGAGAGAAGTTCCGGAGGACTGTTGGGGTGGCAAAGTTCTGCTCAGGACAAGCTATTTGATGATGATAGCAAACAAAGACTGGTTTACAAAGTGGTTATACTAGAGAGAGCAAAGACATAGAAACTGGAAGAATTTGTCATCAAGTTTTACATAGTCTGCAGAGACCACTGTAAGGATGCATAAAATGAATGAATAACCAGCGAGATACAGGAACTGTCCGCACACATATCCTTCACCATCTTCTGAAAGAGACTGAGAACCTGTTTTGCCAGATATTAGTTCTGCTAACAAACTAGAACTCACATTTGCATACAAACCCACCTCATATTGGTATTCATCTTCCGTCTGCCTTCTTGGCGCCACTTATCGACTTCATCTATGCGTTTGTTATCTTTTTTTTTTCTGGACTCTTCCTCTGTGTTTTCTTCTTCCTTCTTCGTTCCATCACCAACACCTTCCTTATCTTTAACACTCAGATGATAAAGTGTTGAGTCACGACTCAAACGATCATAAAGCTGAAAGAGCAAAGAGATAAATATTTATTGAAGCAAATAAATAGTTTATACAGGGTGTTCAAGATAATTGCAGCCCCATTGACAAATCAAAAGTTGCCAGATAACCTATCGTGTTGTGTTTATTTACTATTTAAACCGGTTCTGACTAGCTCGTCCTACGTCACATTTGTTCATCGCCCTTCCCGCACTACAATTACACACCGTCACACAACCTTGACCTATACTATGTCATAACTGAACCTTCTCATTTCCATACATATATGCCAGATTAGCTCCATTCACGGGCTGCTTTTAAGTTGAACACCCTGTATATATATATATACATATATATCGCCCATGTGTTGCATGGGTTCGCAAAAGGAGTAAAGAATAGTAACACTGCAACCTACAAGGCATGTCGTAATAGGCGATTGAGGTAGGGCCTAGGAAGCTACCTAGTAATTAAAAAGCGTCACAGAAATCGGATGTGCTGGGGGAAGGGGATGGGGGTCCAGTCAACCCCAAATCAAACGCTACCTTAGTCATCTCTTATGACATACCTTGTAGGTCACAGTGTTACTATTCTTTGCTTTCCTTGTAGGCCCCAGCAACACTCGGGCGGAACAGTTCATAAACTCATTAATGAAATTTGATGTTGTTACATAAACTGTTTATTCTTAATTTTCTTATCGCCTTTTCAGACCTCAAGATATGAAGCGCAAGTCACTTCACATTTGTAGGCTCTAGTGTGCAGAAGGTAGGAGGACCAAATTATTTCCTCATGTGTGGAACGTCGGAGATTTGTCTCCAAATTGATACACAACCGCTTATGCATTGCGTTAATCGTCCCACGACTGTTTTTAACAACATCAAATTTCATGTACAAGCTCACAAAAGTCTACCTAGCTCTCTTTCTCCCCAGTGTGGTCAATCCCCTATGCCACACATTTTCCAATATGGTCGGTTACAAACCTGCCACATACACTCATTCTGTTGGTACATGATTCAAGTAATAATGGCGAATCTACAACATTAACCAGACTGCAAGAATACCAAGTCAAATGTGGTGTAGCTAGACAAGAGCACTATGCTGGTAGCCAAAGAAGAATAGTAAAAAAAAACACAGAACCTGTGTTGTTAGTCGATACATACTGAGAGAATACTGAGGGGGATATCGGAGCCCTTATGAACCAATTGGTTTGATGTGCAGTGATGATGATCTGACAACTAAACTAAACTCAACTGAGGGACATACTGAGGGGAAGATCGGAGCCCTTATGAACCAATTGGTTTGATGTGCAGTGATGATGATCTGACAACTAAACTAAACTAAACTGAGGGACATACTGAGGAGGAGATCGGAGCACTTATGGACAAATTGGTCCAATGTGCAGTGATGATCCGATGACTTAACTAAACTAGAGACATACTGAGGAGGAGATTGGAGTACTTATGGACTAACAGGTTCGATGTGCAGTGATGATGATCCGACGACTAAACTAAATCTAAACAACTCATTCCAGTGTGGTCAGTTACAAAACCAATCTCACTCATTCACACACAATGAATGCTAACTATACCAACCTCACGAATGTTCTGTAGCTCCTGCATTGTACGTTTATGTTGCTTGCGAAGAGAATACATCACTTCCTCCTTACATTTCTCTCGCTCACCTAAAGACGACAAAAAACAGAATTGAGTTTCATTCTGCACCTGTACCGGTCTCTCATACATGTACATGTGTCTCTCACCTGTATTTGTAATTTCAAAGGTTATAAATATTTTTCCAAAATTTTATTTTAAATTTGTTTCTGAATTTTGTACAGGAAGCGTTTTTGCAACATACTCTTATTGATTTTGAACTGTGAAGAGTTCTTTTAAGTCATCAATATGAACGTTCATATCTGACAGGATTGCCCGCCTGCCCAGCGTGTTTGTAGCACGCTGGACGACGGGTGATAAGCCCTCTGTGAGTGCGGGTTCAATTCGCGGCTGGTAGAAAAGCCACAGGTTCTCCAGATTTACGGTGTTCGTGGCACCGAACCAAAGGGTTACGATGTCCATGGTACCGAGACGAAAGCTCAAGTGCTTCTGGATCCAAAAAAAAAACTGACAGAATTAGGAAATCAATTTCACCTACATTGAGATCCGGAATCTCTGGTAAATATCCTGATTGTTCCACATGGGGAACGAACCAAGTACCTATGGAGCAAGAGGCGAGCATGCCATCTCTACACCACAGAGATACCAAACTTAAAAATCTCCAACACCTCAACTAAGGGTGTTGCATAGGTGCTGCAGGAGAGCAGCCGGATGTGCCAGTTACCTACCACCAAAAGAAAAGGATGATTAAATCAATGAGAAAGCCACAAATACCAACACAAGACGATTACTATAATATGAGCAGATTGGAACAAGTTGTGATTCTGCGCCTTAGAACAGGACACAATCGGCTCCGCAGCCACATGTATACAAAATTCAAGATTGGCAATTCAGCCATGTGTACATGTGGACAGGCAAACCAGACTGCAGAGCACATACTTCAAGACTGCCCCAAATATGATACACTGAGGCAAACTCACTGGCCTAACGAAACAACACTCGACATAAAACTACACGGACCTCTGTGTGAGCTACAAAAGACAGTGAAGTTCATACAAGAGACAACATTGAATATATAGACATATTTCAAGCGAACGAAAGGAAGGAAGGGTGTTGCATCAGAAATAAAAATATATATTATATAAACTTCAAAAACAAAAGACAGAGATCTCGTGAAGTCCAGCGAACTTGAGACAGAATTTCAAAGTCAGAATGAAAAACAAGGGGTAAAACGGAAAGGAAATATTGGGAGGTCTTTTTGTTCTTCTTTTGTCGCCACAATGCTACCATGTTGTCGCCCATTGTTATGGTTTTCTGGTGTTTTTTTCTTCTGCTGCTCTGGTGGCTTGGGTGAATTAGGAGATCATCCAATGAGTACAGCTGACATTATGAACGCTCTCATAGAGTGTGGCCACAGAAGAATTTTATCTCAACTCATTCACGTCAATAGCTAGATTGAAAGAGCTGGGATTGAAGATTGTAGTGTGCAGAAGAGAACAGCACAACAGGTATGTAAGTAGGCTTATCAATCAACATCAAAGTGGTATGTTCAGTCGCTGGATGCTGTTGGAGATATTGCAAAGGAGACACAGCACATACATGCTGTGAGTATAATGAAGATATTCCAAACTGAAACTAAAACTGGTACGGTCAGTCGCTGGATGCTGTTGGAGATATTGCAAAGGAGACCGAGCAATATGGACATGTCTGGAGTAATGAAGATATTCCAAACTGAAACTAAAACTGGTACGGTCAGTCGCTGGATGCTGTTGAGTATTGCAAAGAGACCGGAGACATATGGACATGTCTGAGTATAGTGAAGATATTCCAAACTGAAACTAAAACTGGTACGGTCAGTCGCTGGATGCTGTTGGAGATATTGCAAAGGAGACCGGAGCACATATGGACATGTCTGGAGTATAATGAAGATATTCCAAACTGAAACTAAAACTGGTACGGTCAGTCGCTGGATGCTGTTGGAGATATTGCAAAGGAGACCGGAGCACATATGGACATGTCTGGAGTATAATGAAGATATTCCAAACTGAAACTAAAACTGGTACGGTCAGTCGCTGGATGCTGTTGGAGATATTGCAAAGGAGACCGGAGCACATATGGACATGTCTGGAGTATAGTGAAGATATTCCAAACTGAAACTAAAACTGGTACGGTCAGTCGCTGGATGCTGTTGGAGATATTGCAAAGGAGACCGGAGCACATATGGACATGTCTGGAGTATAATGAAGATATTCCAAACTGAAACTAAAACTGGTACGGTCAGTCGCTGGATGCTGTTGGAGATATTGCAAAGGAGACCGGAGCACATATGGACATGTCTGGAGTATAGTGAAGATATTCCAAACTGAAACTAAAACTGGTACGGTCAGTCGCTGGATGCTGTTGGAGATATTGCAAAGGAGACCGGAGCACATATGGACATGTCTGGAGTATAGTGAAGATATTCCAAACTGAAACTAAAACTGGTACGGTCAGTCGCTGGATGCTGTTGGAGATATTGCAAAGGAGACCGGAGCACATATGGACATGTCTGGAGTATAGTGAAGATATTCCAAACTGAAACTAAAACTGGTACGGTCAGTCGCTGGATGCTGTTGGAGATATTGCAAAGGAGACCGGAGCACATATGGACATGTCTGGAGTATAATGAAGATATTCCAAACTGAAACTAAAACTGGTACGGTCAGTCGCTGGATGCTGTTGGAGATATTGCAAAGGAGACCGGAGCACATATGGACATGTCTGGAGTATAATGAAGATATTCCAAACTGAAACTAAAACTGGTACGGTCAGTCGCTGGATGCTGTTGGAGATATTGCAAAGGAGACCGGAGCACATATGGACATGTCTGGAGTATAATGAAGATATTCCAAACTGAAACTAAAACTGGTACGGTCAGTCGCTGGATGCTGTTGGAGATATTGCAAAGGAGACCGGAGCACATATGGACATGTCTGGAGTATAGTGAAGATATTCCAAACTGAAACTAAAGCTCATGTTAATATTGATTGATTGGACCTATCATCATTGCATTTCGGTCAGTAGCCATGTGTGCTCCGATCTCTTTCTTACACAGGAGGATCTCAGTGGCAGTGCACGAACTCCGTAGCACCGGCAGGTGTCTCCAATGTAATTTAGAAGATGGTGAAAATTATTGGTAGGAATATTTATTATTTAATCTTTCGAATAAATTTTGCCCGGGCAGTGGCTTCTACCTACCTCAGTTGCCTCTTATGACATGCCTTGTACGTCGAAGTGGCACTATTCTTTGCTGCCCTTGCAAGCCCCAACAACACATAAGCAACAAGATCAGATGAAATAAAACATTCAATCGTTACAAATCTTTAGTCTGAACAAACTTACAGCTGGTAAACAATGCTTTCTGTAGTGCTATGGATTGTTGGAGGGATTCATGAAGCTGCTGGGTCATCTTCTGCAAGTTCTCATCTTTCTTTTTACATTCGTCTGGGGAAACAAATTGGATATGTTATTGGTTATTGAGCATACATCGTTAAACTCCGGGTAGACCTATAGGTGCTTAGTCTCCCCCTACAGATATCTTTTACATTCGCCCTGGGGAAACAAAGTGGATATGTTATTGAGCCTACATCGTTACACTCCGGGTAGACCTATAGGTGCTTAGTCTCCCCCTACAGATATCTTTTACATTCGTCTGGGGAAACAAAGTGGATATGTTATTGAGCCTACATCGTTATACTCCAGGTAGACCTATAGGTGCTTAGTCTTCCCCTACAGATAACTTTTTACATTCGTCTGGGGAAACAAAGTGGATATGTTATTGAGTCTACATCGTTTCACTCTGGGTAGATCCATAGGTGCTTATTCTCTCCCAACAGTTTAGTTTAGTAGTTGGATCATCATCACTGCATGTCGAACCAATTAGTACATAAGTGCTCTGATCTCCTCCTCAGTATGTCTCTCAGCATGTGGCGACTAACCACACCAGTTCTTTGTTGGTTCACTATTCTTCTTTGACTACCAGCATAGTGTTCTTGTCTAGCTACTCCACATTTGATTTGGAATTCTTGCAGTCTGGTTAGTGTTGTAGATTCATCACTGTTACTTGAATCATGTACACATCCTCTCTCCCTTAGGGAATTTAGAATAACAGCATGGTCCACTGCTTGCCCACTTTGTACAGCAGCCATACCTGCAAGCCTATCCGCACGTTCATTTCTTCTTACACCTGTATGTCCTGGCACAAAAATAAAACTGATTGTTGCCAGCTTAGACCTTCCCAGCGACTCCACTCATTGTCTCTGAGCCCAGCCTATTTAAATCTTCCTGAGCATACTCATTGAGTCACTGAGAAAACATGCATGGATATAAGCATGTGTTTCCAGCCAGACCAACGCTTTAGTTACTGCCATGACTTCCATAGTAAGACCACTAGTAGTCACGGCAAAACCACCAGTGTCTTCCTTCACAGCATCCCCTCCGACCTGAGCAGTGAAAGTCCACAAGCTCCTCACATGTCGAATCACCGAACCATCTGTATAAATTATTACATCATTCTCAGACGATTTCTCAGAAATTAACCTCTGAACTTCTGTCTCCACGACAAGTGGGTTGTCTTGTCTGCATTCTTTATCAAGTTTGATACACACCAAAAATTATGTAATGATTTCTGTTGGCATTGGTATCCATTCTTCACCGGGATCAATGTTTTCAAATGTACACACCTGTCAATACAGTCCTCTGCCTGACCCATCCAAGATTTTCCTCTTTTAACCTATTTCCTTTTGTCTCTTTATTTCCATGTGCAGAGGATGTTGTGTGTCAGCATTGACTTGAAGGTATGTCCGTTTTCAAATATACAACTGAAAAAGTTGCAACATTGTCAAACAGAAAAAGTTGCAATATCTTAACTTTCTGTTGCAACAAAATAAAAATTGCAACTTTGTCAAAAATACAAAGGAGAAGTAGCAACATCTCAACTTGGGGCTGCAACAACAAAAACAAAGCTACCATTCAATCTCTCAGCTTCTTCCTTCATCTGTGAGAACTTCTTCTTCCAGTTGACAGACTCTTCATTCATGTTATTATTTTTCTCACCAAGCTCTTGACACTGACACTCCAAATATTTCACATGGTCTGACAACTTAGAGCACTCACGTTGTTTCTCTGTTATAAGCATATCCTGGAGATAAAGGAAACTATTATTAATAAACCTCATTACATTAACTCATTCACCCTTCTCAGGCGATATACTTCTTCTTCTTCATTATTTGCCGCTAGGGACGCATAGGTCCACAACTAAGGTCTTCCAAGCCGGCCTATTGAAGGCCATCTTTTCAGATCTCTCCATTCTCTCCACATTTTCTTGCCTTCTGTCTCCAACTCCTGCCTCCAGGTATTCTTGGATCTTCCCTTACTTCTATTACCCTGGGGGTTTCATAGGAGAGCCTGTCTTGTGATGCTGTCAGGAGTGTGTCCTCAGTGTGTGGTTCCATCCATCGCTACCTTCTGCCCCTAATCTCTTGTTCCACTTGTCATTGTCCCCCTCTATCCCACAGATCCCTGTTTGTGATCCTGTCATACCATCGCAGATGGAGTATACTGCAAGGGTTTAAAGGGTTTTAAAGCCGAAGGATTGACTTCATTGCACCGGGTTTTACCGCATATGGATCGGTCCATCTCTGCAGAAACGGCACGCCACCTGCCGAGAGTATTACACAAAGCACAAACTCCGTAGCTCCAGCAACAATCCTAGGGGTCTCTGGAAAAACTGCACTCGTGAACAGAACGGCGTGATCCGGATTCAAACCCATGGCCTTTGATTCTCAAGGCAAAGGGCTTAATCACAGAGACCCCCGGAGTATACTGCGCAAGCATCTAAAGCTGAATGTCTACAACTTTTTGGTGTTTCCCTTAATACTCCATGTCTCCGTTGCATATAGGACAGCCTTGACATTTGACATGGACAGCCTTGACATTTGAGTTAAATATCATTGTCTTAGTTTTTATTCCTGATCATTCTTGAACTCCATATGTTCTTCAGAATGGCAAATGCTGATCTTTCCTTTTGTATTCGAACCCTAACATCTTCATCTGCGACACCTTGAATGTTGAAAACACTTCCCAGATATGTAAATGTGTCCACCTCTTTTAATGGTGCTCCTCTCAATAAGATTGGGTCTCTGGAATTAGTAGGGTCTCTGTATGTGATCTGAGCCTAATAACGATTGTACATTGTGCCAGTTATGTGCCTACAAGTAGGCCAGCACATCCGATTTCTTTTATGCTTTTTATTTACTAGGTAGCTTCCTAGTTCCTACATCTATCGCCTCTTACAACATGCCTTGTAGATTGCAGTGGTATTATTCTTTGCTTCCCTGCAGGCCCTGGCACAACACAGGCATTGTAGATAAATTATTTCAAATGAACCGTATTCCTAGATAACTCTGTATGGATTTAACAATTCTTTTCTCTGGATTATCTTACCTTTTCTTTCAGAAATGATAATAGTTCCTGCTCTCTAGAACTGAAGGCTTGTTTAGCACTTAGGAAATCTTTCATTGAAATATTCAACTTCTGATTCTGGGTCTGTTGAAGATTACTAGGTTAATAATTTGATCATTTCAGGTGGTATGTAAGATGAAAGTGAGTCTATGAAATCAGGTCTGATGGTATAGTCTTAACAAAACGGACTAATGGTGAAGGACTGACTTTATTGCTACATATTTCCGCAAATGGTTCCGTCCCAGAAGGCAGAAATGACATGCTGCCTGTCAAGAGTGTTATGTAAAGCCCAAACTCTGTAGCTCAAGCAACAATCCTAAGGGTTTCTTGAAAAAATTGCACTAGTGACTCTGTCCGGGTTCGAACATGCAACATTCAGGTACCGTCTCACTGGGGAATACCAGGAAATGAAACAGCAGACCGACTGACCAAGGAAGGTGCTACAGAAGAGCAACCGGAAGTGCCAGTTACCTACCACCAAAAGAAAAGGATGATTAACTCTTTCCACGCCCATTTATTTTCTCAATTTTTAAGCAGTTAATTCAAGGGAAGTAAAAAAATTTTTTTAAATGACGATCCCAACTACTCGTCAATAAATAAACATATATATCTTATTATATACTAAATTAAAGAAAACTGGGCAACCCAATAGAATAGCAAGGTTGAAAAGTAGTATAAGTAAAACAGTAGAAGTAAAACTAGAAAGACTTCTTATAAGGAAAACAACTCTATGGCGCAGTGTGCGGCTTAAAGCTGCAACGGATTTCCGCCTGGCGCAGTGTGCGGCTTAAAGCGTGGAAAGAGTTAAATCAATCAGAAAGTCCCAAATACCAGGCAAACATCTTAACCCTTTGAACCCTGGTCACCTGTACCTTAAAACCCACTCCCTGAGTTCCTGAGAAAAAGCAGTCCATGTCAGAGTTATATTAAAACACAATAATAATAGAACACTTAAGTGCTCTATAATTTGTTATTGACTTATCCCATCATTTCCGTTATTCCTGCTTATTATATATTTGCAGAATTCAAAACTTTAAAATTTACTTGATATAATATATGGGTACGTCCATGAATATTTCCGTATATATGTAGATTGTTCTCCAGATTGAACATATAGCTTGAATATCAATCAATTAAAACTATTCTTCATTGTCTAAATGATCATCTAACTCACTTTCGATATCCTTATCAGAATAATCACATTCAAAGTCTAATTTATCTTCAGATTCTTTCAAAACAAGTTCAACAGCTTGCTCTGTTATACTTTTGAAGTGACCCTTATGAAATTTTCAGAACATCTTTTCAATATGAAAATACTTAACTAATTACCTTATCAGTACCGAAAACAAATCCTACAACAGCGTCTGCCATCTTGCTGAACCATGCAGAGCACATGGGTTGTGCTTGATGTCACATTTGTACACAATTTATTATCGAATAACGAAAAATAAAGATAAAATCATCTCAGACCGATATTTCGGGAGCTCGGGATATACAATGTTTACATTCAATCCTGAAATATCGGGAGCTTGGGTTCTAAGGGTTAAAGCAAATTTTTCTAACCTCACAATAACAACAGCCCACCCAACCTCATCAACACAAACCACAAAACCAACAGTACTTGCCTCCATTTCCTTGATGTACAATGAGTTCTCCATTATACGTTCCGTTAACTTGATCATATCATTTTGTGTTCTATTTAACTCCAAAGCATCAACTTCCCGCTGCTCGTTGACATGCGCCATCTCAATAAGAGTCCGGTTCAACTTTTCTTCCCTGGATTTCAACTCATCTATAAGATTAAAAAACACAATGTTATGCTATAAGATCAACAAGAGAGAATACTGCATAATCGTCTGAATTAGCAAGTTCAATTAAAAACTCGCAGACTTCAGTTAACATGCAATGAATACAATATGAGAATAAACATCAACAAAATCGATGTAATGACATCCGCTAGAGAAGAAAACACTACCAATATCTCAATTGACAAACATTCATTAAAACAAGTAAAAGAGTTTACAAACCAAGGGAACATTTTTTCAGAAACGGAACTAGCGGAATCCACATAGATTTAATAAAGCAAATGAAATTATAGGACAACTGGCACCAATTTTGAAATGCAGACATGTCACAATGAACACTAAAAGAGCATTGTTCAACACAATCTTTCTCCCAACATTGTGCTATCAGTGCCAAACTTGAACGCTGACATCAAATGATAGAAGAAAACTAGCCACAATAGAGATGAAGTGTCTGCACAGAATGTTGAGAGTAACATGAAGAGACCGGTTTATAAATGAAGACATTACAAAAAAGTGGGTACAACATGAGTAGGCTACTGAACAGTGCGCCACAAAGAGCAATGTTACTCTGATACAGTGGATAAAAATCTAAAGGCTGGCCACTCAAAAGGTGAAGCTCTGA
Organism: Arion vulgaris; assembly: GCA_020796225.1. Lineage (NCBI taxonomy): Eukaryota > Metazoa > Mollusca > Gastropoda > Stylommatophora > Arionidae > Arion > Arion vulgaris. The sequence goes on from CM036775.1 coordinate 18,942,701, forward strand.
GATAACAAGAGGTGATGAAAAAACTGTTTATGAAGCACATACAAGCCAGTTCTAAAAATATTTTCTTATCCTGACACCATGGAAGAACAGGATTAGAGTAAAGAAGAAGAAGAACAGACTGAGAAGTCACATGTACAGAAAGTTTAAAATGGGGGAGATATATTTGTGGACTGAAGAGCATATCTTTGTACATGTCGGCTCTACAGGGAAATGATTGTGATTGATTCCTTCCCTCCTTCCATTCACTTGAAATATTGTCTATATATTCAATGTTGTCTCTTATATAAACTTCACTGTCTTTTGTAGTTCACACAGAGGTCTGTGTAGTTTTCTGTCGTGTTGTTTCGTTAGGCCAGTGAGTTTGCCTCAGTATATCATATTCGGGGCAGTCTTGAAGTATGTGCTCTGCAGTCTGATGTGCCTGTCCACATGTACACATGGCTGAATTGCCAATCTTGAATTTTGTATACATGTGACTGCGGAGTCGATTGTGTCCTGTTCTAAGGCGCAGAATGACAACTTGTTCCAATCTGCTCATATTATAGCAGTTGTCTTGTGTTGGTATTTGTGGCTTTCTGATTGATTTAATCATCCTTTTCTTTGGGTGGTAGGTAACTGGCACTTCCGGTTGCTCTTCTGTAGCACCTTCCTTGGTCAGTCGGTCTGCTGTTTCATTTCCTGGTATTCCCCAGTGAGACAGTATGTGATAGGATCATCATCATTGCAATTCAGTGAGTAATCATGTGTGCTCCGATCTCGTTCTTACACAGGAAGATCTCAGCTGCAGTGCACGAACTCTGTAGCACCGGCAAGGGTCCCTGATGTAATTTAGAAGATGGTGAAAATATTTTGTAGGATTTTTTTTATTTTGAATTTTGTCAGAGGAAGGCTGGTAGAAAAGATGGCCTACTGAAACAGAGCTGTTTCTAAATGTGATGTACTCTTTGGATGAACACAGGAAGTGACCCTATTTTTTTTTTTTTTTCCTGATCCAGAAGCACTTGAGCTTTTCAGCTCTTCGCTCGGTGCCATGGACATCGTAACCCTTCGGTTCGGTGCCACGAACACCGTAAATCTGGGGAATCTGGTTTTTTTCTGCCATCCCGCAGAATTGAACCCACACACACAGAGGGATAGTCACCGTAGTCCAACGTGCTACGAACACGCTAGGCAGACGGGCGAAGTGACACTATAAGTCAAGGACTTACACACTATAACACAAGAACTGACACAGTGTCTACGATATCAGAGGAAACTACAATGGATCGAAATGGCATTCTTAAAGCATTGATAGTCTTTCCGAACAGAGGAGTTTCTGGGTTGTGCATCCCATTCACTGACCAGATTGAAAGAGATGGGTTTTGATATTGGTACAACCGAAAAGACTGACATACCAAATATGAGAAGAGATTAATTAATCAATATCAAACTGGCGTGTTGGGCCACTGGACGCTGCTGGATTTGTTGAGGCGGAGGTCGAGCATCTATGGATGTGTCCGGAGTGCTATGATGATAGTCCTCACATAACTGATACATGATAACTGAAGTCAAAGACTTACACACGATAACACACAAACTGACACACATGAACTGACACACAAGAACATTTTTTTTTTTCCAATCCAGAAGCACTTGAGCTTTTTCAGCTCTTCGGCTCGATGCCATGGACATCGTAACCCTTCGGTTCGGTGCCACGAACACCGTAAATCTGGGGAATCTGTGGCCTTTTCTGCCATCCCGCGAATTGAACCCGCACACACAGAGGGATAGTCACCCGTAGTCCAACGCGCTACAAACACGCTGGGCAGACGGGCACACACAAGAACATAGGCACTATAACTCAAGGACTTACACACTATAACACAAAAACTGACGAACAATACAAAACAAAAACTGACACATAGCACAATAATTGTCCCACTTAACACAAGAACTGACACACATTACAACACAAGAACTGAGCATACAATTATGTAACAAACCTTCACACTGGCTCAACCTAGTCTGAAGAGATTTCTGTTTCTCATTGTCACACTCCCAGGCCTTGACCTGCTTCTGGTGAGACATAACCAGGTCATTCAGTTCCTGATCCCTGTTCCCCAGTTCCTCCATGAGAAGTTGAATCTCCTGCCTCTGCTTGTTAATAATGTCTTGTTCTATATAAATGGCTGGAGTCTGCAAAAATACAACAGCAAAATCATATAAAATATGGAGGCTGCTTATGTGAAAAGTGGCACAAAATTGCACCATATAAGTGCGGCTACATCTGATTCAAATATAAGCTGCTCATCAACATACACAAGAGCACTATATAGGAAGCCAAAAAAGAATAGTAAACCAACATAGAAATGGTGTTATTTGTTGCCATGTACTGAGAGACATACTGAGGAGGAGATCGGAGTACTTATGGGCTAATTGATTTGTAGTGCAGTGATGATGATCTGACAACTAAACTAAACTGCGAGACATACAGAGGAGGAGATCAGAGCACTTATGGACTAATTTCTTTCTTATGCTGATGTTGGTGATTCTGTCTTTTCTTGTGTTGCCTGCGAAAAGTTACCTACAACACAAGAAAAGACAGAATCACCAACATCATCATAAGAAAGAAAGTTGGCACAAAACCGTGCTTAAATTACATAGATAAACAAAGAATGAAGTGGTTTGGCCACTTAATAAGAATGCATCCAAACTCCACAGTATACAGAGTCTTCTACAACAGAACATCGGGAAAGAAGGTAAGAGATGGTTAGATGGCGTAGCATAATCCTGTGAAAGAGCAAAGATAACAATCACACAAGCCACCAGAACAGCGCAAGACAAAACAGAAAACCACGACACTGGGCAACAACCCGGTAGCAGTGTGACGACAAAAGAAGAAGATGCAGTGATGATGATCTGACGACTAAACTAAAAACTAAAACAGGTAGTGACTAAAATGAGTAATCGAAGAAGACCACAACATAACAACATCATAAACAAGTTGGAGATGACATTCCTAAATAAATGTTTAAGAAAATCCTGCTAATTTTCTTGCCAAGTATTATCATCATCAAGGTGCGTATCCTTTATAGGACGTTGCCTCTTTGCAGCACATCTGAAATTCACTCTGTCTCTTGCCAGTTCACCCACTTCGTCGATGATCATGTTCATGGTTTCTTTAATATCTTGTAGCCATCTTCTTTTTGTCTGCCTCTAGTATTGTGCTTTCCAGGCCATCATGACGCTTGATGTGACCAAAGTATGTAATTTTTCTGTATAGTATGTTGTTTATCAGCCAATTCTCTTTAACATTTAGTTCTTTCAGGACATCAGTGTTCTTTCTTTTTCTGTCCATGGTATTCGTAGGATCTTTCTGTAGCATTTAGTTTCAAGGACTGGATTTTCGTTCTTAATTTCTGTATTATAGCAAATCATAAAAAGACAAAAATGGAGGTAGATTGGTCATGTATATCATATGCCAGTAGGGATATTGACTAGAACAGCTCTCAGATGGGCAAGAGTCACATGTGAAATTGTTTTCTGGAGATTCCTAGGATTGTTGCTGGAGTTACAGAGTTTGTGCTCTGTGTAACACTCTCGGCGGGTGACTTGCCATTTCTGCCGAGAGGGACAGAGCCACATGGGGAAACCCGATGCAATGAAGTCGATCCTTCACATTTAGATCCTTTTCAGACGGACAGCGGATTTAAAAAGAAGGTCTAGACATTCGAAGGAAACATTGAGAACAACTGTGGAAAAAGAGTTGAAAGATTGTGGCCTGACATGGGAAACAATTAGTATTATCAATATAGGGGGAGACTGCAGTAAAACTTTGTGAAATGGCGAAACACATAATAACAAAGCACTGTAGTTTTACAAAATGCTAATAACCGTCCATCGCAAGCGATGATGACAACAATCTCAGACGTGTGCTGTTGCACCTCTCTGGTGTGTGCGGAGGTGACTGTAGAGTCCAATCCTAGAACAGAATCCCCGACCACAGGTGGGGCATACATGATCAAGGTTAGACATGTGCGTGTTGCGTGCTGTCTTTTCGCGCTGCTCGTTTTCTCTGTGACTCAACAATACAATGATTCTCAGCTATTCGGGTTCCTCTTTGTTGTTACAGCGCCACATTTGGCGATCTTGCGCAAAGGATTCCCAGCACGTATTGTCTATATCAAACATTTCAGAGACACTTTAAGAGTGTCTTTAAAGCGTTTTTCTGTCCACCAGCTAAACGTCTGCCCCTTCAAGCTCGCCATACATCAACTGTGCAACTGTTACAAAATACAAAAACAATGACAATACACAGCAATGTTTTGACCAAAGGCCTTTATCAAGCAAACAACAGGAGTGAGAATTTCACAGCACACTACATATAGACTACGACAGAGACATTCCAACGGTAATCAAATGCAATTAGTAGAATGTGTGGCAGAAAGACAACAATAGTAATCTCTAGTGGAAGCCTTATCTGTCAAACGGGACACGAAGAAGATATAGAGATGCCTGAGTGGTTACCAGGGCCCAAATTTGGGGTGTAAAGAATAGAACCACTGTTACCTGCCATGCATGTCGTAAGAGGCGATAAGGAGGTTTGGCTGAAATCGGATGCGTGTGTCCTAAACGTGTAGAAGTCTTTGTGTTAGGGGCTTACCAAACCAATGTGAAACGTATACACGTTCTTGGCAAAGATCAAACATATCACAAAGAGTGATTAAAATTGGTCGTAAAGAACGAACGCAAAGAAGAAGAAGATATAAAGATAAAAGCTAACAAAAACAACACAATCCTCACCCTCCGGAAATCAGGAACGCAGTAGCTTGGAAGATTGTAATCTCTCCAATTACTAGTATCCGTCACATACGTTCTTGGAGCGCTATTTGGCCGCAGCTTGCGATAAGGTTTTACCACCCGTTGACCTCTGGGAGATGTGGGATCCTCACCAAAAGACAACTCGGAAGACTCTCCATGTTGGAAGTTAAACTTCGGTGACAGACTCTGCTTAGATTGATCTGTGTCAGAATTGTATTCGGTCTGCATGACTTGCTTATAGCGTGACTGAAACAGAGTCAAAACAGATGTGTAAACAAATTTCTAGAACTTCGTCTTCTTCGAACGCTCCATATCGATCACTTGTTAACCACTCTGTGTGATTTGTATGTATGTATTTATATGTATATGGCTTTTTTTGTCTTTACAGACGGTCAATTGGCAAGTGTTTTACTGTGACAACTTCTGAGTTTTCGCTTTTCTCTTGTCGTTCAGCTCATACATAAGTCTCTTCTCAAAAGATTTGTATGTGATCTGTGACTAATAGCAATTGTACGTTAGAGTTATGTGTCTGAAAGTAGGCCAGCACATTCCATTTCTGCTATGCTTTTTATTTACTAGGGTAGCATCCCTAGGTCCTACATCCGTCGGCTCTTACGACGTACCTTGTAGGTCGCAGTGGTACTATTCTTTACTTCCCTTGCGGGCCCGGGCACCACCGAACGAATTTCTAGAACAAAAGTTAGAATATTTAACTACAATATTAAATCAGTACTGCTGTTTTTTTTTTGTTTCCACACTTTAATTTTTTCCTCAGCGTCAGAATACGAAGAGATTTCTAGAACGGGCTTTTGTGTGCGCTTCATAAACAGTATCTTTCATCACCTCTGTTATTTTTTATGTCCACCTTTCTGCAGTATGGGTCAGAAACATAAAAGTAAAAAGTAAATGAACCCTTGTTATATCATGTGGTATATATGGTAATACGGTGTTGGGCCCAATATCACGCAGTCAGCCTTTACTTCCCATTTCTTTTACTGGTACCCAATTGAGGCTGGGTTGACCTGAGAGCAGTTACGGTCTGAAAAAAATTTCACACCACAAGCCTAAGAAGCGGGTTTATTAACAACTACGCTACTGCAGCTCTGCAGAAACATGGTGAACGACTAAAATAACACATAAATTTCAAACATTCATCAGCTGGTATCTGCGCAGAATAGAGACTTACTACTGGATTTGAAAGGAGTTAATTCTTATTTTTCATGTTTGTTGGCCTACACGTTCTGATATAATCAATAAAAGGTTCGCCTTAGGTTGAAAGGTGCGTGCCTCAGCTTAAAGAGGCTTCAATCCCCTACTTAACAAATAAAACAATAGAGGGACGGAGATGGTATGATAGGGTCACAAATGAAGAGTTTATGGAGAGAACAAGACAGATTCCAGTGAACCAAAAGATTTTTAAAAAGACGCTGGCGTTGGATAGGACACACTTTGAGAAAATCCAAAGGGAATATAATAATAAGGGAACGCACTGGGACAGCGGAAGAGAGGGAGGTCCTAGAAATACATGGAGATGAGATCAACAATATACATAAGAGCTGGAGGGAGCTGCAAGAGATAGCTAGAGAAAGGAAGACTTGACATGAGTTGGTTGAGTGCATATGCCACAATCAGGGTTAAAAAGGCATGAGAAAGAGAGAGTGTGTGTAAAAAAATTGTCTTCTCAAAACCGCTCAATAAAACCGCCCTCATTAAACCGCACTAAATTTAAAAACCGTTCTCAATAAAACTGCCCACAATAGAACAACCCTAAATTAAACCGTTCTTAATACAACCGCTCTCACTAAAAATACTCTCAATAAAACCACTCTCGCTAAAACTACTCTCACTAAAACCACTCCACTAAAAACCACTCCACTCAAAAACGACTAGCTAAAACGACTCTGCTAAAACCCTCTCACTAAAACCACTCTCACTAAAAACCACTCTCGCTAAAACCATTCTCCCTAAAACCACTCTAAATAAAACCACTCTCGCTAAAACTACTCTCAATAAAGCCACTCTCGCTAAAACCACTCTCACTAAAACTACTCTCCATCAAAAACCAACTTATCGCTGTTGACAAAACAGTAACTGAAAACTCATGAGTTCAAACTGTAACGGAAGACTACTGAGTTAAAATAGTAATTTCTGTACATTAACTCTTTCCACGCGAAGTTATTTCTTAAATTTTTAAACAGTTAATTCAAGGGATGAAAAATAAATTTAATTTAAAAAAAAACACAAAACATCCGAACTACTCGTAAATAAATAAACATATATATATTATTATATAATAAATTGAAGAAAACTGGACAACCCAATAGAATAACAAGGTTTAAAAGTAGTATAAGTAAAACAGTAGAACTAGAAAGACTTCTTATAAGGGAAGCAACTCTATGGCGCAGTGTGCGGCTAATGGCGTTCAACAGATTCCACCGTGGCGCAGTGTAAAGCGTTAAACAGTAATTGAAGGTAAGTGGGTTTTAACAAAAATTGAAGGCCACCGAGTTTTAAAAAAAGTAATTCAAGAAGAGTTGAAAAACACTAATTTAAGATCGAGTTCTGCGGCTTCTGCTCTAAACAGCTTCAGAAATATTTTGACAGTGTCTCATTTATTTAAATAGTTTTAGACTTAACTATTTTAGTAGTTTCAGATCCAGCTATGTCAGATCTGTTTTAACAGTTTCAGATCTGTTTTAACTTTTTCCGTATGCAGTTATTTCCTCAGTTGTCCACATTTAATTCAAGGGAGGCAAAAAAGTATGTTAAAAAAAATACAAATCGTAACTACTCGTTAATAAATAAACATATATATATATATCTTATTATATACTCATTTTTAGAAAACTGGACAACCTATTAGAATAACGGGGTTAAAAAGTAGTAGAAGTAAAACTAGAAAGACTTGTATAAGGGAAACAACTCGAATGGCACAGTGTACGGCGAATGGCATTCAACAGAACATGCTGTGGCGCAGTGTACGGCGATGGGTGTGAAAGAGTTAACATTGACAGTTTCAGTTATATTTTATTTAAAAACCAAAAAACTACAGATTGAGTTCAAGAGTTTACTTACTGTTACAGAAAGACAGCATAACTTTTTCGGTGCGTACAGTTATTCATTGTACGCAGCCTGTGATCTCAGAATGTCCTCCTAGAATATATCAGCAATAAATTGTTCATATTATTAACTGCAATACTAAAATTTAAGAATTGTTTGTGCAAAAACACTAGAAAGAAAACTGCATGGACTTCTGAGTGAGATACAAAAGACAGTGAAGTTTATCATCAAATAGCTTGTCCTGAGCAGAACTTTGTCACGCTAAGAATTCTTTGGAAACAGTCCTTTGAAATTTATCTATCAACTGCCAGATTTTTCACCTCTGAAGCCTGCATGCTCAAATCATTAGTTACATCCTTCTTCTCCGAACGCTCCATATCGACCACTTGTTAACCACTCTATATGATTTATATGTGATCCGAGCCTTAGAGAAATTGTACATTGTGCCAGTTATGCACCTATAAGTAGGCCAATGCAACAGATTTCTGCGACGCTTTTTATTTACTAAGTAGCTTCCCTAGGCCATTAGTCGCCTGTTACAACATTCCTTGTAGGTCGCAGTGTTACTATTCTTTGCTCCCGTTGAGGGCCCTGGCAACACATGGGCGGGTTACATATTGAATCCATTTTCTCCTTGGTCTTTCTCTTCTTTTCTTTGCCGGGATCCACCTCATTCCACCATGATCTTCTCCAGCCTTTCTTGAATCTCCATAATCGAATTTAAGTTCTTTCTGTATAGATCTATTTGTTCTCTTCTTTGTCCATGATATACAGAGGACTCTTCTTGAACATTTATATTCAAAAGCACATCATGTTTTTCCACTGCCTTCTTAAATGTCCATCCTTCACACACATACAAGAAGTTTACACAAGAGACAAATCAAATATATTGAGTTTTCCGTATGCACAATATGTAAAAAGTGTTTTTAATTAAATTTGCTGTCATTATTAAGTTTTCATCTGTTATTATTTTTATTATGTTACTATTAATATTATTTTTCATACCTATAATATTTTTCAGACTATAATAGAACCACAGCTGAACATCGCTCAATTTGGGTTCAGAAAGGGAAAGAGTTGCACTGATGCCCTGTTCACCCTAAGGCAACTCAGCGAAAACACATAAGAATATGACAAACAGCTCAACTTAGCATTCATAGACCAAGAAAAAGCCTTTGATAGAATAACAGAAACAAACTATGGGCCATACTAAGTGAATATGGAATTCAGGGCCAACTATTAGACAATATTAGAGCGCTATACCAAAATGCTCAAGCTGAGTACAACAAGGCGGCCTGACAGATGAATTTGAATTATCATCAGGAGTAAGGCAGGGATGTGTGCTTTCGCCTATACTTTTCAATATTTACATAGACAGGATAAGGCAAGAAACCAAGACAGATAACAACCTCGATAACAACTACAATTTAATAAACGAACTACTCTTTGCAGATGATCAGAGTATAATTTACAACAACGAACACAAACTTCAACAACACATAAATGCCTGCAAGCCACATCGAAAAAATGACATGAAAATTAACACCTCAAAACAGAAGTCATGACAATAAGTAGGTCAACAGGTCAACTAAATATACACATGAATAATGTCAAAATACAACAGACTCCAGAATTCAAATATCTCGAGAGTATATTCACAGCAGATGGAAAGATGGACAGAGAAATCGAGACTAGATGCCAGAAGGCAAATGCAGTGACATACCAACTGTCACCACTATTAAAACATCCAAGCATTAACATGGCAGTCAAACGACAACTGATAAACTGCATATTTATTCCAACTCTCTGCTATCAGTGCCAAACATGGCCCCTGACTAAGACACAAGAAAGAAAGATTACAACATGTGAAATGAGATGTCTCAGAAAGCTGTCAACGTTACAAGGCGAGATAGAGTGAGAAACGAGAATATCAGAAGCATCGTTGGTACTATACCATGCATACAGTACATCGAGAAGCAAAGATTCAAGTGGTTCGGCCATTTAATGAGAATGGAACCACATTTACTACCATCACGTGCCTATAATAATCGACACTCAGGGTGCAGAGTACGAGGCAGGCCAAGAACAAGATGGATAGATAACATCTCAGAGTCCCTGCGAAAGCATGGACTGACAACAACAAGCGCAACACACCTGGCACAAGATAGGAAACTAACTCTCCCCACGCTTCACGGCATGTGGTTAAGATAAGATAAGATATTAATATTATTTTATTATTGCAATTGTCACATGGCGCCTGCACAGTCATTAGTCAGATGAGCCCAAATATATAAAAATGGACATCCCTGGTCTAGACTGTCATCATTTCATACAACTGCCGGAGAAAAATTTGCAAAATATTTTTGTCCCACAAAATTACTAAAAAGGAACTGCTCAAAATATGTGCAACCAGCAGGAAATACGCACGTTGATAAAAGGCAACAATAGAGCAATATAGGACATGTACTCAGAAGCGATGCTGACACCATCACAAGAACTGTCATACCGTAGACTGTAAGGGGGAAAGTGAAAGGAAGGCAGACCAATGGCAAACTGAGAGAAAACAGTGGTGGAGATGCTCAGTGTGTGTCACCTGTGAAGGACGGTAGTGACAAAAGTATTGGTCACTGACAGTCCATTTCCAAAAAATAAGCATTTATACGGTAAGGTTTCCGATAGAAAACAATTTTTTTAAATATTATACACAATTTTTTTTCTTTACAGAGTTTAAATTATAGTAACAGACTAATTTTTCCTATGAAGATGTAACTTATATGATAAATAGTAATTTAATAGGTTAAGTTCCTTATTTCTGAAGTGAAATAGTTGATCATGTGAATATTAAAAATGGAATATAACTGTCGCATGGATAGAGCATACAGTATAAAGAATAACAACAATACAAAATGCATGATGATTCAGTATTATGAGTATATACGAGACGTCTCTTATCCTGACGCTGTGAGGCAAACAAGACTTGAGAAAAGAAAGAAGGCAAGACACTCACTGGTAGCTTGCACTGTGACTGTGTGTGACTGTAACAAGAGCTGAAGAGGATAGCGCTTAAACTAAACCAGTATAATTTGTACCATCGTAAAACGCAACAGAAGAAGCGATGTCAGAATGCGATCAGTTGGTCATATAACCTACAAAATATCGCTACTACAGAGATGCATAATTTGTGTGCTTATATGTATTTCAATAAAATGGCAAATTTGAAAAATAGACCGCCGTGAGGTTACCTCCAATTTTAGCTTTCCCCGTTGTCAACAAGATCAACTTCCGGTTAATTCTTAAAGATGAGGATCGAAAACGTAAACCAAACAAAACAGCTTCTACCGTTTCTTCTTTTGTCGTCACACTGCTACCGGACTGTTGTCCAGTGTTGTTTTCTTCTGTTTTTGTCTTACGATGTTCTGGTGGCTTGGGTGATTGCTATTTTTGTTCTTTGATAGGATTCTGCTATGCCAACTAACCATCTTTTCCGTGGTCTTCCTCTTGCCTTCTTTCTCGATGTTCTGTTGTAGAAGACTATGCATTCTTATTAAGTGGTCAAACCACTTCATTCTTTGTTTCTCAATGTAATTCAAGCAAGGTTCTGTGCCAACTTTCTTTCTTATGCTGATGTTGGTAAGTCGTTTCTGGTGTTGTTGGTAACTTTTTCGCAGGCAGCGCATTTCACATGTAGTTATTTTTGTGACTGCGCTTTGCTCATTGTCCATGTTTGGCGCTGGTAACACAAAGTAGGTATAAAAATGCTGTTGATCATCTGTTACTTAGCTGCCTGTGAAATTTTTGGGTGCCTTAACAATGGGGCTAGCTGGTAGGTTACAGTATTTGCTTTCTGCACTCTAGCTTCTATCTCTCTATCTAGTCTTCCGTCTTCTGTGAATATCCTTCCTAAGTATTTGAATTCTTTCACTTGGTTTATTTTAGTGATCTTCCTCTTCTCCATTTTGCCATGTGACCTCCTTCCATAGTGGTCTTCCTCTTCTTCACTTTGCCGTGAGGCTTCCTTCCATAGTGGTCTTCTTCTTCTTCACTTTGCAGTGAGATCTTCTTCCAAAGTGATCTTCTTCTCTTTACTTTGCAGTGAGATCTTCTTCCATAGTGATCTTCCTCTTCTTCACTTTGCCGTGTGGCCTCCTTCCAAAGTGGTCTTCTTCTTCTTCACTTTGCCGTGAGATCTTCTTCCATAATTATAACGGATCTGAATTCAACTCTCAGTTGTCATCTCAAAGGTGTACGCAGTCTCCAACATTCCGGTCATTTCCTTTCACTTTTCAATGGTCTCCAACATTCCGGTCATTTCCTTTCACTTTTCAAGCTGGTGCATTCTGCAAAACTACTCTGTGTCCGTTACCCTTCTTCTTCACATCTGATAGTAGACTGGACAGAGAGATCGAAACTAGAATCCAGCAAGCCAACAACATTACATACCAGCTTACCCCAATTTTGAAACACCCAGCTATTCCAGTAGTGACTAAAAGACAGATTATAAATTCAATCTTTCTACCAACACTGTGCTACCAGAGCCAAACATGGGCACTGACAAAAGAACAAGAAAGGAAAATTACCACATGCGAAATGAGATGCCTGAGGAAAGCAGTAAATAAAACAAGAAGAGACCATATAAGAAATGAGGAAATTAGAAGAACAGTCGGAACAACACCTGCTATTAGATTTATTGAAAAACAGAGACTCAAATGGTTTGGCCACTTGGTCAGAATGAACCTGAATACACCAGTTGCAAGAGCGTACAACCTGAGAATGGAATCATCAAGAGGAAGGGGCAGACCAAGAAAAGATGGGTTGATGGAGTTACAGACATCTTAAAACTCCACAATACCACACCATATCAAGCGACCGAGCGTGCATTATCTCGAAAACCGATCATCAGTTAAACCTGCTACGCCTAGCGGCAAAAAGCAGAGAAGGACAAAAGAAAGAAAAGACCCTTCTTCTTCCCAGATATGTAAATATGTCCACCTCTTATAATGGTACTCCTCTCAATATGAATGGGTCTCTGGAATTACCAGGGTCTCTGTATGTGATCTGAGCCTAAGAGCTATTGTACGTTGTACTAGTTATGCGCCTACAATTAGGCCAGTACATCCGATTTCTGCGATCCTTTTTATTTACTAGGGTAGCTTCCCAAGGTCCTACATCAGTTGCCTCTTACGACATGCCTTGTAGGAAGCAGTGGTACTATTCTTTGCTTCCCTTGTGGACTCCGGACCCCACGGGTGGGACCATCACTCAACAGATAAACAGTGGACAAGTGTAGTTGGCTTCCAGAAAAAAAAAATTACCAAATACAGGATTCGAACCACAAAGCTTTATTTATTACAGCATCCATTGTCTAGACCAGCGTTTCATAAAGTGGGCGGTACCGCCTCTAGTGGGTGCTGGTGCGTTATAGGGGGCGATAGTGAGTTCAGAAGAATTTGGGGGTGTTCAGACGATTAGGGGTCGGTGGGTCTTTAAAGAAGAAATTAATAATAAATATTTTTAAATAAATTATTTTCCTGATTTTACGATTGAATAATCATTTAAAATTTAGATTCTGCATTTTAATTCATCTTATGTCCGTCTTACACGATCCATTAGTTCGTCTTACACGATCCATTAGTCCGTCTTACACGATCCATTAGTCCGTCTTACACGATCCATTAGTTCGTCTTACACGATCCATTAGTTCGTCTTACACGATCCATTAGTTCGTCTTACACGATCCATTAGTCCGTCTTACACGATCCATTAGTCCATCTTACACGATCCATTAGTTCGTCTTACACGATCCATTAGTTCGTCTTACACGATCCATTAGTTCGTCTTACACGATCCATTAGTCAGTCTTACACGATCCATTAGTTCGTCTTACTATTTTCTTATCAAATTCTATCTCATTCATATAATCATATGTATATATGTGGATAGAGCCGCTGTAGCGTAGTTGTTAGTGAACTCGCTTCACAAGGCTGGTGGTCTGGGTTCAGCTCCAGCAATGCGCGTGGAATTTTCCAGACCACGACGGCTCTCAGGTCAACCCAACCTCAACTGGGTACCAGACATGCTCTGGGAAAGTAAAGGCGGCCGGCGTGATGCTGACCACATCACCCATCGTGTGCCAACGGTCAATGAAAAATACAGTCCTAACACTGTATTGACCTATATACCACGAGGTATGAAAGGGTTCCTTTACTTTTTAAAATACTTTTATATGTGGATGGTGGGGGGGTTGGCAAACTGTTATAATGTGGAGGGGGTGGGTGGTGTTACAAAGTTTATGTTGTGCAAAGTGGACGGTGGAGAGCTCGTTACAAGTTTATATGTGCAAAGTGGACGGTGGAGACAAAGTTTATATGTGCAAGTGGACGGTGGAGGAGGCTCGTTACAAAGTTTATATTGTGCAAAGTGGACGGTGGAGGAGGCTCGTTACAAAGTTTATATTGTGCAAAGTGGACGGTGGAGGAGGCTCGTTACAAAGTTTATATTGTGCAAAGTGGACGGTGGAGGAGGCTCGTTACAAAGTTTATATTGTGCAAAGTGGACGGTGGGTCGAAGAAGTATGGAAATCTATGGTCTAGACCTACAGACGAGCGTTTTAAGAAAAGAATCAGCTAGCTCTAAAAAAAAATGAGCCTCACTATGTCGTGTCTTTTATAAACAGCACTGACTATACAACACAGAATAATCAGGTCAGATTCGATTGAGTAGCATTTGTACAAGCTTTAATAAAATTTGATAAGCTTTTTGTGCTTCTATATATTGATTATTGTGAGCGTCTGTAGTTCAAGCGGTAGTGAGCTCGATCACAAACCCAAGCGTACCAGGTTCAAACCCACGGTGGGCAATTTTAGAAGAAAATTCGTTTCCGTGGGATTTTTACAAAAAGGTAAAATAGACCTCACCGTTCAGAAAGCAATGGCAAACTACTGAATGTATAAGTGGTGCCGTCCTGTAAAGGATATGTCACGATTTTCGGTTTTTTTCCCATATATTTATTGATAGTACCATCATCGTTGCACTTCGGTGAGCAACCATATGTGCTCCGATCTCTTTCTTGCACAGGAAGATCTCAGCGGCAGTGCACGAACTCCGTAGCACCGGTGATGGTCCCGATGTAGTTTAGAAGATGGTGAATATATTTTGAAGGGATTTTATTTTAAAACTTTTTAAATAAATCTTGTCCAGTCATCGGCTTTACAATCTGCTCTTCTCGATTTTGAACTGCCACGTGTTCTTGTACGTGCTAAAATTGAACACATAACCTACGTTTTATCGTCCGTCTTCGATATGACTAGAAACTCGATTTCACCTACCCTGATATCAGAGATCTCTGGACAATTATCTCGATGGTTCCACGAGGGAGCGAACCAAGTATCTTTGGATGATGTTCCTATCACTCAATCATTTTAACAATAGAAGACGCCCGTGTGGTGCTGAGACCAGCAGGTTCCACGAGGGAGCAAACCAAGTACCTTTGGATGATGTTCCTATCACTCAATCATTTTAACAATAGAAGACGCCCGTGTGGTGCCGGGACCAGCAGGTTCCACGAGGGAGCAAACCAAGTACCTTTGGATGATGTTCCTATCACTCAATCATTTTAACAATAGAAGACGCCCGTGTGGTGCCGGGACCAGCAGGTTCCACGAGGAGAGAACAAGTACCTTTGGATGATGTTCCTATCACTCAATCATTTTAACAATAGAAGACGCCCGTGTGGTGCTGGGACCAGCAGGTTCCACGAGGGAGCAAACCAAGTACCTTTGGATGATGTTCCTATCACTCAATCATTTTAACAATAGAAGACGCCCGTGTGGTGCCGGGACCAGCAGGTTCCACGAGGGAGCAAACCAAGTACCTTTGGATGATGTTCCTATCACTCAATCATTTTAACAATAGAAGACGCCCGTGTGGTGCTGGGACCAGCAGGTTCCACGAGGGAGCAAACCAAGTACCTTTGGATGATGTTCCTATCACTCAATCATTTTAACAATAGAAGACGCCCGTGTGGTGCCGGGACCAGCAAGGGAAGAAAAGAATAATACCACTACAACCTACAATGCATGTCGTAAGAGGCGACTGATGTACGCCCTAGGGAAACTACCCTAGTAAATGCTTCGATATAGACAATAACGTGCTGGGAATCCCTGCGCAAGATCGCCAAATGTGGCGCTGTAACAACAAAAGAGAAACCCGAATAGCTGAGAATCATCGTATCGTTGAGTCACAGAGAAAACGAGCAGCGCGAAAAGACAGAGCACAGAACACGCACATGTCTAACCTTGATCATGTATGCCCCACCTGTGGTCGGGGATTCTGTTCTAGGATTGGACTCTACAGTCACCTCCGCACACACAGAGAGGTGCAACAGTACACGTCTGAGATTGTTGTCATCATCGCTTGCGATGGACGGCTATTATACCCTAGTAAATAAAAAGCAGCGCAGAAATAGGATGTACTGGCCTAGCTGTAGGCGCATAGCTGGCACATCGTAAAATCGCTCTTAGGCTCAGATCACATACAAATCACACAGAGTGGTTAACAAGTGGTCGATATTGAGCGTTCAAAGAAGAACAATAGAAGAAAATAAAGAAACAAACCCACAAGAAAAATATTGTGAAAATTTAATAACAAGTTCAGAGAAAACTAAGTTTATAATATGACATATATAATGAGTTTATCATGGCAGTTGGCCAAAGTAAAAATGTACAAATTTGCAAATAGGTCACAACAATCATAAAAATATACGAAACAATTCACGTAAAATATATAAAATCAAGATGAGCACATCAAAAACAGAATCATTGATCATCACGCCCACCTAAGGTTCATTCGATATCGAAGGAGGTTCTGGTATTCAAATACATGGGAAGTATCTTGACAGAGAATGGAAGATTTGACAGAGAATGAAAGACTTGACAGAGATTGGAAGACTTTAAAGAGAATGGAAGACAAAAGAGAACAGAAAACAACAGAGAACGGAAGACTTGACAAAGAATGGAAGACTTGACAAAGAATGGAAGACTTTACAGAGAATGGAAAACTTGACATAGAATGGAAGACTTTACAGAGAATGGAAAACTTGACAGAGAATGGAAGACTTTACAGAGAATGGAAAACTTGACAGAGAAGAGAAGACTTAAAACAAAATTGAAGACTTGACAATAAATGAAAGACAACAGAGAATGGTGACTTAACGGAGAATGGAAGACAATAGAGAACAGAAGACAACAGATAATGGAAGACTTAACAAAGAATGGAAGACTTAACAGAGAATGGAAGACTTAACAAAGAATATAATACTTTTTGACTCAACGGCAAACATTCTCAGGCTCCCGATGACACTTATTGGCAAATTTAAAAAAACCAAGAATAAAGTAATTTAAACAATGAAATACTGATACGGTTCTGAATACAATCAAGACTTGAAAAGTGAGCACAGTTTCTAATTGTTATTGCACAGTTACATAACTCTTTCTTGACTACTTATACATCTCATAGACACAGAACATTGACATCATTAGAGACACTTCATTCTTGACTAGTTACAAATCTCATAGATACCGGACATTGACAGCTACACATTGTAATCTCATTATTTAGTAAGCCAATAATCCTTGATTACACTTACGTAGCACCAGCTAACTTTAAGTAGTAGCCACAAACACACAAGCAGCCATATGTTCACATGCAGCCACATGTCCACAGATAGCTGCAGGTATATAAACATCTCTACGTTCATAGGCAACCACACATTTATGAGCTGCATACATGTGCACAAGCAGCCACACGTTCTCAGACAACCACATATCTATAAGCCAGCCACACATTTATAAACAGTCACATTATCACAGTCAGTCTCACATTTATAAACAGCTACACATTTACTGACCTACGGTTGTGAAAGTTGGAAATCAACAAACAAAATTGATAAGAAACTGGACAGCTTTGAGAATAAATGTCTACGAAAATTATTAAAAGTAAAATGGAGTGATTTCGTTTCTAACAACACAGTGAGAGATAGAACACACCAACAACCTGTATCAAATATTATAAGGAAACGAAGGTCGAAATATTTAGGTCATGTTCTTAGATCAGATGAAAAGAGACTAAATCGACAAGTCCTTATGTGGTCACCAGTTGGGAAAAGAAAACGTGGAAGACCAAAGACCACTCTTCAAAGAACCATCCAACAAGAAAGTAAACTATTGGGATGTAAAACCATACAAAATCTCCAACTGCTAGTAAAAAACCGTATCACATGGAGATCTAAAACCTCTGCCCTATGTGTCGCCTTTGGCACGAAAGGAATAAACTAACACATTTATAAACAGTCACATGATCACAGTTAGTAACACAATTATAAGCAGCCACATGTTCAAATGAGACCACTGATATTTATATAATACCAGCCACAACCAAATACATCTTCAGTCTGTACATGGCACAACATACTGTGTAAAATATTATCAATATTGGGGAAGATTGCAGTAAAACTATGTAACAATGGCGAAACACGTAATAACAAAGTACTGTAGTTTTACAAAATACAAAAACAATACACAGCAACATTTCGACCTAAAGACTTATATCAAGCAAACGATGCCCACCTGTCCAGCGTATTCGTGGCGCGTTGGTCGACGGGTTAAAGCCCACTGTGAGTGTGGTTAAATTCTGTGGGCTGGCAGAAAAGCCACAGGTTCTCCAGATTTATGGTGTTCGTGGCACCGAGCCGAAGGGTTTTACGATGTTCATGACACTGAGCCGAAGAGCTGAAAAGTTTAAGTGCTTCTGGATGATCGGGAAAAAAAATCAGAATGCACTATAATATTCAGGATTTTACTACAGGGTGTTCAAGATAATTGCACCCCCATTGATAATTCGAAAGTTGCCAGGTACAAATTAAGTTGTGTTTATTGACTCTTTAAACCGGTTCTGACTAGCTCGTTGTACGTCACATTTGTTCATCGCTCCTTCCCGCGCTACAATTACACACCGTCACACAACCTTGACCTATACTACGTCATAACTGAACCTTCTCATTTCCATACATATATGCCAGATTAGCTCCATTCATGGGCTGCAATTATCTTGAACACCCTGTACCTAAAACATTTGTTTACACACTTCACTCCGTAATTTTTGTTTACCCCGGACACACTTATATTTCAATATATACTTCTTCTTCAAACGCGCCATATCGACCACTTGTTAACTACTCTGTGATTTGTATGTGAACTTAGCGTGAGAGCGATTATACGTTGTGCCAGTTATGCGCCTACATCTAGGCCAGCACATCCGATTTCTGCGATGTTTTTTATTTACTAGGTAGCTGTCCTAGGACCTACATTATTCGCCTCTTACGACATGCCTTGTAGGTTGCAGTAGTATTATTCTTTGCTTCTCTTGAGGGCCCAGGATCCACACGGGAGATTTGTTTTATTTGATTTTATGAGCATAAATTTGATTTAGTTATACAAATCGGCAAAGTTTGATGATGATGATTCTCGTTCATCACGGTTGATGATGCTCGTTCATCACGGGTGATGATGACCACCATTTTTCATCCAAAAGAATATAACTGCGTTCTTTTCGGGCTGCACCAATATTGAAAGAGATGGGTGTCAATATTGGTCAGCCCAGTAACGACATACTAAATATGCAAAGAGATTGATTAATCAACATCGAACTGGCGTGTTGGGTCGCTGGACGCTGCTGGATTTGCTGAGGCGGAGATCGGAGCACCTATGGACATGTCCGGAGTGCTATGATGATAGTCCTCATATAACTGATAACTGCATTATGTATGTCTGTGTGTGCGTAGATGACTAGTGAGCCCGATTCGGGCTTGAAAGTTTACTGTCATGCTAAATTATACAAAATATTGCCTCTGAGGTGTTGCTGAAGATATTCTTCAGTCAGATCTGTGTTCAATCATTCTTCCATTCCCAAGCTAACTTGGCAGAGTCCACTAAATTGGTTCAATCATTCTTCCATTTCCAAGCTAACTTGGCAGAGTCCACTAAATTGGTTCAATCATTCTTCCATTTCCAAGCTAACTTGGCAGAGTCCACTAAATTGGTTAGAGGAATGATAAAGAATGGCATGTATGCTGAACACAATTTCAGCCGCTCCAAGAAGTTCCTGGGTGCTAAGGCTGTTTCTTGGCTGAAGTCTGCCAATAACGCCATAGCCCATATTGTCAGGACGACTGTTATTGTATGAGCACTGTATATTATCGATGGAATGATAACTTGTGGCCTAGCCTTGGCTCCTAGAAACAAATAAATACAGATATTATATAGACATATATTAATAAAGAAGACTTTTTTGTAGATACGTACATTTCTTATGTAAATGGTTGTGAGACATTGACCATTGACAAAGCGGCGGAGAAGATCATTAATTCCTTTGAATTTAAAAGCTACAGAAGAGTACTTAGAATATCATGGACAGAGAAAGAACAAACGCTTCTGTTCTGCAACAGCTTGATATTAAAGAGAGTTGGCTATTAAAGAGCATAAAATCAAGGAAAGTTAAGTATTTCGGACACATCAAACGACATGAGTGCCTAGAGAAGATAGTTCTTGAGGGAATGGTGCATGGAAGAAGAATGAGAGGAAGACCTAGAAGACGATGGGTGCAAGATGTCATTGACGATCTGAGAATGACTGCTGTTGACGCCGGTCAACTCGAACATAACAAAGAGTTTTTCAGGACTTCTGTCATGGGAGCCAAGTTCCGGAAGGGACAAGCTACTTGATGGTGATATTTTCATTTTTTTAAATGTCGTTACTGCTCTTAATACAGCTTCTTTAAGACAGGGTGGATATGCACATGTGGGATTTAAAAGCCGCATGATTAGTACAGTCGCCGCAAAACTGTTTTGGTTATAATTTTTTCTTTATGCTCCCGACAGAAAGAAAAACTCATTTGCCTTACTGGGGATTGAACCTGGGTCTCCCAACTGGGAGCCATCGCTCTAATCCCATTCGGTCAGAAGCTCTACATTACTATAGCAAAGTAAAATTGTGTATATTTCTGTAGCATTTGCCCTCTATGAATACAGACATAATCATTAGCCTCGTTGACTGATTTTTGCGTGAAGGTCTGCTTTCCTTATTAACGGTGTCCCTCGCCATTTAGATGAACCTTACTCCAACTTCAGAGGTACTTGTAGTTTAGGTGCCCAACACGCCCGTGTGTTGTCGGGGTTCACAAGGGGAGCATGGTATAGTAACACTGAGACCTACAAGACATGTAAGATGCGACTGAGGTAGGGGCCTAGGGAACCTACTCTAGTACATAAACAACGTCGAAGAAGTCGGATGTGATGGCCTACTTGTAGGCGCATAATTGGCACACCATATAATCGCTCTTAAGCTCAGATCACATACAAATCACAAAGAGTGGTTTGATAAGTGGTCGATATGTAGCGCTCGAACAAGAAAAACTCCACGTAAAGGATCAGAGTTTATTGTAGTCTAACCATGCACACACCGTTATTTGTTATTAGACCAAAACTGGATTCGAACCCGAGAGGCTTCCCAGCACTTGATCACTCTCTCTCTCTTTAGCCTCTTACGCCCTTGGCGTTTAGGGCAGCAACAAACGTACACCATTCTTCCCTGTTCATGGCCTTCCTCTGTATTGTGTTCCAGCT
Organism: Arion vulgaris; assembly: GCA_020796225.1. NCBI lineage: Eukaryota > Metazoa > Mollusca > Gastropoda > Stylommatophora > Arionidae > Arion > Arion vulgaris. The sequence goes on from CM036775.1 coordinate 18,964,236, forward strand.
ATGATTCATTTCCTTCAGTTCTTGCTCTATCGTTCTCCTCCAGGTCATCTTGGGTCTTCCACGCTTTCGCCTACCCTCTGGAGTCCATCTCAGTGCAGTTTTCGTGTCGGAGCCAGTCTCCATGCGCATCACATGTCAAATCCATCTCCAGCGTCGTCTTTGGATGATAGTGCCCATATTCTCTTGTTGGCATCGTGCAAGCAATTCTTGGTTCGAGATAGTAGTCGGCCAGTACACGCGTAAGATTTTTATACTTGATCACTAGCGCAACTTTTCTATCGGCAACATCAAACTTTTCTTCTCTTATTTATTTTCTCTATTGCAAAAATATTTTTGTCAATAAAGAGAAAGTCGAAAATGTGAACAGTTTTGAATATATTGATTCACTGCTAACTTCTTGTTTCTTGTGTCGTCACACTGTTACCAGGTTGTTGTCCAGTGTCGTTGCAGTTTTCTGTTTTTGTCTTGCACTGTTCTGGTGGCTTGGGTGATTGTTATTTTGCTCTTTCACAGGATTCTGCTATGCCATCTAACCATTTTTTCGTGGTCTGCCTCTCGCCTTCTTTCCTGATGTTCTGTTGTAGAAGACTGTATACTGTGGAGTTTGTGGTTGCATTCTTATTGTCTAAACCACTTCATTCTTTGTTTCTCAATGTACTTCAAGCAAGGTTCTGTGGCAACTTTCTTTCTTATGCTGATGTTGGTGACTCTTGTCTTTTCTGGTGTTGTTGGTAACTTTTCGCAGGCAGCACATTTCACATGTAGTTATTTTTTGTGACTGTACTTTGCTCATTGTCCATGTTTAGCTCTGGTAACACAAAGTAGGTATGAAAATGCTGTTGTTTAGCTGTCAGTGAGATTTTTGGGTGCCTTAACAATGGGGCTAGCTGGTTGGTTATATCACTGCTAACAACAGATGGAAATGGCATGAAGGAAATTAAAAGAAGAACAAACATGGCTTTACAACAAATTAAACAAATAAAAACAGTATAGACCGGAACTGATAGGAAAACAAAGATCAGAATACTAAGAGCATATATCTCCCGGTGGCAACGAATGGGTGTGAAGCATGGACATTTAATAGGCAGTGGTGGGAAAATATATGTGTTTTCGAATATATGTTACAGAAGAGTCCTTCGTATTACATGGACAGAGAAGAGAACAAATAGATCTATCCAGAAAGAACTCAAAATCAAAGAAAACTGGCTGATGCTACAAATACGAAAGAGAAAATTGAAGTATTTTGGACATATACAGAGACACGAAGGGCTGGAGAAAACCATCATGGAAGGAAGCATCCAAACAAGGAGTAGAAGAGGAAGACCACAGAGAAGATGGATTCAGGATGTAACTGATGGTTTTAGCATGGCGGAAGCAGGGGCGGAAATTTGGCATATTACAGAAAGGGAAACTCAGAAGGACTGTTAGGGTGGAAAAGTTCTGATCGGGACAAGCTACTTGATAATGATGATGATGATGACTTATATCATAAGAGTTCCATATTTGGAATCTGATGTTGCTTTGACAATTCACAGCATAATTTCGAGGGTTTCTGCGGCTAAATGCTTAAGTCCTTGCTGAAGGTAGTATGTTCGAAACCACCCGTGTGGTGCCAGATCCCGCAAGGGAAGCAAAGAATAGTACCACTGTTACCTGCCATGCATGTCGTAAGAGGCGACTATGGAGGTTTGGCTGAAATCAGATGCACGTGTCCTAAACGTGTAGAAGTCTATGCGTTTAGGGGCCTACCAAACCAATGTACAACGTATATACGTTCTTGGCAAAGATCAAACATATAACAAATAGTGATTAAGATTGGTCGTAAAGAACGAACGTAAAGAAGAACAAGAAGAAGAAGACAGCACAATTTCTTTTTTAATGATATGAAAGTTGTAAACGCTAGTAAACACTACCTCATCATCATCAAGGTGCGTATCCTTTATAGGACGTTGCTCTCTTTGCAGCACATCTGAAATTCACTCTGTCTCTAGCCAGTTCACCCACTTCGTCGATGGTCATATTCATGGTTTCTTTAATATCTTGTCGCCATCTTCTTCTTGGTCTGCCTCTGCGTCCTGGGACCCTGCCCTCTAGTATTGTTCTTTCCAGGCCATCGTGACGCTTGATGTGACCAAAGTATGTAATTTTTCTGTAAAGTATGTTGTTTATCAGCCAATTCTCTTTAACATTCAGTTCTTTCAGGACATCAGTGTTTTTCATTTTTTCTGTCCATGGTATTCGTAAGATCTTTCTGTAACATTTAGTTTCGAAGGACTGGATTTTCGTTCTTGTTGTTTGTGTAATGGTTCATGATTCATGACCATAAGTAGTCACTGGAAAAATACATGTTCTCAATATTTTTAATTGTAATATTTTGCTGTTGCTTTAGTGAACACAACCTACCATAAAAATATAATTTTGTAGCCCAGAAGAAAAACGGAACTTCTATGAAGTGCTCTACCAGACAGATGGATAGGTACCAAGGATGTTTCCAGACATCTGCCAGAAATGGGTCTCTGTATGACTCCAGATAGAAATCACGGACTGACCTCAGCTGAAAAAGATGATACAAGAATACAATGTAAAACATAATCAAAGAACTGTGAACTAGATTGATTGATTGATTTTCTTCGAACACTCCATATCGAACACTTGTTAAACCACTCTGTGTGATTCGTATGTGATCTGAGTCTAAGACTGATTGTACGTTGTGTCAGTTATGCGCCTACAAAAGTACAAGTACACCCGATTTCTGCAACACTTTTATTTAGTAGGGTAGCTTCCCTAGGCACCTACCTCAGTCGCCTGTTACGACATGCCTCGTAGGTCGCAGTTTTAATATTCGTTGCTCCCTCTGTGAGTCCTGGCAACACACATGCATTCTTCTTATTTGAGTATGTTCTTTCAACCAAATTAACCACTTTTTGCAATCTGTGTGGTTTGTTCTTATCTTCTTCTTCTTTACGTTCGTTCTTTACGACCAATTTTAATCACTCTTTGCGATATGTTTGATCTTTGCCAAGAACGTGTATACGTTGTACATTGGTTTGGTAGGCCCCTAAACACATAGATTTCTACACATTTAGGACACATGCATCCGATTTCAGCCAAACCTCCGTAGTCGCCTCTTACGACATGCGTGGCAGGTAACAGTGGTTCTATTCTTTACACCCTAAATTTGGGCCCCGGTAACCACTCGGGAGGTTTATTCTTATCAACCAAGTTAACCAATTTTTGGGATCTGTGTGGATTGCAACAAGAACTCGAGTACATTGCGCCTTGGTTCATCGGACCCCACAACATGTAGAATATGCACATGAAGTTATGTTATGTTATGTTATGCGATCGACGTCACGGCACATTGGGCATTCCCATGCATGCTCTGTCCTCCGCTGCAGCAGCCATCTAAATCCATTTGCTCACCGTACCCATGAGAAGTTGATTACTATATCTTCTCTCTCTACCACGAAGACGACACTGTCTGGCATGTCCAAACTTAACGCCTAATTCTCGAACTCGTTCCAGTGTCTGAGATGCGCTCATGTCACATAAATGAGAGCGTACCGCATTGATGATATCGGCTCTGTCCATACTTCTGCCCGTTTGAGAAATGCACATGAAGTATTTCTATCAGCTCCAAGTGGAGCATAGGGCCTTAACAGTTGTTCCCCACTTTTCTCAGTCTCTGACTGTTTTCTTTATGACCTCCCAGGATAGTAAATCATCCTTCAGCTTCTCAAAAATACTGTCTCCAGATCTGTATAGAGCATCCCCTTTTACGTTTTCCCTGCGTGTTCACTTCAAGTGCATATCTAGTGACACTCAACCGTATCTTTCGCAGGGTATGCCCGATCACAGCCAACTCTAACTTGGTCTGATAACTGACGAGAAAAACCCCTGATCTAGTTTAAGTTGGGGGCTGGAATATTTTTATGTTTGATAGAACACTGCAAGCTTTTTGCAATTTTACTCAATTCTGTGAGTCTATGGTTATTTATTGGTGAAAATATTCATAATATTGATATTCCTTTTTGTTAAACTCAACTTGTTACATAATATAACTTCGATTTAGCATTTTGTGTTGATTTTAAAATGAATTTGTCTTTAGATATAACAATACGGCAATGCTAGGTCACGTGGTGTAGTTGTCTGATTTCCCATACTTTTTACCTGAGTACGCAGGCCCATAAGTTTATAGTTGGTTCTGCCCGGCCTATCGCCATGTTTTCCGCTTAACCTGGGTCATCATTCGTCCATGTCCAGTTTTTATACCCAGGTCTGGCCCGTCTGCCCAGCGTGTTCGTAGCGCGTTGGACTTCGGTTGACTATCCCTCTGTGTGTACGGGCTCAATTCCGTGGGATGGCAGAAAAAGCCACAGATTTCCCAGATTTACGGTGTTCGTGGCACCGAACGTAGGCAGGGTTACGATGTCCATGGTACCGGCCATAAGAAGAGCTGCAAGCCTTCCATGTTTCGCTTACTGGATCGTCCACAAATATACCCAGGTCTGTGTTTACAACTCTGTCCTACCATCTCAGTCTGAGAATACACCGAAAACAACATCCGACTTTTAAGGGGTTTTTAAGCTGCAGTATTGCCAGTCTGCCCAGCGTGTTCGTAGCTCGTTGAACTACGGGTGACTATCCCTCTGTGTGTGCGGGTTCAATTCCGCGGGATGGCAGAAAAAGCCACAGATTCCCCAGATTTACGATGTTCGTGGCACCGAACCGAAAGGTTACGATGTCCATGGCACCGAGCCGAAGATCTGAAAGCTCAAGTGCTTCTGGATCGGAAAAAAAGCTGCAGTATTGACTTCATTGCACCGGGTTTTACCCAATATGGCTCGGTCCCTATTCGCAGAAACGGTACACCAACTACTAAGAGTATTGCACAGAACTCCATAGCTCCGGTAACAATCCTATGGGGGTTTCTGTAAAAAATGCACTCGTAAACAGAACGGCGCGGTCCAGATTCAAACCGACAACTTTCGACTCGCAAGGCAAAGGTTTAACAACTAAGATACATAGACATCCGAATTGCCGTCTAACATTGATTGTTTACGGCGGACAAGGATACGACTTTCCCAGGTTCAGTCGCACTAACATGATCAACCAGACAGCCAAGTTACTTTAACCGCAGCAACATCTAGTTCCAAGACCGATGAAGTCAAGTGGACATTTCCGGAAATAGGAACACCCACATCAAACTTGCACTACAATATCAGAAAATGTAAGACTAATTCATTTTAAAACAACAGAACGTGTGAGAACAAGGTTTATATTTTGTCCCTAACTAAATTTATATTTTCTTCGTTTCAAAGCTCCATACGACCACTTATTAAACCTTTGCTGCAAAGACGATATATACGTTTTCCATTCACTCTAAAGACGCATTAACATGTCTGTTATTATTCTCCTCTGTGGGTTAAAGACGTGTTAACATGTTATACATTTCTACTGTCACTGCTATATGCGTACATTCACGTTTGTGACCTAGAAAGCGTGATTTATATGTGATTTGAACCTAAGAGCGATTGTACGTTGTGTCAGTTATGCGGCTACAAGTAGACCAGCACATCCGATCTCTGCGATGATTTTATTTACTAGGGTAGCTTCCCTAGGTCCTATATTTGTCACCTCTTACGACATGCCTTGTAGGTCGCAGTGGTACTATTCTTTGCTTTCCTTTCGGGCCCCGGCACAACATGGACGAATTTACATTTTGAACGCCCTTATAAATAAAATTTTCATTTAAACCAATCCGCGTCAACTACTAGATTGCAGGAGCTGGGATTGAAGATTGGAGTGGCAGAAAAGAACAGCACAACAGGTATGAGTAGGCTCATTAATCAACATCGAACTGGTACGGTCAGTCGCTGGACGCTGTTGGAAATATTGCAAAGGAGATCGGAGCACCTGTGGACATATGGACAGAGTGAAGCAGGGACGGCTCGTCATTAAAGGCCAGTGGGTTCCGGCCCACCAAAATCGAAAGGGGAATAACTTCCGGAATAGTGGATACTAATAAAAATCATGATTTTTCCGAAAATGTGTGTCTGGCCCCACCAAGAAAAATGACCACTAGCCGCCACTGCAATGAAGATATTCCAAACTGAAACTAATAAATTTGACGCTAAGAAATCTCAGTGTTATTAACACTTTTCTTCAATAAATAACCATGGACTCGTTGAATTGTGTAACATTACATTAAAGCTTTCAGTGTTCTATCAAACATATATACAAGTTAGCCCAGATCAAAGAGGGAATTTCCGGTTTTAACAGTAATTGTAGCTATAGGAGTAGTAGTAGTTGTAGTAGTAGTGGTGTTAGTAGTAGTGGTGGTAGTAATATCAATAAAGTGGCAGTAGTAGCATGTTGGAGCAGTAGTAGTAGTAGCATTAGTAGGAGCAGTAGTGGTAGCAGTAGTAGAGTAGTAGTGGTAGCAGTAGTGGTAGTAGTAGTGGTAGTAGTAGTAGCATTAGTAGACAGTAGTGGTAGCAGTGAGTGGAGTAGTAGTGGTAGCAGTAGTGGTAGTAGTAGTGGTAGTAGTAGTAGCATTAGTAGGGCAGTGAGTGGTGGCAGTAGGTGGTAGTAGGTAGTAGCAGTTGGTAGGGTAGGGGTGGTAGCGTAGTGGTAGTAGTAGTAGCGGTGGTAGGGTCAGTAGAGAGGTGGGAGTTGAGTTGGAGTAGTGAGTGAGTAGTAGTAGTAGTAGTAGCTAGAGTAGTAGTAGTAGTAGTAGTAGCAGCAGAGTAGGTAGCAGTAGTAGTAGTAGCAGCAGCAGTAGTAGTAGTAGTAGTAGGAGTAGTAGTAGTACTAGTAGAGCGGTAGAGAGCAGTAGTAGAGCAGTAGTAGTGATATTAATGATACTCACAAATCGTGGATACAACCATTCAGTGTAGACTCCCTGTGTATCAAACAACAGTGTTGTTGGTATCTGTATCAGGAAGTAACCAAAGAACAGGTAATCTATACCCCTGTGATGTTGTGGAGGCATTGCAGCTGTGGAGGACATAATGATATGGATGATAACAAGTAGCTCGAGAATGATCAGGAATAGATAATGGTCAAGTGGTAGCATGTCCCTTGCGGAACGTCGCATTCATCACAGCCCACCTGATAAACTCGCTGTCTCTTGCAAGTTCTCCGGCCTTTTCTAGCGTCATGTTCAATGTTTCTTTGATGTCCTGCTGTCACCTACGTCTTGGTTGTCCCCTGCCTCGTTTTCCAGGAACCATGCATTCCATTACTTTTCTCTCCAGACCGCTGTAGTGTCTGATGTTTAATGTGGCCAATATATTTCATCTTCCGTGATGTTACTTCATCTTCCGTGATGTTACTTCTGAGCCAATGCTTCTTGATATGCAGGCCTTGTATGATGTTTTTGTTTCTGCTCTTCTCTGTCCTGGATGGTCTAATAACTTTTCTATAGCACCTTGTTTCAAAAGCTTCAATTTCGTTCTTTAATGTTTGTGTTATGGTTCACGATTCGCATCCATATGTTGCCACAGGGAATATGCATGTTCTCAAAAGTCTTACTTTTGTTTCTTTGCTTGTTTCATGTCATAGTTTCTTCATGCAGATCACCCTCCGGAAAACCATGGTTAGTCTTCTTCTAACTTCTCTGGTACAATCTCCATTTTTTGTAATTATAGAGCCAAGATATTCTCCCTTGCGATCCCCTGAGCCAAGATATTCTCCCTTTCGATCCACTGAGCCAAGATATTCTTCCTTTCGATCCACTGAGCCAAGATATTCTCCCTCGCAATCCCCTGAGCCAAGATATTCTCCCTTTCGATCCACTGAGCCAAGATATTCTTCCTTTCGATCCACTGAGCCAAGATATTCTTCCTCGCGATCCCCTGAGCCAAGATATTCTCCCTCGCAATCCCCTGAGCCAAGATATTCTTCCTTTCGATCCACTGAGCCAAGATATTCTTCCTTTCGATCCACTGAGCCAAGATATTCTTCCTTTCGATCCACTGAGCCAAGATATTCTCCCTCGCAATCCCCTGAGCCAAGATATTCTCCCTTTCGATCCACTGAGCCAAGATATTCTTCCTTTCGATCCACTGAGCCAAGATATTCTTCCTCGCGATCCCCTGAGCCAAGATATTCTCCTCGCAATCCCTGAGCCAAGATATTCTCCCTTGCGATCCCTGAGTCAAGATATTCTCCCTCGCGATCCTGAGCCAAGATATTCTCCTTGCGATCCCTGAGCCAAGATATTCTCCCTGCAATCCCTGAGCCAAGATATTTCCTTGCGATCCCTGAGTCAAGATATTCTCCTAGCAGAGTCTGAGCAATAGATATTCTTTCCGCGATTCCCTGAGCACAGATATTCTTCTGATCCACTGAGCCAAGATATTCTTCCTTTCTGATCCACTGAGCAAGATATTCTTCGATTCGATCCACTGAGATCAAGAAAATATGCTCAGTGAATCCCTGAGCCAAGATATTCTCCCTTCGATCCACTGGCCAAGATTTTCTTCCTTTCGTCCACTAGCCAAGATATTCTTCCTGTGATCCCTGACCAGATATTCTCCTCGTCCAACCCTGATCCAAATATTCCCCCCCTTTCGATCCACATGGCCAAGATATTCTTCCTTTCGAGTCCACTGAGCCAATGTTCTCTGCAATCCTGAGGCCAAGATATTCTTCTTTTCGATCCACTGAGGCCAAGATTTTCCTAAGCACCCTGACCAAGATATTCTCCTTTCGATCCACTGAGGCCAGAGATATTCTTCTTTGATCCATGAGCCAAGATATTCTTCCTCGCTGATTCTGAGCAAGATATTCTTCCTGCAATCCCCTGAGCCAAGTTTATTCTCACTTTCTGATCCACTGAGCCAAGATATTCTTCCTTCGATCCCTGAGCCAAGATATTCTCCCTCGCAATCCCTGAGCCAAGATATTCTCCCTTCGATCCACTGAGCCAAGATATTCTTCCTTTCGATCCCTGAGCCAAGATATTCTCCCTCGCGACCCCCTGAGCCAAGATATTCTCCCTTTCGATCCCTGAGCCAAGATATTCTCCTTCGATCCACTGAGCCAAGATATTCTTCCTCGCGATCCCCTGAGCCAAGATATTCTCCCTCGCAATCCCCTGAGCCAAGATATTCTCCCTTTCGATCCACTGAGCCAAGATATTCTCCCTTTCGATCCACTGAGCCAAGATATTCTCCCTCGCAATCCCCTGAGCCAAGATATTCTCCCTTTCGATCCACTGAGCCAAGATATTCTTCCTTGCGATCCCCTGAGTCAAGATATTCTCCTCTGCGACCCCCTGAGTCAAGATATTCTTCCTCGCGATCCCCTGAGTCAAGATATTCAAGAGTCAAGATAATGGTATTTAACTCAAATGTCAAGGCTGTCCTTCTATATGGTGCGGAGACATGGATAACAACTAAGGGGAACACCAAAAAGTTGCAGACATTCATCAATAATGCCTGCGCAGGATACTCCATCTGCGATGGTATGACATGACTACAAACAGGGAACTCTGGGATATAGCGGGAAAACGCGAAGTAGAACAAGAGATAAGGAGTAGAAGGTGACGATGGATAGGACACACAATGAGGAAACCCCCAAACAGCATCACAAGACAGGCTCTCTGATGGAACCCCAGGGTAATAGAGGTAAGGAAAGACACAAGAAAGCCTGGAAACGGGAGTTGGAAATGGATTGCAAGAAAATGGGTAGAGAGTGGATAGATCTGGAAAATATCCGACCGTAATGGGTCTCAAATCGACCCAGCCTCAATTGGGTACAAGAAAGAAGTGGGAAGTGAAGGCGGCAGGTGTGATGTTGACCACACCTGTGCTTAACACCTATTACCCAATATACCTCATGAAATGAAAAAGGATTCCCCTTTTTAATCATAGAATTATGTAAAATTGCAATAAAACTTACTGTTCTATCAAACATATATACAAAAGTAGGCCAACACTAACAGGAATTTCCGATTTACTGACAGAGCTGATCAGGCCTGTGTTGCAGGGGACCATGAGAAAAACTTTCAAATCAGTTAGAACAGCAGTCCTTGGATATTTTCTATAAAACAGCTTCTTTAGTTCTTCTTCTTCTTGCGTTCGTTCTTTACGACCAATTGTAATCACTCTTTATGATATGTTTGATCTTTGCCAAGAACGTGTATACGTTGCACATTGGTTTGGTAGGCCCCTAAACGCATAGACTTCTACACGCTTCTTTAGTTAAAGTGCATTCCACCTCTTTCCCTGCACTTCTTATTTTTACTAATCCTGTTTTTTCTCACAGCGTCAGGATAAGAAGAGATTTTAGAACGGTGTGTGTATACGCTTCATAAACAGTGTGTTTCACCACCTGTGTTATCTTGAACTATGTAAACAACATTACGAAAAAAGCCGAAAACGACAGTCATGTGATTCGCACCACTATTTATATATCGAGTGTATAATGTTTATAGGGAGTAAGTAGCATATAAAATTTGTTAGCCTACCTGCCATGGTATAACCCAAACAAACCGTTCTTATGTTGAAAGGTGCGTTGAGGTTAGTTACTCGTTTCTCGTGCAAAAGATACCAGTTTCGCTAACTCGTGTAGCCATCTGGATATTTTTCCAGAGATCCCTGATCTCAGTGTAGGTGAGATCGAGTTCCTAGTCCTATCGGAGACGGACGATAAAACGTAAATCACGTGTTAAAGTTGAACACGTAAATGAACTTTTGGCAGTTCAAAATCGAAACAGCCGTTGCCCGGGCAAAATTCATTCGAAAATATTTTTTTTTAAATTCCTACAAAAATATTTTCACCATCTTCAAATATTACATCGGGACCCTCGCCGGTGCTACGGAGTTCGTGCACTGCAGGTGAGATCTTTCTGTGTAAAAAAGAGATCGGAGCACACATGGTTAATCACCGAAGTGCAATGATGATGGTCCTATCAATGAATGAATGAATGCAGTGGCGGCTCGTGATCGTTTTTATTGGTGGGGCCAGACACAACTTTCCGGGAAAATCATGGCTTTGGATTAGGTTATATTTTAATTTATTAAACAATAAATACACGTTACACATTATTTTTGGTGGGGCCCGGCCCTCTGGCCCTTAATGACGAGCCGCCACTGAATGAATGAATGAATCAATCAATCAAGGTGCGTGCCTATGCTTAAAGATATTTGCGTTTTGCAATCTAGCCTCTATCTCTCTGTCTAAGCTTCCATCTTCTCTGAACATGCTGCCAAAGTTGTTAAATTCTTGAACTTACTTGTAGTGTCATTGTTTAATTTATTCTTCTTCACCTTTCAACTCCCAACGGAGCACAGGTCTTCAACAAACTTCTTCCAGCTTTTCCTCTCTCTTGCCATCCCTTCCAATTCTTTAACTCCAACGGAGCACAGGTCTTCAACAAACTTCTTCCAGCTTTTCCTCTCTCTTGCCATCCCTTCCAATTCTTTCAACTCCCAACGGAGCACAGGTCTTCAACAAACTTCTTCCAGCTTTTCCTCTCTTGCCATCCCTTCCAATTCTTTCAACTCCCAACGGAGCACAGGTCTTCAACAAACTTCTTCCAGCTTTCCTCTCTCTTGCCATCCCTTCCAATTCTTTCAACTCCCAACGGAGCACAGGTCTTCAACAAACTTCTTCCAGCTTTTCTCTCTCTTGCCATTCCTTCCAATTCTTTCAACTCCCAACGGAGCACAGGTCTTCAACAAACTTCTTCCAGCTTTTCCTCTCTCTTGCCATCCATTCCAATTCTTTCAACTCCCAACGGAGCACAGGTCTTCAACAAACTTCTTCCAGCTTTTCCTCTCTCTTGCCATTCCTTCCAATTCTTTCAACTCCCAACGGAGCACAGGTCTTCAACAAACTTCTTCCAGCTTTTCCTCTCTCTTGCCATCCCTTCCAATTCTTTCAACTCCCAACGGAGCACAGGTCTTCAACAAACTTCTTCCAGCTTTTCTCTCTCTTGCCATCTCTTCCAATTCTTTCCATGTTTATCCTTTTAATATCAGTCTTCAGCTCTCTTCTCCAGGTCTGTCTAGGCCTTCCCCTACTATTCTTTCCCTGCGGGTTCCAAAACAGTGCCTGTCTTGCAATGCTTCCGGTCGGTCTTCTCAATGTACGTCCTATTCAGTGGCGGTTCGTGATCGTTTTTGTTGGTGGGGCCAGACACACATTTTGGGGAAATTATGGTTTTTGTTAGGTTATATTTTAATTTATTAATGAAAAATACAATTACACATTATTTTTGGTGGGGCCCGGCCCTCTGGCCCTTAATGACGAGCCGCCACTGGTCCTATCCATCGCCAGCGTTTAGTTTATTATTATATACAATTATGCTATCAGCCAAATTCCCGAATCACTTGTTCGTTCTCAGTTCTTCGGCTCGGTGCATGGACATCATAACCTTCGGTTCGGTGCCACGAACACCGTAAATCTGGAGAACCTGTGGTTTTCTGCCAGTCCGCGGAATTTAACCTGCACTCGCAGAGGACTTGTCACACAAAAGCCCCTGCTGGATGTATCTTCTTATCCTGACGATGTGAGGCAAAAGAGGATTAAAAAGCAGAAGAAAATACATTTTTTTTCCCGATCCAGAATCACTTGAGTTTTCAGCTCTTCGGCTCGGTGCCATGGACATCGTAACCCTTCGGTTCGGTCCACGAACACCGTGAATCTGGGGAAACTGTGTTTTTCTGCCAGTCCGCGGAATTGAACCCGCACACACAGAGGACTAGTCACCCGCAGTCCAACGCGCTACAAACACGCTGGGCAGGCGGGCGAGAAGATACATAATAAAGACAGATCAGTTAATTGACGTCAGACGTTGTCGAGCACGTCAGACGTTGATCGAATAATATGATCCGTGATGAAGACTTGGGGATGGACACAATAATGAACGTAAAAGTCATATACAAAGCAGGATATGACTCACAAGACCGGAAGACTTCCGTTATTGTTTCAATGCGCGGGAAACCACACGCACGGAATCGGGATTTTCTTCTTCTTCAAACGCTCCATATCGACCACTTGTTAACCACTCTTTGTGATTTGTATGTAATCTGAGCCTAAGAGCGATTGTACGTTGTGCCAGTTATGCACCAGCAAGTAGGCCAGCATATCCGATTTCTGCGACGATTTGTATTTACTAGGGTAGCTTCCCTAGGCCCCTACCTCAGTCGTCTCTTAGGACATGCCTTGTAGATCGCAGGTAATCGAAGGAGGGAGGAATCGACACATACGAATGACTCAATGGCTAAACCATCCCCTAAATGACAATAACAAACTCTCATCTCCCGAATAATAATGATGGCACCAAAAAACAATTCCTGTCAAAACGCAGTAACATTCGCGGAATGGAGAATTTAAGCAGCACTGGCATCCGGACATCCTGGTAAACAACGTGACCTGCACTTGTCCCATTTCTCCTGCTTGGGATTCCGAAATGTTCCTGTACCGCTGCGAACATTAACCTCGTTGCAAAGAAAGGGGGACGGGAGAGTGGGGATGGGGATGGGGCACATGCCAGTGCATAATTGCGCGCAATTATTGACACAAAAAATGCATTCACGCTATCATTACTATAGCACTTCACACACACAATTTACACATATTAAATATAATATATCCAAAATATAAAGGCTCCCAAAAATCTCACTGAGAGATACGCAACAGATGATCAACAGCATTTTCATACCTACTTTGTGTTACCAGAGCCAAACATGGACAATAACAATAAGCAAAGCGCAGTTGCAAAAATTAACTACATGGTGTCTGTGAAAAGTTACCAAAAACACCAAAAAAGACAGTGTCACCAACATCAGCATAAGAAAGAAAGTTTGGACATGACCTTGCTTGAATTACATTGAGAAACAAAGAATGAAGTAGTTTGGCCACTTAATAAGAACTCATCCAAACTCCACAGTATACAGAGTCTTCTACAACAGAACATCAGGAAAGAAAGTTAGAGAAAAACCACGAAAGAACACATTACCAGTTCTTAATTTATTCTTTTCGGATTCCGATTTCTTGAGATAAACGTACAAACATCAATCTAAATATTCAGTATATATATATGAACTGCAGTAAAACTATTTGATTGGCAAAACACGTAATTACAAAGGTTTTTATTCCAGATTTTCATTAGATACGTTTGTATTTGGTCGTCCATTTGTGTTTCATTTTAATTTGTCACTCCTGTTTGTTCGTTTGCTTGATAAAGGCCTTGTTGGTCGAAACGTTGCTGTATTTTGTCATTGTTTTTGTAATCTGTAAAACTACAGTACTTTGTAATTACGTGTTTTGCCAAACTTCAATCTACACATTTACAAGAAATTCATCAAATTTCGTTTCACATAATAAACTGCAACTTATTTATACATAAACTTGCGAGTGAAAACATTAACGATATTTAACGGATCTAAAGTAGTAGCATATCTGGAATAAAATGATGAAGAATGAGGGAGAAGTAGATAGCAATCAAATCTTTCAGACAGACTGTCGCCTGTGTGTTGCCAGAGTTCGCAAAGAAAGCAGCAAAAGAATAGTAATACTCAGTGGCGGCGCGTGATCATTTTTGTTAGTGGGGCCAGACACACATTTTCTGAAAAATCATGGTTTTGGGTTAGGTATAATTTATTTTATTCAATAATAAATACACGTTACACATTATTTTTGGTGTGGTCCGGCACCACTGGCCCTTAATGACGAGCCGCCACTGGTAATACTACAACCTACAAGGCATGTCGTAAGAGGCGACTGAGGTAGGGACCTAGGAGCTGGGGTCTTGTGCTAGTGGTTAAGCCTTTGCTTGTGAGTCGAAGGTCGGTTCTAGTCCGACCGCGCCGTTCTGTTCACAGTGCAGTTTCAGAGACCTAGATTGTGCTGGAATCGGAGTTCGTGCTTGTTGCAATACTCGGCAGGTGCGTGCCATTTCTACGGAGGACGAGCCTAGGGTAAACCGGTGCAATGAAGTCAATCTTCGGCTTTAAACCTTAACCTAGTAAATAAAGCGTCGCAGAAATCGGATGTGCCCTACTTGAGTGCATAACTGGCACAACGTACAATCGCTCGTAGGTTTGTATCACATACAAATGACATACAGTGGTTAACAAGTGGTCGATTTAAAAATTTTCGATTAGAAGACGAGCTTAAGCTTTCGCTCGATGCCATGGACATCAACTTCGGTTTGGTGAACGAACACCGTAATCTGGGAATCTGTGGTTTTCTGCATCCGCAGAATTGAACCCGCACACAGAGGATGTCACCGTAGTCAACGCGCTACAACACGCTGGGCAGACGGCAATAATGGTCGATATAGAGCGCTAGAAGACGAAAAGTAGAAGACAGACTGTGATGATGAAAGCAACTTTCTTCAAAGAACTTGCTTCATGAAAATTCATCATCAAATAGCGTCAAAACTTTCTGCCCGTCTGCCCAGCGTGTTCGTAGCACGGACTACGGGTTAATATCCCTCTGTGTGTGCGAGTTCAATTCCGCGGGATGGCAGAAAAAGCCACATATTCCCAGATTTACGGTGTTCGTGGCACCGAACCGAAGGGTTACGATGTTGATGGCACCGAGCCGAAGAGCTGAAAAGCTCAAGTGCTTCTGGATCAGGAAAAACAACAAAAAAACAACTTTTCCACTCTAACAGAATGTCGAATTTCTCTCTCTCTTTTCTTCTTCTTCTTTGCGTTCGTTCTTTACGACCAATTTTAATCACTCTTTGTGATATGTTTGATCTTTCCAAGAACGTGTATACATTGCACATTGGTTTGGTAGGCCCTAAACACATAGACTTCTACAGCTTAGGACACGTGCATCCGATTTCAGCAAACTCCTAATCGCTCTTCGACATGCGTGGTAGGTAACAGTGGCTCTATTCTTTACATCCCAAATTTGGGCCCCGGTAACCACTCGGGCGATTTCTCTCTCTAATATGCCATATATTCCGCCTCTGCAGCCGTCATGTTCGAATCATCATTTGCATCCTGATTCCATCTTTTCCGTGGTTTCTTTCTCTGGCTTCTCGGCCTTTTGGTTAAGATCAAAATGTAGTGTCCAACGTTTGATCACGATCCGAGGGTGTGAGCCTTCATAAACACAGTATGATGCCCGTCTGCCCAGCCTGTTCGTAGCGCGTTGGACTGCGGGTGACTAGTCCTCTGTGTGTGCGGGTTCAATTCCGCGGTCTGGCAGAAAAGACACAGTTTCCCAGATTACGGTGTTCTGGCACCGAACCGAAGGGTTACGATGTCCATGGTACCGAGCCGAAGAGTTGAAAGCTCAAGTGCTTCTGGATCGGGAGAAAAAAAAAAAACCACAGTATGCACACTTTTATACCCATAAACAAGCTTCGAGCAGCTCTTATCTGAAAGGATGAGGGACTAGGAGTTTACTCGTTCAACTGTACTAGATTGAACCCTAATTTCTTACGGTACCCAATGCTAGCACTACAGACGAACGTTTCTAAGAACAAAACTAGCTAGCTCCCCAAAACAAAAGCTTCACTAAGCCGTGTCTTTCAGAAACAGCGCCTCCTGCTGAACATTGAATAATCAGGTCAGATTCGATCGAAAGTGTTTGCACAAACATATGCACATGCGATCAGTTTTTTTGTGTTTGTATATTAAACTGGGCCACAGAAATGTGGTTTTATAGAAGAATGATGAGAATCCATGGACTGCTAAAATGACTAATGTTGAGGTGCTGAATGAGATCAAGACACAGAGAAAGCTTATCATCAATATAAGAAAGAGACAGTCATCATTTTTCGGGCATGTGATGAGAAAGGGAGGTTTAGAACACATTGTGACAACCGGTAAAATCGAGGGTAGACGAGACAGGGAAGACAGAGAGAAAATGTTGGATGGCCTGACTTCATGGCACGTAGAGCGTCAACATCTGAGTTGATAGCAAACACAAACGACAGAGATTTGTGGAGATCCATGATCGCTTACGCCAGCCGGCACGGCACCTGATGATGATGATATTAAACTACCAACGCTAATTTGTAAATTTAATTCCAAAATCCAGTTCAAAATCCATAAGACAGCTGGAAAGCCGATGCCGGGCAAAATTAATTAGAAAAATTAAATAATAAAATTTATAGAAAATATTTTTTACAATATTCTAAATTACATCGGGAACCCTCACCGGTGCTAAGAGGTCGTGCACGCCGTTGAGATCTTCTGTAAGTAAGAGATCGGATCACACATGATACTCATCGAACTGAAATGATGATTGTCTATCAATCAGTCAATCTTATTATCAATAACGGACACAAAGAGATATAGAAAGACAATCACAGACTGGTAAATTATATTGGCGAAACACGTAATAACAAGTAACGTAGTTTTCCAAAAACAAAAACAATGACAACATACAGCAAACGTTTCGACCAAAAGGCTTATCAGCAAACCATACAACAAAAGTAACGAATGTCACTGAACACAACATATAAACTTTGACAAAGATATTCAACGTAAAAGAATGAAAATATGTGACTAAAACGAATAAGAAATAAATACAGAAACTAGAAGTGGAAAAGAAAGAAACAATTTAAAAATCAAGTAAATATTGACTCGTATACATATAACATCTACACATATAAAATATAGAGCATGAGAAGAGAAAGTACTAAGAAGCATAGGAATGTAGAGCGTTGATTCCATGAGGTCGCAAAGTACCATACAATAAATAAAGGATTAAAGTATATTGTCACTGTTTGTATTTTGTAAAACTACAGTACTTTGTTATTACGTGTTTGCCATTCTACATAGTTTTACTGCAGTCTCCATCATTATTATTGTAAATTATATTGATATTTCTTGAGCTCAAATAATTACCTGTGTTTTATTTCCAAGAAAATTGTCAGTCCTGCACACTAGTCTGCTCTTTTAATCTTTCTTGTGGTATAATAGTGTTGAAACTATTTACAACCGGTGTGTATCACCCTAATGATGAAGACACAACCTCGTAGACAAAACAACTGTCGAAATACTCTAATATTGAATGTCAGTCCAAGACACGCTATATGGAGATGTACACAGACTTCAGTTGACCACTAACTACTTTAGAAGTTCACAAATCGATGTCAGTCCAAGACACGCTATATGGAGATGTACACAGACTTCAGTTGACCACTAACTACTTTAGAAGTTCACAAATCGATGTCAGTCCAAGACACGCTATATGGAGATGTACACAGACTTCAGTTGACCACTAACTACTTTAGAAGTTCACAAATCGATGTCAGTCCAAGACACGCTATATGGAGATGTACACAGACTTCAGTTGACCACTAACTACTTTAGAAGTTCACAAATCGATGTCAGTCCAAGACACGCTATATGGAGATGTACACAGACTCCAGTTGACCACTAACTACTTTAGAAGTTCACAAATCGATGTCAGTCCAAGACACGCTATATGGAGATGTACACAGACTTCAGTTGACCACTAACTACTTTAGAAGTTCACAAATCGATGTCAGTCCAAGACACGCTATATGGAGATGTACACAGACTTCAGTTGACCACTAACTACTTTAGAAGTTCACAAATCGATGTCAGTCCAAGACACGCTATATGGAGATGTACACAGACTTCAGTTGACCAGTAACTACTTTAGAAGTTCACAAATCGATGTCAGTCCAAGACACGCTATATGGAGATGTACACAGACTTCAGTTGACCACTAACTACTTTAGAAGTTCACAAATCGATGTCAGTCCAAGACACGCTATATGGAGATGTACACAGACTTCAGTTGACCACTAACTACTTTAGAAGTTCACAAATCGATGTCAGTCCAAGACACGCTATATGGAGATGTACACAGACTTCAGTTGACCACTAACTACTTTAGAAGTTCACAAATCGATGTCAGTCCAAGACACGCTATATGGAGATGTACACAGACTTCAGTTGACCACCAACTACTTTAGAAGTGCACAAATCGATGTCGGAAAACGTTGGAAGAAGAATAATTTATTGATGAAAACACAGTCCTCGTAACAAAACAGAACTACAGAATGCACGTGTGATGAATGTTAGTCTTAAGACACGCTATATGAAGATACACATAGACTCCGGTTAGCCACTAATTACTTTAGAAGTGCACTAGTCGATGTCTAAAAAAAACGTTGAAAGAAGAGAAAACGAATTATAAAAACAGTCCTTGCACACCAAACAGATCTGTCGAAATGGTAATCGACCGGTGCTGGTACCACTTATATAGGTCAGGTTGTTTTATGATAAAATGAGGCCCAGGAAAGGTTTCTGCTACACCGTAAGATAACGTCTCGGTTTATCGCTACTGAAAATGATAACTACTTCTGCAGCATGCCAGCTGTTTTATACTGTTTTCGATGATGACCCGCCCATTAGTTGTTCAAGAATACACGAATGAGTCGCGATTCGTATGTGAAAATTAGCCGTTACACCCACAAAATGTAGGCTACACGAGAAGGGCATCCGTAAAGAACTCGAAGTATTATTAATAATTATTTCTGGTATACTGTCGCTTGATGTCACTCGCGTTGAACTTTGGATGCAAAGTTGCGAGCGTGTGAGTGAGGGGTTGAGTTTGGATTAGAGTGAGAGCGCGTGCATGTTAGTTAGCGGAAAATGGTGGCATATCCTTTACATGACGTTACCATCAACCACAGTAAACGAGTTGTTGATTTTCAAGGCACCACTTATACTTTCAGTAGTTTGTCTTGCTTTCTGAACAGTGAGGTCTATTTTTTCAATCAATCAAGTACCATGCCTGCCGGCGTAGGCGATCATGTCTCTCCACAACTCTCTGCTTGGTGCATGTAATCAATTCTGACATCGATCTTTTGTCAAACCATGATGTCAGGTCAGGTCATCCAACATCTTCTCCCTGTCTTCCGCGATCTCTCCTTCCCTGAATTTAACATGTAGTCACCAAATGTTCTCAACAATCTCTTCGCATTTTTATATTTCGTAAAAATCCCACGGAAACGAACTTGCTTCCAAACTGCCCGCCACGGAGCTTCAAGTCCACAATACATAAACACGAATATAACACAACAAGGACGACTCATCTGGCCTTAGAACGCAAATTAAAGCTCCTCCCCTTCGCTTAACGGCAAGAGTGGACAGCCAACTACATCTTCCACCTGGGAATAGACAATACAATAGAAAAACACATGAAAGGCTGAGTTTTATTTTGCCAATAGTTGTAAGTATTTCTTTAATTAAGCTTTGGGAAACCTGACAGACCTGAAGCTGACCGCAATCAAAATCACAATTAAAGGTTATTTTAAGAAAAACATTTAAGGGCGGATTTCGAAGACTTGTGATTTGCAAAGGGTTCAAGAAAGAGATGTGGAACTAAGGAGACCCTGAAACGAACTTTGTTGAGAGAGGCAAGAGGTATCGGTTTCAGTTCCATGGATGAGATTGAGCGAGTTGCCCAGGATAGAGCGGTATGGAGAAGTTACTTGCAGGCCCTATGTAACGTATAACCGTACGAGAGGAATTATTATTATTATTATATTTCGAAGACTTGCATCACACAGAGAAAATATACCGCACGGCCCTGGTTGTAGACCAGGAAATTTTGGGAAGGGGCTGATGTGGATCGAAAGAAAAAGAAGGTGACTTTTGCCTGTCCTCGATATCTCCCTTGCACTTCTGCTTTCTACCTTCCTTTCCTTGCTCTCCTGTCTTTTATCTTTCCTTCATTGCTCTCGTCTACTAATTTTCCTTCCTTGCTCTACTGTCTCCTACTTTCTCTCCTGCCTTCTACTTTCCCTTTTCTTTTGTCTTCTTCCTTAACCTTTCTTGTTATTTTGTCTTCTATCTTCCCTTCAGTGCTCTCTTGTTTTCTACCTTTTCTTCCTTGCTCTCATGTCTCCTACTCTCCTTCTTTCTTCTACATTCCCTTCTCTGTTATTTTCTCTTCCTTGCTCTCATGTCTCCTACTCTCCTTCTTTCTTCTACATTCCATTCTCTGTTATCTTCCCTTCCTTGTTCTCATATCTCCTACCTTCTCCTTCTTTCTTCTATATTCCCTTCTCTGTTATCTTCCCTTCCTTTCTCTCTTGTCTTCTAACCTCCCTTCCTTTCTCTCTTGTCTTCTATCCTCCCTTCCTTTCTCGCTTGTCTTCTATCCTCCCTTCCTTTCTCTCTTGTCTTCTATCCTCCCTTCCTTTCTCTCTTGTCTTCTATCCTCCCTTCCTTTCTCTCTTGTCTTCTATCCTCCCTTCCTTTCTCTCTTGTCTTCTATCCTCCCTTCCTTTCTCTCTTGTCTTCTACATTCCCTTCTCTGTTATCTTTCCTTCCTTTCTCTCTTGTCTTCTACCTGCCCTTCCTTGCTCCCCTGCCTTTTATCTTCCCTTCATTGCTCTTCCGTTTCTACCTTCCTTCCTTGCTCTCATACCTTCCCTACCATCACTATAACGTTGTTCTTCAATATTTGTAATGCACGAGATAGAGACAGAAAGAACGGTTAATATTCTCTTATAATCGATACACAATTCTTATAATCGATACACAATTCTTATAATCGATACACAATTCTTATAATCGATACACAATTCTTATAATCGATACACAATTCTTATAATCGATACACAATTCTTATAATCGATACACAATTCTTATAATCGATACACAATTCTTATAATCGATACACAATTCTTATAATCGATACACAACTTAGTTAGTTAGTTTGTTCCTTTCGTGCCAAAAAGGCACATAGGACAGAGGTTTTAGATCTCCATGTGATGCGGTTCGTTGCTAGCAGTTGGAGATCTTGTATGGTTTTACATCCCAATAGTTTACTTTCTTGTTGGATGGTTCTTCGAAGAGTGGTCTTAGGTCTTCCACGTTTTCTTTTCCCAACTGGTGACCACATAAGGACTTGTCGATTTAGTTTCTTTTCGTCTGATATAAGAACATGACCTAAATATTTCCACCTTCGTTTCTTATAATATTTGATATGGGTTGTTGGTGTGTTCTATCTCTCACTGTGTTGTTAGAGATGATGTGTCATTATTGAAATAATTACTGTACACACTTGAGATCAAGCTGTATTGCTAATGGGAAGAGCAAACACGGCTCGTCATTAAGGGCCAGTGGGGCCGGGCCCCACCAAAATAATATGTAACGTGTATTTATTATTTTATAGATTAAAAATAACACCCTGAATCCATGATTTTTCCAAAAATATTTGTCTGGCCCCACCAGCAAAAATGGTCACGATCCGCCACTGGGGAAGAGTATTATTGTATTACAAATACGTTGTTCTGATACCAATAGAAAGTAGGTACATAGAACATAAGACGAATATTTATGTAAGAGACTAAATAAACAACCTTGCAGGTTGACAAGTACAACTCTTGGCAATCGTGAAACGGTGTAAACTTGCGTGATTCTGGCATGTGATGAGACATAGCTCACTCTCTAAGACTATCCTCAGGGAACAGTTGAGGGTGGAAGACGGAAAGAAGAGCAGAGGAAATCCTGGTTTGACAACATCAAGAGCTGGTCACGACAGAGTTTTCTCTATACTCGCCCTAGGAGATGAAGACAGAGATTCATGGCGTGATTTTAGTGCTTAAGTTAAGTCTCACATTGACACCCTACGACCAATACGGTTATGGGCTTATTATTATTATTATTATTATTATTATTATTATTATTATTATTAGTTCGCATATAAGAAATGAGGAAATTAGAAGAACAGTCGGAACAACACCTGCTATTAGATTTATTGAAAACAGAGACTCAAATGGTTTGGCCACTTGGTCAGAATGAACCCGAATACACCAGTTGCAAGAGCGTACAACCTGAAAATGGAATCATCAAGAGGAAAGGGCAGACAAAAGAAGATGGGTTGATGGAGTTACAGACATTTTAAAACTCCACAATACCACACCATATCAAGCGACCGAGCGTGCATTATCTCGAAAACCGATCATCAGTTAAACCTGCTACGCCTAGCGGCAAAAAGCAGAGAAGGACAAAAGAAAGAAAGAAAGAAGAAGATTAGTTGCACCATTTGTCGTATCAGTCAAGTGATTGAAAAGTTGTGTATTATTCAGTGTACTTTATGTTACTAAAGATATGAGACAGTACTCGAGACGTCCTTGATTATGTTTTAGTGTATATCTGTGGGGAATTACTGTCACAGCTATTATCAACAAGACCAATGGTTCTCAACCTGTCGGTCGCGACCTCTTTGAAGGTCGAACGACCCTTTCACATGGGTCGCCTAAGACCATAGGAAAACACATTTTGTCGATGGTCTTAGGAACCGAGACACCGTTCCTCTATTACCGTGCCTCCAGGCGGGTCGCCCACATGTAGATACGCCCACAGTACCTAACGTTTGTGATTAATCTCTATGCTTTAATTATGTTCAATTTATAACAATTAAAAAACATCCTGCATATCTGCTATTTACATTACGATTTATAACAGTAGCAAAATTACAGTTATGAAGTAGCAAAATTACAGTTATGAAGTAGCAAAATTACAGTTATGAAGTAGCAACGTAAATCATTTTATGGTTAGAGGTCACCACAATATGAGGAACTGTATTAAAGGGTCGCGGCATTAGGAAGGTTGGGAACCACTGAACAAGACGATATCTCTACTAAGCTTTCTTTATTTCTTTCTTCTTTCTTTCTCGAATCCTGTTTGCCTCACAGCGTCAGGACAGGAAGAGATTTCTAAAACGGGCCCTAGTATGCGCTTCGTAGATAGTCTCTTTCGTCGCCTCTGTTATCTCTGAGGTCCATCTTTTGCGTGGCCGGCCTTTTGCTTTGTACCCATTGTATCGGAGCAGCATTGCTCTTTGGGGTGCACTGTCTGATGGTAATCTGCTTACGTGGCCGAACCATTTAATTTGTTGTTTCTTGATGAAGTCTAGTACTGATGTTGTACCCACTTTTTCCTGATGTCTTCATTTCTCAACCGGTCTCTTCTTGTTACACCCAGCATTCTGCGTAGACACTTCATCTCTGTTCTACTAAGCTACCATACGTTATCTATTACTATCGTTAGTATTACTGTCACAACAGCCTACATTGAGGATCACAACACATATTTCAGATTAGAGAAGGTAACCCAGAAGATTACGTACCCAATAACGCAATACAGACTGTAATAGATCAAGCAAATGATTGCATACTGATACAACAGTGCACACTGCTATATACCTTCTCTTCCTTTCTCTCCTGCCTTTCCTATACTTCCTTGCTCTTCTGTCTTTCACATACCACCTTCTATCTTCCCTTCCTTTCTCACTCGTCTTTTTATCTTCCCTTCCTTGCTCTCCTTCTACCTGCCATTCCCTTTTCTTCTGCCTTCCCCCTACCCTTCCTTTCTATCCCGTCTTCTATATTCCCTTCCTTGCTCTCATACCTTCCCTTAACCTTTCTTGCTCTTCTGTCTTCCACATAACCTTCCTTTCTCTCCCGCCTTCTATCTTGCCTTCCTTTCTCTCCTATCTTCTACCTTCCTCTCCTTTCTCTTCCGTCTTCTACTGTCCCTTCCTTTCTCTCCCGTCTTCCACCTACCCTTCCTTTCTCTCCTATCTTCTACCGTCCCTTCCTTTCTCTCCTATCTTCTACCTTCCCTTCCTTTCTCTCCTATCTTCTACCGTCCCTTCCTTTCTCTCCTATCTTCCACCTACTCTTCCTTTCTCTCCTATCTTCTACCTTCCTTTAATTTCTCTCCTATATTCCACCATCCCTTTCTTGCTCTATCTTCTACCTTCCCTTCATTTCTCACCTATCTTCTACCTTCCTATAATTTCTCTCACACCTTCCACCTACTTTACCATATTATCCTGCCGTTGACCCTCACTTCAACAGGGTGTAATGTCTCTTAACGTGACCAAAATATCTCAATTGTGTAATCTCTAACTCCACTTAAGTAGTTCTCTTTTCCCTCCCAGTGCTTCAATTAATTACTTATGTTTTTCATTTTCATGACCATCGCCCTATTCTTACCCACGCTGAATAGATCTTCATTCATTGGTAACTAAGGATTTCGTCTGTTCACACGCTGTGATGACGTTAATAGAACACCAGTAAGGAACAGAAGGAGACGTAGTTGACCGCTTTCCCCAGGACCTCTGACCTTGTCTATTTTTGTGAAGAATGTAGGAATACCCATCGTGTTTAAATTCTATTAATAGACAACAGACAAGAATATGAAACACGAATTTGGGTTATTTTTAGCGAGCCTTAAATAAGGAAAACAAATGAATGGATCCATTTGTTTGTTTATAGTTTGTTCATAGTAGGAGCGTATTCTCTCGACGTTATACGTTACATGAGGCAAAGCAATTTCCCCATACCTCTTTATCCTGCAACTCGCTCAATCTCTCCACCAAACTGAGACCGATATTTCTTACCTCTCAGCAAAGTTCGTTCAGGTCTCCTTAGGTCGTCCTCTTTTTGAACCTGTATAATGAGCCTAAGATCGATTGTACATTGCGCCAGTTATGAGCCTACAAGTAGGCCAGTCCATCCGATTTCAGCGCTGTTTTTATTTACTAGGTAGCATCCTAGTGTCTACATAGCCGTCTCTTACGACATGCATTATAGGTCGCAGTGGTGTTATTCTTTGTTTCTGGGCCCCGGCACCACACGGGCAAAAGCGTATACAGACAGTAACAACAGTTATACGAGTAGCGTCTGGCCGAATGGATTAGAGCTAGATGACCCCCAACTCTGCTGGATGTACAACCAGACTCAGAATACATCAGGCAGAAGCATGGCAGTGTGCCGTCATGAATCCAACCTCTGATCGCAATTTGACATTGTTGATTGATGATTGATGATATGACAATCATCATTGCACTTGGTGAGTAACAGGTATGCTCCATCTTTCTACATATCAGCTACTTCACTAACTCCGTAGCATCGCGAAGGCCTGGTAGTTTTAAGATGGTGAATATATTTTTGTAGAATTTATTTAATCTTTCTATTTGTTCCCATTGCTCTTCGATTTAACTGTCAGGGTTCTTCTTCCCTCAAATTTCCGAACCTAGTTTTATCGCCATTCCGATAATGTACTCATCTCACCTTCACTAGTTATCATATCTAAAACCAGATGCTCCTCACAACGGTGTTTCTCTATACCTACCAAATTCTCTAATTGTGTAATTTTCTTGTAGTTGGCTCTTTTCTTCCAGTGCTTCACAATTATTATGTTTATTCTATTTTATTGCATCGATTCTTACCCACTGCTGAAGATACTTATGTCATTGCTCCATTTCTAGTTTCATCTGGGTCACACGCCGTTTTGTTCGTTTAAATCTTCTATGATCTGAAAGCGCTTTAGTAACCACTATTGAGCTTGCGTCTATTTGTGTGGATACCCATCGTGTTTTTTAGAATTTATTGGTATTGACACAGCATCAAGATATCGAACACGTTATTCGTTACTGTTCTTAGCACAAATAAGGAAAACAAATGAATGGATCCATTTTGTTTTGTTTATAGTTTGTTCATAGTAGGAGCTGTAATAATTCTCTCGTACGTTATACGTTACATGAGGCATGTAAGCAATTTCCCATACCTCTTTATCCTGGGCAACTCGCTCAATCTCCTCCACCAAACTGAGACCGATATTTCTTACCTCTCTCAGCAAAGTTCGTTTCAGGGTCTCCTTAGGTCGTCCTCTCTTTTTGAACCTTGTATGTGATATGAGCCTAAGATCGATTGTACATTGCGCCAGTTATGAGCCTACAAGTAGGCCAGTCCATCCGATTTCAGCGCTGTTTTTATTTACTAGGTAGCATCCTAGTGTCTACATTAGCCGTCTCTTACGACATGCATTATAGGTCGCAGTGGTGTTATTCTTTGTTTCCCTTGCGGGCCCCGGCACCACACGGGCGAAAAAGCGGTATTACAGACAGTAACAACAGTTATACGAGTAGCGTCTGGCCGAATGGATTAGAGCTAGATGACCCCCAACTCTGCTGGATGTACAACCAGACTCAGAATACATCAGGCAGAAGCATGGCAGTGTGCCGTCATGAATCCAACCTCTGATCCGCAAATTTGACATTGTTGATTGATTGATTGATGATATGACAATCATCATTGCACTTTGGTGAGTAACCAGGTATGCTCCCATCTCTTTCTTACACATTAATATCTCAGCTACAGTTCACTAACTCCGTAGCATCGGCGAAGGCCACGGAGTAGTTTTGAAGATGGTGAATATATTTTTGTAGGAATTTTATTTTTAATCTTTTCTAATGAATTTGTTCCCGCCCAGTCTGCTCTTCTCGATTTTGAACTGTCAGGGGTTCTTTTACGCGCTCAAATTTAACACGAGACCTACGTTTTATCGTCCATCTCCGATAGGACTAGTAACTCGATCTCACCTACACTGAGATCAGGAATCTCTGGAAAAATATCCAGATGGCTTCACAAGGGAGCGAACCTGGTAGCTTTGGCACGAAAGACGAGTACCTAACCTCTACGCCACAGATCCCCTCCCTGTGACATTATTGATTGAAGCATACACTTTTGCTTGTTTTAGTTGGGACTTAAGGCTCCTCTCTTTAACCAGGGATAGAGCACATCCAGCCTAATAATGAGTTTAGTTTAGTTTTAGTTTAGTCGTCGGATCACCATCACTGCACGTCGAAGAAATTAGTCCATAAGTGCTCCGATCTCTCCCTCAGTATGTCCATCAGCGTGTGGCGACTAACGACACCGGTTCTTTGTTGGTTTACAATTCTTCTTTGTCTGCCAGCATAGCGTTCTTGTCGAGCTACACCACACTTAACTTTGAGTTCTTGCAGTCTGGTTAGTGTTGTGGATTCACCGCTATTACGTGAATCATGTACACGCCCTCTCTCCCTTAAGGAATTTATAATATCAGCCTGGTCCGCTTTGGACAGCAGCCATACCTGCAAGCCTATCCGCACGTTCATTCCCCTTACACCTGCATGCCCTGGCACAAACATAAAACTGATCTTTGTCAGCTTAGACCTCCCCAGCGATTCTATCCAATGTCTCCTAGCCCATCCTGTTTCAATCTTCCTGAGCATACTCATTGAGTCACTGAGAAAACATGCATGGATAAAAGTCTTGATTCTAGCCAAATCATCGCTTTGGTAACCGCCATGATTTCCATAGTGAGACTGTTCGTAGTCACGGCAAAACCACCACTGTCTTCCTTCACAGCATCACCTCCGACCTGAGCAGTGAAAGCCCACGAGCACCGCACATGTCGAATCACCGAACCATCCGTATAAATGATTACATCATGTTCAGATGCGTTCTCAGAAATTAATGCCTGAACCTCTGCCTCCACGACAAGTGGGTTGTGTTGTCTGCATTCTTTAGCAAGTTCGATGCATACAGAAAAGGATGTAGCGATTCCTCTTGGCACTGGTATCCATTCTTCACCGGGATCAATATCTTCAATGTACACACCTGTTCAATAATGAGTATTCTTCTTCACACAACCCTCTTGTGCCCGAATCGACAGGAGAACGCATATGCATTACGCTAATCCGCCCCACTATAGTTTCAGTTTCAGTTTGGAATATCTTCATTGCACTCCGGACATGTCCATAGGTGCTCCGATCTCCTTCGCAATATCTCCATCAGCGTCCAGCGACTCACCGTACCAGTTCTATTTTGATTGATGAGCCTACTCGTATACCTGTTGTACCGTTCTTTTCTTGCCACACCAATCTTCAAACCCAGTTCTCGCAATCTAGTAGTTGACGTGGATTGGTTTAGATGAAGGTCTTCTCTGCGGCCACGCTCTGTAAGGGCGTTCACGATGTCAGCTCTGTCCATTGGCTGGCCGTCTGATATAGCGGCAGAGCCAGCCAGCCTGTCTGCTCTCTCATTGCCAACGACACCCATGTGCCCCGGAACAAAGACAAGTGTAATTCTGCAAATTGGTGACGCCTGCAGTGATTCAGTCCATTGCCCACTATAGTGTTTACAGGTAAGCAATGTTTACAGGTAAGCAATGTTTACAGATAAGCACTTGCCTTCACTGCATGGGGTTCCCACAATATGGCTCATTCCAGGGCCGTACCGTGATATGATAAAGAGAGACAGCCCAGAGCCAACTATAAGCTTATAGGCCTTCGGACTCAGGTAAAACATATGGGAAATCAGACCACAACTACAACACGTGACCTCGCATTCCAGTATTGGTGTATATAGATGAATTCATTTTAAAATCAACACAAAATGCTAACTCGAAGTTATATTATACAACAAGTTAAGTTTAACAATAAGGAACATCGATATTATGAATATTTTTCACCAATAAATAACCATAGACTCCCAGAATTGAGTACAATTCCAAAAAAACTTGCATTGTTCTATCAAACCTCTATATTTTCCGGCCCCCTTTTCTGATCTAGGTCAGGGAACCCGAGTCAGTTGTCTGGCCTAGTTATCTAGAGTTGGCTGTGGGCATCCGCATCAGACGGCACCGTAAGGGGGCGCAGAAGCAGCGAAATCAATATAAAAATGAAGGTTGTTTTTAAGAAAAAAACATTTAAGGGGCAGCATTTTGAAGACTTGCATCATACTGAGAAGATATACCGTACGGTCCTGACTCGTTCCCTCAACGCGGACATGGCACACCATCTATTACACTTAAACACGAACTCCGTAGCTCTGTAATAGTGTGGGCCTCCTGATTGCTTCTGATAAGCTACTAATATTATCTCAACGTTCATACGTATCTTTCTGAACATTCATATCCAGACATTCTCCCTCTGTCTTACCAAAGTCTGTATCAATTTTAATATATTTATTTAAATTCTAGAAATCTAAAAGAATACATCACTACAAATAACATAAACACAACCAAATTAATATATATAACCAAACATTTAACACATAAAAGAATGTCTCTAACTAAAAATGTTTCAGTAATTTTCACGTATACATTATACTCTACACAAACATACCTATAGTTCTCAACCTAAGTTATCTCCCTTGGAAGTAAGACACAACTTGATTCGTCTAGCTGGAGAGTCTCAAAACTATCTCTTCGATGATGATATAAACTTTAAAGTCATTGGGAGACGGTTGTCTCAGATCGATGGCCCTCTGTTTCTATGAAGTGTCTGTGCGAAGTCTGTGCGAAGTCTGTCCACTCTTTCTGTCTGTAACTGTCTCAGACTCAGACTACCTACTCTCTGTCCCTGTCTGAAACGAGAGATCGACTACCCTCACTGCCTGTCCATGGTTACCTCTCTGTCCCTCTGTCTCTGTGAAGTGTCTGTGCGAAGTCTGTTTAATCTACAAAAAGCATTCTATTTAACCACTGGCAATTTTCTTTGTCTCCAAATCAGTCATTGTCCTGTTAGTATAATTCTCACGGTCAAATCTAGTTGCTGGTTGGGAAAATCCCAGCTAATTTGAAATTTGTGACCTATGGAATTTCTAGAAAACAAGAATACAATTAACCTAGAGTTGACTGCAGGAGAAATAAAAGCAGGGCATAAGTTCAAACCCCCAGTTAAGGAAAAGTCTCCTTGCTAATATATCTGGTCTGTTATCCTACGTCCACAGACCTGGTATATGGTTACCCCTTTGTTTAATTGAAAAATACGTGCCTAGATGAAGCTTGGGACTAGGGAAAAACCTGGTATCATATTCCCTGCTACAGCTCCAGCAACAATCAAATATGTATATTCAAAACATGTATCTCCTCCTCCAAGGATCTCTGTGGCGTAGAGGTTATGTGCTCGTCTCTCGTGCCAAATGGTACCAGATTCGCTCCCTCGTGGAATCATCTGGATATTTTTCCAGAGATCTCTGATGTCGGTGAGATCGAGTTATTAGTCCTATCGGAGACGGACGATAAAACGTAGGTCCCGTGTTCAATTTGAGCACTAAAAGAACCATTGGCAGTTCAAAATCGAGAAGAACAGGCTGGAAAACCGCTGCACGGGAAAAATTAATTTAAAAATATTTTTTTTAAATAAAATTCCTACAAAAAAATCTTCACCATCTTCAAAATTACATCGAGGACCCTCGCCGGTGCTACGGAATTCGTGCACTGCAACTAGGATCTTCATGTGTGAGAAAGAGATCGGAGCACACATGGTTACTCACCGAAGTGCAATGATGATGGTCATATCAATCAATCAATCAAATATGTATCTCCGGAAAAAATTTACTCCACAACACAACAGCGCGGTCTAAATTCGAACTCACGACTTTTAGGACACATAACAAACTGCTTAACCACTTAGTCATAGATATATCAGGTACATATATAAATAAGAAACAGAAAAAATATGTGAGTTATATATTGTGCGGATGACTGTACATGATAAGAAGAACGGGGCGTATTTCCTGGAAACGGTGGCAAAGAGGAAAATGAAGTTCTTGGAAAATAATTCTGGAATATAAGCAGTTTTAGATACGTAGTTAGACAACTAGCCTGTGCCCCTGCATAAAGGCGGACATGACGGCAGAACACGTTCTGCAAGATTGTCAACTGATAGCAGGTATAAGAAAAGAAACCTGGCCCCAAAACACAGAGCTTCGCGAGAAGCTGTACGGAGGAACGGAGTCCCTTAAAAACACGGTAAAATTCATGAAAAAGTTGGTTCATCAGTCTAGGCCGGGATCGCGAGAGAGAGAAAGAGATACGTAGTTTTGATGCTAAATGTGGGCTAGTTTGGAATCAGGTTTAAGTGTAAATTTTACTAGTAACTTCGATATGGAGATCTGATTTTTTTTCCGATCCAGAAGCACTTGAGCTTTTCAGCTCTTCGGCTCGGTGCCATGGACATCGTAACCCTTCGGTTCGGTGCCACGAACACCGTAAATCTGGGGAATCTGTGGCTTTTTCTGCCATCCCGCGGAATTGAAACCGCACACACAGAGGGATAGTCACCCGTAGTCAACGCGCTACGAACACGCTGGGCAGACGGGCATGGAGATCACATCACA
This sequence comes from Arion vulgaris, assembly GCA_020796225.1. Taxonomy (NCBI): domain Eukaryota; kingdom Metazoa; phylum Mollusca; class Gastropoda; order Stylommatophora; family Arionidae; genus Arion; species Arion vulgaris. The sequence goes on from CM036775.1 coordinate 18,996,169, forward strand.
ACCAACCTTCAATATGTAGATCTGATCTGATCTATATAAAAAAACATAAAACGTTCAATGCCTCAACAACACATTACCCATTACAAAACAATTTTAGATTATGAATAAATTAATTAATTATCACCATCTAGCTCAGCGTTTCCCAAAGTGGGCAATACCGCCCCCTGTGGGCGCTGACGCCTTTCAGGGGGAGGGGGATAGTGGGTTCAGAAGCATTTGGGAGTTTTTTCGTGGTTTTGCGATTGAATAATCATTAAAAATTTGAATTATGCATTTTAATTCTCTTATGCCCATCTTACACGATCCATTTTTACATCAATTTTCTATTTCATGTATATAATCATTTGAAAATTGACATGTATTACAATATATATATCAATTTTCTATGTCAATGAGAAAATAGAACATATATATGTGGGGGAGGGGGGCGTTGGCAAACTGTTATAATGTGGAAGGGGCGTTACAAAGTGTATGTCGTGAAAAATGGGCGGTGGACCGAAAAGGTTTGGGAATCTATTATCTAGCTTGTCCCGGTCATAATTAACTCGGCTCACACGATATGCATCCCCTGTCCTGCCATGCGAGACATGTCCGACGTCTTCTGTAACTGTAGCCCATACACAATTCGTTCATGAAATCATACACCCATTTTCTCGATCTAAATCTAAAACCAACTAAATACTTTACTAAAAACAGCATGTGAAAAAATGTAAACATACCTGTGCTACAAAGATAACAGAAAAATGCGTAGACCGTTTCAAACCTGGCATCATGGCACGGAATAGCATCCACATCTGAGATGATAGCAAACACCAAGGAAAGAGATTTGTGGAGATACATGATCACCAACGGCAGCCAGTACGGCACAAGATACTGATTACTGTTCAACACTAAGTAAGTGTTGCCAGATAAGTGGTTTTCCCCATTGAATTAGGCTTCTGTGAGACCAATTTTAAATTACATTTCTTACTAATCGCAATCTGCGGATATTTTCAGCTCTAATATATATATATATATATATATATATACACACACCATTTTTAAGGTTTCTATGTTTTTGTACGCCAGCTGCATATTTGTCGCCTAGTTTTGATAATATCTGGGCAGGAAAGTGGGCGGAACGTTTGGTTGAATCATATCCACTTTGACAAGGTCGACGTGCTCAAGTGGAAATTTCCGATTGTCATTGACACTAACGTTACGTAACTTTTGCATTTCATTTTGTTCAGACTTACTCATGGCGCCTCTGACATATTTTTGCGTGAATACTTGCTTTTCTTATTATTAGTGTCTCTTGCCATTTAGGCGAGTTTAATCCGACTTCAGAAGTACTTGTAATTTAGATACCAAGTATCGGGATTCGCAAGGAGACAAAGAATAGTAACACTGCGACCTACAAGACATGTCTTAAGAGGGGACTGAAGTAGGGGCCTAGGGAAGCTACTCTAGTAAATAAAAGCGTCGCAGAAATCGGATGTGCTGGCCTACTTATAGTCGCATAGCTGGCATAGCGTTCAATCGATCTTAGTCTCAGATCACATACAAATCACAAAGAGTGGTTTAACAAGTGATCGATATTGAGCGTTCGAAGAAGAAGGAGATAGCACACAGCTGCAGTATACTCGTAAATATCTTGGTTCTGAAGCAGTATTGGGCTGATTTCCCGACCCACTGAAGCAGTATTGGGCTGATTTCCCGACCCACTGAAGCAGTATTGGGCTGATTTCCCGACCCACTGAAGCAATATTGGGCTGATTTCCCGACCCACTGAAGCAGTATTGGGCTGATTTCCCGACCCACTGAAGAAGTATTGGGCTGATTTCCCGACCCACTGAAGCAGTATTGGGCTGATTTCCCGACCCACTGAAGCAGTATTGGGCTGATTTCCCGACCCACTGAAGCAGTATTGGGCTGATTTCCCGACCCACTGAAGCAGTATTGGGCTGATTTCCCGACCCACTGAAGCAGTATTGGGCTGATTTCCCGACCCACTGAAGCAGTATTGGGCTGATTTCCCGACCCTCTGAAGCAGTATTGGGCTGATTTCCCGACCCACTGAAGCAGTATTGGGCTGATTTCCCGACCCTCTGAAGCAGTATTGGGCTGATTTCCCGACCCTCTGAAGCAGTATTGGGCTGATTTCCCGACCCTCTGAAGCAGTATTGGGCTGATTTCCCGACCCTCTGAAGCAGTATTGGGCTGATTTCCCGACCCTCTGAAGCAGTATTGGGCTGATTTCCCGACCCACTGAAGCAGTATTGGGCTGATTTCCCGACCCACTGAAGGGTCATGAATCCACTTCATGCTTTACTCAGTTTTACGTGAGGATGGAGGTTGAGGCCGCTACTGCTGCCCTCCATTGGATCTCTGGGACTTTATTTACTGGGGCCGTTGTTGTATCTGACTCTCAGTCGATGCTTCACAAGATCCAGAAGGGTAGGTTTCGGTATGAGTGGATGTCGTCTATAGAAGTTTCTAACCTCCAGAGGCTTACGTGATATACTGTCCTGGGCATGCGGGTGTTTACGGTAATAAGAGAGCGGACAGGCTTGCATCAACAGCATCGATTGTTGGGGAGTTGAAGATGGATAAGGGGATATTCTTCGGTCTCTTCGCGACTCTCTGTTGGATGAGGACACTAAAATAGATGTTGAATCGATCAAGCGATTTAGACAGTTTGGAGTTGTACAAGTAGAACTGGATGCCTGAGAGGCAGAGTGAGAGGTGTGTTTAATCAGCAAGCCACGGGAACCATCAGTATGCATACTATTCTATATCTGTTGGGGAGACTGAGCACCTATGGGTCTGCCCGGAGTGCAATGACGTCAGTTTAGTAACCAATAACCAATCAGTCTTACTTACATTATAACTGACATTGTTACTTACATTATAACTGACATTGTTACTTACATTTTAACTGAATTTGTAACGAAACATGTGGTCGATATGGAGAGTTCGAAGAAGGATAAAAAGAAGCTCGTTATAAGATGGGTCTTCTTCTTTTTCTTCTTTGCGTTCATTCTTTACAACCAATTTTAATCACTCTTTGTGATATGTTTGATCTTTGCCAAGAACGTGTATACGTTGCATATTGGTTTGTAGGCCCCTAAACGCATAGACTTCTACACGTTTAGGACATGTGCATCCGATTTCAGCCAAACCTCCTATTCGCCTCTTACGACATGCGTGACAGGTAACAGTTGTTCTATTCTTTACATTCTAAATTTGGGCCCCGGTAACCACTCGGGCGCCAAGATGGGTAATTAGTGAGGATCAGCATCACTGATCTCCGTGCAGGTTCATCGATACTTCGATCTTCTATCTATTATCTCTTCTTCTTCCTCACCCTTCGCCCCTAGGGAGGCATAGCTCCACAACCAAGACCTTCCAAGCCCGCCTATCCAAGGCGATCTTTTCCAGATCTCTCCACTATCTCCCCATTTTCTTGCCATGAGTCCCTCCTTGCAGGGTTCTTCTTCCTCGGGTGGCAAGCTATGAATTTTCCTGGTTGTGGTTTCTGTAGCTATCTAGTGGTGTTTTTACTGGGCAGGGTAGCTAACCCCACGTCCAACCTCCTTATTCGTCTCTTACGACATGCTGGCAGGTAGCAGTGGTTCTATTCTTTATACCTCCAATTTGGGTCAGGTAACAACTCGGGCGTCTATTATCCCTACCAGTATGTAACGACTAATCGTACCTGTTCTGTGTTAATTTAATGTCTCTTGTCTCTAACATATTTTTCACTTTTAACCCCAATCTCCTTCACTTTGTTATTTGTTTTTGGTTACTGAACTGACGTCCCAGCACTCCTGGCAGACCCATAGGTGCACAGTCTTCTCCCAACAGTTGTCGAAGTGTATACATACTGATAGTTCCTGCGGCGCGCTGGTTAAATACACTTCTCTCTCTCTCTCTCTCTCTCTCTCTCTCTCTCTCTCTCTATCTGTCCCTCAAACACACAACTCTACTAGTAATTCCAAACTACTTAAATCGCTGGATTAATTCAACATCAATTTTAGTGTCCTCATCCAACATTAGGTCGTCAAGAGACAGAAGAACATCCCCTTATCCATCATAAACTCCCCAACAATTATGCTTTCGATGCAAGCATGTCCGCTCTCTCTCGTTGCCACACACACCCGCATGATCAGGACAGTAGATCCACGTAAGACTCTGGAGGTTGGAAACGTCTATAGACGACATCCACTCACACAGCAACATGCCATTCTGGATCTTTCGAAGCATCGACTGAGAGTCAGAAACAACAACGGTGTAAGTAAACGGATTTAAGGAATTTGAAACTACCCGTTGTGCAAGTAGAACTGAATGCTTGAGGGGCATAGAGAGAAGTGTGTTTAACCAGCCAGCCACAGGAACCATCAGCAGGCATAGCCTTCGACATATTTTGGGGGAGACTGAGCACCTATGGGTCTGCTTGAAGTTCCGTGACCAATAACCAGTTCAGTAACCAATAACCGGTGTCGTATGTGGCTTAGAGGATAGTGACTCGGTCTATTAACCCCGACGTTCTAAGTTCGAATCACGCTGAAGACAGTTTGATTGCAAATTGTTTCGCGTAGATTTTTAAAAAAGAACGATGACACCACCGGTTCAGAAATCAATGGCAAACTACTGAACGTAATAATGCCTAGAAAAATCACAACAGCGTTAAAAGCTGGGGTTGATTCGCAAAGTCAGGTAAAGGATATGCAATTAACTTTAACCAATAACCAGTAACGATATCCACGGACTGCCCTTCATTGACCATTATATCAGCCGGGCGCCTGAGTGGTTGCCGGGGCCCAAATTTGGGGTGTAAAGAATAGAACCACTGTTACCTGCCCTGCATGTCGTAAGAGGCGACTAAGGATGTTTGGCGGAAATCGGATGCACATGTCCTAAACGTGTAGAAGTCTAAGTGTTTAGGGGCCTACCAAACCAATGTGCAACGTATACACGTTCTTGGCAAAATCAAACATATCACAAAAATGTGATTAAAATTGGTCGTAAAGAACGAACGCAAAGAAGAAGAAGATCAGCCGGGCGATCTACATGCTCATTGTCTTGTACTCCTGCATACTCTGACACACAAATGAAGTTTAAATTGGCCATTCTGTGTGTGCTTCTTCTTCTGCGAACGCCCGCTGTCAATTCAAGCGGTAGACATGACGCCTGGTATTGCGCCTCTGACTAATTTTTGAGTGAGCGCTCAATGTGGCAAGCCATTCCGCGAGATGTTCGGTGCTCGTCCCTCGTACCAAAGGTACCAGGTCCGCTCCGTCGTGGAGCTATCTGGATATTTTTCCAGAGATCCCTGATCTCAGTGTAGGTGAGATCGAGTTAATAGTCCTATCGGAGACGGTCGATACAAATCCCGGTCCCGTGTTCAATTTGAGCACTAAAAGAACCATTGACAGTTCAAAATCGAGAAGAGCAGGCTGAAAAAACTGGCAGAAAGGTAAAACTAGACCTCACCGTTCAGAAAGCAATGACAAACTACTGAACGTATAAGTGGTGCCTAGAAAATCAATGACTCGTTTACAGTGGTTGATGGCTACGTCCTTTAGGATATGCCACGATTTTCAACAAGAAGAGACCTGTTTAGAAATGAAGACTTCAGGAAAAAAGTGGATGTAACATCAGGACTAAACTTCATTAACCCCTTTAATCTAACAAGTAAACAAAGGGTTAACAAATTAAATGGTTAAGCCACATAAGCAGATTATCAACAGACAGTGTGCATCAATGGATATTGCATATATGGATAAAATAACTCAAGAGTCAAATTCAGATAATGATGAAATAAATGAACTGCTTTTTGCAGATGATCAGTGCCTGATACATCAAAATGAACAAGATCTACAACATTATATTGACACCTTGAACAAAATTGTGTAAAACATGACATGAAAATCAACAACACTAAAACAGAAATAATGAATATGGGAAGAAAACATAATAATCTAGACATCCATGTCAAGGGCACTAAAATAAACCAAGTGAAAGAATTCAAATACTTAGGAAGCATATTCACAGAAGACGGAAAACTGGATAGAAAGATAGAGGCTAGAGTACAAAAAGCAAATGCTGTAACCTACCAGCTAGCCCCATTGTTAAGGCACCCAAAAATTTCACAGGCAGCTAAGCAACAGATGATCAACAGCATTTTTATACCTACTTTGTGTTACCAGAGCCAAACATGGACATTGAGCAAAGCGCAGTCACAAAAATAACTACATGTGAAATGAGTTGCCTGCGAAAAGTTACCAATAACACAAGAAAAGACAGAATCACCAACATCAGCATAAGAAAGAAAGTTGGCACAAAACCGTGCTTGAATTACACAGAGAAACAAAGAATGAAGTGGTTTGGCCACTTAATAAGAATGCATCCAAACTCCACAGTATACACAGTCTTCTACAACAGAACATCGGGAAAGAAGGCAAGAGGAAGACCACGGAAAAGATGGTTAGATGGCGTAGCAGAATCATGTGAAAGAGCAAAGATAACAATCACACAGCCACCAGAACAGCACAAGACAAAAACAGAAAACCACGACACTGGGCAACAACCCGGTAGCAGTGTGACGACAAAAGAAGAAGAAGAAAGAAGTGTGCATCAAACAGCAATGCTACCCCGATACCGTGGATACAAAGTAAAGGGTCGTCCACGTAAAAGGTAGACCTCAGAAATAATAGGCGGGGTGTGAGTGATTGATTGGACCATCATCATTGCACTTCGGAGAGTAACCATGTGTGCTCCGATCTCTTTCTTACACAGGAAGATCTCAGTTGCAGGGCACGAACTCCGTAGCACCGGTGAGGGTCCCTGGTGTAAGTTTGAAGATAGTGAAGATGTTTTTGTAGGAATTTAATTTTTAATCTTTTCTAATGAATTTTAGACTGGACAGAGAGATCGAAACTAGAATCCAGCAAGCCAACAACATTACATACCAGCTTACCCCAATCTTGAAACACTCAGTTATTCCAGTAGAGACTAAAAGACAGATTATAAATTCAATCTTTATACCAACACTGTGTTACCAGAGCCAAACATGGGCACTGACAAAAGAACAAGAAAGGAAAATTACCACATGCGAAATGAGATGCATGAGGAAAGCAGTAAATAAAACAAGAAGAGACCATATAAGAAATGAGGAAATTAGAAGAACAGTCGGAACAACACCTGCTGTTAGATTTATTGAAAAACAGAGACTCAAATGGTTTGGCCACTTGGTCAGAATGAGCCCGAATACACCAGTTGCAAGAGCGTACAACCTGAAAATGGAATCATCAAGAGGAAGGGGCAGACCAAGAAAAAAATGGGTTGATGGAGTTACAGACATCTTAAAACTCCACAATACCACACCATATCAAGCGATCGAGCGTGCATTATCTCGAAAACCGATCATCAGTTAAACCTGCTACGCCTAGCGGCAAAAAGCAGAGAAGGACAAAAGAAAGAAAAGAAAAGAATGAATTTTGCCCCGACAGCGGCTTTCCAGCCTGTTCTTCTCTATTTTGAACTGCCAATGATTCTTTTACGTGTTCAACGTGAACACGGGACTTACGTTTTATCGTACGTCTCCAATAGGACTAGAAACTTGATCTCACCTACACTGAGATCAAGGAGTCTGTGAAAAAATATCCAAAAGACTTCACGAGGGAGCTAACTACCTTTAGCATGAGAGACGAGAACATAACCCTACGCCACAGAGACTCCAACAGGCTAGGGGTGGGGGTGGGGGCGGGGGCGGGAGGGACTATTTGTAAAGATCACACACATGTCTGTTCTAGAAATTGTTTCTTTATCCTGACGAAGTGAAGCAAAACAGGATTCAAGAAGAGAAAGATAATAAAAAAAGATGCATACACATATACAGGATGCACGAATGTATGCTCTCGTACATATTACTGATGATATTCAAAAGTCAACTGCACGTCGACTGCACCTCCGCTGATTGCAATTATGACACTTTTGATAATACTTGAAGAACGTGAATGTCGAAATAATATGCGGAAACATTCAGTAAATGCGTAACAAGTTGACGTCAAATTATACACATAACAATTAAAAAGGGTAATTCTGACAAACTAGTACAACCATACTCCTAGATTAAAAATAACTTCTTAACACCGAGTAGGGGACCTCATTGGTCACTGACCTCAAGTGGTTGTTTCCCACATAGCTATCCATCCAATCCACATTCAGAATATAAGCGTGTGTCATTGTTGTCCCATTGCGCAAGTAGCTATATGTACATATCGGTCAAGTGAGCTACTGTAAGGTACGCAACCGTCAATGTGCTAATATCAAATGTGCAAATGTCTGGTTACCGGTGTAGAGATTAGGTAGTCATCTCGTGTGTTAAAGGTATCGGGCTCGCTCCATCGTGAAGCCATCTGGATATTTTACCAGATAATCCTGATCTCAGTGTAAGTGAGATCGAGTTCCTAGTCCTATCGGATACGAACGATAAAACGTAAGTCCCATTTTTAAGATGAGCATGTAGAGAAACCATTGGCAGTTCAAAATCGAGAAGAGCAGACTGGGCAAAATTCATTAGAAAACATTAAAAATAAAATTCCTACAAAAATATTTTCACCATTTTCAAAATTTTATCGTGGACCCTCGTCGGTGCTACGGGGTTCGTGCGCTGCAGTTGAGATTTTCTTGTGTAAAAAAGAGATCAGAGCATACATGGTTACTCACCGAAGTGCAATGATGATGGTCCTTTCAATCAATCAATCAAATAAACGTATGCTTTGCATTTTTAATGGTACAGTTGACGGAACTCAATATCAGCCCATTTCTTCTCAATTACATTTTTGCGGCTATCTTCCAACGAAAAGTGGTGTTTAAATGTGGCAGCTGGGCTTCATCACCAACAACAATACACCCTGGTTTACCACAAGGGTCACCCTTATCTCCGGTGTTGTTCAATGCCTATACTGTGAGAATCACAGAAGAGCAGATCACGGATAGAGGAAGGACAATGTCATATGCAGATGATTTGTTAGTGTATCGTCAGGTCAAGGATAGAGTACAGCTTGTGGAAGAACTTCAGTCAGAACTCGACCGCATAGGTAGGTGGTACGGTGAAGCAGGAGCTTTGGCCCGTGGCACCACGACCTTCTCTATAATGGCCTCAGCGCAGACGGCAATATTGCCATGTGACGTCACAGGCTGAGGCGGTGTATTCTCACAGACTTACTATTGTCTGTTACTATTGGGAAACGCCGATGACCGCGGTGGCACCCGGTAACGTAAGGCCGACTAGTTCAGACGGGAAAACCAAAATTTTTGTTTAATGGCGGCCGGTTTTTGTATATACTTGATGGAACACTGTAAGCTTTTTTGTAATTTTACTCAATTCTATGAGTCCATGGTTATTTATTGAGGCAAAATATTAATAATACTGATATTCCTTATTGTTAAACTTAACTTGTAACATAATATAACTTTGATTTAGCATCGTTGTGTTGTTTTTCAAATGAATTCGTCTTTATAAAAAAAATACTGGAATGCGAGGTCACACGACGGTTGTGGTATTATTTCCTATAATTTTTACCTGAGCCGCCAGCCATGTTATCGGAGACCACGTTTTGGTCAGCCCTCAAAAGCAGTGGTGACATTGTTCTTTATGAACAACAGTATTGTCAATACTGCAACACCACCTGTGGTTTTGTGTGAAGAGCTGGTGGGTAGATCTTATTATTACAGACTATGTCTTGTTATTGAGAAAACTTATCATGGATAGATCTTATTATTACAGACTATGTCTTGTTATTGAGAAAATTTATCATGGATAGATCTTATTATTACAGACTATGTCTTGTTATTGAGAAAACTTATCATGGATAGATCTTATTATTACAGACTATGTCTTGTTATTGAGAAAACTTATCATGGATAGATCTTATTATTACAGACTATGTCTTGTTATTGAGAAAACTTATCATGGATAGATCTTATTATTACAGACTATGTCTTGTTATTGAGAAAACTTATCATCAATAAAAGAAAGAGGCAGTCATCATTTTTCCGACATGTGATGAGGAAAAGAGGTTTAGAACACATTGGGACAACCGGTAAAATCGAGGGTAGCGTGACAGAGATAGACCACAGCCAACTCTAGATAACTAGGCCAGACAACTGGCTGGAGGTTCCCTGACCTAAATCAAAAAAGAGCGAGAAGACTGAAGCTTTTTGCAATTTTACTCAATTCTGTGAGGCTATGGTTATTTATTGGTAAAAAATATTCATAATATTGCTATTCCTTATTGTTAAACTTAACTTGTTGCATAATATAACTTCGAGTTATTATTTTGTGTTGATTTTAAAATTAATTCGTCTATATACACCAATACTGGAATGCGAGGTCACGTGGTGTAGTTGGGGTCTGATTTTCCAAAATTCTTACCTGAGTCCGAAGGCCCATAAGTTTATAGTTGACTCTGGATAGACAGAGAGAGAAAATTTTGGATAGCCTGACTTAATGCACAGCCAAACTATAAACTCATAGGGCCTGCGAACATGTGGCCCAGTATTTAGAGTTGGCTGTGCTTCATGGCACGGAAGAACCTCAACATATGTGATGATAGTCTTCTTCTTCTTTGCGTGCGTTCTTTACGATCAATTTTAATCACTCTTTGTGATATGTTTGATCTTTACCAAGAACGTGTATACATTGCACATTGGTTTGGTAGGCCCCTAAACGCATAGACTTCTACACCTTTAGGACACATGTATCCGATTTCATCCAAACCTCCTTAATCGCCTCTTACGACATGCTTGGCAGGTAACAGTGGCTCTATTCTTTCACCCTAATTTGGTCCCCGGTAACCCTCGGCGTGTTGATAGAAATACCAGAGACAGAATTTGTGGAGACCATAATCGCCTACGCCGGACAGTGTGCGTGTAGTTTCTATTAAAATTAATTTTATTCTGTCAAACTCGAATTTAGCAGAAACTAGTAACCACTCGCGAGATAGTAAATAAAAAGATTTGTGATCTTATCCCGAGCAGGTGCCTATTGACTTCATTAATTGCAGTGAATTTCACATAGCAACTCAATTCAATTAGAAATATTGTTGAATCATTGTTAAAAATAAATGCTATGCTTGATTTTATTCCTCGAGTAGTGAAGGTCACCTTTCCTTAATTTACAGATAATCCAAAATTTAGAATTATTGTTGAGTTTTTGAAACTAAGCATAGCTGTTTGAAAATCCTCGAGCTGTAGGCATTAAGTATGAGAACCGAAATGGTTAGTACTTATGAACTGACTACAGACTAGAGTGCGGAGTGAAAATAAATTTAATACGAAAAAGTAGAAAAAAAAACACGAAATACACATCCGGTCTGTAGTTGTGTGGCCCAAAATAAAAACGAAATTACCAGGAAAATATAGCATCCGGAAAGATAGAATATGAAACAATATATGTAACAATGTATGGGTGGGAAGCATGTACATTTAATCATCATCATCTTTGGCCTCTTTGTCTCAGGAGACAATAGGTCTTGCATCACGTAGTCACCATCATCAGGTGCCGTCTCCACATCGAAGGTTGGCTGCAATGAATCTCCAGCATCCTCTGTCTTTCGCCTTGGTGTTGCACCTGTCAGACTGTAACCTGTCCATTTCTTAAAGTTTCCTCCCACTTATCTCTCGGTCTTCCTCTTGCTCTTCTCCCTCAACTTTCCCCTCTAGTAAATGTTTTATCATGGTGTCATGCCTTTTATGTGCCCAAAATACTTTACTTGTCTGAATTTTATTTCTCTTAATAATTGTTTCTTCATGCCTAGTTTTCCTAAAACTTGTTTATTTGTCTGTTTTTCTGTCCATGAAACTCTGCTTATTCTTCTATATATCCACATCTCAAATGCATCAATTCTGTCTTCTAACTGCTTGTTCATTGTCCATGTTTCCGAGCCATACATTAATATAGGATATATATAGCTTTTGATCATTCTCATTTTTAGCCTGTTTGTGATTTGTTTGGATGTCAGTAACTTTCTCATACTATTGAAATTATCCTTGGCCATTCCTATTCTCTTTTTAATTTCAGTTATACATCTGCCATCATCTGTTATCATCTGACCGAGATAGGAGTAGCTTTTACTTGATGTAGTAATTCTCCATGTATTTTTATATTCATTCTAGGTTTTTCCATTTCCTTGTTGATTACCATAGTTTTTGTTTTCTGTATGTTAATGTCTAATCCATATTCCTTGCTAGTTCTGTCCAATTGGTCCACTAATTCTTGTAGATCTTGTTCATTTTCTGCTACCAATACTGTGTCATCTGCATATCTTAAGTTATTTATTATTTTTCCATTGATCTTGAGTCCTGGCATTCCCTCTAGTTGTTTGAAGATTTTCTCTGTGTAGATGTTAAATAGGCTTGGTGACAGTATGCATCCTTGTCTCACTCCTCTCTTTATGTCTATGTATGGAGAGTAGCTATTTTCATATTTTATTATTGCTGTCTGTTCCCAGTATATGTTACTTATTAGTCTGATATCATCCCCATCTAGGCCTATTTCTTGTAGACATATGATTAGCTTTTCATGTTGGACTCTGTCAAAAGCTTTGCTATAATCGATGAAACACAAGTAGATACTTTTTGCACTTCTATATGCTTGTCAGCGAGTAGTCGTATACAAAGTATTGCCTCTCTTGTTCCTCTGTTCTTTCTAAAGCCAAACTGTTCTTCTCCTACTTCTATGTTGTGTTATTTGTCGTGTTGTGGTTTTATGTTTTTGTCTTGCACTGTTCTAGTGGCTTGGGTGATAGTTATTTTTCATGTTGACAGGGCTCTGCCACCATATCAGAGGACCAGTTATTATTCATGTTGACAGGGCTCTGCCACCATATCAGAGGGCCAGTTATTTTTCATGTTGACAGGGCTCTGCCACCATATCAGAGGGCCAGTTATTTTTCATGTTGACAGGGCTCTGCCACCATATCAGAGGGCCAGCCAATGGATAGAGCTGATATTTTGAACGCCCTCATAGAGTGTGGCCGCAAAGAAGATTTTCATTTAAACCAATCCACGTCAACTACTAGATTGCAGGAACTGGATTTGAAGATTGAAGTAGAAAGAAAAGGACAACATAACAGGTACATGAGTAGTCTCATCAATCAAAATCGAACTGGTATGGTCAGTCGCTGGATGCTGTTGGAGATTTTGCGAAGTAGATCGGAGCACCTATGGACATGTCCGGAGTGCAATGAAGATATTCCAAACTGAAACTGAATCTGCTATGCAATATAACCATACCTTTCGTGGTTTTCCTCTTGCCTATTTCGTGGTTTTCCTCTTGTCTATTTCGTGGTTTTCCTCTTGTCTATTTCGTGGTTTTCCTCTTGTCTATTTCGTGGTTTTCCTCTTGTCTATTTCGTGGTTTTCCTCTTGTCTATTTCGTGGTTTTCCTCTCACCTATTTCGTGGTTTTCCTCTTGTCTATTTCGTGGTTTTCCTCTTGCCTATTTCGTGGTTTTCCTCTTGCCTATTTCGTGGTTTTCCTCTTGTCTATTTCGTGGTTTTCCTCTTGTCTATTTCCTGGTTTTCCTCTTGTCTATTTCGTGGTTTTCCTCTTGTCTATTTCGTGGTTTTCCTCTTGTCTATTTCGTGGTTTTCCTCTTGTCTATTTCGTGGTTTTCCTCTTGCCTATTTCGTGGTTTTCCTCTTGCCTATTTCGTGGTTTTCCTCTTGCCATATTTTTCGTGGATTTCCTGCACTAGCCATGCGGCTATTAAATTCCTCTGGCTCTCGTCCACCTGTCCTATACCGTCCTAAAAAGCGGTACGACAAACAGTAACGACAGTGTTGTTGTTTTTTTGTTTTATCTCTCGACTTCTTTCCTTGTGTTCTGTTGTACATGGTGTTCAACTTAAAAGCAGCCTATGAATGGAGCTAATCTGGCATATATGTATGAAATGAGAAGGTTCAGTTATGACGTAGTATAGGTCAAGGTTGTGTGATGGTGTGTAATTGTAGTGCGGGAAGGGGTGATAAACAAATGTGACGTAGGACGAGCTAGTCAGAACCGGTTTAAATAGTACACAAACACAACGCGATAGGTTATCTGGCAACTTTCGATTTGTCAATGGGGCTGCAATTATCTTGAACACCCTGTATAATACTGTATACAGTGGAGCTTGGTTGCATTCTTATTAAGTGGCCGAACCACTTCGTTCTTTGTTTTTCAATGTAATTCATGTAAGATTCTGTTCCAACTTTCTTTCTTACGCTGATTCTGTCTTTTCTGGTGTTGTTGGTAACTTTTCGTTGACATTGCATTTCACATGTATAGTAAGTATCAAGAGTTGTTAAGCCCTTTGTCTTGCGGCTCGAAGGTCGTGGGTTCAAATCCGGACCCCGGCCTTCTTTTCACGAGTGCAGTTTTTTCCAGAAACCCCTAGGATTGTTGACGGAACTACGAAGTACGTGATTAGTGCAATACTCTCGGCAGATGGCGTGCCATTTCTGCGGAGAGGGTCCGAGCCATATGGGGTAAAACCCGGTGCAATGAAGTCAATCCTTCAGCTTTTAAACCCTTTTTTAAAAGTAAGTATCAAGTAGTAAGTAAGGGGAAACTACTTGACAATGTCAGAGCAATATACCTCGAGGACCTTCGCCGGGGCTACAGAGTTCGTGCACTGCAGTTGAGATATTCCTTTGTAAGGAATAGATCGGAGCACACATGGTTTCTCACCGATGTGCAATGATGTTAGTTCTATCAATCAATCAATCAATCTCACTAGGTGGTTAATCAATCTCACTAGGTGGTTAATCAATCTCACTAGGTGGTTAAACAATTTCATTACGCTTTTCGTTGCATAAACGAAGCTTACAGAACATGTTACGGAGAACCGTCGGAGAACTTCATAGGAGAACTTCATCGGAGAACTTCATCGGAGAACTTCATCGGAGAACTTCATCGGAGAACTTCATCGGACATGCGGCTTCATAAAAACTACCTATCTCATAGTCTAGGGCATAGATTTCCACACTTTTTCGCCCCACCGCCCACTTTGCACAACATAAACTTTGTAACGTCTCTCCCCCTTCCACATTATAACAGTTTGTCAACGCCCCCCATCCACCCATATATACATACTCTATTTTCTCTTTGACATTGAAAAGTGATACATATTTCTGTACACATGGTCAATTTTCAAATGATTATATGCATGAAATAGAAAATTGATGAAAAAATAGATCGTGTAAGACGGGCATAAGATGATTTTAAATGCAGAATTCAAATTTTAAATGATTATTCAATCGCAAAACCACGAAAATAATTTATTTTAAAATATTTATTATTAATTTCTTCCTTAAGGAGCCACCGACCCCTAATCGCCTGAACAACCCCCCAATTCTTCTGAGCCGCTATCGCTCCTACCCCTACCCCCTAGAACGTTTCAGCGCCCACTGTGGGGTGGTACCGCCCACTTTGGGAAACGATGATCTAGAGTCTAGACCAGTGGTTCTCAACCTGAGAGACGCATCTATGACAGTATCTGGGAAAATGAGGAAACTTTATTTGAAAATTTAATGTATGTTGTGTTTTAATAAGTGTTTCTTCTTCTTCGAACGCTCCGTATCGACCAATTGTTAACCACTCTGTGTGATTTGTATGTGATCTGAGCCTAAGAAGGATTGTACGTTGTGCCAGTTATGTGCCTACAAGTAGTCCAGCACAACCGATTTCTGCGATTCTTTTTATTTACTAGGGTAGCCTCCCTAGGTCCTACATCAGTCGACTCTTACGACATGTCTTGTAGGTCGCAGTGGTACTATTATGTGCTTCACTTGCGGGTCCCGGTACCACGCAGCGTAGTTTAGTTTAGTTTAGTCGTCGGATCACCATCATTGCACGTCGAACAAATTAGTCCATAAGTGCTCCGATCTCTCCTCAGTATGTCCATCAGCGTGTGGCGACTAACGACACCGGTTCTTTGTTGGTTTACAATTCTTCTTTGTCTGCCAGCATAGCGTTCTTGTCGAGCTACACCACACTTAACTTTGAGTTCTTGCAGTCTGGTTAGTGTTGTGGATTCACCGCTATTACGTGAATCATGTACACGCCCTCTCTCCTTAAGGAATTTATAATATCAGCCTGGTCCATTGCTCGCCCGCTTTGGACAGCAGCCATACCTGCAAGCTTATCCGCACGTTCATTCCCCTTTACACCTGCATGCCCTGGCACAAAAATAAAACTGACCTTTGTCATCTTAGACCTCCCCAGCGACTCTATCCAATGCCTCCGAGCCCATCCTGTTTCAATCTTCCTGAGCATACTCATTGAGTCACTGAGAAAACATGCATGGATAAAAGTCTGTGATTCTAGCCAAATCATCGCTTTGGTAACCGCCATGATTTCCATAGTGAGACTGCTCGTAGTCACGGCAAAACCACCACTGTCTTCCTTCACAACATCACCTCCGACCTGAGCATGAAAGCCCACGAGCTCCGCACATGTCGAATCACCGAACCATCCGTATAAATGATTACATCATGCGCAGCTAGATGCGTTCTCAGAAATTAATGCCTGAACCTCTGCCTCCACAACAAGTGGGTTGTGTTGCCTGCATTCTTTAGCAAGTTCGATGCATACAGAAAAGGATGTAGCTATTCCTCTTGGCACTGGTATCCATTCTTCACCGGGATCAATATCTTCAAGTGTACACACCTGTTCAATACAGTCCTCGGATTGACCCATCCAAGATTTTCCTCTTTTAACCTATTTCCTTTTTGTCTCTTTATTTCCAAGTGCAGAGGATGTTGTGTGTCAGCATTGACTCGAAGGTATGCTCGTGCACGGCTCATCAGTATTCTATACTCCATAGTAGGATAGTCAAGGAGATAGCGCATCGCCCTGCACGACGTGTCTTTAGTGCACCCAAGTATAATGCGCATCGCCTCGTTCTGTATTCTTTCCAGTCGTTCTATCTGACTATGACTGAGAGTCAGGATCGCCAGCGCATACTCAAGCACAGAAAGGACCAGACCCTGGTATAAAAGACAAAGATGGCGCTGTTCACAATCCGCCGCAGCCATTACCCTCATCGCCAGCAAACCTTTCCTCGCCTTCATTATCACATGAGCTATGTGTTCCGTAAAAGCTACGTAGTAAGAGTTTATATTAACTTGGTTTTTTTCAGTTAAAATACGCTTTTTCATTTTAAAAAGTTCAAATTCTTTTTTAATTCTCAAATCTTTTGTCAACAATAAGTTTTCTAATGTTTGCATTTCTTTCTCGCTGCCAGTGTATTTAGTTATTGCATTGTGTTTTTGTATTTAGTTGCCAGTGCCTCTTCTTCTTCTTTGTGGTCGTTATTTAGATAATTATACCGTTAGACGCGTTCCTATGATGAAGTCGACTGTTTGGAGCTCATCTATGGTGCCATGTAGTTTTGATGACTATACCGTTAGACGTGTTCTTATGACAAAGTCGACTGTTGTCTGGAGCTCATCTCTGGTGCCGTGTAGTTTTTACTTCTTCTTCTGCGATCAACTTTTGCTATGCGACTACTCCGGTATGTGTCATAAACAGGGCGGTGCGCTTGAGGTCTTCACCGGTTCCCCATAGTTTGTCTTGCAATGTTGTTTCTGTTGGCCAGATCTCCAAACTCTCACTACTCAGACTAGGACAGTCTTGCAGGATGTGCTGTGGGGACTGCTTTGGTGCTCCACAGGTGCAGGCTGCCGAGTCCCTGAGACTCATTCTGTGGAGGTGTTCTCTGAGACTGCAGTGTCCCGTTCTAAGTCTGAAGACTGTGGTCTGTGTTTTTCTGTTTAGTGTATTTATACTATCGTAGTTTTTACTGTAGTGTTGAGTTGTAGGGCCATCATTCCTTTCTAGGAAGGACATACAGGGAACAGTCTTTCAGGACATGTTCTGTGGTTTGATCATCGGTGCCACATGGACACAGAGGGGTTGGGGACAATCGTAGCCTGTGTAAGTGTTTGTTCAGTCTACTGTGTCCTATCCTGAGTTGGAAGATGATAGTCTGTCCTTGTCTGTCGAGTATGTGGTAGTCATCGTTGGATCGTTTAAGTTCTTTTCTCTCTCTCTCTCTCCCTCTAGCGATCACCGCTTAGACTGATGAACCAAATTTCTCCATAAATTTGATTCATGCAGTCTTTAGCAGTGGTGTGTTTTCGTCACATCTTCAGCGCCATTTGGAGCTTTGGTGCTTATCCTTCGGCGATTTGTCTGGTTTTAGCCAGCGTTTACTGAGTTCGCTGTCCGTTAGCCTTTGGATGTCCCCAGCCGACCTGCAAGGAAGCAGGTGAGTTCTTTTCTAATGTCCACGATAGCTCTTTGTCTTCAAAGTATGTGATTTCGTTGTGGTCAGCGCTGTTATAAAGCTATCAATATAAGCGAAGACTGTAGCAACACCGAAACACGTAAAAACAAAGTACTGTAGTTTTACGAAGTACAATTTGCAAAGTACAATATTGTTTCAGTTTAAGTGTGCAATATCTTCATTGCACTCCGGACATGTCCATAGATGTTTCGATCTCCATCTCAATATCTCCAACAGAATCCAGCAACTGACCATACCAGCTCGATATTGATTGATGAGGGTATATTATGTAGGTATAGGAACCCATGTTATCATCATCATCAAATAGCTTGTCCTGAGCAGAACTTTGCCACCCCAACAGTCCTCTGGAACTTCTCTCTCTCTCATAGGCCAGATGTCCTGCCTCTGCAGCAGTCATGTTAAGACCATTAGTTACATCCTGAATCCATCTTTTCCGTGGTCTTCCTCTTCTTTTCTTTGCCGGTATGCCTCCTTCCATGATGGTCTTCTCCAGCCCTTCGTGTCTTTTTATATGTCCAAAATATTTCAATTTTCTCTTTCGTATTTGTAGCATCAGCCAGTTTTCTTTGATTTGAAGTTCTTTCTGGATAGATCTATTTGTTCTCTTCTCTGTCCATGATATACGGAGGACTCTTCTGTAACACTTATATTCAAAAGCACATATATGTTTTTTCCACTGCTTTATTAAATGTCCATGCTTCAAACCGAAAAAGGGGGGAAGACTGCAGTAAAACTTGGTAAATAGTGAAAAACTTTGTTTGTACGTGTTTCATGCTTCAAACCCATACGTTGCCATTGGGAATATGCATGCTCTTAGTATTCTGATCTTTGTTTTCTTATCAGTTCCGTTCCATACTGTTTTTAGTTGTTTAATTTGTTGTGAAGCCATGTTTGTTCTTTTAATTTCCTTCATCCCATTTCCATCTGTTGTTACCACGTGGTATATTGGGTAATACAGTGTTAGATCCGTATTCTTTATTGACTGTTGGCACACGATGGGTAATGTGGTCAACATCACGCCGGTTGATTAATGGACCTTCCCAATAATGTACAATATTATAAAGCTCAGAGTAAGAAACATTTATTCCGTTTATTCTTGGAAATTACAGTGAATTTGACGAGGGAAATTATGAAAATTTCGTGGTTCGGCCATTTAATGAGAATGGAACCACATTTACTACCATCACGTGCCTATAATAATCGACACTCAGGGCGCAGAGCACGAGGCAGGCCAAGAACAAGATGGATAGATAACATCTCAGAGTCCCTGCGAAAGCATGGACTGACAACGTCAAGCGCAACACACCTGGCACAAGATAGGAAACTAACTCTCCCACGACGCTTCACGGCAAATGTGGTTAAGATAAGATAAGATAATTATGAAAAGAATTTGGCGGAAATTTTGCCTTATCTTCAAGGGGACGCCAACTGAAAAAGGTTGAGAACCTCTAGTCTAGACTGATGAGCACATGTAAAAGACCGCCCGAGTGGTTACCGGGGCCCAAATTTGGGGTGTAAAGAATAGAACCACTTTACCGTATCGTATGCACATGTCCTAAACGTGTAGAAATATATGCGTTTAGGGGCCTACCATACCAATGTGCAACGTAAACACGTTCTTGGCAAAGATCAAACATATCACAAAGAGTGATTAAAATTGATCGTAAAGAACGACCACGAAGAAGAAGAAGATGTAAAAGACTTCACAGAAGATTCCTGACAAATTCGTTTCTTTGTACGAGATTCACGACACCCTCATACACCATTTATATTCAAAAGTCTGCATTCCTCTATCTAAAAGTCTGCATTCCCTCCTATCTAAAAGTCTGCATTCCTCTATCTAAAAGTCTGCATTCCTCTATCTAAAAATATGCATTCCTCTATCTAAAAGTCTGCATTCCTCTATCTAAAAGTCTGCATTCCTCTATCTAAAAGTATGCATTCCTCTATCTAAAAGTCTGCATTCCTCTATCTAAAAGTCTGCATTCCTCTATCTAAAAATCTGCATTCCTCTATCTAAAAGTCTGCATTCCTCTATCTAAAAGTCTGCATTCCTCTTTCTATATCTGTATTTCTCTGAGAAGAAATGATCAAACAATCTCAAAGCAGGCATTGAAGTGGGAAGCAAGAAGACAAAAGAACTACTGTCTGTAGTTATCAAAAAGGCATTTTCCAAGGAGTGACATTTGCCCCATCTTGCCTTATCGTATGCATGTCCATGTACATGCCCTGTCAAGCGAGTCAGTGAATGTGTATCAAGATCTTGTAGATGCTAGAGAGATCCGCCGATGGACATAATAAGAAGTGTGTTTATTCAACAAGTCACGCATGACATCAACATGAATATCCTTCAACATCAGCTATGGGAAACTGAGAACATATTGATATGCAGTCATGGGCGTCCACGTGAATTTTTCCAAAAAGGAGGGGTGCTAAACGAATAAATACATTTTATTTGGTAGTTTACTATGCAGAACTAATAGATGTCTTCGAAAAAATAATGAATATAAAATGAACCGAACTCTGGAGAAGTGATGAAATCAGAGAAATGTCTGGTCAACCACTAGTGACAACTGTTATAAGAAAGAGAAGATGGAGATATGTTGGACACACCTTGAGGAGAAATGATCAGCGAATATAAAAGCAGGCATTGAAGTGGGATGCAAAGGGCTCAAGAAAGAGAGGGTGACCTAAGGAGACCCTGAAACGAACTTTGCTGAGAGAGGCAAGAAATTTTGGTCTCAGTTCCATGGGGAGATTGAGCGAGTTGCCCAGGATAGAGCGGTATGGAAAAATTGCTTGCAGGCCCTCTGTAACTTATAACGGTACGAGAAGAATTATTATTATACAGGGTATTCAACTTAAAAGCAGACTGTGAATGGAGCTAATCTGGCATATATATATGGAAATGAGAAGGTTCAGTTATGACGTAGTATAGGTCAAGGTTGTGTGATGGTAGGTAATTGTAGTGCGGGAAGGGGCGATGAACAAATGTGACGTAGGACAAGCTAGTCAGAACCGGTTTAAATAGTAAATAGACGAGATGCAATGCGTACCTGGCAAATTTCTATTTATCACTGGGGCTGCTTTTAAGTTGAACACCCTGTATTATTATGTGGAAATAGATAATACCAGATTCACATAGTACACTGTATCATGCCATGAAGCTAAACAATCCGTAATTTTATATCTATCATGTCTTCCACTGATTTTACCGGCCGTTAGTAGGTGTTTTCTCTCTCTCTCTCTCTCTCTCTCTCTCTCCCTCTCTGCGCGCGATCGTTCTCTTTGGAAATTTTGATCATTTTTATTATGATATATAAGCAGCATTTGCCAAGAACTTTTTTTACGTCACAATCATTCAGCTCCATTTGGAACTCTGGTGCGTATCCTTCAGCGGCGTGTCCGATTTCAGCCAGCGTTTACTGGGTTCGCTCTCCGTCAGCCTTTGACTGTCCCAGCCGACCTGCAAGGCAGCAGGTAGCAAGTTGCTATTTTCACTATGTGTTCTAATAATTCTTTCCAAAATTTCACCAAAAAGTCATTTTCCAGAAGGATGGAGGAGAGGAGCACTTCCCTTTCCCTTAACATATTTACGCCGATGTATGCAGCTCGCATGTAGTCATTTGAGACATGTTCAATAGCAGCTACACACATTTCCAATATTTATATCGATATCTGATTCGTCTTGCACCAGCAAAAAGATAAAAAGACCGCAGTTCATTTCAGTTAAATTCATCATCATCATCTTCATCATCCAATAGCTTGTCATGTGCAGAACTTTGCCACCGTAACAGTCATTTGGACTTTCTTTCATAGTTCAGATGTCCCCAGTCGTCATTATGAAATCATCAAATACACACTGAATCCATCTTCTCCGTGGTATTCTTCTCCTCCTCTTTGCTGGAATGTCTCCTTCCATAATGGTATTCTCCAGCCCTTAGTGTCTTTTCGTATGTTAAAAATACATCAATTCTACACTCACAAAAACAAATAAGGTTCTCTCTCTCTCTCTTTGCCCTTTTTACCCCGGATTGGGGCATAGGCCCTCAACTAACTCATGTCAATTCTTCCTATCTCTAGCTATCTCTGCAGCTCCCTCCAGCTCTTCTTTATATTGTTGATCTAAATAAGGATCTGCAGAAGTAAAATAATTTGACCTCACTCGCAACCAGTGGTACAGAGGTGCCAGGGCGACGACCCTTAATTTTTAAGAATGTAACTACTGCCCGCTTTGCCCTACAAATAAAAGTAGATATTAGCTGTAAAACAGAAACCACGACACTGGGCAACAACCCGGTAGCAGTGTGACGACAAAGAAGAAGAAGAAGAAAGAAGAAGTTAAGCTGTAAATTTTGTTTGGTGTAACATTAGTTTGTTATCTAAAAAAAATTTACCACAGGTTAAGATAAAATAGTCTGCACATAATGAGAAAATAGTCTGAAATAATGAGAAAGGGCTTGGACGTAATGAAAAATTGTTATGAAATAATGAGAAATAGTCTGAAATAATTAGAAAGTCTAAAATAATGAAGAAAAAAATGAAATAACGAGGAAAAAAACCCCACTGAAATAATGAGAAAATAGTGTGAAATAATGTGTAGCGTCTGAAAAAATGATAAAATTGTCTACAAATAATGAGAAAATAGTCTGAAATAATGATAAAATGGTCTGAAATAATGATAAATATGTCTACAAATAATGATAAAATAGTCTGAAATAATGAGAAAATAGTCTGAAGTAATTAGAAATATGTCTACAAATAATGAGAAAATAGTCTGAAATAATTAGAAATATGTCTATAAATAATGATAAAATAGACTGAAATAATGAGAAAATAGTCTGAAATAATGAGAAATATGTCTACAAATAATGAAAAATAGGTTGGAAACTGAGAAAATGGTCTGAAAATAATAAGAAATTTCAGAAAATATGCTACAAATAATGAGTATATTCTCGCTGTTAAATGTTAGATGCTAACTTTCTAACGGCGCACCCATGTTGCGTTATGTTGTTTAGTTTGTTCTTTGAAATATCCGACGTAATAAGTACTTCACTATGTCCAAACCCATAGGTACAAGTCTTTTCAGCAGGTGGGAAGGTGGTAAGCGGTCATGTAAGAAAACACCCCATCGAAATGTTGTTCATGTTATGTTATGCGATCGACGTCATGACACATTGGGCATTCCCATTCGTGCTTTGTCCTCCGCTGCAGCAGTCATCCCAATCCATTTGCTCACCGTACCCATGATAAGTTGATTACTATATCTTCTCTCTACCACGAAGACGACACTGTCTGGCATGTCCAAATTCTCGAACTCGTTCCAGTGTCTGAGACTTGCCCGTGTTACATGTTGTTCAGGTTACATCATCTAGTACTTGTATTTCATAACAGCTGTTTGACATCAGTGTCAATCAATATAATTATCTAAAGAATGGAGGATATAATAATATTATGCAATAAGAGGTAATGAAATAAGACTAAAACAGAGGTATGTTTCAGCTACTAAGTATAGACACATGATAGTAAGTATGAAGCTAAATCAGCTGTTTGTACAGCAGAAGACTTCATAGAAAAGTAAAGTTTGATAATAAAATGAAAAGATTGTTTAAATCGTGAATACATCATAGACAGAAACGAGAAATTATTCTCAATAAATAGTCATATTAATTGTAAACTTGAAAATGAAAGTTTCGATATTGTTAACAAATTTCTATTCTTGTAGGCTTTGTAAATAATTTGAAACGAACACGTATAAAAATCTGGCTGGCACTTTCAATGTCGCTTCAGGCTCTTCAAATAAATGAACGATACAATTCTGCTGTCTTTACAGACTGATTTTATAATGTTGCACTTAACGGTTGAAGGTTGAAGTAACAAAAATGGTAAATGCTAATCGAACGAGGGATAGTGTTCGTAAATGATCAATGTCGATTATGTCAAGTTCAAATTTAGAAAGCTCACAATGGCTTTCGGTCACCGAAGATACTTTGTTTTTGCATGATGGCCTTCTTCGAGTCACCGACCTTGTAGAGCTGCCAAGAAATGTAGAGAACTATGGTTCCAGAGACAACGAAGTTGTCACGTTTGACTCAAAAGATCCAGAAGAACTAAGTGCTAGACTTCTTGAAATCTGTGGTACTAGGAACAATGCTTTTAATACTTTGTTAGAATATCGACTGAACGCCCTAAAAGGATTATGGAAAGCTAAAAAATCTGTTAGTCAAGAAGAACAGAATGACAGAGATGGTTCAGGCCAGGATGAAGCTTTAGCTCAACTTAAGAAGCAAGACTTGTTGAAAGATCCAGACCAAGCATCATTTTCTACACGTATAAGCCTGTTACTTATTCTCCCGCTCTTGCAATCTCAAAGCAAGACTGATCCAGAACTATGTGGAGTTACTTCTGGTGTAATTCTGAAGTGTCTGCAAGATTGTCCACCTTTGAGCTTAGCTAAGGAACCAGGGGACTGCTTAAATGGACTAGAGTCTCTGTTGTGTGGATGGCTTGGAGAGGAGACAGAAGCTACTGGATCTGTACAGATGGTCAGGGACAGAAAACATAAAGAGAATGCTGCGGCAGCTTTGGTAGCACTTGCTTGTGCTAGGTATGTAATGTAATGTTCATGTAACAAATGTATTATTTTTGTTTCCATGTCTTTTATTATTCATGCTCCACTTGAGTGATTGTCACCATATCTGCAACTTGTATCAGTCATATTTACATTTTTTGAATACTGATCATTTAGCGATATAATTAATGTAAAAATATTTCACTAAGACACTGCAGTGACTACCTCAATCATCACTGGTGATCTTGACTGATTGCCTACTAGAAGCCGCTCTGAACTCATGGCAGTGAGCGTCATGGTTTGTTTCCTAGTGAAACGAATGTATATATTTACATTCTCCCTTTCCGTTTAGGTACGAGATTTCAATTTACAGACAGGAAGTTTATTCAAGAACTATATGTAATGTCATTACATGACTGAAGGCAAAGAAAATGGTATTTTGTCATATTTATAAAATCAGTCAGTTACCAAAGTACAAAATTATTTAACTTGGCAACAAGCGATAGGTCATAGACGATAAGAAGTGTAAATTATTTACTAAATAGCATTCAATTTCTGTGTTCTTTGATTTTTTCTTATTATTGGATATACTATTCGGTAACCACCAAGTGAAATTCATTAAATGTTTTGGAAATTCTAAACTTGAACGTAAGTTGGTACATTAACTCTTTCCACGCTTTTCGCAGCAAACTACGCTACAGCGAAATTCCATTGAATATCATTCACCGTACACTGTGCCATTAGAGTTGCTTCCTTATAAGAAGTCTTTCTAGTTTTACTTCTACTATTTTACTTCTTCTACTTTTTAATCTTGTTATTCTATTAGGTTGTCTAGTTTTAAAAAACAATTTGTATATAATTAGATATATTTATCTTTCTTTATTGACGAGTAGTATTTAAAAAAATTTTTGTGTCTCCTGTGAATTAACTGCTTAAAAATTGAGAAAATAACTGCGCATGGAAAGAGTTAAAAAAAATATTCTGTTGTAAATAATAATTTAACATTTACTTCTTCTTCGAATGCTCCAATATCGGCCACTTTTTAACCACTCTTTGTGATTTGTATGTGATCTGAGCCTAAGAGTGATTGTATGATGCTGCAGCTATGCGCCTTCAAGTAGGCCAGCACATCCGATTTCTGCGATTCTTTTTATTTACTAGGGTAGCTTACCTAGACCCCTACCTCAGTCGCCTCTTATGACATGCCTTGTAGGTCGCAGTGTTACTATTCTTTGCTCTCCTTCTGGGCCCTGGCAACACATGACATAGCATTTACAAATTTCCTACTAAAATATTAACAAATAATTGTTTCAAATCTATTTTAGAGAAAATTGATTTACCTACAAAATGGTATATTACTCATAAACATCTGTTAATAATTAAGAAAACTGCAACTGAATTTGTATATGCACTTGCAAGTGGGAAAATGGGACCTAAATTTAATTCAACCACAACCTGTTTTTCAATTCAGTAGCTAACCAGTCAAGGATTGCAACAACTGGTGAGGAATCACCCTACTGTCAGTAATGACCAAGATGTTTTTGCAAAATCTTCTGAATAGAAGCAAAAGGACATTTTGGATGCAACACTGAGAGTGAAGTAAGCTGGTTTTAAACATGGGAGAAGCTGTTTAGACCAAGTAATTACCGTGAGACATATCGCAGACAAATATATTGAAAACCAACAACCTCTTGTCATAAATTTCATTGATTTCAAATCGCCTGTGTGTTGCTGGGGCTCGCAAGGAAAGCAAAAAATAGTAACACTGCAACCTACAAGGTATGTTGTAAGAGACGACTACTGTAGGGGCCTAGGGAAGCTACCCTAGTAAATAAAAAGTGTCTCATAAGTTGGATGTGTTGGCCTACTTGTAGACACATAACTCGCTCAACATACAATCGCTCAGATGACATACAAATCACGAGTGGTTTAACAAGTGGTCAATATGGAGCGTTCAAAGAAGTAGAAGAATTGATTTTTAAAATGCTTGTGATATCTTACACAGAATCTCAGAAATATTGGAAATGGTCACTCTAAAAGGATAGCAATAAAGCAAGCTGTTGAACTTGTTTGAATGAATCTGAAGATGAATTAGACTTAGAATGTGATTATTCTGATAAGCATATCGAAAGTGAGTAAGATGATCATTTCGATGGTGAAGAATTGTTTTAATTGATTGATATTCAAACAATATATGTGCAATCTGGAGAACAATCTACATTACCTGGGAGTATTCGGAGGTGTGACCCACGTAATATATCAAGTAAATTTTTTTTATTAATTGCAAATATATATTAAGCAGGAATAAGAGATGATGGGGTATGTCAATAACAAATTATAGAGCACTTAATTGTGCTAAATTATCATGTTTTTAATATCACCCAGATATGGGCTGCTTTTTCTCAGGAGAAAGAATTTCTTTAGGGTACAGGCGACCAGGATTCAAAGGGTTACTGCCTGTGTTACCGCTTTTAGGGCGGGTAGAATGGGGGACATGAGCATGAGGAATTTAATGATTACATGGCTAGTGCAGTCACCACAAAACTGTTCAGGTTAAGATGTCTTCTTTATGTCCCTGACAGAAAAACACTCCTTGTCCGTACCATGGATCAAACCTGGTTCTCCTGAATGCTAACCTGCGCTCTAATTCATCCGGCCAGACTAAAAAGCACTTAGGTCTAGTCAGAGTCCCACCTTCTATCTCGTCGATGACTTGGGACGTCCCATTGCGGAATTTTCTTGAGTGGGTTAAAAATTTTGTTGCAATTATTTTTTTTCAGAGGACATGTCAAAACATTTATCCACGCAGTTCACTTGCTTCAGAAACTTAATGATATTCCACCTCTGCCCATTTCGGAGATTCTGACCTCTCTGCTTGAGTGTGAGGGTGGACAAGGACAAGTATCATCTTTCCTTGGTTCCAAGTACATTCTCAGCTGGGGCCTGGATGACCTTCTTGGACCAGCAAACTCGGACACTGCTTCTGCTGTAGAATCTAAAGAGACAAATGACAAGGATAAAGAAAAAGGTAAAATTAAATTAAGTCTTGTGTGTCATGGAAGCTTGTATATAAGAAGATGAAAAAGGGGGATCTTCTTCTGTCTCTTCGCGACTGCTGTTGGATGAAGACACTAAAATAGATGTTAAATCAATCCACTGATTTAAGCAGTTTGGAGTTACCTGTTATATGGGTAGAACTGGATACCTGAGAGGCAGAGTGGGGAGTGTGTTTAACCAGCAAGCCACAGGAATCATCAGTATGCATACTCTTTTATATCTGTTGGGGGAGACTGAGCACCTGTGGGTCTGCCTGGAGTGCAATGACATCAGTTTTTTTTTCCCCTATCCAGAAGCACTTGAGCCATGGACATCGGAACCTCGGCTCGGTGCCACGAACACCGTAAATCTGTGGCTTTTCTGCCAGTCCGCGGAATTGAACCCGCACTCACAGAGGACTTGTCACCCATCATCCAACGCACTATGAACACGCTGGGCAGGCGGGCAATGACATCAGTTTAGTAACCAATATACTAATAGTTAAAGAGCAGCAGTAGTGTAGTTGTTAGGGAACTAGCTTAGGCTAGTGGTGTGGGTTCAATTCCACAGTGGGCATGGAATATTTGTCTGACCTTAACGACTCTCAGGTCCTCCCAGCCTCAATTGAGTACCAGAAAAGCAGTGGGAAATGAGTGATGTGATTAACATCATGCGTCCGGCATGATGTTAATCACATCACTCACTTGGGCATCGACATACATTTTTTGGATATTGTTAATTTCTGCCTCCCAAATCTCTTCTCTGTATATTTCTAGATTTTTCTCTCTTTGCTTTACTTGTAGGTTTCAGGAAATGGTCTGTTTTTATATTCCCCTCAGGTTTTCTAAAGGTGTGTCCTATCCAGCTCCAGTGTAGTTCCTATCTTGAGTTTGTTGAAAAGATGGTGCCTCACCTATCTGTTGTGACCTGTTCAGATTCTGCAGAATCTCACCAACCTGTTGTGATCAGTTTTGACTCTAGGTATCTCACCAATCTTTTGTGATCTATATCTTTTGTGACTTGTTCAGAGTCTGAGTGCCTCACCAATCTTTTTTGATCTGTTCAGAGTCTGAGTTATCTCACCAATCTTTTGTGATCTGTTCAGAGTCTGAAGTATCTCACCAATCTGTTGGGATCCTTTAGGAGTCTGAAGATTACTATTTGATCTATTTTGTTGTTAAATAGAATTGGTTTAAAGTGAAGAACCCATTTTCATACCACGAAGCAAATTGAGGATTCTGATGTTAGATCAATATTTTTCTTTGATCAGTGGTACATGATAGCAGAAATGTCCCTTGCGGAACATCGCTTTCATCACAGCCCGCCTGAACAACTCTCTGCTATTACCGTTCTTTTGAAACCACTGTGACTTTTAACATGGCCAAAATATTTCACCTTCCTTGATGTGATGTTATTTATTAGCTTCTTCTTCTGCGAACGCACGCTGTCAGTTCAGGCGGAAATCATAACGCCTGGTATGCGCTTCTGACTGAGTTGTGCGTGAGGCCTACTTACCGCTTTACCAGTGTTCCTCACTATGCGGTCTGTCATCAGAGGTAATATGTATGAGCTAACTCTTTCCTCGATATGCTGTCATGTAGGATGTCTTTGGTTTTTTCTCTTAACTTTCTTTTCATCTGTGTTACTTATTTTTTATTGCAATGTTAAACAGAGCAAGACCTTGGTAGAAGCATCACCACAGATGGCCTATATCTGTACACTACTAACAGCTTTGGAAAAGGAATCGCTAAAGTTGGCACTGGCTTGCATGGAACTCTCAGGTAATCACATCTCTTGTTTCTTCTTCGTACCCTCTATATTGACCACATGTTGTACCACTCTGTGTGATTTATATGTGTTCTGAACCTAAGAGTGTTTGTGCGTTGTACCAGTTACGCGCCTAAAAGTAGGCCAACACATCCAATTTATGAGACACTTTTTATTTACTAGGGTAGCTTCCCTAGGCCTCTACCTCAGTTGCCTCTTACGACATGCCATGTAGGTCACAGTGTTACTATTCTTTGCTCCCTTGTGAGTCCCGGCAACACACAGGTGGTATCTCTTGCAACTTTCATTCAAATATATTGATAGAAATTAATACAAAATGCGACAGTTCAGTCACTCACCTTCATCTTTGTCCCAGGTCAGTCTGGGGTGAAGGACAATGAGAGAGCGAATGCACTGGCCAGCAATGGGATGTCATCTACATTGAGATCAGGGATGTCTTTTCAAGAGGTCAAAACCCTCATACAGAGAAAATCTGCAGTAGGCTGGAAGACAGACACTGGATATTACGGAAAAGACTCACTCAAAGACCTAAGCAGAATAGACCAGGTCATTATATTTCGACTACGCACTGAACACTGCATACTCAACAAATACTTATATAGACTAGGAATAAAGTCAAATAGCTCTCTGCCAGTGTCAGCAGGTGGAACAGGCACCGGAGCATATCCTGCAAGACAGTCCTCTCCTGGGTGAGCTGAGAAGCAACATGTGGCCACACCCAGTCGATCTGAAAACTATGCTTTGGGGGAAACCTGACAGACCTGAAGCTGACCGCCCAGTTTGTGGTCCACGTAAATTAAGCGCATGACCAGAAATCGCAGAAGAGATCAGTAAAAAATAGCCTGATCATTCCATTCGGGAAATGAAACGAGCTTTATTTGTAGTGAGAAGCTAGCACAGTAGTTACTTGCCATCTTCCTAAACTAAATAACACATGTTGTGTTAGATATCACATTTCTTTCTACACAATTTAATCCTGTGTTCAGCCGATCTTTAACAAGGGTGCTCTGAGACCAATATAGCAGTAGCACTGTACCTGAGATGGTTACATTTCAACTCTTATAGTAGGATGGTGCGCTCAAAGAGTTAATCACATTGTACAGAGAAGGCTAGTGTAGTGGTTAGTTCACTTGCTTCTTAGATCTGTGGTCCAAGGATCGAATTTCACAGGGGAATTTCTTTAGACCAGCGTTTCCAAAACTGGGTCTGTGGACCTGTGGGGGTCCACAAGGTACTCACAGGGGGTCCTCAAGCGTTTGAAGAAATATAATATCTTTGACATTTCCAGCAGAAAAATAATTTTAAACACATGTATAAAAACAGTGGTAAAATAGCTCAGCTGCCAAATTAAAGGACCCAGCGGACCAGACCGGAGTCTAAATGTCTGTTGACATGACAAAATGAAAGATCATTTGAAGTCTCCCACAGTCTGTGAAATTGAAGCAGCTTGACTGTTGGTGTGGTGTAATAATAACTCCATCGCTAGAAGATTTTCATATATAGAAACTTTTAGGGGTCCGAGGCAGCAAAATGTAAGTAATTAAATGGTGGTCCGTAATGTAAAGTTTGGGAACCACTGCTTTAGACCATAGCATCACTTAGTTAGGCCCAGTCTTTTGGTTTTTGTTCGCCAGCTATTGATTCAGCTTTATTCATGGGGCCTAATATGGGAGTAAAATGGAATTATTTATTGTGGTGCCATCTTGGGGGAATAATGATGGCAGCGCTTAGTTCAACCCAGTCTTTTGGTTTTTGTTCTCCTGCTATTGATTCAACCTTATTCATGGGGCCTAATATGGCAGTAAAATGGAATTATTTATTGTGGTTCCATCTCGGGGGAATAATGATGGCAGCGACCCCTCTTTCCTCGCCGTGGTGGTTATTAAACAAACATGTTCTCTTCTTCTAGGGGCTATGTTTACAACAAGAACTCAGAACCAGGGCCCGGCTGGTTAGCCTGCTGTTCAGACATGCTGTTCTTGAGACCACAGAAGTATGATGTTGAGAATGAAGGAATGCATTTCTTACAGCTCATTGACAAGGATACATTAGAGGTTAGTTTACAAGCATCATCATTATAACTTCTTCTTCTTCGAATGTTCCATATTATGATTTGTATGTGATCTGCGCCTTCTGTGTCTTCTTCTAACATTCCATATCAACTACTTGTTAAACCACTTTGTGATTTATATGTCATCTGAGCATAAGAGCAATTATACGCTGTGTGAGTTATGCACCTACAAGTAGCCAGACCTGCACATCCGATTTCTGCGATGCCTTTTATTTACTAGGGTAGCTTCCGTAGGCCCCTACCTGTCACCTCTAACTAAATGTCTTGTAGGTCGCAGTTGTACTACCCATTTGCTCCCCTTGTGAGCCCCGGCACCACACGGGCAGAAAACTTGATCTAAATGAGAATATTTTTCTTTGATATAAAGATATGATCTGTTGTTGTTGTTTTGGTTGTTGTTCATTCTATTGTATATATGGAACTGCAGTAAAACTATTTGATTGCAAAACACGTAATTACAAAGTACTGTAGTTTTACAAAAACAATGACAAAATACAGCAACGTTTCAACCAACAAGGCCTTACTTATTGGTGTTTCATTTTAATTTGTCACTCCTGTTTGTTCGTTTGCTTGATAAAGGCCTTGTTGGTCAAACATTGCTGTATTTTGTCATTGTTTTTGTAATTACGTGTTTTGTCATTCTATTGTACCAAGTTAACCATTCTTTGTGATCTGTAGTCATTGAGTGATTGATAGGGCCATCATCATTGCACTTCCGTGAGTAACCATGTGTGCTCCGATCTCTTTCTTACACAGGAGGATGGATCTCTGCGGCAGTGCACAAACTCCATAGCAACGGCGAGGGCCCTCGATGTAATTTAGAAGATTGTGAAAATATTTTGTAGGAATTTTATTTTTAAATTTTCGAGCTAATTTTGCTATGGCACGGCTTTCCAGCCTGCTATTTTCTATTTTGAACTTCCAAGGTTTTTTTACATGCTCAACTTGAACACGGGACCTACGTTTTATGGTCTGTCTCCGATTGGACTAGGAACTCGATCTTACCTACACTTCTTCTTCTTTGCGTTCGTTCTTTCCGAGCAATTTTAATCACTCTTTGTGATATATTTGATCTTTGCCAAGAACATGTATACGTTGCACATTGGTTTGGTAGGCCCTAAATGCATAGACTTCTACATGTTTAGGACGCGTGCATCCAATTTCAGCCAAACCTCCTTAGTCGCCTCTTACGACATGCATGATAGGTAACAGTGGTTCTATTCTTTACACCCCAAATTTGGGCCCTGGTAACCACTGGCGTACACACTGAGATCAGGGATTTGGAAAATATCCTGATGACTCCATGAACGATTGAACTGAGTACCTTTAGAACGAGAGACGAGCACATAACCTCTATACCACAGAGACCCTGTGATCTGTATGTGTATTTTGTAGTTGAGCTATTTAATAATAATAATAATAAAGCCTATAACCCGTTAGGGTCGTAGGGGTGTCACTGTGGATACATCAGCACAAAAAGCACGCCATGAGTCTCTGTCTTCAACTCTTCAAGCGAGTGTGGAGAAACTGTCCCGACCAGCTCTTGATGTTGTCAAACCAGGATTTTCTCTGCCCTCCTTTCCTTCTTCTGCCCTCAACTGTTCCCTGTAGGATAGTCTTAGAAAGTGAGCTATGTCTCATCACATGCCCGAACCACGCAAGTTTATGCCGTTTCACGATTGTCAAGAGTCAAGCTCTATGGGGGGAGTTGTAGTCTAGCTACATGGGTGGGGGTTGTAGTCTCTATAGGTAGATGTAGTTGCTATATGAGTAGATGTAGTTGAACTATTTGAGATATAACTAATCTAACTTCTGCTGTCACAGGTTCTCAAGATTATTCCCAAACCCATCATCCTTGTCCAGCCAGGTCCATGTACAACAGTCAGCTTATGCAGTGATGGTGTCTATTGTTATTGGATGTGGTGTCCAGCTCTCATTCAGGACAAAAATGCTAAAGGTGTTAGTGTGAATTTGAATGCAATCCAAGTGGAGGTAGGAAGGTGTAGTTTGTAGTGTTTGTGTGGCTTCATCTTCTTCTTCTTTGCGTTCGTTCTTTATGACCAATTTTAATCACTCATTGTGATATGTTTGATCTTTGCCAAGAACGTGTATACGCTGTACATTGGTTTGGTAAGCCCCTAAACGCATAGACTTTACACGTTTAGGACATCTGCAACCGATTTCAGCCAAACATCCTTATTCGCCTCTTACAACATGCCAAAAGGCGGAAGTAAGCCAGTGGTTCCTATTTCCTCATTACAGGCCTAAATTTTGCCCAACCACAGGTATAATCACTTCTACTAACCCGGGCATTGGGTTTCATAAGTGTGGTTTTGTGGGTTTTGTGTGGTTTATAAGGGTGGTTTTATGGGCTTCATGTGTGGTTTGTGTGACTTCATAAGTGTGGTTTGTGGGACTCTATAAGTATGTTTTGTGTGGTTTCATAAGTGCGTTTTGTGGGCTTCTGGTTAGGATAATGCTGTGGTTAGTGGGACTGTAATGTGTTTGTGTAATCGCAATAAGTGTGTTTTGTTTAGATGTTACCAAACTGACGTGATTGCACTCCGGGCAGACCCATAGGTGCTCAGTCTCCCCAACAGATACCGAAGAGTATGCATACTGATGGTTATTAGATATAGAGACACTGTTTTGCTCTAATTGTTTGAACAAGCTGTTCTTTTTTTATTATTCTATTCAACTGATTATAGAAAGATTTGGAGTTGCACCTGCTCAGACCATCTGTCAGTCTACAGAAGAAAGAGGAGATTGTTCATAAGAATGTCAATGAGGCCATTCTCAACAGACTGCGTCCGCTGAGAGGATCAAATAGTGCTGCTACGCTTATGGCTCTTACTGGTGGAGAAGCTCTGATGCCGAGCAGGAAGGATGATGGTATGTGTCTATATTTTCTTCTTTACAAAAAAGTTTTATATCTTTAAATGGTATCTTGTGATCTCATGGACTCAACACACTACATTCCTATGCTACTTAATACGTTCTCTTCTCATGCTCCATATTCTGTATGCGTATATGTTCAATGTATATATGTTATTTATATATTTGATTATTATTGTTTTATCTTCTTTTTTTCCACTCCTGGTTTTTTGCATTTATTTCGTTATTTGTTTTTAGTCACAGATTTTCATTTTAGGAATTTATTGTTGTATTCTATATGAGTTGTGCTGAAAGAAGTAATTCTTCTCTGGTGTATCCTTGCTTGATAAAGGCCTTTTGGTCAAAACGTTGCTGTGTATTGTTTTTGTACTTTGTAAAACTACAGTACAGTAAAACTTTGATTAACCACCACCGCCCGGACCAGGGCTGTGACGGATAACCGAATAGATGGATAACAGAAATCTCTTATTACATATGTACAGTAAAATGTCACTTCAGGATGCAGTGAAAATGAAAATAAAATCCTTTAAAAGGGAATAATACATCTCTCTCTATTTGCCTTTTTACCCGGATTGGGCATAGGCCCTCAACCAACTTGTGCCAAGTCTTCCTATCTCTGGCTATCTCTTTCAGCTAAATAATATCATTGATTTAATTTTATAAAACAATCAATATAAACTTCAATATATAGCCAATCAGTTAAGTTGCAGAACCAGCTCGTTCTTTGTTTCTTAGTGTAATGCAAGCAAGGCTATGTTCCAACTTTGATGTCACCACTGACTGATGTACACACTTGTCTTTCTTATTTCAGCCCCTAGTGTTGGAAGCACCAACATCGGTGTGCAGCTGAAGACATTAGTCAAAACACCTGTTTACTGTGATGGAAACCATGTTGTTATGCTGACCTTGCCCCTGGAACAGCCCTGGGAGCCAGTCGTTCCCTTTTTGGAGGTGGAGGACCTATGTCTGGTCTTAGATGTGAGTATGAATCATATACACAGAAAAATAGTGGTTTTGACAGACATATTTTCTGCTATCTCAGCACTGAAAGGAACACAGAACTAAGTGTTCTCAAGTCAACCTTAGCCCAGGTGTCCCATGATTCGGAGAGTGTAGTAATTCAGTGGATACCCTTACACTGCAAGCTCAAGGGAAATTAAGATGCTGACAGACATACACAGAAAAATAGTGCTTTTAACAGACTGCTATCTCAACACTGAAATCTGAAAGAAGCACAGAACTAAGTGATCTAATTTCAACTTTTGCTCAGGTGTCCCATGGTTCCGAGAGTGTAGCAATCCAGTGGATACCCTCACACTGCAAGCTCAAGGGGAATGAAGATGCTGACAGACTGGCTAAAGTGGGAGCAGGGATGCCTCAAGATGACAACCTGGTCAGCTATGAAGAAGCAAAACCCATCGCCCGAGTTCACTATAAAGCATAGTGGGAGGAGAAAGAACACAAAATACAAGGATGATGGATATTACCAACTATCCAGAAGGGACCAGACTGTTATACTTCGCTTACAGACGAGTCACACCATAATGAGATACCATCTGTACATTAGATTCAAGATAGGCACCAACAACCTGTGGAATATCTTCATTGCACTCCGGATATGTCCATAGGTGCTCTAGTTTCCTTCATAATATCTTCAACAGCGTCCAGCGATTGACCATACCTGTTCGATTTTGATTGATGAGCCTACCCACATACGTGTTGTGCTGTTCTTTTCTGGCCACCTCATTCTTCAATCCCAGCTCTTGCATTCTGGTAATTGATGTGGATTGGTCTAGAAGAAAATCTTCATTGCTGCCACACTCAATGAGGGCGTTCAAAATGTCAACTCTATCCATTGGCTGGCCCCTGATATGATGACAGAGCTAGCCAGCCTGTCTGCTCTCTCATTACCAACACCACCCATGTGTCGCAGAACAAAGATAAGTGTATTTCTGCAAATTGTTGACTCTTGTAGTGATTCAGTCCATTGCCTGCGCACCGAACCAGCCTCCACCTTTGGATGCTCATGGGCTTTCACTGCTCAAGTCAGAGGGGATGTTGGGAAGGAAAACAGTGGTGGTTTTGCAGTGACAACAAGCAGTCTCACTATGGATATCATAGCAGTAACTAAAGCGATGTTCTGGCTGGAGTCCCATACTTTTATCCATGCATGTTTTCTCAGTGACTCATTGAGTATGCTCAGGCAGATTGAAACAGGCTGGGCTAGAAGATAATGTTTGGAGTTGCTGAAGAGGTTTAGGCTGATAAAAATCAGTTTTATTTTTGTGCCAGGTCACCATGTAAGAGGAAATGAACCCACAAATAAGCTTGCAGGTATGGCTGCTGTAAAAAGCTGGCGAGGAATGGACCAGACTGATATTATAAATTCCTTAAGGGAGAGAGGACGTGAACATGATTCAAGTAATATTGGTGAATCTACAACACTAACCAGACTGCAAGAATTCCAAGTCAAGTGTGGTGTAGCTAGACAAAAACACTATGCTGATAGCCAAAGAAGAGTAGTAAACCAACAAAGAACCGGTGTTGTTAGTTGCCACATGCTGAACGGCATACTGAGGAGGAGATTGGAGCTTTTATGGACTAATGGTTCGATGTGCAGTGATGATGATGATCCGACAACTAAACCAAACATTAGTATATATGATATTTTTGTGGTGACAAATGCTTCTATAGTGCGTTTCAAAACGTTCGGTCAACGATTGACCTCAAATATCTCCATATTCATTGCATGGATGAATGTGATTTTTTGCATGTGGTGTTGTATTTCCGATGTCCCAACGATTTTCTAAAATTCAATGTTGCAGGTAGTGTACTTTTCTTGCAATGGCAAATTCCTTTGATCTTTTCAAACCTAGTAATTATTTGGTGCTGGGAGAAAATAATTTACCGTAAATTTTTAAAATCACATATTTTCGGCATGTGCTTATATACAATTCGAATTTTGGAGGGTGAGATAACTCATATTATATAAATCATATAAAGTGTTTACTCACTTATTCTGAGTCCGATGAGTCTAACATATTGATGACTATTCTTGGCTGCACGAATGACAGTCTATCTTTGTCCCAGTAGTTAATTTCCTCCTTTAAGACATGGTCTTCGCATTTACACCAATAATCTCTGTCTATCTTCGACAGGGCGGCATATGTTAGTTCTTTCATATTGCTTAACTTGAAAGTTTTATTTTCAGCTGCTACCAGTCCTTTAACTTTGGCCCAAATGAGTTCAATTGGGTTTAAGTGTGAATGATAAGGTGGTAGTCTCAAACACACATGACCATGCTGTGGAATCAACTTGTCTGTTTGGAATACCCTGGTCTTCTGTGATGTTTTAACAATAGATAGTAATTCAGGCTTCAAAACCCCCTCGTTAAATGGAATGTTCTCCTTTCTGAGCCAAAGTTTTATAGCATCTTTGTACTCAAAGATGTCGGGATTTTGTCTTCTTCTGTGTTGTGGTATGTTGCGTTGTCCATTATCACACAGGATGGTCTGTCTAGAGACGGAAGAAGAGTATGTTCAATCCAATCTCTAAATATGTTACCGTTCATCTCGGTATGATAGTCCCTGTTGTCCGTATAATTGGAAGTGAAAATAAGTTCAGCATCTTTAACCAGCCCATTTTGTCTGCTGCCTGCATGTGCCATCATAAAAGCGTTGTCCTTTTCCACTAGGTACATATCGTTTAATTGTTCCATCAGATAACTGCCACTCCTTTTCATTAGTGTAGTGAGCATTGATCCAGGTTTCATCCACATACACAATATCGTAACCTTGATTACGCATTTCCCGTACTTCACGTAAACATTTACTTCTCAGACGTACTAAATGCGGCTTCTCGCAGATGACATTTCTCCCACTAGCGTACTTCCTAAAAGTAAAGCCAATGCTTCTAACAGTTCTCCATAACGTTGATTTCGATACATCAATGTCATTGTGTATTCTTAACCTAATCTTCAGCTTTCTTAGTGTCACAGTTTCTTTGGAATCGAACATTCTGCAAATTTCTCTTCTAATCACATCCCTGTTAAAATTGTCTACTACTTTATTTCTGCCTTGAGTCAATGTATTGACTGTACTGACAGCTCCATTAACATTGAGTAATTTATGTAGATATCTTTTACTTAAGACCAAAGCATGCATAGTTCTCTGTTCAGGATTTGATATACTCGATACAGTTTTCCACGATTAGATTCTCTGATAAAATATTTATACATTTTCACAGCCACTGTATGCAGTGTAAGAAACTTGATTTTCATACCCATTGTATAACAAATCTCCTGGAAATCTGCCCAATACAGCATCAGAACCAAGACTAGTATCTATAACAGCTGTGTGCTGTCAACATTGCTGTACGGATCGGAATGCTGGAGAATGACAGAACAGGATATGTCAAGACTCTCCGCCTTTCATACAACTTGTCTGCGAAAAATCTTACGCGTGTACTGGCCGACAACTATCTCGAATCAAGAATTGCTTGCACGATGCCAACAAGAGAATATGGGCACTATCATCCGAAGACGACGCTGGAGATGGATTGGACATGTGATGCGCATGGAGACTGGCTCCGCACGAAAACTGCACTGAGATGGACTCCAGAGGGTAGGCGAAGCGTGGAAGACCCAAGACGACCTGGAGGAGAACGATAGAGCAAGAGCTGAAGGAAATAAATCATAGCTGGAACACAATACAGAGGAAGGCCATGAACAGGGAAGAATGGTGTACGTTTGTTGCTGCCCTAAACGCCAAGGGCGTAACAGGCTAAAGAGAGAGAGTATAACAAATCTAGAATACTAAATGTTTTGTAATACACCTATGCTCTGAAAACACAAACGGTAAATTGTAACTAATCACACCGGAAGGATCATTATACATTTTTTAAAAGTGCGATTAAAATCGGGAAAACCACGTGAAAACGTGCAAGTCGTGGAACTTGCAACATCTCACAAATATGAAGGGTAATACTTCTCATTATATGGTTGGCTAAGGAGATGGTCACTTTTATATACTTTACATAAAGAAAATTTTAAACCATGCGTTTGTTATTGAGTTAAAAAATATCAACCTCGGGACATTACGATCATTAGATCATATGCAAAGTTACAACAATTACTGTCAAGCGGTTGTAGAGATATTAAATTTTCCCAGCGGAAAATCATTTTGAAACGCACTATAGTTCTAACCAATAAAGTTGAATATGTTCTATTTGCTCAACTCCCCAGCTCTAGCAAGTAACCTATGCTTCAATGTTAAGACTGGCTTCTTCAGTGCCCGTATGGATCTCATGGATGCACCATCTAGCTCTATTGGCCAAGGCTCACCCATCACTGGATTAGGTAAGAGATTTATCTCAGTACATCCTCTAGCAGATCTGAGACCAGAATTCATAGTCTGTCTAAGGAGCCGATAGTGAAGTAACACGCTCCCTAGTAACCACTTGCTGTACTAATTGCAGGATTCGAAGCCAACTTGGACCCCTAAATTTTGCGATGTGCACACGGCACGTTACCCATGATAACCCAGGTTAAGGGGAGAAAGTGGCGATGGGTTGGGCATATCCTACGGAAGACACAGTCGATTGTCACTAGATAATCACTTTAGTGGAACCCGCAAGGAAAGCAAAAAAAGAGGACTCCATAAACAGACCTGGAGACAATCTTCTTGAGGAACTGAAGAGTGCTCGACTATGCTGGGAGACCATAAAGAAAACAGCTAGAGACCGAGAAAAGTGGCAAACAACTGTTGAAGCCCTATGCTCCACAAGGAGCAGAGATGAATAAGTCACACAGTACGTGGTTGGACTACACATTTCCTGATCATTTACTTGGGGATCTAAATTACAAGTACCTCTGAAGTCGAAATAAAGGTCGCCTGAATGGCAAGGAACACTTATGGGAAAACCTTTTTTACACAAAAATCAGATGTGCTGCAGGGTGTTCAAGATAAAAGCAGCCTGAGTGACAGATCAAAAGTTGCCAGTTACTTATTGTGCTGTGCTATTTACTATTTAAACCGGTTGTGACTAGCTCGTCCTACGTTACATTTGTTCATCGCCCTTCCCACACTACAATTACACACCGTCACACAACCTTGACCTATACTACGTCATAACTGAACCTTCTCATTTTCATAAATAAATGCCAGATTAGCTCCATTGATATGCTACTTTTATCTTGAACATCCTATATAATAGGAAGCCTTAATTCATAGCGGAAAACAAAAATGAAGAGTTTGGATTGAAGATTGGAGTGGCCAGAAAAGAACAACACAACAGGTATATTAGTAGGCTCATCAATCAACTGGTACTGTTGGTGGCCGGACAGTGTTGGAGATATTTCGAAAGAGATCTGAGCACCTATGAACATGTCCGGAGTGCAATGAAGATATTCCAAACTGAAACTGAAAACAAAAATGACTGTCTGAACTTGCAGGAAACAAAATAGAACACAAAATAAGGTGAATGTGGTAGCCTACTTTAGAGGAGTGTTTC
Organism: Arion vulgaris; assembly: GCA_020796225.1. NCBI lineage: Eukaryota > Metazoa > Mollusca > Gastropoda > Stylommatophora > Arionidae > Arion > Arion vulgaris. Next base: position 19,037,383 of record CM036775.1, read on the forward strand.
TCAAAACATAAATCTGGTGGCAGTAGACTTGACATTAATTATGATAGTAGAGTTGACATAATTTGACAGCAGACTTGACATTATGTGATAGTAGAGTTGACATAATGTGACAGTAGATTTGACATTTGGTGGCGTCTGTTGCTTAGGGGATAGTGACTCGGTCTATTAACCCCTATATTCTGAGTTTGAATCACACTGCAGACAATTTGGTTGCAAATTGTTTCGCGTGGATTCTTACAAAGGACGATGGCACCACCGTTCAGAAAGCAATGGCAAACTACTGAACGTAATAATGCCTAGAAAATTCACAAACAGCTTTAAAAAGCTGGATTGATTCGCAAAGTCCTGTAAAGGATATGCAATTAACTTTTTTAAGACGACATTAAATATAACAGTAGACTTGACATAATGTGACAATAGACTTGACATTAAATGTAATGGTAATCTTTATATTTTGACAATAACATGCCAACTTTCAAATAGTGAGAACCATGTCCAGTGTGTGCCATCCATCTTACCTTACAGGTGCTTGCTTTGACATTGTGAATAACATGTTGTGGCTATCCAGTGGGGAGTATGTTGATCAGTTTTTCAACCCTGGGAACCTGCCTCCTCACTACATCAACTCCAGACTAGGATTATCTGAGACTGCTCTACATGTCAGTCTGGATGGTATGTATTCATCCACAGATGAGTTGTAGAGAAATCAACTATTTAGAGATATTGCTCATATAGAGAAATTAATTATTTAGCAATATGTGTGTCATATATAGAAATTAATTATTTAGCGAGATGTGTCATATATATAAATAAATTATTTAGAGATGTGTGTGCCATATCATCTTCAAGGTGCGTATCCTTTATAGGACATTACTCTCTTTGCAGTACATCTGAAATTCTCTCTGTCTCTTGCCAGTTCACCCACTTCGTCGATGGTCATGTTCATGGTGTGTCATATAGAGAAATTAATTATTTAGAGATATGTGTCATATAGAGAAATTATTTAGAGATGTGTGTCATATAGAGAAATTAATTATTTAGAGATATGTGTGTCATATAGAGAAATTAATTATTTAGAGATATGTGTCATATAATAATAATAATAATAATTCCTCGTACGTATAATGTTACATAGGGCCTGCAAGCAATTTCTCCATACCGCTCTATCCTGGGCAACACGCTCAATCTTCTCCATGGAACTGAGACCGATATTTTCTGCCTCTCTCAGCAAAGTTCGTTTCAGGGTCTCCTTAGGTCGACCTCTCTTCTTGAACCCTTTGCATCCCACTTCAATGCCTGCTTTGATATTTGTTGATCATTTCTCCTCAAGGTGTGTCCAACATATCTCCATCTTCTTTTCTTATAACAGTTGTCACTAGTGGTTGACCAGACATGTCTCTGATTTCATCACTTCTCCTGAATTGTTCCATTTTATATTCATTATTTTTCGCAGACATCTATTTTCAAATGTCTATAGAAATTAATTATTTAGAGATGTGTGTCATATAGAAATTAATTATTTAGAGATGTGTGTCATATAGAGAAATTAATTATTTAGAGATATGGGTAGGGACATCAATAGTGAAGTCGATAACATGCTACGCTAGTAATCGCATGCCATGCTATTTCCAAGGTTTGAGGCTAATGTAGGCCCCAAAAATTGTTGATCTGCGCATGATACGCGGTTTGACTAGTTTCCTGATCCTTTACTTGGGGATCTAATAATTGGAATTGGAATAAGGCCGAGAGACACTGATAATAAATAAAGCAAGCCTTCACGCAAAAATTAGTCCGATGTTTCATATTAGGCCCTCACTGCCTGAATTCATAGCGGATAAATGGAAAAAAAGTAGAGGTGAAGGCCATATATCGCCCAGTGGTTACCGGCCCCAAATTAGGGGTGTAAAGAATAGAACCACTGTTACCTGCCGCGCATGTCGTAAGAGGCGACTAAGGAGGTTGGGCTGAGGCTAGGTACCCCACCCTGTAAAAATCACTAGATAGCTACAGAAACCACAACCAGGAAATTCATAACTTGCCACCCGAGGAAAAAGGACCCAGCAAGGAGGTACTCATGGCAAGAAAATGGGGAGACGGTGCAGAGATCTGGTAAAGATCACCTTGGATAGGCGGGCTTGGAAAGTCTTGGTTGTGGACCTATGCCTTCCTAGGGGTGAAGAAGAAGAAGAGGCTATATATAGAAATTGATTATTTATGCATATTGGTCATATCAGACATCCGCAGGGCAAGACCTATGGATCTCCTATGGTGCTATAAAGTCAGTTTCTAAATAAAATTGTCTAACACTGAAGGTTTTACTTCATTGCTCCAGGATTTACCCTATATGGCTCGGTCCCTCTCTGCAGAAATGGCAGTCCATCTGCTGAGAGTATTGCACAAATCACGAACTCCATGGCTCCGGCAACAATCCTAGGGGTCTCTTGAAAAATGCACTCCTGAACAGAAAGGCGCGGTCTCACTATGGAAATCATGGCAGTAGCTATGGTCTGGTTGGAATCACAGACTTTTATACATGCATGTTTTCTCAGTGACTCGGTGAGTATGCTCAGGAAGATTGAAACAGGATGGGCTCGGAGACAATGGGTGAAGTCGCTGGAGAGGTCTATGCTGACTAGAATCAGTTTTATTTTAGTGCCATGGTATGCTGGTGTAAGGAAAATGAATGCGCCGATAGGCTTGCAGGTATGACTGCTGTAAAAAGCGGGCGAGCAATGGACCAGGCTGATGTTATAAATTCCCTAAGGGAGAGAGGACGTACATGATACAAGTAATAGTGGTGAATGTACGACACTAACTAGACTGCAAGAATTCCAAGTCAAGTGTGGTGTAGCTAGACAAGAACACTGTGCTGGTCTCCAAAGAAGAATAGTAAACCAACAAAGAATCAGGGTCATTAGTCGCCACACAGAGATATACTGAGGAGATTGGAGCACTTATTGACTTATTGGTTTGCCATGCAGTGATGATGATGATCCGACGACTAAACTAAACGGCGAGGTTTAGATTCAAATTCTCGACCTTCTAAATGAAAGGCAAAAGCTTAACTACTTAGCCACAAAGACCCTGTCACCCCACCAGCCCGTCAGTTCAATAACCAGTAACCACACGTCATAGATGAGCACTGAATTGAGCATACTTTCATTTGCAGACTGTCACCTGGTACCTGTCAGTGCCGTGTCCAGTATCCTTCTTCACAATGTCAGTAGCATGTGTTTACACCTGATGACGAGTCAGTCACCTGGTTCAGGCTCTGTCCAGATGGAGCAACCTATGGATTTGTGTCATCTCACTAGGGTCACGGAAGTGCTAGCTCGGGCGGTGAAGGACCAGGATGTACAGGCAGTTATATGTTGCTTAATTGTGTTACAGGTGAGTCATCTCTCTAGTCTGTGACGCCATTGGCGATACGGGTAGTGACAACTGAAAAGCTGGATTTGTTGAGATGGCACCTATGAGGAGATCAAAGCACCTATAGACGTGTCCAGAGTGCCATGATGATAGTCCTCACATAACTGATAACAAATGCACACCATTCTGCTCTATTCTTGGCCGTCCTCTGTATTGTGTTCCAGTTGTGTTTCATTTCTTTCAGTTCCTGTTCTACTGTTCTTCTCCAGATCGTTTTGAGTCTTCCACATTTTTGTTTACCCTCTGGTGTCCATCTCAGTGCAGTTTTCATGACAGAGTTAGCATCCATGCGTATCATATGTGCAATCCTCTTCCATCATCTCTTTTGGATGATGGTGCTCATATTCTCTTGTTCAATTATCAGTTATATGAGGATTATCATCATAGCACTCCGGACACGTCCATAGATGCTCCGATCTCTGCCTCAACAAGTCCAACGACCCAACACACCAGTTCAATGTTTCGTTCTTTTTGGGCTGCACCAATATTGACACCCATCTCTCTCAATCTGGTCAGCGAGTGGGATTCACAGCCCTGAAACTCCTCTGTTCGGAAAGACTCTGCGTTAAGAATGCCATTTCGGTCCATTCTCTTGTTGACACTGTGCAATCAGTTCTTGGTTAGAGGTTGTTTTTGGCCATAGCACACAAATGATCTTTCGCAAACAAATTGTAAGGTGGAACATTTGGACATATCTTGTTTTTCATTCCCATTATTCCGATCCGTATAGTTGATAGTATGCAGCTGCAGTATATATTAATTTTGGTTCTAATCCAGGAGATTATATAGACTATATATGAATGTATAGACAATATTTCAAGCAAATGAAAGGAAGGATACGAGAGACAGCATTGAATTTATAGACAATATTTCAAATGAATGAAGGAAGGATACAAGAGACAGCATTGAATATATAGACAATGTTTCAAGTGAATAAAAGGAAGGAAGATATCAGACAATAATGAAAGATATACAATATTTCAAGCAAATGAAAGGAAGGATACAAGAGACAGCATTGAATATATAGACAATGTTTCAAGCAAATGAAAGGAAGGAAGGATCCAATATTGAATATATATGCAATATTCTAAGCAAGGAATGGAAGGAAGGATATGCAGACAATAATGAATATGTAAACAATATTTCAAGCGAATGAATGGAAGGATCCAACATTGAATATATAAACAATATTTCAAGTGAATGAATGGAAGGATCCAACATTGAATATATAAACAATATTTCAAGGAATGAATGGAAGATATGCAACAATAATGAATATTAAACAATATTTCAAGCGAATGAATGGAAGGATCCAACATTGAATATATAAACAATATTTCAAGTGAATGAATGGAAGGATCCAACATTGAATATATAAACAATATTTCAAGCGAATGAATGGAAGGATCCAACACTGAATATATAAACAATATTTCAAGTGAATGAATGGAAGGATTCAACATTGAATATATAAACAATATTTCAAGTGAATGAATGGAAGGATTCAACATTGAATATATAAACAATATTTCAAGTGAATGAATGGAAGGATTCAACATTGAATATATAAACAATATTTCAAGTGAATGAATGGAAGGATCCAACATTGAATATATAAACAATATTTCAAGGGAATGAATGGAAGGATTCAACATTGAATATATAAACAATATTTCAAGCGAATGAATGGAAGGATCCAACACTGAATATATAAACAATATTTCAAGTGAATGAATGGAAGGATTCAACATTGAATATATAAACAATATTTCAAGTGAATGAATGGAAGGATCCAACATTGAATATATAAACAATATTTCAAGTGAATGAATGGAAGGATTCAACATTGAATATATAAACAATATTTCAAGCGAATGAATGGAAGGATTCAACATTGAATATATAAACAATATTTCAAGCGAATGAATGGAAGGAAGAACATGCGAGACAATAATGAAGATATAGACAATATTTCAATCCTTCCTTCCTTCCTTTGCTTCTTCTCTTTCGACCAATTTAATCACTCTTTGTGATATGTTTGATCTTTGCCAAGAACGTGTATACGTTGCACATTGGTTTAGTAGGCCCCTAAACGCATAGACTTCTACACGTTTAGGACACATGCATCCGATTTCAGCCAAACCTCCTTAGTCGCCTCTTACGACATGCGTGGTAGGTAACAGTGGTTCTATTCTTTACACCCCAAATTTGGGCCCTGGTAACCACTCAGGTGAATATTTAAATCAAATGAAAGAAAGAAGCACACTGTTGTGGCATGTTATTGATTCTTATTTACATTTCACAGCTGATATTCAAAACAAGCATAATCAAACCAGATCAAAGTCAAGCTGCAGGTCAGGTCAAAACGACAAGGTAAGTTTCATGTTTGCCGTAACAGCTACACTTTTAAGAGGAGCGTCTAGCTGTTTGGGAGACAAGGGTTCGATCCACGATTACGGCTAAGACGTTTTTAATGTCGGGACATAAATAAAACATCCTAACCTGAACGGTTTTGCTGGGACTGCACTAGCCATGCGACTAATAACTTCCTCAGGCACACATCCCCCGTCCTAAAACCACCCTAAAAAGTGTCATGGCAGACAGTAAAATAAAACATCCTAACCTGAACGGTTTTGCAGAGACTGCACTAGCCATGTGGCCATTAAGGGGGGATTCTGGTCTTTAAACATTTTTCGTTGCTTTGGTATTAATGTAGAATTTGTATAACAATTTTGAAAGATTATGACTTAGAATAGTAGAAAAAATTATTAAAAAAATGTCCCTAAGCACAAATTTCAAATCCTAAGGCTCTGAAGTTAATGAATATAATGAATTCTGTTTTCACTCTAAGGTGAGCAATTGTAATATCTAAAATTACACATGATTTTAGGATATATTAAATATTACATTTTTATGAATTGTTTAGTCAACACACTCCCCAAAAACAGCTTTTTTTGAAAAAATTTTGAGGAATTTTTACCCAAAATTTATTAAATATTTAATATATCCTAAAGATCATGTGTAATATTTTAGATATTACAATTGCGTAACTTAGAGTGAAAACAGAATTCATTTACATTCATTAGATTCAGAGCCTTAGGATTTGAAATTTTGTTTTGGCCCATTTTGTATTGTTTCCATGGCAATGCTTTGACATATTTGTTTTTACTTATTTTTTTCTACTATTCTAAGTCATAATCTTTCAAAATGGTTATACAAATTTTACATTAATGTGAAAACAACGAAAATAGCTTCATGATCCCCATACTACCGAATCCCCCTTAAGTTTCTCAGGCTCATATCCCCCTGTCTTACACCGCCCTAAAAGTGTCCCAGCAGACAATAAAGACAGTTAACAGCTGTAACAAGGATATTATTTCTTTTATGTCCGCAATAAATGTCAAACTTTATGGGTTTAATTATTTCAGTGAGAATATACTCAAATTATATAGTTCTTGTCACAGCTGATAGCAGATAATGCAAGTGATGATGTTTATGTTGATGGATCTATGTATCGTGGTGAGAAGTTGGGATGTGGTTTCTTGGTTAGTGCGCATTGTAGGATTGTTGCAGAGCGAAATAGAGCATACAGGATGCTTTTTTTTTCTCTAATCCAGAAACACTTAAGCTTTTCAGCTCTTCGGCTCGGTGTCATTGACATCGTAACCCTTCGGTTCGGTTCCACGAACACCGTAAATCTGGGGAATCTGTGGCTTTTTCTGCCATCCCGCTGGAATTGAACCCGCACACACAGAGGGATAGTCACCCATAGTCCAACGCGCTACAAACACGCTGGGCAGACGGGCACATACAGGATGCTTCTAGTATGAGGAGGGTGCCTGTGTGGTACCGGGGCCTGCAAGGGAAGCAGAGAATAGTACCACTGCAACCTACAGGGCATGTCGTAAGAGGCGACTGAGGTAGGAACTAGGGAAGCTACCCTAGTAAATAAAAAGCATCACAGAAATCAGATGTGCTGGCCTACTTGTAGCGTATGACTGGCACAATGTACAATCTCTCTTAGGCTAAAATCACATACAAATCACACAGAGTGGTAACAAGTGGTCGATATGGAGCGTTCTTAAAGCAGAAGTTTGACGTTGAGGCCGTTACTGCTGCCCTCCATTGACTCACTGAGACTTTATTTACTAGGGTCGACCGAGTGGTTACCGGGGCCTAAATTGGGGTGTAAAGAATAGAACCGCTGTTACCTGCCACGCATGTCGTAAGAGGCGATTAAGGAGGTTGGGCATGGGGCTAGCTACCCAAAAACCGTATGTACCGTAAAAACACTAGATGGTTACAGAACGGAGAGTGAACCTAGTAAACGCTGGCTGAAACCGGACATATCGCCGAAGGAGGAGCACCAGAGCTCCAAATGGTGCTGAAGATGTGACGTAAACACGCTAAGGCTTCACGAATCAGATTTCCACATGAATAGAATTTATAGGGTTATCTGGTACATCGGTCTGGGCCATGATCACGCGCGCAAGAGAGAGAGAGAGAGTTTACTGGGGTCATTGCTGTATCAGACTTCAGTCTATGCTTTGGAAGATACAAAATGGCAGGTTGTGGTATGAGTGGATGTCGTCTTTTGAAGATTCTAACCTCCAGAGGCGTACATGAATCTACTGTCCTGGGCATGCGGATGTTTGCGGTAATGAAAGAGCTGACATGCTTGTATCAACGGAATTGATTGTGGAAATGGGAATGTTCTTCGGTTTCTTTACAACTGCCTGTTGGATGGAGACACTAAAATAGATGTTGAATAATTTCAGCGATTTAAGGAGTTTTTAGTTACCCGTTGTACAAGTAGAACTGGATGCTTGAAGGGCAGAGCGAGGAGTATGTTTAACCAGTGAGCCATATGAACCATCAGTATGCATACTCTTCAACTTCTCTTGGGGGAGACTGAGCACCTATGGGTTTGTCCAGAATATAACCACATCGGTGCAGTAACCAATAACCAGTGTGCAATTTTATGGTTCAGTTATTTCACTGTGAACACACTTAAATTATATCATTGCCCAGCGTGTTCGTAGCGCGTTGGACTACGGGTGACTAGTCCTCTGTAAGTGCGGTTTCAACTCCGCGGACTGGCAGAAAAGCTACAGGTTCCCTAGATTTATGGTGTTCGTGGCACCGAGCCGAAGGGTTACGATGTCCATGACACGAGCAAGAGCTTTCAACTTCAAGTGCTTCTGGATCGGAAAAAATTAATTAAAATTATATCATTCTTGTCACCTAGAGAAGGAAATCTTCTTCGAACCGCACCCCCGGCACCACACGAAGGAGAAGGAAATCAATGTTAGATACAACATAGAAATGAACACATTAACTGACTCCAGTTAACATGCAATGAATATAGTATGATAATAACTGATTGGATACTACCATCATCATTGCACTCGGTCAGTAGCCATGTGTGCTCCGATCTCTTTCTTACACATGAAGATCTCAGCTGCAGTGCACGAACTCTGTAGCTCCGGCACGGGTCACCGATGTAGTTTTGAAGATATTTTTGTGGGAATTTAGTTTTATATCTTTTTTTAAAATGAATTTTGCCTGGACAGCGGCTTTCCAGCCTGCTCTTCTTGATTTTGAACTGTCACAGGTTCTTTTACGTGCTCAAATTGAACACGGGATCTATGTTTTGTCATCCATCTCCAATAGGACTAGAAGCTCGATCTCACCTACACTGAGATCAGGGATCTCTGGAAAATATCCAGATGGCTCCACGAGGGAGCGAACCTGGTACCTTTGGCAGGACAGAGCACCTAACCTTTTATGCCACAGAGATGCCCTGAGAATAAGCATTGACAAAACCAAAGTCCACTTGAAATCCACTAGAGAGGAAGGCATTACCAATATCTTGATAAACATCAATGAGTATGTTCAGGACGATTGAAACAGGATGGGCTCGGAGACAATGGATGGAGTCGTTGAGGATGTCTAGTCTGACAAAAATCAGTTTTATTTTTGTGCCAGGGCATGTAGGTGTAAGGGAAATGTATGTGCCGATAGGCTTGCAGGTATGGCTGCTGTAAAAAGCTGGCGAGCAATGGACCAGACTGATATTATAAATTCCCTATGGGAGTGAGGGCATGTATATGATACAAGTAATAGTGGCGGATCTACAGCACTAACCAGACTGCAAATATTCCAAATCACATGTGGTGTAGCTAGACAAGAACACTATGCTGGTAGGCAAAGAAGAATAGAAAACCAACGCAGAACTAGGGTTGTTAGTCGCAGCACACTGAGAGACATACTGAGGAGGAGATCGGAGCACTTATGGACTAATTGGTTTGGCATGCAGTAATGATGATCCCTCAACTAAACTAAACTGAGAGACATACTGAGAAGGAGATTGGAGCACTTATATTCTAATTGGTTCGGCATGCATTGATGATGATCCAATGATTTAACTAATTAAAACAGGTTAAAGACTTTATATAGACAATAACAAAAGCAAAGTACTGATGAGGAAGCATTACCAATATCTCCGTTGACAAACATAATTTAAAACAAATTAAAGACTTTACATATCTGGGAGCATTGTTTTCAGCAAATGGAAGATAGGTGTAGGGTTGTCAAGGTACAATTTGACTGACAGAAGATATTCTGTATGTCTTCTTTTCCTTTGCCAGATTGTTAGTCTGGAAACTGCTGACAACACCATCTCTTCAAGGAAACCCTGAGCTGATCAAGTCCATGAAGACAGAGGCCTGCCAAGTGATCACTGTTGGATTACGGTCCCTGTACCCGACGCCTGAAGATAAGCACAGCTTATTGTATCAACTCATAACAGCAGGTATGTATCAGTGTGTACACCAAGCTTGTGTGTTGAGGGGCCCACAGGGGAGTAAAGAATAGTAATACTGCAACCTACAAGGTATGTCATAAGAGGTGACTGAGGTAGGGGTGGCAGTGGCAGTAGTACAAAAAATTAAACAACTAAAAACGGTATGGAATAGAACTGATAGGAAAATAAAGATCAGAATACTAAGAGCATGCACATTTCCAATGATGTGAGTGTGAACCATGGACATTTAACAAGGCAGGGGAAAAACATATATATGCTTTTGAATATAAGTGTTACAGAAGAGACCTTCGTATATCATGGACAGAGAACAAATAGATCTATCCAGAAAGAACTCAGAAACAAAGAAAACTGGCTGATGCTGCTACAAATAAGAATGAGAAAATTGAAGCAGTTTGGACATATAAAGAGACACGATTTATAGTAGAAGATCATTGGGGAAGGAAGCATCCCTGCAAAGAAGAGAAGAGGAAGACCACAGAGAAGATGTAACTGATGATTTGAGCATAACGTCCGCAGAGGTGAAACATCTGATCTGTGAGAGAGATAAATTGGACTATTATGGTGGCAAATGTTCTGCTGAGGACAAGTTGTTTGATGAGGAGTAGTAGTAGGGGTAGTAGCAGTCAGACATGAACTGCTCTTAGCAGTTTCATAAGATCCTTTACCTATTTATTTTAATAGTTTGTCGCACAAGACTCATGGGGTCCTGTTATTTTATGGTAGGTACTTTTCAACATTTTTCCTTAGAACCTGTGATCCTGATATTTTGGTAATAAATGTAAACATCGCATATCCCAACATGCTGAAATCTAGGTCTGAGAAGATTCCATTGTTATTTGTCTGTGGTCGAAGATAAATTGTGTACAAATCTGCTGCCAAACACAACCCTCATATTCTACATGGTTTAGCAAGATGGTGGATGTTGTTACATGATATTTTCTTGTGTTGATAAGGTAATTAATTAAGCATTTTTTTAATGATGAAAGGCATGCTGAAAATAGAGGGATAAGAGAGTTCAGAAGAATTTGTGGGGTGGGTTCAGGCGATTAGGTGTCGGTGGCTCCTTAAAGAAGAAATTAATCATAAATATTAAGAAATAAATCGTTTTGTAATTTTGTGACTGAATAATCATAAAAAATTTTAATTCATTTTATGCCCATCTTACACGATCCATTTTTTCATCAATTTTCTATTTCATGCATATAATCATTTGAAAATTGACCATGTATTACAGAAATATATATCAATTTTCTATGTCAAAGAGAAAATAGAGCATGTATATATGGAGAGGGGGCGTTGGCAAACTTATAATGTGGAGGGGGCGCTACAAAGGTTATGTTGTGCAAAGGGGTAGGTGGGCTGAAAAAGTTTGGGAATCTGTGATTTAGATGATGAAGAATTGTTTGAGTCGATTGATATTCAAGCCATATATGTTCAATCTGGAGAACAAGCTACATTACCTGGGAGTATTAGGGAGGGGGGTGACCAACGTAATATATCAAGTATATTTAAAACAGTTTAGTATCCTACAAATATATAATAAGTAGGAATAACGGAGCTGAACGGTCTAGTTTAGCATGTTTTTCATATCACTCTGATATGTGTTGTTTTTGCTTGGGGTCAGGGAATGAGGTTTTAGGGTACAGGTAGTCAGGGTTCGAAGGGTTAATGTATTCTTTTTTTGTGTTCATGATATAGGAGAGATTGAGGAGTTGATGGCCACATAGTTAGAAAATGTGTCTCTTAGTCGTGAGGGTGCATGTGTACAGTAGGACAGCAGGCTACTTCTTGAGTGTGAATAGAGAGAAGCTGCCTATAGTGGCATAGCACACTGTATAACTCAGTTTTTCCCACTATTATTGCTTTCGCAGGAGAAGATAACTCAGCTCTAGTCCAACTCAGGAACATGATTTTGACAGAGTTCTCTTTCTTGCTCAGCTCATTTCAACCTGGCACCAGAGATTTTGATATTATGCAGTAAGTAAACTTCGGTGTTTTTAGTCTGCGTTTTCCATCGGCAACCTATGGTTGTGAGATATGGAACATTGACAAAGCGGCAGAGATCATAAATGCTTTTGAATGTAAATGCTACAGAAGAGTACTTAGAATATCATGGACAGAGAAAAAAACAAATACTTCTGTTCTGCAACAGCTTGATATTAAAGAGCATAAAAACAAGGAAAAGTAAATATTTCGGACACATCCAACGACATGAGTGCCTAAAGAAAAAATAATTTTGGAAGGAATGGTGCCTGGAAGAAGAATGAGAGAAAGACCTAGAAGACGGTGGGTGCAAGCTGTCATTGACGATCTGAGAATGAGTGCTGCTGACGCCGGTTAACTTGCACAGAACAGAGAGTTTTTCAGGACTGCTGTCATGTGAGCCAAGTTCAGGAAAGGACAAGCTACTTGATGATGATGATGATACTTTAAACTGGCCAGGTGATTATCTCTAATGATTGTTGCTACTGTCCATACAGCAAAGCAAATCCTAGCAAAAATTTAATAAATTTGACTGAACCTGGGAGACACAGGAAGAGGTTATAATTTTGCAAATATTAACTTCTTCTTCTTCGAACGCTCCACATCAATCACTTGTTAACCACTCTGTGTGATTTGTATGTGATCTGAGCCTAAGAACGATTGTATGTTGTGCCAGTTATGCGCTACAAGTAGGCCAGCACATCTGATTTCTGCAATGCATTTCATTTACTAGGTAGCTTCCTAGGTCCTACATCAGTCACCTTTTACGACATACCTTGTAGGTTGCAGAGGTACTATTCTTTGCTTCCCTTGTGGGCCCTGGACCACAAGGCGGCGAATATTATAATATAATTTGTCAATCTGCGCTCAAAACAGGACACATTCAATTCCGTAGTCATCATGTAAAAAAAAAAATTTAAGATTGGCAATTCAGCTGTTTACAGACACATCGGGGGACTGCCTAGAGTAGTTGATAGTAGCTCGGCCTGCTAGCTGTGAGACGCCTCATAGCTCGGGTTCGAACCTACTGTCCGGCATTTGTTCGAGTCCCTGGTCTTACTCAGGACGATAACATGAGTACCTCTGAAGTCGGAGAAAATCTGCCTGTATGGCGAGGGAATACTAATTACGAGTACATTGAGCACACGGCTGCCAGTGTAAAGTAATTTACAATGTGCACGCTGCTGCCATTGTAAGAAATTGGAAAAAACAGATTTTCACGCAAAAATCAGTTTCAGAGATGAAACTTCGTCTGAGTTGAAAGCGGACGAAAGAAAAAAAAAAAAAAAACAGACACATCAGACTGCAGATCATATACTTTAAGACTTCCTGGAGTATGATATACTAAGGCAAACTCACTGGCCTAGTAACACTGTAAAGAAAACTACATAGACCTTAGTGTAAGCTACAAAAGAGAGTGGCGTTTATACAATAGACAACATTGAATATATAGACAATATTTCAAGTGAATGAAAGGAAGGAAGGTTACACTTGGTGTTGTACCATATATCAAATTGTGATAAGACTGTGCTGTACTATATATCAAATTGTGATAAGACTGTGCTGTACTATATATCAAATTGTGATAAGACTGTGCTGTACCATATATCAAAGTGTGATAGTCTGTGCTGTACCATATATCAAATTGTGATAAGACTGTGCTGTACCATTATCAAAGTGTGATAGTCTGTGCTGTACCATATATCAAAGTGTGATAGTCTGTGCTGTACTATATATCAAATTGTGATAAGACTGTGCTGTACCATATATCAAATTGTAATAATTGATGTTGTATTGTTATCCCAGATTGGCAGATGAGCTAGTTCTCTGTATCCTAAAGCTGGCAGTCAAAGAGTCCTGCTCGTTACTGAAACATGCTCAAACCTGTCATCGGGTGAAGTTTCAGAAAATACTATCCAACATGCCGGTAACGTAGTTTATTTTTGTTGGTATTATTATTTGCAAAAATCTGACAAGTTAACAGACAGATACTATTTTTTTTTTTTTTTTCCAGAAGCACTTGAGCTTTTCAGCTCTTCGGCTCGGTGCCACGAACACCGTAAATCTGGGGAATCTGTGGCTTTTTCTGCCATCCCGCGGAATTGAACCCGCACACACAGAGGGATAGCCACCCATAGTCCAACACGATATGAACACGCTGGGCAGACGGGTCAGACAGATACTATAAAGTAGTAATATCTGTTTTTTTTGTATATTAAGGCACAGCTGACTACTGACTGTAAGCTCGGATGCCATGTGGCAAATGTAATAATAATACTAATTGTAAGAAAATGTAAGTAGTAAAGTGAAATAAAAAACAGATGAAAACTTGACTACAAGTTTAATTTTTTTACTGATAGGATTTTAGGAACATGAAGCAGCACTCTATAGTATCACATCTGATGTGTTTTAATGTAGTATGGTGTCAGATATGATTGGTTATAAAATAGGAGATTGATTGGTCTTAAGGTATGAGATCTGATTTGTGATAGGGTAGAAGATCTGATTGGGTATAGTAGAGATCTGATTGGTTATAGGATATGAGATCTTGTTGGTCTTACCATAGAAGATCTGATTGGTTATATAGAATGAGATCTGACTTCATAGCTGACTTATTGTTTGAACACATACATTTATTTGCCTTTGATTGTTTTCTTTGCTGCAGCTTGCCTCTCCTGCTGTACAGTATCTGGCCTCCTTACAGTCTTACTACCTACGATGTGCAGTGTTGTATGAGAATACAGAAAACAGTGAAGGCCTCACTCCACTTGAGGTAAACATCATATACAATTATAGTGGCTGTGGTGGTATAGTCTTGTGCCAGATTGAGAAGTTAACTGATAGTGATATGTGTCATTCTGAAGAAGATATGGAGCTCAAGAGTGGTCAGGAACAAAACTAAGATAATGATGTTACTACTGCCTTGTAGTTTGATTGGGGACAATCAAAGGTTAGCGGAGCAAACCGTACACAAAACTGGACGACAGGCAAACCAAGTAGTCAACAAAAAAAAGACTTGTAACCTGGGCAGATGGTGCTCAACAACCCAGGAGGGAAGGTTGTCTAAGGGTCGCTACCCTAAAAGAAAATAGCAACCTGCTGCCTTGCAGGTAGGCTGGGTACAGCCCAAGGCTAACGGAGAGCGAACCCAGTAAACGCTGGCTAAAACCGAACACATCGCCAAAGGATAAACACCAGAGCTCCAAATGGCGCTGAAGATGTGATGAAAAACACACCGCTGCTAAAGGTTGCATGAATCAGATTTCTACATGAGTAAGATGTATGGAGAAATCTGGTACATCAGTCTAGCGATGATACGAGAGAGATATAATGATGTTTGACTCAGATGTTAATGCTGTTCTTCTGTATGGAGCGGGGACATGGAGAGCAACTAGGGGCACCAAGGGGTTGCAAGCATTCATCAGTGAAACCCATGCGGTTGCGATGGTATGGCAGGATCACAGATAGGAGCTGTGGATAGAGCGGACAGCGGTGGGTGGAGATGGAGTGGGCAGAAGGTGTGCATAGATATGACACACATTAAGGAGACCACCTAACAGCATTACGAGACAGACCCATCTGATGAATTGCACAGGGTAATAGAGGTAAGGGAAGACACGGGAACACCTGGAGGCGGGAGTTAGAAATGAATGCAAGAGAATGGGGAAAGGGTGAAGAGATCTGGATAAGATAGGCTTGGATAGGAGGGCTTAGAAGACCTTGGTTGCGTACATATGAATCCCTAGGGGGTCACGGGTGAAGAAGAATTTCATTTGTTATTATTTTTGTGAAACTGTCATCCACTTGTTTCCTTAACATCTGCTTCTTGAATTTGTCAGGGAGTCCAAGCATCTGTGCTGTCGATAGCATCCAAGATGATTGCTGGAGCCTGTGAAGTGCTGGAGACCTACCTAGAGACCTCCAGCGTTATCCTGGGCTCATGTCAGGAAGCAAATGATGATGCAGAGTTCTGGCTGACTGGGCTGGAGAGGCTAGCCAAAAGCACCATTCTAGGCTCTCTCATGCCTGTGCTGGTTACTGCCTTGACTCATCCCAATCTTCAGTGTTTGAAAGTAGCAGATGCTCTTATGCCATCCTTGTGACCTCAGTTTACTGATCAGTCAAGTAAGTTTTTGTGGTGGAGGTGGTGGAAGGTTGGTTTGAAAGAGAAAGTAGCTTGATTTGTATGTAAGATGAAAGTTTGGTTTGTTGAGAAAGTGGAGGGTTTGGTGTGCAGACAAGATGGAGTACCGTGCTTTTAACATAATTATAACTCCCAATTTTTTTTAACATTGTGTCCAGTTCCTAATCCAATAATTCTTACATAACTGTTGATCTTATTCTGGCGGTCTAACACTGTCCCTAATTATAGATTCCGATTTATTCATTGAAATATTTATGTTTAATCTATCTGCTAATTTTGTATATCTAGCGATTCTGAAAAGATCTATTTGCTCTCTTCTCTGTCCACGGTATACAGAGGAAGGACTTTCCTGTAACATTTATGTTCAAAAGCATATATATGCTTTTCTACTGCCGTGTTAAATGTCTATACTTTACACCCATATGTTGCAACTGGAAATATGCATGCTCTTAGTATTCTGATCTTTGTTTTCCTATAAGTACAATTCGAAACTGTTTTTAGTTGTTTATTTTTTGTACATCAATGTTTGTTCTTCTTTTAATTTCATTATACCATTTCCATATCTTATTGGTCATAGGACAAGTGGCGCCGATTTTGAAATTCTAACGTCACCATGAACACTTTTTTTTTTTTTTTTTTTTTTTGTCCGCTTCACTCGCTTTTTATCTGCTAACTGATTCTAGCGATTGAAAATCTATTTTTCTTTCTGTCAATGGACAGCGGAGACTTTCTGTAAATTTTTTTCAATGGCATAATATGCTTCACTGCTGTTAATGTTATATTCTCACCATAAGGCAAGATTTATGCTCTCGTATTCTGATCTTGTTTTCCTGAGTAAGACCAAATGTCGTTTGACATAAGGTTCTTAATCTCGATATACTTTCCTATCTATTGGCAAAGGGCAAGTGCTATCTATCAAATTCTAACAGTCCCACCATGAACACTAAAAGAGCAATGTTCAACACAATCTTTCTCCCAACATTATGCTATCAGTGCCAAACCTGGAAGCTGGCATCAAAGGTAGAAGAAAACTAGTCACAACAGAGATGAAGTGTCTACGCAGAATGCTGGGAGTATCTAGAAGAAACCGGTTTAGAAATGAAAGGAAAAAGTGGTTACAACAAGTAAACATCAAGTAAATGGTTCGACCACATAAGCAGATTACCAACAAACAGCACTCTTCAAATAGCAAATATTCCCTCAAATAGCAAATATTCCGATACAGTAGATACAAAGCAAAACATGCAAAAAGTGGACTTCAGAGATAACATGATGAAAACACTGTTTATGAAGCGTGCACACAAGCTTGTTCTAGAAATCTCTTCTTATCCTGACGCTGTGAGACAAAACATGATTAGAGAAGTTAGCAGTGAACTAATGTGTTCAAAACTGTTCACATTTTCTATTTCTCTCAGTTAATAAAAATATCTTTTCAATAAAAAAAGTAGTTATGGTTGTCTCCAAGAAACTGGAAACACCAACATGTAATATCAAAATAAATAACACAACACTGAAACAAGTCCATCGATTCAAATATCTGGGAACATTCCTAACATCAGATGAAAGATGTACAACAGAGATTAGGAGTAGAATAGCTCAAACGAAGCAGCTTTTATGAAAATGAAGAACACACTATGCGTGAACTCACTACCAATGACATTGCGAAACGAGTACTCCAGTGCTATATTGAACCAATACTTATGTATGGCAGCGAATCATGGACAATGAACAAACAATCAATACGATCATTGGAAGCCACAGAGATGAGGTTTTACAGAAGAATGCTGAAAATTCCATGGACAGCAAAGAAAACTACATGGACATCAAAGAAAACAAATGTGGTTTTAAATCAGGCCTGCATCAAGGTTCTTATAGGGCATATAATGCAAGAGAAGGTTTAGAACATTTGGTGACTACAGGTAAAATTCAGGAAGGAGAGATCGTGGAAGACAGGGGGAGAAGATGTTGGATGGCCTGACATCATGGTTCGACAAAATATCAACGTCAGAACTAATTACATGCACCAAGCAAAGAGAGTTGTGGAGAGACATGATCGCCTACGCCGGCAGGCACGGTACTTGATTGATTGAATATAAATAATGGAAAAAAATGAAATTTTTAAAAGTTGATAAAATCTTGTGTAATCACAGGCTGCATTGATGATGAAAAACCAGGAGATGGCTGCCAGTACTTCCATATCTGCGACAGGTGATCTAGATCTCAGTGCAGACAAAGAGATGGTAGAGCTTATAGGAGAAGCCCTCAACACAGAACAGTAAGTTGTTTTAGAGATATTACTTCAGTTTAGAGGGTTTCTGTAGCGTAGAGGTTAGGTGCTCATATCTCGTTCCAAGGGTACTTAGTTTACTCCTTAGAGGAGCCACATGAATATTTTTCCAAAGATTTCAATGTAGGTGAGATCAAGTTCCTAGTCTGACCGGAGGCGGACGATAAAAGGTATGTCCCATGCTCAAATTGAGTACGTAAAAAAAACCATTAGTGGTACCAAATCTAGAAGAACAGGCTGAAAAGCCGCTGCCCAGTCAAAATTCATAAAATAAAATTCCTACAAAATATTTGAACCATCTTCTAAATTACATTGGGGACCCTCGTTGATGCTACGGAGTTCGTGCATTGCCGCCAAGATATTCCTGTGTAAGAAAGATCGGAGCACACATGGTTACTCACCAAAGCACAATGATGATAGTCCAATCAATCAATCTGATGCTGTATTGGGCTGATTTTCAGACCCACTGAAGGGTCATCAACACGCTTCTGTTTTACCCCAGTGGTTAAACTGTGGTCACGACCCTTTAAGGGCGAAGACCATTTCACAGGGTCGCCTAAGACCATCGGAAAACACATATTTATCATAATTAGAAATAAATACTGTTACATAATTTTATGATTGGTGATCACCACAGCATGAGGAACTGTATTAAAGGGTTGTGGCATTAGAAAGAATAAGAACCACTGCCTTACCCAGTCTGCTTTTAACGGAATTCTGTAAACAACTTTTGAAAAAATACAACTTTATATAAACCATTTTCTGTTTACCGAAAA
Organism: Arion vulgaris; assembly: GCA_020796225.1. NCBI lineage: Eukaryota > Metazoa > Mollusca > Gastropoda > Stylommatophora > Arionidae > Arion > Arion vulgaris. The sequence continues at coordinate 19,056,828 of CM036775.1, forward strand.
TGTATGTTTCTTTAACAAACACTTACAGTGATGCCAGTTCGTATGAAGAGGAAGGCTTTCTGGCTGGTCTGAAGATACCCACGCCCTGGGCATCAGGGAAGACGGTAGAGACGATTCATCCAGTCCGAGACAACTACAAATTTAAAGAGACTGTTCATATACCAGGTGCTCGCTGTTTGTATCTGAGATTTGATCCTAGATGTTCATCACAGTATGATTATGATAAGGTATGTGCGAACAGATTATGATAAGGTATGTGCGAACAGATTATGATAAGGTATGTGCAAACAGATTATGATAAGGTATGTGCGAACAGATTATGATAAGGTATGTGCTAACAGATTATGATAAGGTATGTGCGAACAGATTATGATAAGGTATGTGCTAACAGATTATGATAAGGTATGTGCGAACAGATTATGATAAGGTATGTGCGAACAGATTATGATAAGGTATGTGTGAACAGATTATGATAAGGTATGTGCGAACAGATTATGATAAGGTATGTGCGAACAGATTATGATACGGTATGTGCGAATAGGTGTCTCTGTTTTCTAAGTCGACTGCTTACCTGTATTCCCTAATTACCTCCTTTTCTCCTTCTCTGTCTTCTTTGAACGCTCCGTATTGACCACTTGTTAAACAACTTGTGATTTATATGTGATATGAGCCTAAGAGCGATTGTACATTGTGTCAGTTATGCGTAGACCAGCACATCGCCCGAGTGGTTACCGGGTCCAAATTTGGGGTGTAAAGAATAGAACCACTGTTACCTGCCATGCATGTCGAAGAGGCGACTAAGGAGGTTTGGCTGAAATCGGATGCACATGTCCTAAACGTGAGAAGTCTATGCGTTGAGGCCTACCAAACCAATGTGCAACGATACACGCTTCTTGGCAAAGATCAAACATATCACAAAGAGTGATTAAAATTGGTTGTAAAGAACGAACGCAAAGAAGAAGAAGAAGACCAGCACATCCGATTTCTGCAACGCTTTTTATTTACTAGGTAGCTTCCCTAAGCCCCAACCTCAGTCGCTTCTTACGACATGCCTTGCTATTTATCTTTGCTCCTTTTGCGAGCCCTGGCAAAACACTGGTGCTTCTCTCTCTAATTCCCTGTCTCTCTCTCTCTCTCTCTCTAAATACCTTTCTACATGTCTCTCATCTAATTCCCTTTCTCTCCTGTCTCTCTCTCTCTAAATACCTTTCTACATGTCTCTAATTCTCTTTCTCTTCCTGTCTCTAACTCTTGTTTTTATTTCTGTCACTCTGTCTCGCTCTCACTGTATTCTCTTCCTGTCTTTCTCCCTATTTTTCTCCATGTTCACCCTCTTCCTTTCTCTCACGGTCTCTGTCTATGTTACATCATGTATTTCTCCTCTTCTCTACTGTCTCTGTACCTTTTCCTCTGTATATGTACCTTTTCCCTGTCTCGCACCTTTATTCCTGTCTTGTACTTTCCCTGTCTGTCCCTCTAATTTCCTTTTTCTTTCTCCCAATTCTGTCATTATGATACTTCTTGTCTATCTCTCTGTCCCTCTAATTTCCTTTTTCTTTCTCCCAATTCTGTCATTATGATACTTCTTGTCTATCTCTCTGTCCCACTCCTTCCTTGTCCCCTTCCCTCCCTGTACCCTTCCATCCTGTCCCGCTCCCTCCCTGTTCCTTTCCCTCCCTGTTCCTCTCCTTCCCTGTCGCCTTCCGCCCTCCTCTTCCCTCCTTGTCCCCTTCATGTCCCTCTCCCTCCCTATTCCTTTCCCTCCATCCCCTTCCCTCCTGTCCCCTTCCCTCCTGTCCCTCTCCTGCCCTGTTCCATTTCCTCCTGTCCCCTTCCCTCCTGTCCCTCTCCTGCCCTGTTCCATTTCCTCCTGTCCCCTTCCCTCCTGTCCCTCTCCTGCCCTGTTCCATTTCCTCCTGTCCCCTTCCTCCTGTCCCTTCCTCCTGTCCCTCTCTATTTTACTTACATGATCAACAAATAAACAGGGTATAGGTATTAAGAGCTTCCGAAAAAACAAATAGACAAACACAGGACTCGAACCACTTACCCTAGTCCTTACGACACCAATCGCATAGCCTAGCAATACAAGCGTCTTTACCCTTATTTTACTTACAACAACATATTGATAAAATAAACATTCCTATCTATGTCCAGGTCATCATATACACTGGTCCAGGTATCAATGGCAAGAAAGTGGCAGAATATGGTGGCAACTCATTTGGTTACGGTAGTCGTAGTGTTCTGGGCAGTGGCTGGCCCAAGGATCTCATTAAGGTTAGCTTTTCTTCTAAACTGGGAACATGAGAGTCTGTATTACTGTTTACTAGTCTAGGCCTGTGTTAAAGAGAGTTGGCTTTTAAAGAGAATAAAAGCATGGAAAATTACATATTTCGGACACTCCAAAATACATGAGTGCCTAGAGAAGATAATTTTGGAGGGAATGGTGCCTGGAAGAAGAATGGGAGGAAGATCTAAAAGACGATGGGCACAAGATGTCATTGACAATCTGAGAATGACTGCTGCTGATGCCGGTCAACTTGCACAGAACAGAGTGTTTCAGGATTGCTGTCATGGGAGCCAAGTTCTGGAAGGGATAAGCTACTTGATGATGATGATAGTCTAGTCCTGTTGTTGAGGTGTTCTATCACTATGTTCACATCATGCTGTCGTCTAAACCATAGATTCCCAAACTTTTCGGCCACTTTGCACAACATAAACTTTGTAACACCCTCCTCATTATAACAGTTTGCCCCCTCCCTTCCCTTTCCCTCATATATACATGCTCTATTTTCTCTTGACATAGAAAATTGATATATATTTCTGTCACACATGGTCAATTTTCAAATAATTATATACGTGAAATAGAAAATTGATGACAAAATGGATCATGTTAGACTGGCATCAGATGAATTAAAATGCAGAATCTAAATTATTATTCAATCACAAAATCACGAAAATAATTTATTGTGAAATATATATTATTGAGAGCCGCGTAACGAGTTGTTAGTGAACTCGCCTGAAGGCTGGTGGTCTGGGTTCAGCTCCCGCAATGTGCGTGAATTTTCCCGATCGCGCGGCTCTCAGGTCGACCCAGCCTCAACTGGGTACCAGACATGCTCTGGGAAAGTAAAGGCGGCCGCGTGATGCTGACCACATCACCCATCGTGTGCCGACGGTCAATGAAAATACAGGCCTAACACTGTATTGACCTATATACCACGAGGTATGAAAGGGTTCTTACTTTATATATTATTAATTTCATCTTTAAGAAGCCACCAAGCCCTAATCGTCGCCCAAATGCTTCTGAACCTACTATCTTCCCCCAGAACACTTCAGCCCACTGGGGCGGTACCATCCACTTTGGGAACCTATGGTCTAAGCCAAGGCATATATGCTAGTTACTGCAGATCAGAGACATCACCTTCACAAGAATACTAATGATGTTGCGGGCATGAAAATCATGCCTGGTTTTTTTTGTGTGAATGTACTAAGCTGAGAAAAAATTCTTGAAGCTCCCTGGACAGAGGAGTAAGAACAAGTCATACTATCTCTCTCTCTCTCTCTCTTTGCTTTTTACCCCGGGTTGGGGCATAGGCCCTCAACCAACTCATGCCAAGTCTTCCTATCTCTAGCTATCTTCTGCAGCTTCCTCCAGCTCTTCTTTATATTGTTGATCTCCGCCTTCAAATCTCGTCTCCATGTATTTCTCGGCCTCCCCTTTCGCTGTCCCTGCGGGTTCCAGGCAAGGACCCTTCTTGTTATATTCCCTCTGGTTTTCGCAAAGTGTGTCCTATCCAACACCAGTCTTTTTAACCTGTTCGTTCACTGAATCTGTCTTGTTCTCTCCATAAGTTCCTCATTTGTGACCCTATCATACCATCTTATTCCTTCTATTCTGCGCAGATATTGTGTACACATATATAGTTTTATATATAGTTTTACTGCAGTCTTTCCTTATATTGATATTACATTTTGAGTTATGAAATCGCAGTGTGTTGCCAGGCCTGCAAGGAAGCAAAGAATAGAACCACTGCAACCTACACAGCATGTCGTAAGAGGCGACTGATGTATGACTTAGGGAAGCTACCCTAGTAAATAAAAGGCATCGCAGAAATCGGATGTGCTGGTCTACTTGTAGGCGCATAACTTCACAGTGTACAATTGCTCTTATGCTCGGATCACATACAAATCACACAGAGTGGTTAACAAGTGGTCGATATGGAGCATTCGAAGAAGAAGAGTTATGAAATGTTTCCCAGGAAAGCTCTACTTTTGTATAGCAGGGCACACCTGTATACTATTGCATAAAAGTAAGAGATCATGTTTAACATTTCTCTTTTAATGTGTGGCGCAGGTGGAAGGTGACACTGTGACCTTGACCTTGAGATGCGAGCGGCCGTGAGCATAATACTCCAGACAAGGCAATGTGGGGGTTTTCTTGTACAATCAGAGCACAGGTAGGGGCAGAGTGTGTGAGTGAGAGATAGAGAGGAAGAGAAAGAAAGAGTTAAAGAGAGAGAGGAAGAGAAAAAGTATGAGAGAAAGAAGAAGAAAAAAAGTTTGAGAGAGATAGAGAGAAAATGTTAGAAAGAAGAAGAAAAAAAGTTTGAGAGATGGAGAGAAAGTGTTAGAGAGAGGAAGAAAAAAAGTTTGAGAGAGATAGACAGAAAGTGTTAGAGAGAGGAAGAAAAAAAGTTTGAGAGAGATAGACAGAAAGTGTTAGAGAGAGGAAGAAAAAAAGTTTGAGAGAGATAGACAGAAAGTGTTAGAGAAGGAAGAGAAAAGTTTGAGAGAGATAGAGAGAAAGTGTTAGAGAGAGGAAGAGAAAAAGTTTGAGAGATAGAGAAAGTGTTAGAGGAAGAGAAAACGTATGAGAGAGATAGAGAGAAAGTGTTAGAGAGAGGAAGAGAAAAAGTTTGAGAGAGATAGAGAGAAAGTGTTAGAGAGAGGAAGAGAAAACGTATGAGAGAGATAGAGAGAAAGTGTTAGAGAGAGAGAGGAAGAGAAAAAGTGTGAGATAGTGGAAGAGAGAAAGTGTGAGAGAGATAGAGAGAGAAGAAGAGAAAAGGCTTGAGAGATATAGAGAGGAAGAGAAAGTGTTAGAGAGAGGAAGAAAAAAAGTATGAGAGAGATAGAGAAAGAAGAGAAAAAGTATGAGAGAGATAGAGAGGAAGAGAAAAAGTGTGAGAGAGAAATGAGAGTTCTGGTGTGTGGAGTGTGTTTAATCAGCAAGCTACGGGAACCATCAGTATGCATACTCTTCGATATCTGTTGGGAGAAACTGAGCACCTATGAGTGCAATGACGTCATTTTAGTAACCAATAACTAAAGGAAGAGCAGAAAGGGAAAACTAATAGCCTGCTTATGACCTGTACAACACACAAGTCACCCCACCTCCAGTGGTGTAAACCAGGAAACTTTTATCGCAGGCTCGAGGCTAACTGCACTGAGTTGCCTAAGGAGATGGGCACCCATAGTTCAGGCTTTTTTTAACCATGACTTAAGGAGGGAACTCACTGGAATACCAGGAAATGAAACAGCAGACTGACTGGCCAAGAAAGATGCTGCAGGAGAGCAACCGGATGTGCCAGTTGTCTACAGCCAAGGGAAGAGGATGATTGGGACAATCAAAAAGCCACAAATACCAACACAGGACGGTTGCTGTGATATGAGCGGATTGGAATGGGTTGTCATTTTGCACCATAGAACAGGACACAATCGACTCCGCAGCCACATGTATACAAAATTCAAGATTGGCAATTCAGCCATGTGTTTATGTGAACAGGCAAATCAGACTGCAGAGCACATGCTTCAAGACTGCCCCGAATATGATAGGCAAAACTCACTGGCCCAGCGAGACAACACTTGAAAGAAGACAACACAGACCTCTATGTGAGCTACAAAAGACAGTGAGGTTTATGTGGGAAACAACATTGAATATATGGACAACATTTCAAGTGAACGAAAATAAAGGAAGGAAGGAGGAAACTCAAAGAAAAAACATGTTGAAATTGGATGTGCTGGCCTATGGATCTGAAGGCACCTAACTGGTGCAAATAAATCTGTACGGCACAAATCACATACAGATCACAAAGAGAGATTTTACAAGGGTTGATGTAGAGCTAACACAGAAGAAATGTAGACACAGTTTCTTCTTAAATTTCGGTGTTGTTAAAAGTTGATTTTCATTTCACGCGACTTCAGGTTTTGATTGATTAGTTGATATGACCATCATCATTTCACATCGGGGAATAACCATGTGGGCTCTGATCTCTTTCTTACACAGGAAGATCTCAGCTGGAGTGCACGAACTCCGTAGCACCAACGAGGGCTCCCCGATGTAATTTGGAGGTGGTGATATCTTGTAGAAATTTTATTTGAAATCTTTTTTCTAATTAATTTTACTAGGGCAACGGCTTTCCAGCCTGCTCTTCTCAATTTTAAACTGCCACGGGTGCTTTTACGTGGAGACCTATGTTTTATCGTCCGTCTCCGATAGGACTTGGAACTTGATCTCACCTACACTGAGATCAGGATCTCTGGAAACGTATCTTCTGTTTCTGTCAAACCTAGCCCTGGGTCTGTCTATTCAGAAGAAGATTTGTAAAATCAAAAGCTGGCTAAAACCGACGGCGGCCTAGTCACCATGGGCACAATCGACCGACGAGATCACCCGTTTGTCAGTGTACCAATTATACATCACAATAGGAATGATAAAATTGGCCTGAAGAACGATCAAGAAGAAGAAGATACAGTTTCCTTTAAATTTCAATGTTGTTAAAAATTTGATTTTTATTGTATCTGACCTCAGGAATCAGCAGAAGAGGTGACACCAGGTCTTCCGTTTCTATCAGACCTTGCCCTGGGTCTGTCTGTACTTGTGTGTACACAACTAGCTCTGTTGTATCATGGCTCACCCCCTACACAAGATGAGATAGATTGCCAGCACCTGCTGAGGTCCAAGATACTGCAAAGGTAAATTTGTAAACCATATACTTGTCTTTGTACGTTATGCGGTGAAATGACATGTGAAGCTAATGCTCTCGTTATTGTGAAATGACATGTGAAGCTAATTCTCTCGTTATTGTGACATGTGTTGTCGAAACTGTCATACACCCATGTTGTTATAGTTAGTCACACGTGTTTGAGAAACATCTTGGGAAGCTAAAGTTAAAGTTGTTATACCAAGTGTGTTGTCATTCAAGAAATTGTTTGCAGTCCCTTTCTGCTTTCCTCTTTTCCCTAACCCTGTTTTGTCTCACAGCATCGGAATAAAAAGAGATTTTGTTTTTTTATCCAGAAGCACTTGAGCTTTTAGCTCTTCTGCTCAGTGCCATGGGCATCGTAACCCTTCGGTTCATTGCCACAAACACTATAAATCTGGAGAACCTGTGGCTTTTATACCAGCCTGCGGAATTGAACTGCACTCACAAGAGGCTTGTCACCCTCGTCCAAATCGCTACGAACACGCTGGGCAGGCGGGCGTCTGATTGCGTATATGGTACAGAAGGGCTATTTAGGGTTGTTTGTGCGCCCGAGTGGTTACCGGGCCCAAATTGGGGTGTAAAGAATAGAGCCACTGTTACCTGCCACGCATGTCAAAAGAGGCGACTAAGGAGGTTTGGCTGAAATCGGATGCACATGTCCTAAACGCAGAAGTCTATGAGTTTAAGGGCCTACCAAACCAATGTGCAACGTATACACGTTCTTGGCAATGATCAAACATATCACAAAGAGTGATTAAAATTGGTCGAAGAACGAACGCAAAGAAGAAGAAGGGTTGTTTGCTTCTTCTTTTGTTGTCACATTGCTACCGGGTTGTTGCCCAGTGTCATGGTTTTCTGTTTTGTCTTGCGCTGTTCTGGTGACTTGGGTGATTATTTTTGCTCTTTGACAGGATTCTGCTTTGCCATCTAACCATCTTTTCAGGGTCTTCCTCGTACCTTCTTTCCTGATATTCTGTTGTAGAATACTTTGTATATTGTGGAGTTTGGACGCATTCTTATTAACTCTTAGCGGACTAGGGCACATTTGCTTTTAGAATAAAACGTCCTTTAGTGTGGCGTTTGGTCCACAAGGAGTTAAGTGGTCAAACCACTTCATTCTTTGTTTCTCAATGTAATTCAAGCAAGGTTCTGTGCCAACTTTCTTTCTTATGCTGATGTTGGTGACTTTGTTTCTCAATGTAATTCAAGCAAGGTTCTGTGCCAACTTTCTTTCTTATGCTGATGTTGGTGACTTTGTTTCTCAATGTAATTCAAGCAAGGTTCTGTCCCAACTTTCTTCCTTATGCTGATGTTGGTGACTGTCTTTTTACAGGGTTGTTTACATCATCTGTAAAGTTGAAATATAATGACCAATATTTTTTTCTGTAGATGTCTTTGGAAAACAGAACGATGCAGTGACACATTGGATAGGCCTAGGGAGATTCCCAGTCAAAATCTGAAGCCTTCATCTTCTTCCCCTGTAACTGCTAAAGTTGGAGAAGAAGGAGAGTCAGGGGCTGTTGTCAGTTCCAGTCTGCCACGTATCAAACTATCAGCAGACATCATGGAGCGACTGAGGGTCTTGTCAGCGGCAGCGCTCAGGTTCGTCCATCAGGTAAAATGTTAATTATCTGGACATGTTGAGCATAGCACTCTTTTCTTAGTCAAGCTCAATGCCTCAATTTTTGTGTAACTCTATCAAGTAAATCTTCTTCAAACCTTCATGTCTATCACTTGTTAAACCACTCTTTGTGATTTGTATGTGATCTGAGCATAAGAACAATTGTACTTTATGCCAGTTATGCTCCTACAAGTAACAGAATTACATTCATCTTCATTCCAGGGCACTTTGGCATTTTTTGATCATTTCTTCGATCATTTCTTCTCAAGGTATGCCCAACATATCTCCATCTTCACCCTCTAATAACAGTTGTTACTAGTGGTTGACCAGACATTTCTATGATTTCATCACTTCTCCTGAATTTGTCTCATTTCATGTTCATTATTGTTCGCAGACATCTATTTTAAAATGTATTAAACTTACTTTCTATATCTTTAGTCATTTTCCAACTCTCGCTGGTATATAGTTTGATAGTCGCAGATTTTTTCATTTGGGGAACCAGGGCTGCAAGTTTTCACTCTTGGGCAGCCAAAGCCAAATTGTAGAATCTGCATGTGTTCTGTAATTGTGGAAGACTAGTGTACAGAAAAAAAGAAGAACACTGAGATGTCCTGAAAGAACTGAATGTTAAAGACAATTGGCTGATAAACAATATACTATACAGAAAAATTACATACTTTGGTCACATCAAGCGTCACGATGGCCTGGAGAGAACAATATTAGAGGGCAGGGCCCCAGGATGCAGAGGCAGACCAAGAAGAAGATGGATACAAGATATTAAAGAAACCATGAATATGACCATTGGCGAAGTGGGTGAACTGGCTAGAGACAGTGAATTTCAGATGCGTTGCAAAGAGAGCAACGTCCTATAGACACACACGTTGATGATGATGAGTGTAAAGGGTATTATAGGGTCATTTGATATCAAACACTTTGTTCTACAGGCCCAGTTTACAAGTTGATATACTTGAAGAAAGCATCATCTCAGCGGTAGCCAAACACTTAGGACTGACAGATGCACTACGAGACCTGAGAGGAGTTGTGGACAAGCAAGGGGATGAGTTAGCAGCCCTGATGACAGTTTTAGAAGAAACCTATCGCAGATTTGAAGTTTTGATTCGTCAGCTTCAGGTAATGTTTATATGTATGTCCAATATTCCGATTGTGTGCCATGTTGTGTTAGTTGTCTTTTATTGACTTAGAGGGCAGTTAGACATAGGCATCCTTCTTTTCTTTTCTTGTTCTTGAAGTGTTGTGTATATTCTGACAGTTTTAGAAGAAACTTATCGTAGATTTGAAGTTTTAATTCGTCAGCTTCAGATAATGTTTATATGTATGTTCAATGTTTTGATTGTGTGCCTTGTAGTATTAGTTGTCTTTTATTGACTTAGAGGGCAGTTAGACATAGGCATCCTTCCTTTCTTTCTTTTACCTGAAGTTTTGTGTATATTCTGACAGTTTTAGAAGAAACTTATCGTAGATTTGAAGTTTTAATTCGTCAACTTCAGGTAATGTTTATATTTATGTTCAATGTTTTGATTGTGTGCCTTGTTGTATTAGTTGTCTTTTATTGACTTAGAGGGCAGTTAGACATAGGCATCCTTCCTTTCTTTCTTTTACCTGAAGTTTTGTGTATATTCTGACAGTTTAGAAGAAACTTATCGTAGATTTGAAGTTTTAATTCGTCAACTTCAGGTAATGTTTATATTTATGTTCAATGTTTTGATTGTGTGCCTTGTAGTATTAGTTGTCTCTTATGGGCTTATTGCGAAGTTAGACATATAATGATGATACTGTCTTAATAGCAAGAAATGAAATGGAGCTCCAGAAACTAGTTGATAAGGTTGTGATAGAAAGTAACAACAAAGGACTCAGTTTGAATATGAAGAAAACAAAAGTTATGATCATATCAGAAAAGCAGATTTTGCCAAAATGCACCATCACAGTAAATGGGACTGATTTAAGACAAGTGCAACAATTTAAATACCTCGGAGTCCTGGTAACATCAGATGACAAATGCCGATCAGAAATAAAGGGCAGAATAGGACAAGCGAAAACATCGTTCCTGAAAAATGAGAAGCATTATCTGCAACAAGTCCTTGCCAATCCCGATCAGAATTCGAGTTATTCAGTGCTACATAGAACCTCACAATACTGACATACAGATGCAAGTCATGGGCAATGAACACACAGATCGTAAAATCTCATTAGCTTCAGGTAATGTTTATATGTATGTTCAATGTTTTGATTGTGTTCCTTGTAGTATTAGTTGTCTCTTATGGGCTTAGAGGGCAGTTAGACATAGGCATCCTTCCTTTATTTCTTGTACTTGAAGTGTTGTGTATATTCTGGCAGTTTTAGAAGAAACTTATCGTAGATTTGAAGTTTTGATTCTTCAGTTAAATGTTTACATGTATGTTCAATGTTTTGATTGTGTGCCTTGTGGTATTGGTTAGTTAGTTAGTTTGTTCCTTTTGTGCCAAAGGCGGCACATAGGGTAGAGGTTTTAGATCTCCATGTAATGCGTTTCGCTGCTAGCAGTTGGAGATCTCATATGTTTTACATCCCAATAGTTTACTTTCTTGTAGGATTGTTCTCGAAGAGTGGTCTTAGGTCTTCCATGTTTTCTTTTCCCAACTGGTGACCACATAAGGACTTGTCGGTTTAGTCTCTTTTCGTCTGCCCTAAGAACATGATCTATAATATTTCAACCTTCATTTCCTTATAATATTTGATACAGGTTGCTGTCTTTTATGGACTTGTTGGGAAGTATGACGTAAAGCATTGAGATCCTTCCTTCCTTTCTTTCTTTTCTCTAAATCTGTTTTGCCTCACAGCGTTAATATAAGAAGAGGTTTCTAGAATGGGCTTTTGTGTGTGCTTTATTAATAGTGTTTTTTCACCTCCTCTGTTATTTCTGAGGTCCTGAGTTAGAACGTGGATGGCATTTCGCTTTGTATCCACTGTTATCGGAGTAACATTGCTATTTAAGGCTACTGTTTGTAAGTCTGTTGGTAATCTGTTTATGTGGCGAACCATTTAATTTGTTGTTTCTTGATGAAGTTCAGTACTGATGTTGTACTCATTTTTTTCCTAATGTCTTTATTTCTAAACCGGTCTCTTCTTGATATTCCCAGCATTCTGCGTAGACATGCTTTCATTCTTTCACTTGAAATATTGTGTTTCTATTCAATGTCACCGTGTTTTGTAGCTGACTTATATGTACATGCAGTTTTGTGGTCAGTGTTGTTTCACTGAATCTCGTAACATTATTTTGTGTATTCTATGTACACTCCTAGTCCTCTATCTATTGATCTGTCTTGTCCTCTATCTATTCTCTAATCCTGTTTTGCCTTTCAGCGTCAAGTTGAAAAAGGAGACACCTGGAGCAAGCCTCTCTAAGAGCCTTGTCTTTCTTTCTCTTCTCTAATCCTCATTTGCCTCACAGCTTCAAGGTAAGAAGAGATTTCTAGCATAGGCTTTTGTGTGTGCTTCATAAATAGCGTCTTTCGTCGCCTCGGCTATCTCTGAGGGCCACCTTTTGCATGGCCAACCTTTTGCTTTGTATCCACTGTATCGGAGTAACATTGTTCTTTGTGGCGCACAGTCTGTTGGTAATCTGTATGTGGCCGAACCATTTCATTTGTTGTTTCTTGATAAAGTTCAGTACTGATGTTATACCCACTTTTTCCTGATGTCTTCATTTCTAAACCGGTCACTTCTTGTTACTCTCAGCATTCTGCTTAGACACTTTATCTCTTGTCCTCTATCGTTGATATAACCAAGATGATGAGTATTTTAACTATACACCTTCAATATTATATGTAATATTAGTCATTCTAATTCCGCAGATCATGGGAGAACTTGAGAAACGTTGGGAGACAGAAGTGGAAGAACATTCTATGTCAGCCACCTCATTGGTTTCAGAAAATGGTGGCTCAGAGCTCTCATTTTCTTCAGATCCAGCATTTTTCCATGACTACCACCTACAAGAGGTTTGTTTATCTAACTTGTGTTTGAATTTATCCTAAGGGATCTTTGTGGTGTAGAGGCTAGGTGCTCATCTCTCGTGCCAAAGGTACCAGGTTCGCTCCCTCGTGCGGCCATCTGGATATTTTTCCATAGATCCCTGATCTCGGTGTATGTGAGATTGTGTTCCTAGTCCTATTGGAGACGGACGATAAAGCGTAGGGCCCTTGTTCAATTTGAGCATGTGAAAGAACCCTTGGTAGTTCAAAATTGAGAAGAGCAGGTTGGAAAGCCGTTGCCGTGGCAAAATTCATTAGAAAAGATGAAAAATAAAATTTCTACAAAAATGTTTTCACTATCTTAAAAATTCCATCGGGAACCCTCGCCGAGGCTACGAAGTTCGTGCACTGCAGCTGAGATCTACTTGTGTAAGAAAGAGATCGGAGCACACATGGTTACTCACCAAAGTGCAATGATGATGGTCCTATCAATCAGTCATTCAATGAACATATCCTGCCAGGTCCTTCCGATTACTTTGTCTCTGATAGTTAAAGTGTTCAAAATAAATAACGGATTCGCTACAGTCTATTTTTAGCCTCTGAAAAAAATGCAATCATAGCTTAGTTAAACTAAAATATTGTTTCCAAATATGATTTACAATATGACTTTTTATATATTAAATTGAAGATAAATTGATGTTTTGTTTAGTTGTCTGATCATCATCACGGCACATCGAACCAATTAGTCCATAACTGCTCAGATCTCCTCAGTTTGTCTCTCAGCATGTGGTGACTAACGACACCTGTTCTTTGCTGGTTTACTATTCTTCTTTGGCTACCAGCATAGTGTTCTTGTCTAGCTACACCACATTTGATTTGAAATTCTTGCAGTCTGGTTAGTGTTGTAGATTCACCACTATTACTGGAATTACTTATGTACACGTCCTATCTCCCTTAAGGAATTTATAATATCAGCCTGTCTACTGCTCGTCCGCTTTTTACAGCAGCCATACCTGCAAGCCTATCGGTGTATTCATCTCCCCTTACACCTGTATGCACTGGCACAAAAATAAAACTGATTTTTGTCATCCTAGACCTCCTCAGCGACTTCATCCATTGAGCCTAGCCTATTTCAATCTTACTGAGCAATCTCCTTAATAAATGGATGTAGTTTCACAAAATACTTACTGTATTAGCAAATATAATGTGGTGTTCATATTCTCTTGTTGACATTGTGCAAGCAGATTTTTTAGTTATAGTCTGTCCATTAATTCGTGAGCACGTTTGAAATTGATTTTCTGAAAACTACCTGTTGGATCTCAGTGATTTTTGCATGCAGCCTTAGAATATCCATGACGCTAAAATAAAGCTAACCAATAGTCCATAGATGCTACGGATTTTGCACATCGGCGAATTCCTTTGATCTTTTATGACAATTGCAAATACGGGGCTCAAATTTTAGATTTTACAGTAATCCCTAGAATTTGTCCATGTCAATTCTATTCATAGGTGTATCTCCATATTAACTTGATAGGTCAAGTAATTAATTGTGTTGCCCTTATGTGCAATCGTGAACTTGGATACAATATGCAACAGTTAGTCCTCCTCTTCGGTCACCATTAGACCCCAGGGTGTCTTAACTTCACCACAAATTGTATGATGGTAGACGCTTTTGGATATGGAAATGTATACGTTGCTATTTCTCAGTCTGTAATCAAAATATGATTTGTATCATCCCGAATCTGACGATTCCATGAGGTTGATAATTGTTACTGGCTGGACAAATTGTAATCCATCTCGGTGCCAGTACTCGTCTTCCTCTCGGAGCACATGTTCAACACACTTCTTCCAGAACTGCATGTCTATCATTGAGAGACGTGTCAGAACTTCAACATCACACATTTTAAACGTCCTGTTCTGTTCGGCAACTTGCCCTTTTACTTTAGCCCAGACAAGCTCTATCGGATTGAGCATGATATGGAGGTAGTCGCAAAGACGTGTGGCCGTATTCGCAATGATTTTGTCAATATGAAACACCTTTGTCTTATTTGTCATCCTCACCAGGTGCAACAACTCGGGTTTCAAATATGTATCATCGAGCTGACATTTTCCTTAGCAAGCCAAGTCCTAATTTGATCTTTTGTATTTGATGCAGTTGGTACTTTGTCTTCCGCTGATACTGCTTGTGATAGGATGCATTATCCATTACCAAGCATGATGGTCTGTTTAGAATTGGAAGTAGATCTTTCTCCATCCAGTGCCTGAAAATATGTCCATTCATTTCTGTGTGGTAGTCCCTACCTTCGGTACTTTTTGATTGGAAAATAAGACCTTCTTCACTGCTTCCTGCATGTGTTAGTATAATACGCTGGCCTTTGCTGCTTGGTATTTTTCTTTTCTGTTCACCGTCTACTGATTGCCATTCTTTAGCATTGGTGTGGTGAGCATTGACCAGGATTCGTCCAAATATACAATATCATAGCCTTGCCTCCGCCGCTCACGGATCTGCCTCAGGTATATACTTCGGGCAGCAATTAAATGTGGCTTTTCACAAATAATATTCCTGCCGCCTATAGTTTTCTGAAGGTGAAGCCGGCGGCTCTTACAATTTTCCATAGAGTACTTTTAGAAATGTCTATGCTGCAATCTGATTGCAGTTTTAATTTCAGTTTCCTGAGAGTAACAAGTTGATTTGTCGCAAACATTTTCATGAGCTCCCGTCTTATGACATCTATGTCAAAGTCGTCAATTGTTCTTTTCCTTCCTTGCTTGACATTAGTGCACTTTGTGTCCTGTTTAATCCATCGGAAAAGGATTCTCTATTCAGACCAAGCGCCAGTTGCGTTCGTTTCTCAGGGTTATGAATATCGCAATATAGATGACCTCTCTTAGATTCCCTACGGAAGTGTTGGTATAGTAAAACTGTAACCTTCTGCATTGTTATAAATGTGCACTTCAGACTCATTATGAATGTGATATCAATGTCAGTTTTGATAAGCCAACAAATATGATACAATAGCTTCATACAAATAGCGAGATACACCTATAACTAACTATACAACGGTATCCCAAATATAACGTCATATGCTTTCAGCTTTCAAAGTCGACTGGGTTAGGTGCACGGGGAATTCGTGAAATTGTTGTTTACTCACGATATTTCAATGTTACCATAATGTATTTTTAGAACAACGCGTCTGTGTACCGTAGATCTGTTACTATTGTGTACAATCCGGTGAGGTTGATTTTAATATAACCTGAAGAAGAAATATTTCAAACTACATCAAATTTTCTTGGAAAAAATATTTCTCTAGCGTCATGGATATTCTAAGGCTGCTTGCAAAAATCACTGAGATCCAACAGGTAGTTTTAGAGAAAATCAATTTCAAACGTGCTCACAAATTAATGGACAGACTATAGAGATGATGCTTGACAGGAAAATATGTAAGATCTTTGGCAGACAAGTTGTATGAAGATGGAAAGTTGAATCAGGAATAATAATAATAATTCCTCTCTTACCGTTATAAGTTACATAGGGCCTGCAAGCAATTTCTCCATACCGCTCTATCCTGGGCAACTTGCTCAATCTCCTCCATGAAGCTGAGACTAATATTTCTTGCCTCTCAGCAAAGTTCGTTTCAGGGTCTCCTTACATCTTCCTATCTTTCTTGAACCCTTTGCATCCCACTTCAATGCTGGCTTTGATATTCGTTGATCATTTCTACTCAGTGCGTGTCCAACATATCTCCATCTTCTATTTCTTATAACAGTTGTCACTAGTGGTTGACCAGACATTTCTCTGATTTCATCACTTCTCCTGAATTTATTCCATGGGAATGGCGAGACGAAACTGGGTGGAGATACTGATGCAGACAGTGATCAGAGAAATCACCTTCATTTTTGTCTCTGTGCACACAGGAGTCAGGAGTAATGAACGAGCTGATAGATTGGCTGGCTTGGCTACAATATCAGAGGAGCTGCCATGGACCAAAATGACATTTTCACGCATTGAGTCTTTCCAAACAGTTTTAGGGTTGTGAATCCCACTCGCTGACCAGATTGAGAGAGATGGGTGTCAATATTGGTGCAGCCTGAAAAAACGACATACTAAATATGCAAAGAGATTGATTAATCAACATCAAACTGGCGTGTTGGGCCGCTGGACATTGCTGGATTTGTTTAGACGGAGATTGGAGCTCCTATGGACGTGTCCGGAGGGCTATGATGGTAGTCCTCATATAACTGATAACTGAGAAAGTTGGAAAGTTTGAACATATCATATTCTGTCGCTCTGCAGAATGATGTTTAAATACATTCATGCCAATGTGTTGCCGGGGCTCACAAGGGGAGCAAAGAATAGTAACACTGCGACCTTTAAGGCATGTCGCGGGGGACTGCCTAGAGTAGTTGATAGTAGCTCTGCCTGCTAGCTGTGAGACGCCTCATAGCTCGGGTTCGAACCTACTGTCCGGCATTTGTTTGAGTCCCTGGTCTTACTCAGGACGATAACTTGAGTACCTCTGAAGTCGGAGAAAATCTGCCTGTATGGCGAGGAATACTAATTACGAGTACATTGAGCACACGGCTGCCAGTGTAAAGTAATTTACAATGTGCACTCTGCTGCCATTGTAAGAAATTGGAAAAAACGGATTTTCACGCAAAATCAGTTTCAGAGATGAAACTTCGTCTGAGGCGAAAGAAAAGAGAAAAAAGAGAAAAAAAAAAAAGGCATGTCGTAAGAGACGACTGTGATAGGTACCTAGGAAGCTACCTAATAAATAAAAGCGTCGAGAAATCGGATGTGCTGGCATACTTGAAGTCACATAACTGTCACAAGGTACAATCACTCTTAAGCTCAGATCACATACAAATCACAATGAGTGGTTTAACAAGTGGTTGAAATGGAGCGCTCAACAAAGAGGAAGAATGAAGTAAGAGGCGACTGAAATAGGTGCCTTGGGAAGCTACCTAATAAATAAAAGCATCGCAGAAATCAGATGTGCTGGCCTACTTGTAGTCGCATAACTGGCACAACGTACAATCGCTCTTAAGCTCAGATCACATACAGATCACAAAGAGTAGTTTAACAAGTGGTCAATATGGAGCGTCCGAGAAAGAAAAAGAAAGAATTCCTGCATAAACAGGCAAATTAAATGTTTGAATACATTCAGAAACGGACAAGTTAAATGTTTGAATATACACATAACTTTTTTTTTAAAACAATAGAAATTAGGAAACATGCACATATCTTTTTTTTTTCTTGTAAATTTCACTAGCAACGACACAAGGAACTAGCCATCTTAACATTTCTGAAAGAAGTTTCCATAGAGCCCAATGACCTGGAAGCCAGCACTAAGTATCTTCTGTGAGTATAAGATCTTCCTATTGTTGTATCTAGTCTCTTGTGAGTATATTTAACATCTTGATCTGGCTAACCCTAACCCAAACCTACCGAAGAAACTATGGGGCAGCCGGTGAAACCTCAAGCTCACCGCTCTGTTTATGACAAATACTGGAGTAGTCACATAACAGAAGTTGATTGCAGAAGAAGATGAGGACCATCTGTAAAGACGAGAATGGCCCGTCTGCCCAGCGTGTTCGTAGTAGCGCGTTGGACTACGGGTGACTATCCCTCTGTGTGTGCGGGTTCAATTCGCGGGATGGCAGAAAAAGCCACAGATTCCCCAGATTTATGGTGTTCGTGGCACCGAACTGAAGAGTTACGATGTCCATGGCACCGAGCCGAAGAACTGAAAAGCTCAAGTGCTTCTGGATCGGGGGAGCGAGAATGGTCATATATAGGAAATTGAGGGTAGACAAGACAGAGGAAGACATAGAGAGAAAATTTTGGATAGCCTAACTTCATGGCACGGTAGAGCGTCAACATCTGAGTTGATAGCAAACACCAACGACAGAGATTTGTGGAGATCCATGATCGCCTACGCCAGCCGGCACGGCGCCTGATGATGATAGGACATTATAATAATACCAATTCTGAACATTTATCTTAAGCTGTAGAGAACTCAATCACAACCAAAGCGTACCTGCTTCAAACTCAGCTGTGGGCAGTTTGGAAGCAAAATTGGTTCCCATGGAATTTTACAAACTGTAATAATAGGTCTGTGGCGTGGGGGATAGTGACTCAGTCTATTAACCCCGACATTCTGAGTTCGAATCACGCTGCTGACAGTTTGGTTGCAAATTGTTTCGCGTGGATTTTTACAAAGGACGATGGCACCACCCATTCAGAAAACAATGGCAAACTACTGAATGTAATAATGCCTAGAAAAATCACAAAGTGTTAAAAGCTGGAATTGATTCGCAAGTCCTGTAAAGGATATGCAATTAACTTTTATTTTTAAATGGACATCATCGTTTATAAAGCAATGATCACAGATTTTCATTTTAGGACCATTTGAGTGTTTCTGTCGTAGTCTATGTAGTGTGTTGTGAAATTTGTCAATCCTGTTGTATCGTTAGCTTGATAAAGTCCTTTTGGTCGAAACGCTGCTGTGTATTGTTTTTGTATTTTGTAGAACTACAGTACTTTGTTATTACGTGTCTCGCCATGAAGCAATGGAAAACTACTGTATGTATAAGTGGTGCCTAGAAAATCGACTACTCCTTTACTGTGGTTGATGGCTAAGTCCTGGAAAGGATATGCCATGATTTTTTTCAATAATACCAAATCCTTAGTTACAATTATTGCTTGTATACACAGAGAGAGGTTTGAAGATGCTGTTCAGACTTATACAGTAGAAGGCAAGATGACAGATGACAGAAGTTTGGTCAAGACCAAGCAGGTTGTATCTGGGATCTTGTCCAGGTTGAAGTTGTTGCTACATGTTAGCAGTGTTCCTGTAGACGCACAGACAGCCTTGACACGCACCATGTCACATACACATGGCTTCAGAGGTGAGTGTTTGTAAGCATTTGATTGTTCTTCTTCACCTTTCAACTCCCAGCAGAGCACAGGTCTTCAATAAATTTCTTCCAGCGCTTCCTCTCTCTTGTCATCCCCTCCAGTTATTTCCACGTCTTGTCTGTTGTCGTTCCCCAGGTGGATGATGGAATTGGTTGTCCACTCTTGCCGTTAAGCGTAGGGTGGGAGCTTTAATTTGCGTTCCATGACCATATGAGTCACCCTTGTTGTGTTATATCTGTGTTTATTTAGTCTGGTCTTGATATTGTCTATTCATCTTTTTCTTGGAGTTCCCTTGGCTCTAGTATCTGATCTCATTTTATTGTGTGCTGTTATTTGTGGTTGGTTGTATTTCATTCTCATTAAATGTCGAATGTAGACCACTGCATTTCTTGTCTTGCAATGTATTTGGTGCATAAAGTTATGACCACTCTGCTCTTGTGCCGGGGCCCGCATGGAAAGCAAATAATAGTACCACTGCAAACTACAAGGCATGTCATAAAAGGCGACTGATGTAGGACCTAGGAAAGCTACCCTAGTAAATAAAAAGCATTGCATAAATCGGATGTGCTGTTCTACTTGTAGGCGCATGACTGGCACAACGTACAATCGTTCTTTTCTCAGATCACATACAAATCACACAGAGTAGAAATCACACAGAGTGGTTAACAAGTGGTTAATATGAAGCGTTCGAAGAAGTTTACATGTATTTGTTGAAATATTTGATGAAAAGTTTATGTAACTTTTCCAGAAGATCTCATGTTCAGATCAGACACAAGCGTGTCTCATCCTATCTAGGGATTCAACAACAGCATTAGATGTTTCCTTTTTTTTTTTTTTCAATCCAGAAGCATTGAGCTTTCAGCTCCTCGGCTCAGTGCCATGGACATCGTAACCCTTCGGTTCGGTGCCACGAACACCGTGAATCTGGGGAACCTGTGGTTTTCTGCCAGCCCGCGGAATTGAACCCGCACACACAGAGAGCTAGTCAGTCCAATGCGCTACAAACATGCTGGGCAGGCGGGTGATGTTTCCTTCAGGAAAGTCTACAGCTTTTAACTGTTCGGCTAACCAAACCCTCAGAGAGTAACAGTAGCGTAGTTGTTAGTCAACTCACTTCTTAGATGCGTGGTCCGGGTTCAATTCTATAGTGGGTGTGGAATATTTTTACCAACCGTAACAGCTCCCTGGTCGGCCCATCTTCAATATTAGACTACATGTATTTGTTGCAATATTTGATGAAACTTTTATGTAACTTTTCCAGAAGATCTCATGGTCAGATCAGACACAGATGTCTCTCATCCCATCCAGGGATTCAGCCGCAGCATGTCAGCTCCTGTCGGGATTGACCCAGATGAGTCTTCAACTTTCAAATATCAACGGTAGTTATACAAATATAAACTACTTACGCTTTTTTAGTTCTTCAAATTGTGTCCTGTTTCTTTTGTTGTACAAGATTGTTCCTTCCTTAAAATTTAGAAGCTGTTCCTTCTTTAAATTTAGAAGATTGTTCCTTCATTAAAATTTAGAAGATTGTTCCTTCATTAAAATTTAGAAGAGTTCCTTTTTTTAAATTTAGAAGATTGTTCCTTCATTAAAATTTAGAAGATTGTTCCTTCCTTAAAATTTAGAAGGATGTTCATTTTTTTTAAATTTAGAAGATTGTTCCTTCATTAAAATTTAGACGATTGTTCCTTCATTAAAATTTAGAAGATTGTTCCTTCATTAAAATTTAGAAGATTGTTCCTTCATTAAAATTTAGAAGATTATTCCTTCATTAAAATTTAGAAGGCTGTTCCTTTCTTTAAAATTTAGAAGATTGTTCATTCATTAAAATTTAACAATTTTCCTTCATTAAAATTTGCTTATTGTTAATTACATTCAACAAATGCATGACATGAAATAAAGTAGTTCTTCATGAGACTGAAAGGATGCTTTCTAAGCATGTTTAGCAAGGGTACACTATATCAATGCTTGCATCAAAAGCATCGATTGTTTGGGAGTTTAGGATGGATAAAGGAAGTTCTTGAGGTCTCTTGGACCTACGTTGGGAAGAAGACACTAGAATAGAAGATGAATCAATAGATCAACTTAGGGATTAAACGTTGTACAAAAAGAGCTCGATACTTGAGGGGTAGAGAGAGAAGTGTGTTTAAACAGCGAGCCACAGGAACCATCAGTATGCGTACCCTTTGAAATTTGTTGTAGGAGATTGAGCACCTCTGGGTATGCCCGGGGTGCTATGATGTCAGTTAATTAACCCTTTCGCTGCTACATACTTTATGAAGACTGAGCTAAAAATATCTACTCTTTGTTTCTAGGTCACAAACATGAATGTACGCCTATAGCAGTGACAGTAGCAATGTATAACGTGTTACACGTCTTTAACCCAAAGAGGAGAGGATAATAATAGACGTGTTAATGCGTTTTTAGAAGTGAATGGGAAAACGTATATATACGTCCTTAGCAGCTAAAGGGTTAAGCAATAACCTAACACTATATTCCTCAATAAACCACTAGATATGAAAATGGGCTGTTTTTTTTAAATTGTGCGCAGTAACCATGGAGATGTGCAGACTCCCTTTTAATTACCTCTGTCTTAGTTTATTATTTGTTTATTGCTATTTGGAAAAGTGCTGAGACCTGAGTGGGTATTTCTACATATGTTCTATATATGTGGGGTGTTTGTTGTGCAGATGGAGACATGGAGACAAACACAAGTACATGACATCTGTCCTGCAGGACCTGGTGGATGATGGGGATGAGGACAAGCCTCCACATGTCATTGTCATTGATCAACTGTTTGCCTTTATTGGCAGCGACCCAGAGAAGGCTGTAAGTTGACGCCTGATTGTCTGTCTTGTTATGTCTCCCTGTCTTCGACTTCCATGTTGTTAAAGGGTTTAAAGCCCGCGTGCCCAGCGTGTAAGTGCGGGTTCAACCCCGCGGACTGGCAGAAAAGCTACAGGTTCCCCAGATTTACGGTGTTCGTGGCACCGAGCGAAGGGTTACAATGTCCATGGCGCGAGCTTCTGGATCGAGAAAAAAAGGGGGTTTAAAAGCCGAAGGATTGACTTCATTGCACCGGGTTTTAACCCATACGGCTCGGTCCCTCTCCGCAGAAATGGCACGCCACCTGCAGAGAGTATTGCACAAAGCACGAACTCTGTAGCTCCAGCAACAATCCTAGGGTCTCTGGAAAAACTGCACTCGTGAACAGAAGGTTGCGGTCCGGACTCAAACCACGACCTTCGACTCACAAGGCAAAGGGCTTAGCCACAGAGACCACCTCCATGTTGTTAATGATTAACATATAAGGAGTTTTCTCTCTGGTGTAGAAGTTTGGTGCGCACCTCTTGTTACAAAGGTACTTGGTTTCTCGTGGAGCCGTCTAGATTTTGCAGGGCCCCCTGATCTCAGTGTAGGTGAGATCAACCTTTGTCCTATCAGAGACAGATGATAAAATGTAGGTCTTGTGTTATATTTGAGCGCGTAAAAGAATACTTAGCATTTCAAAATCTAGAAGAGCAGGCTGGAAAGCTGCTGCCCGGGCAAAATTCCTACAAAATATTTGCAGCATCTTCTAAATTACTTCGGGGAACTATTGCCGTAATTATTTTTACATAATTTCTTATTTTAAGTAATTTTGAATGACACATTGTACAAGTAGAATAGGCTGCATGGGAAACAAAATAAGGGGTATGTTTAACCAGCGAGCCACAGGAACCATCAGTATTTCTTTCCCTTGACATCTGCTGGGAAGACTGAGCACCTATGGGTCTGCCCCAAGGGATGTAATTTCAGCTCAGTAAGTAACAGTTAAGTAGAAACAACCAAGATATGCAAAGAAAAACAGACAACTTGTCATCTATAGCATCAAAAGTTGGACTGCAGATAAGCTATGAAAAAACAAATATAATGAAGACACCTATGACAAGTAATGCAGATATCACACTGGAATCTAAAATGATAAAAATAACAGAGCAGTTCACCTATTTGGGTAGCAATTTTGATTGCACAGGAAATGTTAAAAAGAAATTATGATACGAATTGGCAAAGCAACATCAGCTTTTAAAAGTCTAAATAAAATATGGAACTGCAAGTTATATAGTATTACAACTAAATTACAAATTTCAATTCAAATGTTGTATCAATCCTAACATATGCCAGCGAGAGTTGGAAAATGACTAAAGATATAGAAAGCAAGTTGAATGTATTTGAAAATAGAAGTCTCGAAAAAAATGAATATAAAATGGAGCGAATTCAGAAGTGATGAAATCAGAGACATGTCTGGTCAACCACTAGTGACAACTGTTAGAAGATGGAGATATGTTGGGCACACCTTGAGGAGAAATGATCAAAGAATATCAAAGCAGGCATTGAAGTGGGATGCAAGGGGTTCAAGAAAGAGGTCGACCTAAGGAGACCCTGAGCGAACTTTGCTGAGAGAGGCAGGAAATATCGGTCTCAGTTCCATGGAGGAGATTGAGCGAGTTGCCCAGGATAGAGCGGTATGGAGAAATTACTTGAGGCCCTATGTAACGATATCGGTACAAGAGGATTATTATTATTATTATTAATTATTATTAAGTAACTGTTAAAAAATTGGTTTTTATAGTTAAGATCTTTTTCATTGTTACTAGTGGTTGACCAGACATTTTTCTGATTTCATCACTTCTCCTGAATTCATCTTATTTTATGTTCATTATTTTTCGCAGACATCTATTTTCAAATGCATTCAACTAACATTCTCTATCTTTAGTCATTTTCCAACTCTCGCTGGCATATGTTAGGATTGATACAACATTGGAATTGAAAATTCTTAATTTAGTTTTAAAACTCTATAACTTGCTGTTCCATATTTTATTTAGACTTTAAAACTGACGTTCTATGTTACATTGATAGTACAGATGTCCAGTTTTGTCTAGGTGTCTTGTGTCCAGTTTCTGAAAGCAGCTGAGGAGAGGAGCAAGAGGGGAGCAATTCGCAAGACTGCCCTGAACCACATCAAGGATCTGTTGACAGCTGCGTCCCGAGTAGGAGGAGCCACTCATCTTGTGGCTACTGTAGCATCTGTACTGAGACATGGACCAAAGTAGGTGTTGGTTCAGATCTTTTCAACATTATTTTATTCATCCCTTTATGTACTTTTTTTTTTTTTTATATTGACCCTGAAATGATGCTTATTTTGTAGTTTCAAATATTACAGATATCTGTACCATGAAGAGCAATGTTATTCCGACACAGTGGATACAAAGCAAAAGGCCATCTACCCTTAAGGTTTAGTTTATTTAGTTGTGGTCATCATCACCTGTAACCAATTAGTCCCAAAGTGCTCAGATCTTCCCGTATGTCTTCAGCAAGTGGCACACACGGTTCTTTGTTGATTACTATTCTTCTTTGGCTACAGTATTGTCTAGCTACATAACACTTGACTTGGTATTTTGCAGTCTGTTAGTGTTGCAGACTCACCACTATTTCTTGAATCATGTATAAGCCTTTATCTTAGAAGAATTTATAATATCGCCTGGTCCATTGCTGCCCATTTCCACAGCAGCCATACCTGCAAGCCTATTGCAGCTATTTCCTTGCACAAATAAACTGATTTGTCAGCTAGACCTCTAGTGACTCCATCCATTGTCTCGAGCCCATACCCAGAAGCAGTGAAATACTCTTATGGAGCAAACACTATACCCTGTTCTATCCTGACATCTCTTATCCTAAAGCTGTGAGGCAAAATAGGATTATAGAAAAGAAGCAGGGTTCGGCTCAATTTGGGGTGTAAGAATAGAACCACTGTTCCTGCCACGCATGCATAGAGCACAAGGAGTTTGCTGAAATCGATGCACATGTCAACGGAGAAATATAGCGTTAGGCCTACAACAATGTGAACATATACAGCTTGGCAAGATCAAACATATACAAAGTGATTAAAATTCGAAAGCAACTATGACGAAAGAAGAAGAAGATAGAAAAGAAAGAAAGAAGATAATTTTTGGAATTGGGTTTGTCATCCTTTTTCAATCTGTATTTGCTCACCCTGAGTGCAGTGATGCAGCCTGTTGTCAGGACCACCATTAGGAGGTGGAGTGGGATCTATATCATCTCTGGTTCTCATGACTTCTTTCATCTTATTCACTGTGTCTGAGTCCCTTTTCTTTCTATCTATATCTCATTTGACATATAAAGCTTTCACAAGAGATTTCCATTGTTGTTGTTGCAACCTTCTTTCTACTTCTTCTTCTTTGCGTTCGTTCTTTACACCAATTGTAATCACTCTTTGTGATATGTTTGATCTTTGCTAAGAACGTGTATACGTTGCACATTGGTTTGTAGGCCCATAAACGCATAGACTTCTACACGTTTAGGACACATGCATCCGATTTCAGCCAAACCTCCTTAGTCGCCTCTTACGACATGCGTGGCAGGTAACAGTGGTTCTATTCTTTACACCCCAAATTTGGGCCCCGTAACCACTCAGGCGCCTCTTTCTACTAATTGTTCCTGTGCCAGGGCACAATCTTACAAATCTCTTTCACAGTTCATCTCCATGTTTCCTTTAGACACTTAGGCCTGCTTTTCTTATTCGCTGTTCATTGGAGAACTGTTCTAGCCAATGCTCATCATCATCATCATCAAGTAGCTTGTCCCTTCCGGAACCTGAATCCCATGATAGGAGTCCTGAAAAACTCTCTATTCTATGCAAGTTGACTGGCGTCAGTAGCAGTCATTCTCAGATCGTCAGTGACATCTTACACCCATCGTCTTCTAGGTATTCCTCTCATTCTTCTTCAGGGCACCATTCTCTCCAAAATTATTTTCTCTAGGCACTCATGTCATTTGATGTGTCCTGCCTGAGTGGTTACCAGGGCCCAAATTTGGGGTGTAAAGAATAGAACCACTGTTATCTGCCACGCATGTCGTAAGAGGCGACTAAGGAGGTTTAAACGTCACAGTGGTTTGGAGAAATGATAATGAAAAGCATGGTTTCTGGAGTATGAAGCAGGGGTCGACCAAGACGAAGGTGACAGCAGGACATCAAAGAAACTGAACAGGACACTGGAGAAGATGGCAGAACTTGCTAGAGACCACAGAGAGTTCTTCAGGCAGACTGTGATGAAAGTGACGTTCCGCAGGGAACAAGCTACTACTTGATAGTGTTAGTCCCGTATTTTTCTTTGAACACAATGCAAGATGGGTAATGAGGTCAACATCGTACCAACCATCTTCAACTTCCCAGAACTGCTCTGAACATAATTCATGAAAACTATCAGTACGCCAATAATTGGGAAGGGGGTGTAGAGACTAGAAAACTTGCTAGAGACAGAGAGCTTTCCAGGCAGGCTGTAATGAAAGCGATGTTCCCAAGGGACATTCTACTACTTAAGATATATGTTGCTGTCTGCTAACACAGACATAACAGATTTACATACTAGAATAGTAGAATCTATCATTCAATGTGCAATGTGCTGTGAAATTGTTGTAATGTTTCAGAGTGGATGATCTACTTTGTGGAGGAATGGTCAATGAAGTCAGGGAGGCATTTGCAGAAGCTATGAGTTCTGTGGTACAACTTGCAGCTGACCATCCTATAGCAAGCACTGGCAGTATAGGACTTTTATGTACAATACCTTACACCAGGTGAGGTTTCTTTCATTGTTGTTATTGGTAGTCTCAATATGAAATATGATGGCAGTAACTAAAGTGATGGTCTGGCTGGAGTCACAGACTTTTATCTATGCATGTTTTCTCAGTGACTCAATGGGTATGCTCAGTAAGATTTAAACAGGCTGGGCTCTGTGACAATGGTTGGAGCTGCTGAAGAGATCTAGGCTGACAAAAATCAGTTTTGTGCCAGGACATGCAGGTGTCTTCTTCTCGTTCGCTGATGTTCAATGTCTACACAATGAGTCCGGTTCTCTGGATATATGTTGTTGTGTTTGTTAGTTCATCAAGGCTTCCAAAGGGTTTTGGCATGCAGCTGTAAGGGGAAATGAACGCACCGATTCATGACAAAACAAGACGACATAAAAGCAAAACAAGATGTCTCCAAGGTAAAACAAGATCACATGAGAAAGAAAGATGTTATCAGTGCAGAATAAGATGTTCTTCTGGCAAATCAAGGTGTTTTCAGGACACGGTAATATGTTCTCAGGGCAAAGCAAGTTCTCAGAGCAAAACACGATGTCCTCAGGGCAAAACAAGATGTCATAAAGGCGGAATAAATTTTTCTCAGGACAAAACAAAAAGTGTTATCATGCAATCCTACAGTTACAAGAGCAAAAATCCCAAGTGTCAACACCCTGTTGCAGAAGGCCCAAGTGAGATGGGCCAGTCATGTTGCTCAGATGCCCGATAAACACATCCCAAAATAGTTGATGTGTGATGAGCTTGAAGGGGGCAGACGTTCAGCTGGTGGACAGAAAACGCTTTAAAAACTCTTAAAGTGTCTCTGAAATGCTTCGATATAGACACCATGTGATGGGAATCCTTGGCACAAGATTGCCAAATGTGGCGCTGTAACAACACAGGAGGGGCCCACATAGCTGCGAATCATCGTACCTTTGAGGCACAGAGAACATGAGCTGCGCGAAAAGACAGAACACAACACCCACATGTCTAACCTTGATCATGTATGCCCCAGCTGTGTTAGGGGATTGTGTTCTAGGATTGGACTCGTCATATCCGCACACACCAGAGAGGTGCAGCAGCACACGTCTGAGGCTGTTGTCATCATCACTTGCGATGGACAGCTATTATTTATTACAGTTGCATTCTAGGTCGTATAGATATTTCAGGGAAGGAAAGAGCAGACTACCTGGCAAAAGTAGTATTATCCAGGCCAGAAAGGAACAAAATTAGCCATCAAACCTGCTACAACTTAGAGATCAAAGTTCTATCTTCCAACGTATAACGGGATATGTTGGGCTGAACCAAACCTGAACAGATTAAACTTAACTCATCATCATCAAATAGCTTATCCTGAGCAGAACTTTGTTATCCCAACAGTCCTCCGGAATTTCTATCTCATAAGCCAGATGTCATGCCTCTGCAGCCGTCATGTTCAAACCATAAGTTACACCCTGAATCCATCTTCTTCGTGGTCTTCCTCTTCTTCTCTTTGCCGGTATGCCTCCTTCCATGATCTTCTCCCACCCTTCAAGTCTTTTTATATGTCCAAAATACCTCAATGTTCTCTTTCTTATCTGTAGCATCATCCAGTTTTATTTGATTTTGAGTTCTTTCTGGATAGATCTATTTGTTCTCTTCTCTATCCATTGAATACGGAGGACTCTTCTGTAACACTTATATTCAAAAGCACATATATGTTTTTCCATTGCCTTATTAAATAAATGTCCATGCTTCACACTTAACTAACTCACCACATTGCAGAAACTTTAACTAAAACAGCCCCCGAGTGGTTACCGGGGGCCCAAATTTGGGGTGTAAAGGCTAGAACCTGCCACGCATGTCATAAAAGGCGACTAAGGAAGTTTGGCTGAAATCGGATGCATGTGTCCTAAACGTGTAGAAGTCTATGCTTTAGGGGCCTACCAAACCCATGTGCAACATATACACGTTCTTGGCAAAGATCAAACATATCACAGAGTGATTAAAATTGGTGGTAAAGAACGAATGTAAAGAAGAAAAACTAAAACAGAAAAGGCTCTAAAAGTGAAGGATTGCTTTCATTGCACCAGGTTTCCCATAAGGCTCCGTCCCTGTTGGTAAAAATGACACACAATCTGCTGAGAGTATTGCATGAACTCCATAGCTCCAGCAACA
Organism: Arion vulgaris; assembly: GCA_020796225.1. Lineage (NCBI taxonomy): Eukaryota > Metazoa > Mollusca > Gastropoda > Stylommatophora > Arionidae > Arion > Arion vulgaris. Next base: position 19,086,108 of record CM036775.1, read on the forward strand.
ATCCTAGAGATCTCATGAAAACATTGCATATAAATAAAAACTACTTGCTAGAGACAAGTGTTTTCAGGCGGGCAGGGATGAAAGCAATGTTCCGCAAGGGACCTACTACTACTTAAGTACTTGACATATATGTATTATAGTGGGAGGGGTGACATGCTGTATAAGTTATGGTCACCTAATGTTCATTGTGTTTTCAGGGCTGAGGAGAAGTGCCTTGTCAGGTCTGGCCTAGTCCATCTCCTAGACAAACTCTGTAGTCTAGGCAGTCACAGAGCAGATGGCCTAGGTGTAGAAACTCAAACCCCAAGACAGAGGGTGTCTGCACTGGCTTGGGCTGGATTCCAAGTCCTGGCATCTCAATGTGTCAAGTGGGAGAATGAGGACAGTTAGTATCTTTTTCTTGGTTAACATTTGTTACCAGTCTATTCTACCATGTTAACATTTGTTACCAGTCTGTTCCATCTTGTTAACATTTGTTACCAGTCTTGTTCCACTTGTTAACATTTGTTACCAGTCTGTTCTACCTTGTAACATTTGTTACCAGTCTGTTCCACCTTGCTAACATTTGTTACCAGTCTGTTTGCCAGAGAGGATGTGTAAATATTTCAAGTAATAGTGGTGAATCTACAACACTAACCAGACTGCAAGAATATCAATTCAAATGTGGTGTAGTAAGAGAAGAACACTATACTGGTAGCCAAAGACGAATATTAAACCAACAAAGAACCAGTGTTGTTAGTTGCCACACGCTGAGAGACATACTGAGGAGGAGAGCAGAACAGTTATGGACTAATTGGTTCCATGTGCAGTGATGATGATCCAACGACAAAACTAAACTGAGAGACATACTGAGGAGGAGATCAGAACAGTGATAGACTAATTGGTTCGATGTGCAGTGATGATGATCCGACGACTAAACTAAAAGACATACTGTGAGGAGATCAAAAGACACTTATGGACTAATTGGTTTTGATATGCAGTTGATTCCCAATGACTAAACTAAAATAATAAAATTAACTTGTTTGCGGTGATCACAAATTGCACAACATATACAGTACTCCAATATTCCACACAGTATGAAAATGGGTTCCTTACTTATACTCTTCTTTCTATAGGCTCGCAAGTGGAGGAGCTGGAACATTCTGGACTTGCTAAACAAGTGTCCATGTTGCTGACCCATCACTTAGCTCGAGCAACAGAAGGCATTGGTAATGCTATGGCTGGTACAGAAGCATTACAAGAGGTTCTTAGTTTATTGAACAATTTATCAAGGTCAGTGTTCCAATATTTATTTCAGCTCTGTCTTTACCCTATTCTGATTGCGCTATTGTGTATTTCTGTATCCATAGGTTTGCACATATTCCTATAGTGCAAATATTCCTTGCCAACATTGCGCAAGAACATTTCAAGCCCGCATTGGGCTCACTAGTCGTCTACGCACACACAGACAAACATAATGCAACTACATTCTCTTAGATGAAAAATAATGACCGCACTAAAATTGCCAGCTCTGGGGCAAGAGTCCAAAAGCACATAGTGTAACAAGGCAAAAGCTGCACCACAGTTACCAGTCTTCCAGCCGGCCGATGGAAAAGGCTGAACAAACGAACATAAAAGGATGAGAGTTACATCCAGAAAAGAGATGTGGGCCCACATGGGATTAAACTCAGAGCCATGAGGTGGTGGCCCGAGTTGAGCTTCATGTCCGGACAGCCTAGAGGCATGATGAATGTGAGCACGGTGAGAACATGGACATGATGGGCAGGCACCAAAGCAAGCGTAGGGGTCAGCAAATAGTAGTACGGTGTGTAGACACCGTTATAGAAATACATTTTTTTTAAACACACTTGCACACATACAGAACACACACAAATCACAAACATTTGCCTACATACAACAAAGACACCTGTACACACTCAACAAACACATCACTCCTGAACCACACACAATACAGCGATACACAGACATCTCCACACAAGCATGCAAGCACTCATGGACAAACAGCCACAAGAGAAGACAGATAGACAATAGTATGGTGACAAACCCACTCTCTCTTTCTCTCTCTCTCTCTGCCTTTTTAACCCGGATTGGGGCATAGGCCCTCAACCAACTCATACCAAGTCTATCTATCTCTTCCTATCTCTAGCTATCTCCTGCAGCTCCCTCCAGCTCTTCTGTATATTGTTGATCTCTGCCTCCAAATCTCGTCTCCTTATTTTTCTAACAACCCCACTGCCAGCTCAATTATTGAACTTGTTATCATATTCAGACTGTAGATGCTTAACATGATAGTCAAGTCTAACCCTCTCTTTCAATGTTCCATCTACTCCCCATACACCCTGACTATCCCACAGGAGTAAGATGGGCAAGGCTATACTGAGTCAGCCAGCTTGTGTCTCCAAACTGCTGAGTCTGTTACTGGATCAAAGGTGAGTGTGGATGTAATTATCTGTCAGTCTATTTGTAGAGCATCTTTACCTTAGCGGTAGTGAGCTCGGTCACAACCCAAGAGTATCTGGTTCAAACTCCGCTGCAAGCAGTTTGGAAGTAAATTTGTTCCCATGGATTTTTGCAAACAGTGGAAATGGGCCACACCGTTTAGAAAGCAATGATAAACTACTGAATGTATAAGTGGTTTCTAGAGAATCAATGACTGTGATTGATGACAACATCCTGTAAAGTCCATGGTCCCTGGAAGACGAGGCAGGAGTCAACCAAGATGACGGTGGCAGCAGGACATTAAGAAAAAACTTGAGCACAGCAATGGACTAGGTGGAGGTACTGGCTAGAGATGAAGCATCTTTCAAGGCGGGCTGTGAGAAGAATGAATGTTCTTCAAAGGGCATGGGCTTCTTCTTCATTTGTTCTACACCAAGCACTTGTTTAACACCACTCTTTTTGGTCAGTATGTGATTTTAGCCCTAGAGCATAAGTTTGTTGTGACACTTAAGGGGGTCTCTGGTCTGGAAACTTTTTTCATTGCTTTCATATTAATGTAGAATTTGTATTACAATTTTGAGATATTATGACTTAAAATAAAAATGGCCGCAAACACAAAATTTCAAAATTCAAGTCTCTGAAAGTAATGAATATAAATGAATTCTGTTTTCACTCTAAGGTGAGCAATTGTAATATCTAAAATATTATACATGCTTTTTAGGGTATATTAACTGATTCCGTACAGTGGAACACTCAAGTGTAACTATTTCTTATCTGCCTGACCACCGCGCTCAAAAGACGATTACTATTTTGTTGAGTTTTTATTATTTTTGTTCCGATTGAAGATTTATATTAATCAGAAACTACTTAGAAGTGATGTGTAAACAATAACGAATACATATCATCATGGCTTATGCTAGAATTCGAATTGAAACAGAGTTTATCAATCATTTTAGGATACCATGTGACCGTAAAAACCTAGCGATTTTTATGAATGTTCATGATGCTATTTTGTAAACAGTTAATAAACCATAAACTCCTTCACTATTTTCTTAACATTTGTGTATTCATAAATGGATTACATATATAAAGAGAGCAGTTTGATTTATTCCACATAATGTCCATCAAGGCCCTTGAAAAGTTGAATTTTCGTTCTCACAATTTCAATTTTTTTTTTTTTTTTTTTTATACATGCTAATATTTTTCAAGCATAGTCAACACAACATTATATTTTTGGACACAATAAATATTTTATGAAAGTACATTCATTTATCTTTAATTTGATATTTAATAAGTTCAACTTTAAATCATATTTAGAAACAATATTTTAGTTTAGCTAAAGTATGTGTGCAATATTTTGAAACTAAAAAAATTATTCCGTCCAGAGGCAAAAGAAAACCCGGTAGTGAATCAGTTAAATATTACATTTTTAATGAATTTTTGAAAACACCCCCACCCAAAGCAGCTTCTTTTAACCAAAATTTATAAAAACTGTAATATTTAATATATCCTAAAATCATGTGTAATTTTTTAGATATTACAATTGCGCACCTTAGAGTGAAAACAGAATTCATTTATATTCATTACTTTCAGAGCCTTAGGAATTTGAAATTTTGTTTTTGGTGGCCATTTTGTATAGTTTCCATGGCAACGCTTTGACATTTTTTTTTTTACTAATTATTTTCTACTATTCTAAGTCATAATCTTTAAAAATGGTTATACAAATTTTATATTAATATGAAAACAACGAAAATAGCTTCTTGATCCCCACACTACCGAATCCCCCTTAAGCACCTACAGACCTGTAGACCAGCACATCCGAGTTTCTGCATGCTTTTTTAAAATATGAGTTCGCCTTCCTATGTAGAACCAAAAATAACCAAACTGACCTACGGAAATCCATCTTCCTAAGAGAGCCAGAACCTCATTAGCCTTTGACCTTGTGGTGAAAGATTCCCGGTCTAAACCACTGAGATGTGGGGTTGGCGTGTGTGTTGTACTGGTCATCAGCGGGCTTCTAATTTTCATTTTTCACTCTTCCTAACAAAAACTGACACAGTGCCAGTAAGAGAATATGAGCACTATCATCCAGAAGAGAGGTTGAAGATGGATTGGATATGATTCACATGGAGACTTCTTCCTCGAACGCTCAATATTGACCACTTGTCAACCGCTCTGTGTGATTTGTATGTGATCTGAGCCTAAGAGCGATGTGCCAGTTATGCGACTACAAGTAGGCCAGCACATCCAATTTCTGCGCTGCTTTTTATTTACTAGGGTAGCTTCCTAGGGCCTACATCAGTTGCCTCTTACGACATGCATTGTATTTTGCAGTGGTACTATTCTTTGCTTCCCTTGCGGACCTGGTACCACGGGGGCGACATGGAGCCTAACTAAAACGTGGAAGACCTGGAGGAGAATAGTAGAACAAAAACTGAAAGAAATGAATCACAGCTGGAACACAGTACAGAGGGTGACCAAGAATAGAGAAGAATGGAGCGCATTTGTTGCTGCCCTAAACACCAAGGTTTGTCACAGGCTAGAGAGAGAGAGAGAGAAGAGCGACTAGCCGATCCCAACTCTGCTGAAGCAGAGCCAGATGCAGAACTTGTGGGCCCAAAGAGCGTGATAATGTTGATGACTGCCCACCTACTTGTGGCATGTGTGATGTTGATTTTTAAATATTTATGTTTTATTGTGATTTAAATAATGTTGCCTTTTATTGAACAGGCCTTCCCCCAAGCTGGTCCTCATCATCCTGCAGCTGTGTCGAGTGTCCCTGCCTCTTATGAATTGTCAGGACTGTGAGGAGGTGGAGCTCCCAGCCTGGGGTCAGCAGCTTTACTCTAGCCACTGGAGCACTGCCCAGCCAGTCTCAGATCCACCAGCCAAGATCATTTGTTTGTTGCTGGCCAAACTTGGGGACTTCCTGGTGCCAGGTTGGTCTTTATGCTTTTTATTTGAAGAATTAATTATTTTTTACATTGATGACAGGACCGCATCTCCAATATAGAAATACTGGACAGTGCTGGCATTCAAAGAATGTACACCTTGCTGAGTCAGCAACATCTGAGATGGCTGGGACATGTGTGCCGTATGAGCGATGGTAGAATCCTAAAGGATATTCTTTATGGTAAACTCGCACCACGTACTAGACAGCATGGTCGCCCATTACTACGCTTCATTGAAACCTGCAAGCGTGATCTAACTTCATGAGAAAATTGGAAGACATTGGCCAAAGACAGGCAAGTATGAGTAGTCAATCTTTTCTTTGTGGAGCCATCAGGATATTTTCCAGAGAGCCGTGATCTTAGATTGTAGGTGAGATCGAGTTCCTAGTCTATCAGAGACGGACTATAAAACGTAGGTTACGTGTTCAATTTGAGCACACAAAAGAACACTTGGCAATTCAAAATCGAACAGTACATACTGGAAAGTCGCTGCCATGGCAAAATTCATTAAAGTTTAAAAATAAAATAAAAAAATATCTTCAAAATGACCTCAGTTACCACTGGTGCTACAAAGTTCGTACACTGCCACTGAGATCTTCCTGTGTAAGAAAGAGATCAGAGCACACGTGGTTACTCACCGAAGTGCAATAATGATGGTCATATCAATCATTTAATGTATAAATTAGTGCTGAAAAAAAACTGATAAATTATTTCTGTTTATCATCTGTGATCAGGAGACCAGGTTCTTCTGTCTAGTCGATCTCCATCTCAAGAATCATCTGCCCCAGGTCGGTCATCCAAACCAGGTGATGTTGATAAGCTGGAGGACAGTGACATCCAGAGAGGAAAGCTGTCAGTGTTTGTACACAAGCGAGAGGATCAGATGTCACATGATATCATTCAGCCACTGCTCAGGTATGTTTACAAAAATATTTCTAAATTTTTCCATCATCTTCTCTTTTTCTTCGAACGCTCCATATCGATCACTTGTTAACTCTTTCCACGCTTTAAGCCGCACACTGCGCCACGGCGGAAGTCTGTTGCACGCTTTAAGCCGCACACTGCGCCATAGAGTTGCTTCCCTTATAAGAAGTCTTTCTAGTTTTACTTCTACTATTTTACTTCTACTACTTTTTAACCTTGTTATTCTATTCGGTTGTCCAGTTTTCTTCAATTTAGTATATAATATATATATATGTTTATTTATTGACGAGTAGTTGGGATCGTAATTAAAAATTTTTTTTTTACTTCCCTTGAATTAACTGCTTAAAAATTGAGGCAATAAATGGGCGTGGAAAGAGTTAACCACTCTGTGTGATTTGTATGTGATCTGGGCCTAAGAACGATTGTGCGCTGTGCCAGTTATGCGCCTACAAGTAGGCCAGCACATCCGATTTCTGCGATGCTTTTTATTTACTAGGTAACTTCCTAGGTCCTACATCAGTCACCTTGTAGGTCACAGTGGTACTATCCTTTGTTTCCCTTGCGTGTCCCGACACCACACAGGCATAACTCCATCATCCACTTCAATTACTAGATTGCAGGAGTAGGGTTTGAAGATTGGAGTAGCAAGAAAAGAAAAGCATAACAGGTACGTGAGTAGGTTCATCAATCAAAATCGAATTGGTACGGTCAGTCGCTGGATGCTGTTGCAGATATTGCGAAGGAGATAGGAGCACCTATGGACATGTCCAGAGTGCAATGAAGATATTCCAAACTGAAACTGAAACTCCATAATCTTCTAAATTACATCAGGGACCCTTGCCGGTGCTATGGAGTTTGTGCACTGCCGCTGAGATTCTTTCTGCGTAGCTGTAGGTGTTGTGTGTTCTGTCTTTTTTGCACAATGTGAACGACTTGAACGGGTTCAGAATGAAGGTATGCTTATAGTTCTGGGCTGCACTAGAGATATCCCCATTGTGAAGATGAGATATATGCTTGGCCTTCTGTCACTACGCTCCCGTCATGCAATCGCCCAAACCATGGCATATATGCGGGTTACTGCGGATAAGAGACATCCACTACACAAGAACACTAATGATGTTAAGGGCACGAGAATCAAGCGTGGCATGTCGTGGATGGCCCAGGCTGAGAGAACAATTGGCCAGGTGATTACGGTTGCGACCTTACCAAAAGGGGAAGAATGATCCCAACATATGGTAGCATGACAAACTATCTCAACGTTATCATTACTCTTGGAAGAGAATGTAGAGATTGTGACAACATGAAGGCTGATCTCGCAGTTAAGCAGTTGATAGAAGATAATGCAAGGGATGATGATGATGTTGTATACCGATGGGTCGGTTCAACGTGGTGAGAAATCCGGCTGGGGTTTCTTGGCTAATGTGCATGGTAGGGTTGTTGCAGAGCGAAGTGGGGCATACAGGACAACTACTTCTAGTCTGAGGATGGAGGTTGAGGCCGTTACTGCTGCCCTCCATTGAATTTCTGGGACTTCATTTACTGGGGCAGTTGTTGTATCTGACTCTCAGTCGATGCTTCACAAGATCCAGAAGGGTAGGTTTCGGTATGAGTGGATGTCATCTATAGAAGTTTCTAACCTCCAGTGGCTTACGTGGATATACTGTCCTGGGCATGTGGGTGTTTACGTTAATGAGAGAGCGGACAGGCTTGCATCAACAGCATCGATTGTTGGGGAGTTGAAGATGGATAAGGGGATATTCTTCGGTCTTCGCGACTGCCTGTTGGATGAGGACACTAAAATCTATGTTGAATCGATCAAGCGATTTAAGCAATTTGGAGTTACCCGTTGTTCAAGTCAAACTGGATGCCTGAGAGGCAGAGTGAGAGGTGTGTTTAATCAGCGAGCCACAGGTACCATCAGTATGCATACTCTTCGATATCTGTTGTGGGAGACTAAGCACCTATGGATCTGCCCGGAGTGCAATGACTCAGTTTAGTAACCAATAACCTTTTTTGCACAGCTCATTTTCTCTATGCCTCAATGGTACTATGATTCTCAGCTATGCGGGTTCCTCTTGTATTGTTACAGTGTCACATTTGGCGATCTTGTGCAAGGGATTCCCAGCACGTGGTGTCTATATCGAAGCATTTCAGAAACACTAAGAGTGTCTTTGAAGCGTTTTTTTCTGTCCACCAGCAGAATGTCTACCCCCTTCAAGTTCACCATACATCAACTGATTTAGGATGCATTTATCAGGCATCGAAGCAACGTGACCGACCCATCTCATTTGGACCTTCTGCAACAGGATGTTGACACTTGGGATCTTTGCTCTTGTGAGGACTTCGCTATCTGGAATCTTGTCCCGCCAGTTTATTTTTAGTATTCTGCATAGACAGCTTGTGTTGTTATAGATATTAGTAAGCGGATGATGCCCTTGCTGATGAGTATTCATATATCTCTAATACTTTTAATTGATTATAGTTGATATATAAACAATTATTTTGGTCTTTTCTCCCATCTTTGTGCAACAGTTGTGAGAATCGGCCATTCCGTTTGATGGGCAATGCAAACATGGATAAGGTGATGCGGCTTGATCGGGAACTAGCTAAGGTAGGAATGTGTATGTGTGTAAGACTGGAATACTTCTCGTTTGTTTGTTTGATTTCATTTGGAGGGGTCTCTGTGGCGTAGAGGTTAAATGCTCGTCTCTCGTGCCAATGGTACCAGGTTCGCTCCCTAGTGTAGCCATCTGGATATCTTTTCCAGAGATCCCTGATATCAGTATAGGTGAGATAGCTCTATCGGAGACAGACAATAAAATGTAGGTTCCGTGTTCAATTTGTGCATCTAAAAGAACCCCTTGGCAGATCAAAATTGAAAAGCGCAGGTTGGAAAGCAGCTGCCTGTGAAAAATTAATTAGAAATATTACAAATAAAATTCCTACAAAAATATCTTCACCATATTCAAAATTACATCAAGGTCCTGCGGTGCTACGGAGTTCGGGCACTGTCACTGAGATATTCCTGTGTAAGAAAGAGATTGGAGCACACATGGTTACTCACCGAAGTGCAATAATGTTGGTCCAATCAATCAATCGATCAACATTGTTTTCATTTTTGATATTAGGGAAGATTTCAGTAAAACTATGTAGCAATGGTGAAACACGTAAAATGGCTTTGCCACCATATCAGGGGGCAGCCAATGGATACAGCTGACATTATTAAGTTACTCAAAGAGTGCCCACAAAGAGGATTTTCATTTAAACCAATCTGCATCAACTGTTAGATTGCAAGAGCTGAGATTTAAGATTGCAGTGATCAGAAAAGAACAGCATAACATTTAAATGAGGAAGCTCATATCTATCAAAATCGAACTTGTACGATCAATCGCTGGACGCTGTTGCAGACATTGTGAAGGAGATCGGAGCACTTATGGACTTGTCCGGAGTGCAAAGAAGATATCCCAAACTGAAAGTGACACAAGTAAAGACAAAGTACTATAGTTTTACAAAGTATAAAAACAATATACAGCATCGTTTCTACAAAAATACCCTTATCAAGCTAAGGGTACAAAATAAGCAAATAAATTTGGACTTCCTATACAGCAGACGTAACATATACAGCCAGACAATAAATCCGTAACAGCCCTAAAATGAAAATAGGTGAATAAAAATGAAATAAATGTGAAAAACTAGAAATGGAAAAAAAAGAAGATTAAACAATAATAATCAAATATATCATCATCATCAAGTAGCTTGTCCCTTCTGGAACTTTGCTCCCATGACAGCATTCCTGCTGAAAAACTCTCTGTTCTGTGCAAGTTGGCCAGCGTCAGCAGCAGTATTTCTCAGATCATCAGTGACATCCTACACCATCATCTTCTAGGTCTTCCTCTCGTTCTTCTTCCAGGCACCAATCCTTCCAAAATTATCGTCTCTAGGCACTCATGTTATCTGATGTGTCCGAAATATTTAATTTTCCTTGTTTTTATGCAGTGTAATAGCCAACTCTCTTTAATATCAAGCTGTTGCAGAACAGAAACGTTTGTTCTGTTCAAATATATACATAGCATATATACATTGAACATATACACATATATTATGGAGCATGAGAAAAGACAGTATTAAGAAGCATAGGAATGCAGTGTGTTGAGTCCATGAGGTTGCAAGGTACTATATAAAAATATAAAGTGTTTTTCTAGTGCAAATCGACTTTGATCATCAGAAGAACATGATCTGATGGCTGTGGCCTGGATATCGCAATCTCCAAAATGGTCAGCTCCATTGAAATGAGCGGCTATAGGGGGTCACAGAGTGTTTGCAAATATCATGTAAGTGTTGGGCAAATTACATTTGATTTAAGTAGCAATGTGTTTACAAATTAGTTGTGGAGGCAACAAACCCACCGCAAACACCCACAAGATCCCATCAGCAGACTAAACAGACAACAGCACACAACATTTCACCTAAGAACAGGTCACTGCAAGCTCAACCACCACATGCACAGAATAAAACCTGCTCAGACTGCACAGTGTACATGCCAGACAGAAATACAGACTCCAGAGCACATTCTGCAGTCGTGACCATCATACATACACCAGCAAAATGAAATATGGCCTCATGAACGAACCTTACAGAGCAAGCTATGGGAAACTCTTGAGGAACTCCAACTGACATGCAGCTTCATTGAGGCAACCCATCTCATGGTTTAGATTTGCATACGAAACTGAACACAAAGAAGAAGTTCCAATGAAGTATACATTTATGCTCTTTTCGTTTCTGTGTTATTTAAGTTGAGCTTGTGGTTTACATGGAGTGCCCTGGCTGTGCATCCAGCAGAGTTAGATGTGTTATTTAATTGAGATTGTGATGTACATGGAGTGCCCTGGCTCTGCATCCAGCAGAGTTATGGTCGACTAATGTCTCTTCACCATCAAGGTGGTGTCCTTTATAGGACGTTGCTCTCTTTGCAGCGCATCTGAAATTCACCATCTTTAGCCAGTTCACCTACTTCGCCGATGGTCATATTCATGGTTTCTTTAATATCTTGTAGCCATCTTCTTCTTGGTCTGCATCCTGGGACCCTGACCTCTAATATTGTTCTCTCCAGGCCATCGTGATGCTTGATGTGACCAAAGTATCTAATTTTTCTGTATAGTATATTATTTCTCTTAGCGAGGACGAAAAAGGGACAGTTAATAACCTGCTGATGACCCATAGAACACACAAGCCAACCCCCACCTATCACTGGTGTAGACTGAGAAACTTTAACCATGAGGTCAAAGACTAACGGGACTCTGGTTCGCCTATTGAGATGGACTACCGGGAGTGACCACTTTATTTCCCTTACCCAGAATATTTGTATAACTGTTATCACTTAATCTCATTTATCCAGAATTCCAAAGCAGAATTGACCACAGAAGATGCTGTGAATGCATTCAAGAAAGCCTACAAATGGGCACAGATGGGATTAGTGATATCCACAGCCCCACCCACAGACACCAACAGCTCAGAAAACAACAATGGATCTGATAAAAAAAAAACAGCATCAGATACAATCTGTAAAGAGAAAAATTCAGAACTGGCCAGGTAATTATTATAGCATTTGATGGTGTAATGTTATTTTTTTAGATGTTTCTTTTCCATAATTTTCTTCTCCTTTATTGTCTTTCTGACTCTATATTCATTGACTCCGGTGCTCCCCTAGTGTTCTAAAAACTTCTTATTCTCTTCTTAGAATTAACTAAGGGATCTCTGTGCTAAGTGGTTCGCCCTTTGCCTTGTGAGCAAAGATCGTGGTTCGAATTCGGATCGTGCCATTCTGTTCATGAGTGCAGTTTTTTCCAGAGACCCTAGGATTGTTGCTGAAGCTACGAGTTCGTGCTTGTGCAATACTCTCGGCAGTTGGCGTGCCATTTCTGCGGAGAGGTACCAAGCCATATGGGGTAAAACCCGTGCAATAATCAATCCTTCGCCTTTAAAACCCTTTAAATGAACCTGAAGCTACTTCGAATGATGTTTGTTATATAAAGGGTTTTAAAGCCGAAGGATTGACTTCATTACACCGGGTTTTACCCCATACGGCTCGATCCTCTCGCAAAATGGCACGCCACATGCGAGAGTATTGCACAAAGCACGAGCCCGTAGCTCCAGCAGCAATCCTAGGTGTCTCTGGAAAAAAACTGCACTCATGAACAGAATGGTGCGGTCCTGACTCGAACCCACAACCTTCGACTCACAAGGCAAAGGCTTAACCACTTAGCCACAGAGACCCCCAATGTTTATTATATGTATATACTTGTGTGTCTGTCTGGTGTTTTGTCTCAAAATATTCAAGCACAGAAAGCTTATCTCATGTGTTTGTGCATACAATGTTTGATCAAATCTGACATCATTATTCTGTATTGAACAGACGATGCTGTTTATGAAAGACACATCGCATTAAAGCTCTTTTTTTGTAGAACTGGCTGGCGGTGTCCTTAAAAACGCTCGTCTGTAGGACAAGTACCATGTGTGTAAGGAAGTGTGTACATAAATTATTCTGCTTGTCAGTAAAAAATATAGTCTCTTTATTTGTAGAGCTAGCTGGCGGTGTCCTTAAAAACGCTCGTCTGTAGGACTAGGCAATGGGTGCTGTAAGGAAGTATGTACAGAAATTATTCTGCTTGTCAGTAAAAAATAGTCTATTTGTTTTGTCTTACTACAGAACTGACCCAGTCCGAGCTTTCATCAGTGGACATGTAGCCAATGCTATGGCAGCGGAGGTGATTGCACTCCTCCATAACCTGTTGTCTTCACAAGCCAGCTCTACTGCCCACACTTGGTCACAGGCTGTACAACGGGTGAGTAACTGATATCATCTTCTTCTCTTCAAGAGAAGAGAAGAGAGTAACTGATATAGTTTCTGTATGTCAGGAGAAAGATAATTCAGTGACTTTCCTCCCTTTCATTTTGTTACTGATGTTTGTCGTCTCCTGGAGGTATAGGTTTCAATCGTGACCAATCACATGCTATTTTTCATGAGATGCTTAGGATTATTGCTGGAGCTACGGAGTTTGTACGGAGGTCATGTCAGACATCATGCTCAAAACATCAGTTACATCCTGAATTGAGTCTATGGCGTTGTCAATACGGAGATTGTTGCACTCATGGATCAGCACTCCCATCCTGGTGATATCATTATCTACACCGATGGCTCGGTCAGACAGATATGCATGCTCTTAGTATTCTGATCTTTGTTTTCCTATCAGTTCTATTCTATACTGTTCTCTCTTTCGATCACCAGACCTCCCGTTGTGCACTGCCGCTGTACCAGACCTCCCCATACATTCTATTCATGTGGAAATCTGATTCACGTAGCCTTAGCGTTGATGTGTTTTACTTCACATCTTCAGCACCATTTGGAACTCTGGTGCTTATCCTTCAGCGATGTGTCCGGTTTCAGCAGCGTTTACTCGGTTCGCTTTCCGTTCTGTAGCCATCTAGTGTTTTTACGGTGTGGGGTAGCTAGCCCCACTTCCAACCTCCTTAGTCGCTTCTTACGACATGCGTGGCAGGTAACAGTGATTCTATTCTTTACACCCCAACTTGGGTTCCGGTAACCACTCGGGCGATACTATTCTTAGTTGTTTAATTTTTTTGTACGGCCGTGTTTGTTCATTTTGTGTACACCAACTTGTATTAGTCTAAATTTAACAATCATGCTTTAACATTGTTCTCAAGGTCCTGGCTAATGCCCTGTCAGGTTTACCACTCTTGATGAGCTCTCTGGATGGATTACCTTCTCCTCGATCGCCTCGTACACAATCAAATGCTCAACTAATGTCCCTGGCCAAGCTGGCCAATGCTGCACTCTGTGCCCTTGGAGGTTTCCAAGAAACACTGAAACCTGGTTGTGAGGTCAAGGTATGCTATTACTGGAAAGTGAGACTGTGTAAATCTGAGCGATGTCAGTCTGTGTAAATCTGAGCCGGTGTAAGTCTTGTAAATCTGAGGTTGTGTCAGTCTTTGTAAATCTGAGGTTGTGTCAGTCTGTGTAAATCTGAGACTTTTGTTAGTCTGAGGTTGTGTCATTCCGAGGATGGAGTTTCCTAGCTAGCATGCTGTGTGAACTCTGCATGTAGAGCAAAGCAGAGTTCATACGGCAGAAAGGTCCAGGAAATCAGTGGTGCATTTAGTATAACAACAACTAGCATTAAAATGGAAGTACTGGCGGTGACTACAACACTACTCTAACTGGAGTCACAAAACTACACTCATAGAGCAATATGAGTGATTCATTGAGTATGGTCCGAAAAGTGGAAGCTGGACACTTATCTTTGTTCCGGAGCACATGGATCATTGGCAATGAGAGAGCAGACAGGCTGGCTGGCTCTGCCACCATGTCAGAGGGCCAGCCAATGGATAGAGCTGATATTTTGAACGCCCTCATAGAGTGTGGCCGCAAAGAAGATTTTCATTTAAACCAATCCACGCCAACTACTAGATTGCAGGAGCTGGGTTTGAAGATTGGAGTAGCAAGAAAAGAACCACATAACAGGTACGGTCAGTCGCTGGACGCTGTTGGAAATATTGCGAAGGAGATCGGAGCACCTATGTACATGTCTGGAGTGCAATGAAGATATTCCAAACTGAAACTGAGGTGGAAGCTAGTTCGGTGCGCAGACAGCGGACTGGATCACTACAAGCGTCAACAATTCACATCTTCGTTCTAGGCACGTGTGTTGATGGCAATGGGAGAGCAGACAACAATATAAAAGGCTGTCTCTGCCATCATATCGGGACTCAACCAATGGATAGAGCTGACATTCTGAACGCTCTCATAGAATGTGACCACAAAGGGAACTTTGATTGAGAATTGGAGTAGTCATAAAAGAACAGCACAACAGGTATATGAGTTGGCTCATCAATCCACATCAAACTGTTACAGTCAGTCGCTGGACGTGGTTGGAGATACTGCGAAAGAGATCGGAGCACTTATGGGCATGTTCGGAGTGCAATAAAGATATTTGAAACTGAAAGCGGAACATACAGACAACTACTTTAAGTATGACAGCTACTGCTGCCCTCAAGTGACCATCTGGGACTCCGTTTACTGTGGCCTTTGTCGTATTTGACTTTCAGTTGATGCTTCGGTAGATCCAGAATGGCAGTTGCGGTGTGGGTGTATGTTGTAGCTTCTAGAGGCTCACATGGATCTTCTGTCCTAGGGGTGCAGGTGTTTGTGTCAATGAGAGAGAGAGGACAGGCTTGCACCAACAGCATTGACCATCAAGGAGTTTAGGATGGATAAGGGGAATGTTCTTCGCTCTCTTAGCAACCGCCGTTAGTTATTCTTCTTCTTCACCTTTCAATTCCCAATGGAGCACAGGTCTTCAACAAACTTCTTTTAGTTCTTTCTCTCTCTTGCCATCCATTCCAATTCTTTCCATGTTTTATCTATCCTTTTAATATCAACCTCCAGCTCTCTTCTCCAGGTCTGTCTAGGCCTTCCCTACTCCTCTTTCCATGCAGGTTCCAAAACAGTGCCTGTCTTGCAATACTTCTGGTCGGTCTTTTCAATGTATGTCCTATCCATCACCAGCGTCTCCTCCGTAGCTATTTCTCCACTGGTATCTGCTTAGTTCTTTCTCTGAGTTCCTCGTACCTAATCTTATCATACCATCTCAGTCCCTCTATTCTACGCAAACATCCATTTGTAGTTTTCTGGTGGTTTCTTTTGTTGTCTTCTATGTTTCCGAGCCATAGAACAGCACTGACTTCACATTTGATTGAAAGATTCTCAGGTTTGTGTTTGTTTTAGTCTTATTTGACTTCCATATCTTACTCAATGCAATAAAGTTTTCCCATGCTTTTAGTATGTTAGTTATACTAGTACACTAAAATTAATGTTGTATCTATCAGCAATTTAAGGAGTTTGGAATTGCTTGTTGTAAACGTATAGCTAGATGCTTGAGGGGCAGAGAGAGGAGTGTGTTTAACCAGCGAGCAACAGGAACCATCAGTTTGCATACCCTTTGATGTCTGTTAGGAATGAATAATGCACCATGTGACCCATCTCGGAGATTCTGAAGTCACTGGAACAGGCCTAGCAAGCAGACAGTGGTATAATCTTCTTCTTCTTTGCGTTTGTTCTTTACTACCAATTTTAATCACTCTTTGTGATATGTTTGATCTTTGCCAAGAACATGTATACGTTGCACATTGGTTTGGTAGACCCTAAACACATAGACTTCTACACGTTTAGGACAAGTGCATCCGATTTCAGCCAAACCTCCTTAATATCCTCTTACTACATGCGTGGCAGGTAACAGTGGCTCTATTCTTTACACATCAAATTTGGGCCCTGTAACCACTCGGGCGGGTATAATCTAATTTATGCTGGTAGAACTGAAGAGATTTTGTTGAGCACTGATCTAATGCATGTATCGTGTATTTGTTTCTAAATTTAGATAACCGGTGAAGGTGTGCGAGGTACATTTGGCACTGTGGTAGCAGTGTCGGAGCAGAACGACACAGTGACTGTGCAGCTCAGCGGTGACAAGAACACTGATGGCAGTGGGGTCACTTCACCAACCTATAGTGACACTGTCAAAGTACCATTGGCTAGAGCCCAGCCAATTAGAAATGAGGTCAAGTCAATTTTAAAAAAATATACTTATAGAGCAACTTCTCTTTCTATTGAGACAAATTGTAACATTTTTAACTTCTGTTTCTTGTGAGACAAATTGTAACATTTATAACTTGTTTCATGTGAGATAAATTGTAATATTTATAACTTCTGTTTCTTATGAGATAAATTGTAAAATTTATAACTTTTGTGTTTCTTGTGAGATAAATTGTAACATTTATTACTTCTGTTTCTTGTGAGATAAATTGTAACATTTATAACTTCTGTTTCTTGTGAGACAAATTGTAACATTTATAACTTCTGTTTCTTGTGAGACAAATTGTAACATTTATAACTTCTGTTTCTTGTGAGATAATTGTAATATTTATAACTTCTGTTTCTTGTGAGATAAATTGTAACATTTATAACTTGTTTCATGTGAGATAAATTGTAACATTTATAACTTGTTTCTTGTGAGATAAATTGTAACATTTATTACTTTTGTTTCATGTGAGATAAATTGTAACATTTATTACTTCTGTTTCTTGTGAGACAAATTGTAACATTTATAACTTTTGTTTCTAGTTGTTTTGCAAACACCAGACTGACATGACAGAGGCTGTCATTTTGGCAGTGAAGGCTGTCATACTTCCACCTGATGAGAGCACTTCCCCACTGACTCAAACTCTCCACTCTTCTGGAGATGGAAACACTATGGTCAACCAAATTTGCAGAGTTTTGGCAGAGATTCGAACCCGTACAGCTATGGTGTTGGCACAGTGTCTACAAGATATTGAATTTGCAAAGAAATTTATTCAACATTGTGGGAGATCTATAGACCTTCTAAAGTCATTGGCCAAAGATTGTCAAACAGGTATGGTCCATCACTCATCATCATCAAATAGCTTGTCCTAAGCAGAACTTTGCCACCCTTACATCATCATCATCAAATAGCTTGTTCTAAGCAGAACTTTGCCACCCCAACAGTCCTCCGGAACTTTTCTCTCTCATAGGCCAGATGTCCTGCCTCTGCAGCTGTCATTTTCATCCTAAATCCATCTTGTCCGTGGTTTTCCTCTTCTTCTCTTTGCTGGTATGCCTCCTTCCATGATGGTCTTCTCAGCCCTTCATGTCTTTTTATGTCCAAAATATCTAAATTTTCTCTTTCTTATTTGTAGCATTAGCCAGTTTTCTGAACACAAAAAGAGCAATGTTCAACACAATCTTTCTCCCACATTATGTTACCAGTGCCAAACCTGGACGCTGACAACAACGATAGAAGAAAACTAGTCACAACAGAGATGAAGTGTCTACGCAG
Source organism: Arion vulgaris (assembly GCA_020796225.1). Lineage (NCBI taxonomy): Eukaryota > Metazoa > Mollusca > Gastropoda > Stylommatophora > Arionidae > Arion > Arion vulgaris. The sequence goes on from CM036775.1 coordinate 19,104,349, forward strand.
AATGCTGGGTGTAACAAGAAGAGACCGGTTGAGAAATGAAGACATCAGGAAAAAAGTGGGTACAACATCAGTACTAGACTTCATCAAGAAACAACAAATTAAATGGTTCGGTCACGTAAGCAGATTACCATCAGACAGTGCACCCCAAAGAGCAATGCTGCTCGATACAATGGGTACAAAGCAAAAGGCCGGCCACGCAAAAGATGGACCTCAGAGATAACAGAGGCGACGAAAGAGACTATCTACGAGCGCATACTAGGGCCCGTTTAGAAATCTCTTCCTGACCTGACGCTGTGAGGCATACAGGATTCGAGAAAGAAAGAAAGAAAGCCAGTTTTCTTTGATTTTGAGTTCTTTCTGGATAGATCTATTTGTTCTCTTCTCTGTCCAAGATATACGAAGGACTCTTCTATAACACTTATATTCAAAAGCACACATATGTTTTTCCACTGTTTTATTAAATGTCCATGCTTCACACCCATACAGTCCATCCTAAATGTTGTTTCTCTTTCTTATGCCAGACGTCCCTCATAAACCTCTGCAACCGTCATGCTCAAATCATCTGTCAAGCTCAAAATCCATCTTTGTGGTGGTTTTCCTCTTCTCTTTACAAGGATTCCTTTCTTTCTTCCATAATGGTCTACCTCAACCTTTCATGTCTCTTTATATATCAAAAATCACCTGTGTGGTGCCGGGTCCGCAAGGGAAGGAAAGAATAGTACCACTGCAACCTACAAGGCATGTTGTAAGAGGTGACTGATGTAGGACCTAGGAAAGCTACCCTAGTAAATAAAAGCGTTGCAGAAATCGAATGTGCTGGCCTACTTATAGGCGCATAACTGGCACAACGCAATACGCTTTTAGACTCAGATCACATACAAATCACAAAGAGTGGTTAACAAGTGGTTGATATGGAGCGTTTGAAGAAGAAGAAGTAGAGGAATATGTCCAAAATACTTTCTCATTTGTAGCACCTGCCAGTTTTCTTTGATTTTGAGTTCTTTCTGGATAGATCTATTTGTTCTCTTCTCTGTCCAAGATATACAGAGGACTCTTCCGTAACACTTATATTCAAAAGCATTTATATTCATTTCCACTACCTTGTTAAATGTCCTTGTTTTTCGTCTCTACGTTGCCACTGAGAATACGTATGCTGTAAGTATTCTTCTTCGAATGCTCCTTATCGACCACTTGTTAACCACTCTTTGTGATTTGTATATTATCTGAACCTAAGAGCGATTGGACGTTATGCCAGTTATGTGCCAACAAGAAGGCCAGAGCATCTGATTTCCGGATGCTTTTTATTTACTAGGTAGCTTCCTAGGTTCTCACCTCTTACGACATGCCTTGTAGGTTGCAGTGTTACTATTCTTTCCTCCCTTGAGGTCCTGGCAACACACGGGCAGTTAGTATTCTGATATGGCCCATCACTGATTCTACATTGTCATACAGGTGAGTTATAGTCCATCACTGTACAGGTGAGTTATAGTCCATCACTGTACAGGTGAGTTATAGCCCATCACTGTACAGGTGAGTTATAGTCCATCACTGTACAGGTGAGTTATAGTCCATCACTGTACAGGTGAGGTATAGTCCATCACTGTACAGGTGAGTTATAGTCCATCACTGTACAGGTGAGTTATAGTCCATCACTGTACAGGTGAGTTATAGTCCATCACTGTACAGGTGAGGTATAGTCCATCACTGTACAGGTGAGTTATAGTCCATCACTGTACAGGTGAGGAACAGTTTCTCACTGACCATGGCTAGAAACATATTCATATTGTTATAGTTCATATTATTCTCTTACTGTTATTGGTTAATGAACTGATGTCACATCACTCCGGGTAGACCCATAGGTGCTCTGTCTCCTCCAACAGATTTCGCAGGGTATGCAAACTGATGGTTCCTGTGGCTCGCTGGTTAAACACACTTCTCCCTCTACCCCTCAAGCAACCAGCTCTACCTGTACAACATGTAATTGCAAACTCCCAAAATTGCTCTATTGATTCAAAGTCTTTTTTAGTTTCCTCATCCAACAGTGGGTCGCCAAGAGACCAGAGAGCATCATCCTTATCCATCCTTCGATGCAAGCATGTCTGCTCTCTCGTTGCCTCGAACACCCGCATGACCAGGACAGTAGATCCATGTGAGTCACTGGAGGTATGAAACCTCTATAGATGACTCCCATTCATACCAAAGCTCATATTGTACCCCCCACCCATACTGTACCACCGCCCATACTGTGCCCCCACACATACTGTACCACCACCACCCATACTGTACCACCACCACCACTCGTACTGTACCACCACCACCACGCCTGATGTTCTTTTTTGAGCCTGTTGACATTACATAACACCTTTTTTATTTTTTAGGAGCAGACTTCCTGTGGTAGAATCACACTGTCAGAGGCTACGCATGCTGTACAGAGATTGTGCAAAGCCTCCGCCACCACCATCACGTACAGACATCAGACCAGTAAGTTTGTCTTGCCTCTCTCTCTCTCATACCCCACCACCACCTTCACGTACAGACATCAGACTTGTAAGTTTGTCTTGTCTGTCTCTCTCTCATACCCCGCCACCATCATCACATGCAGACATCAGACCTGTAAGTTTGTTTTGCTTCCCTCTCTCTTAAACCCACCACCACCATCACATGCAGACATCAGACCTGTAAGTTTGTCTTGTCTGTCTCTCTCTATACCCGCCACCACCATCACGTACAGACATCAGACCTGTAAGTTTGCCTTGCCTATCTCATACCCTGCCACCACCATCACGTACAGACATCAGACCTGTAAGTTTGTTTTGCCTCTCTATCTCATACCCTGCCACCACCATCACATACAGACATCAGACCTGTAAGTTTGTCTTGCCTATCTCATACCCTGCCACCACCATCACATACAGACATCAGACCTGTAAGTTTGTTTTGCTTCTCTCTCATACCCGCCACCACCATCACGTACAGACATCAGACCTGTAAGTTTGTCTTGCCTATCTCTCTCTCATACCCTGCCACCACCATCACGTACAGACATCAGACCTGTAAGTTTGTCTTGCCTCTCTCTCTCTCATACCCCGCCACCACCATCACATACAGACATCAGACCTGTAAGTTTGTCTTGCCTATCTCTCTCTCATACCCGCCACCACCATCACGTACAGACATCAGACCTGTAAGTTTGTCTTGCCTCTCTCTCTCATACCCTGCCACCACCATCACGTACAGACATCAGACCTGTAAGTTTGTCTTGCCTCTCTCTCTCTCATACCCCGCCACCACCATCACATACAGACATCAGACCTGTAAGTTTGTCTTGCCTCTCTCTCTCATACCCCGCCACCACCATCACATACAGACATCAGACCTGTAAGTTTGTCTTGCCTCTCTCTCTCATACCCTGCCACCACCATCACATACAGACATCAGACCTGTAAGTTTGTCTTGCCTCTCTCTCTCTCATACCCTGCCACCACCATCACATACAGACATCAGACCTGTAAGTTTGTCTTGCCTATCTCATACCCTGCCACCACCATCACATACAGACATCAGACCTGTAAGTTTGTTTTGCTTCTCTCTCTCATACCCCGCCACCACCATCACGTACAGACATCAGACCTGTAAGTTTGTCTTGCCTATCTCATACCCTGCCACCACCATCACGTACAGACATCAGACCTGTAAGTTTGTCTTGCCTCTCTCTCTCATACCCCGCCACCACCATCACATACAGACATCAGACCTGTAAGTTTGTCTTGCCTCTCTCTCTCTCATACCCTGCCACCACCATCACATACAGACATCAGACCTGTAAGTTTGTCTTGCCTATCTCAAACCCCGCCACCACCATCACATCAGACATCAGACCTGTAAGTTTGTTTTGCTTCCTCTCTCATACCCTGCCACCACCATCACATACAGACATCAGACCTGTAAGTTTGTCTTGCCTCTCTATCTCATACCCTGCCACCACCATCACATACAGACATCAGACCTGTAAGTTTGTCTTGCCTATCTCATACCCCGCCACCACCATCACATACAGACATCAGACCTGTAAGTTTGTTTTGCTTCTCTCTCTCATACCCCGCCACCACCATCACGTACAGACATCAGACCTGTAAGTTTGTCTTGCTTTTCTCTCTCATACCCCGCCACCACCTTCACGTACAGACATCAGACCTGTAAGTTTATCTTGCCTCTCTCTCTCATACTCCGCCACCACCATCACGTACAGACATCAGACCTGTAAGTTTGTTTTGCCTATCTCATTCCCGCCACCACCATCACATACAGACATTAGACCTGTAAGTTTGTCTTGCTTTTCTCTCTCATACTCCGCCACCGCCTTCACATACAGACATCAGACCTGTAAGTTTGTCTTGCTTTTCTCTCTCATACTCCGCCACCGCCTTCACGTACAGACATCAGACCTGTAAGTTTGTCTTGTCTCTCTCTCTCATACTCCGCCACCACCTTCACATACAGACATCAGATCTGTAAGTTTGTCTTGCCTCTCTCTCTCATACTCCGCCACTGCCTTCACGTACAGACATCAGACCTGTAAGTTTGCCTTGCCTCCATCTCATGCCCTGCCACCACCCTCACGTACAGACATCAGACCTGTAAGTTTGTCTTCTCTCATACTACCCAACGTCTTCACACTCTGTCTTCTACAATCTCTCTTTTCCTGTATTTTACCAATTGTCACCTAATGTATAGTAATTTTTGCTGCAAACCACACAGATCACAAAGAGTGTTAACTTGATAAATAACAAATAAATGCACACAAAAACAAACAAATATGCTCTGTTAGAAGCTGAAGAACAGACATTATGTGGTTATAACATGTACAATAATTATAATTTCACAGACTACTAAAAATAAACGCACAGGACAAAATTTTATATACTGAAGTCCTCATAAAAGCAAAGATCAACACCCTGTTACAGAAGGCTTAAGTAAAATGGGCAGCGTTGCTCGGATACCTGATAAACACATCCCAAAACAGTTGATGTATGGCGAGCTTGAAGAGGGCAGACAGGTTCGGTTGATGGACAGAAAAAACGCTTTAAAGACACTCTTAAAGTGTTACTAAATTTCTTTGATATAGACACCACATGCTGAAATTACTTTGATATAGACACCACGTGCTGGGAATCCATGGCGCAAGATCGCCAAATGTGGCGCTGTAACAACACAAGAGGAACTTGCATAGCTGAGAATTGTCGTGCTGTTGAGACGCAGAGAAATCGAACTGAGCAAAGACAGAACACACAACACCCACATGTCTAACCTTCATCATGATATGACCTGTGGTCGGGGATTGTGTTCGAGGATTGGACTCTACAGTCACCTCTACACACACATATTGTCAGCATGCTCCGTGAACGGCTATTCATTAATTATAACATGCACACAATCTGGTCGTCACAAGACAGGCTCTCTGATGGAAACCCCAGGACAATAGAGGTAGGGGAAGACCCAGAAACACCTGGAGACGGAAGTTGGAGACGGAATGCAAGAAAATAGGGAGAGAGTGAAGAGATCTGGAAAGGATGGCCTTGGATAGGTGGGCTTGGAAGGCCTTGGTTGTGGACTTATGCTTCCCTAGAGGCGAAGGGTGAAGAAGAAGAAGACACAATCTGGTCATGTAGCCAGAGGTTCTCATAGTTTTGCCATTATTTGTTCCCAGTCTAAGGAGATGCTGTGGGATGTGGTCAGACCCTTCCCGCCAACTCGGGCGTGTCTCTTCTCAAACGGGATGACAGCAGTTGTATTTCTAGGGGACCCCAGTGCTGGGGTTGGGTTACCCAGAGGCACAATGGTTTATGCCAACCAACCCATTCCAAAAGAGGTAAGTTTGTGTGTTGATTCAGTGTAAGAATGTGCTCTATTGTAGAGATTTTGGTGAAACATGTAAAAATAAAGTACTGTAGTTTTACTAAGTGCAAACACCATGATTGATTCATTGATTGATAATTAGGAACATCATCATTGCACTTCACTGAGTAACCACGTGTGCTTTGATATCTTTCTTACATAGGAAGATCTCAGCTGCATTGCATGAACTCCATAACACAGGTGAGGGTCCCCGGTGTAATTTTGAAGATGGTGAAGATATTTTTCTAGGAATTTTATTTTGAATCTATTCTTATGAATTTTGCACAGGCAATGGTTTTCCAGCCTACTCTTCTCAATTTTGAACTGCCAAGGGTTCTTTTACGTGCTCAAATTGGACACGAGACCTAAGTTTTATCATCTGTCTCTGATAGGAGTAGGAACTCGATCTTACACTGACATCAGGTATCTCTGGAAAAATATCCAGATGGCTCCACGAGGGAGCGAACCTGGTGCCTTTGGCACGAGAGACTAGCACCTAACCTAAGCCACAGAGACCACCAAACACCATATACAGTGAAGTTTCTACCAAAAGGCCTTTATCAAGCAAAGGATACAGAAGAATGAAGAAATTCAGACTTCCTATATGGCAGTCATATATCATCATCAAGTAGCTTGTCCCTTCCAGTCCCATGACAGCAATCCTGAAAAACTCTCTATCCTGTGCAAGTTGATCTGCGTCAGCAACAGTCATTCTTAGATCATCAATGACATCTTGCACCCATTGTCTTCTAGGTCTTCCTCTCATTCTTCTTCCAGACACCATTCTCTCCAAAATGATCTTCTCTAGGCACTCATGTTGTTTGTTGTGTCTGAAATATTTAATTTTCTTTGATTTTATGCTCTTTAATAGCCAACTCACAGAGGAGTGTCTGGCCGAATGTATTAAAGTGTGGCTCCATGTGGAAAGCCATGCTCAACTGTCGTACGGCCAAGGATTTCTTTCTGTTGTGGGCATAAATAAAAAATCCTAACTTGAACAGCTTGGCTGCGACTGCACTAGCCATGCTGTCATTAAATTCCTCAGGCTCTCATTCCAACTTGTGCTATACTGCCCTAAAAAGCGGTACTATAGGAAGTAACAACTCTCTTTAATATCAAACTGTTGCAGAACAGAAGCATTTGTTATTTTCTCAGTCCGTGAAATTCTAAGTCTCCTCCTTCTTCTCATTCGCTGATGTGCAATGTCTACACAATGAGTCCGGTTCTCTGGATGTATATTGTTGTATTTGTTAGTTCATCAAAGCTTCACGTTCGCTGATGTGCAATGTCTACACAATGAGTCCAGTTCTCTGGATGTATGTTGTATTTGTTAGTTCATCAAAGCTTCACGTTCGCTGATGTGCAATGTCTACACAATGAGTCCGGTTCTCTGGATGTATATTGTTGTATTTGTTAGTTCATCAAAGCTTCACTTTCGCTGATGTGCAATGTCTACACAATGAGTCCAGTTCTCTGGATGTATGTTGTTGTATTTGTTAGTTCATCAAAGCTTCACTTTCGCTGATGTGCAATGTCTACACAATGAGTCCAGTTCTCTGGATGTATGTTGTTGTATTTGTTAGTTCATCAAAGCTTCACGTTCGTTGATGTGCAATGTCTACACAATGAGTCCGGTTCTCTGGATGTATGTTGTTGTATTTGTTAGTTCATCAAAGCTTCCAAACAGCTTTGTGTGGATGTCTGTATCTGTTGGCCAGTGTTCTCTCCGCAGTTGATTCATCAGGTGACAATCTTGCAGGATGTGTTCGGATGTCTGTGCTTTCTGTCCACAAGCACATGTGGGTGATGGAACTAGTTTTAGTCTGTCAGTCTGTTCTTGTGTGTCCAGTTCTGAGTGAAACAATATCACCTGCTTGCTCTATCTAGACAGTGGTAATTGTTCTTTGCTGGTCTTCTTTCTAATGGCCTTGATGAGCGTTTTTTTTCCTGGAAAGGGATTGATTCCTTTGTTCCTGTGCTGCTCCTTCCTTTTATATCTCTCTCTCTCTCTCTCTCTCTCTTGCGCATGCATCACTACTTAAACTGATGTACCAGATTTCCTCATAAATTCTGCTTTTGTTTTTAGTGATCATTTAGCTCGGTATTTTCCGGGCAGGTTTCATTTCTCAGGCCTGCTAGCAGTGGGCAGTCTTGCAGTAGATGCTCTGCCGTCATGTCCGCCTTCTTGCAGTAGCACAACTTCCTTAGCTAATTTGTCTGCTCTCTTGTTTCCTAGTATGCCATAGTGTGCTATATTCAAAGTAATAACATATATAGTCAGAGCATTTTGGTCTAGCATCAGCAGGTTAGATGTTCTAGCGATCTGTCTCCCTGTACATATGTTTATTGTTTGTGTAGTGTGGAGGTATACCTGTGTAAGATGCACTTCTTTTCTGTATAATAATTTATCTTTTTGCAAGTCTCATCGACCGTGTGTTGCGGGACTCGAAAGGGGAGCAAAGAATAGTAACAATGCAACCTACAAGGCATGTCGTAAGAGGCGACTGAGGTAGTGACTAGGAAAGCTACCCTAGTAAATAAAAGCGTGCAGAAATCGGGTGTGATGGCCTACTTGTAGGCGCATAACTGGTACATCGTACAATCGCTCTTAAACTCAGATCACATACAGATCACAAAGAGTGGTTAACAAGTGGTCGATATGGAGCGTTCAAGAAGAAGAAGCAAGTCTCAAATTTAATGTGATTGATTTTGTGAATTGCCAAATCACTTTAACAATCTTGTACCAGGCTCCGTCATTTTATTGGGAGTTGGAAGTGGCATCATTTGGTGACCTTCAAGATGATAGTGGGGCTATTGTATCCTTTGGCTTTGCTCCTGCAGCAGAGAAAAAAGATGGAGCATGGACTAACCCAGTTGGGACCTGTTTGTTTCTCAAGTAAGTGCTAGCGGTAACATATGTTTTTGTGTGTTACGGGAGGGTGGTTGGGTGTGGTGATATTAATGGTTGATGATAGTGGTAGTATGTTGTATTGTAAGAGTTGTGGTGTGACTATGGTATTGTAAGAGGTGGTGTGGTGACTGATATTGTAATAGGTGGTGTGGTGACAGTAGTGTGGTGACAGTGATACTGTAATAGTGGTGTGGTGACTGGTATTGTAAGAGCCATGTGGTGACAGTGGTATTGTAAGCATGTGGTGACTGTGGTATTGTAGGGTGATGTAGTGACTGTGGTATTGTAGGAGCGATGTAGTGACTGGTATTGTAGGATCGATGTGTGACTGGTATTTAGAGCGATGTAGTGACTGTGGTATTGTAGACGATGTAGTGACTGTGGTATTGTAAAGTGGTGTGGTGACTGGGTATTGTAGAAGCGATGTGGTGACTGTGGTATTGTAGAAGCGTTGTGGTGACATCGGTATTGTAAGAGCGATGTGGTGACTATGGTATTACATGAATTGTATTACATGCAGTATTATTAACATGGATGCATCCTCTTGATACAGTTTTAAGCTGATTTCGTATTCTTTCTCTCTCTCTCTCTCTCTCTCTCTCTCTCTCTCTCTCAATTGGCCTTCAGTACCAATTGGAGCTCAAGTGCTTATCCTTCGGTGGTGTGTTGGGTTTCAGCCAGCGTTTACTGGATTCGCTCTCCTGTTAGCCTTTGCTGTCCCCAGCCAAAACCCACATGGCAGCAGGCTGCTATTTTCTTTCAGGGCAGCGACCCGTAGACGATCTGCTCTCCCGGGCTGATGAGCGTGATCTGCCCAGCTATACCTGTCTTGTTAATGGACTGCTTGGTTTGCCTACCGTCCAGTTTTGTGTACGGTTTGTTCTGCTAGCTTTGATTGTCCCCAATCAACTACAAGGCAGCAGTAATTTTGTAAACAATTGTTAAAAGCTGTTTGAGTTATATTAGTTTTTACTTACATATCTACACATTAATTCTATTTACACATGCCTTCTCTCTCAGTACTGGCAAGGCGGTACACTACAATGGTGCCAGCCTACTGCAGTGGCGCAGTGTCAGACTGGAGGTTGTCCTAAGTGCTGGAGACATAGCTGGTATAGGCTGGGAGAGATCAGGAGATGCTACAGACAGTAGCCAAACACCAAAAGGTATGTGCAACTGGGATGGTATATCTGTGTATTAAGTAAGTAAAAAGGAACCTTTCCATACCTCGTGTATATAGGGCAATACAGTGTTAGGCCTGTTTTTCATTGACCGTCGGCACGCGATGGCAATGTGGTCAGCATCACGCCAGCGCCTTTACTTTCCCAGAGCATGTCTGGTACCCAGTTGAGGCTTGGTCGACCTGAGAGCCGTCGTGGTCTGGAAAAATTCCACGCTTTTGCTGTCATGGACATGACTGGACCGACAATACTCGGGGTAGGGAGACAGCGTTCTGTGCAGAGCGGATCCCGACATCCCCGGCGATCTGTGTATTGCTATTATTATTTTTTTCCATGTATCTTATTTACTTTTCATGTCAGCTGTTAGTTATCATCAAATAGCTTGTCCTAGCAGAACTTTTTAAATTATCATATTATCCATTCTACTTTCTAGGTCAGGTTTATTTCACCTATAACGGACAGAGACTAAGAGCATCTCTAGACAATGTCTCAGGAGCCATGTACCCAGTTGTGCATATTCAGAAGAAGGTAGCTATTTAAATATTCTTTTTTAATTTAAAATTGTAATTTAATTTAAAATTGCAGTTACTGCCTGTAATACCGCTTCTTAAGGCGGTGTAGAACACGGGGGACATGTGCCTGTGGAATTTAATGGCTAGTGCAATCGCCACACAACTGTTCACGTTATTATTTTTCTTTATGTCCCTGACAGAAAAAACTCCTTGGCCATACCAGGGATTGAACTTTGATCTCCCGATTGGGATCCCTGGCTCTAATTCATTCGGCCAGACACCCCGCTCTTTTAACATAGTTGTACATTATTGGAGGGGAAAGTTGAAGAATGGAGCAGGAAAGACAGAGACACAAGTGGGAAGGAACATCAAGAGATGGATAAATTACAGCAGGGTGGGTCATCTGCTTTACCAGATTTTTGCTAAAGAGATGTTTTGTTTTTATTTCGATCCAGAAGAGCTTTCAGCTCTTCGGCTTGGTGCCATGGACATCGTAAACCTTCGGTTTGGTGCCACAAACACCGTAAATCTGGAGAATCTGTGGCTTTTTCTGCCAGCCCACGGAATTGAGCCCGCACTCACAGAGTGCTTGTCATGCCGTCGCCAGCGCGCTAATGGGCACAAAGAGATGGTTAAAAGTGCACTCGCTTCACACCCCTTTCGGATGGGTGGGTAGGTAGGTAGAGTGCAACATCAAGGCAAGACATATGGGATGTTGGAGGTCCATTGCAGCCGACCTTCGATGCGGATGCGACACATGATGATGATTCAACATAAAAGTAAAGGAACCCTTTCATACCTCGTGGTATATAGGTCAATACAGTGTTAGGCCTATATTTTTCATTGTTGGCACACGATGGGTGATATGGTCAGCATCACACCGGCCGCCTTTACTTTCCCAGAGCATGTATGGTACCCAGTTGAGGCTGGGTCAACCTGAGAGCCGTCGTGGTCGGGAAAAATTCCACGCGCATTCGGGACTGAACCCAGACCACCAGCCTTGCGGCGAGTTCACTAACAACTACGCTACAGCGGCTTCGATTCAACATAGATTTAGCAAATTATTTGTCTAATGAGAAATTTGGAAAAGACAATAATGTGTGGATAGAACATACATTAAGAAGAACAAAGAATAATATAGCAAGGTGGATCTTGTTTTGGAGCTCACAGGGAAAAGTAAGTAGAGAAAGGCCCAACAACTTATTGAGAAGAGATCTAGAAACGGATATCTGTGGAATTGAAAATTCATAGACAATCTTGGAAATCCTGTTTCAGGATCAAAATGAATGGCAAATGTTTGTTGAATGCCTGTACTCCAGAGGGAGCTAAAAGGGTTTAAAGGTGAAGGATTTACTTCATTGTGCCCGGTTTCCCCCATATAGCTCCGTTGATCTTGACAGAAATGACACACCGCCTGTCGAGAGTGTTTCTCAAAGCACAAACTCTGTAGCTCCAGCAACAATTCTAGATATCTCTAGAATAGTATTTTTCTAGTGATTTCTTTTGTTGTCCTCCATGTTTCGAGCCAACAACAGCACTGACTTCACATTTCATTGAAATATTCTCAGCTTTGTGTTTGTTTTGATCGCCTTTGTCTTCTATATCTTACTCAATGCTATAGCTCTACATCTCTAAGACTTTCATATTCTCTAGTAATGATGAAACAAATAAAAACAAAGTACTGTAGTTTTAGAAAATACAATAACAATACACAGCAATGTTTCAACCAAAAGGCCTTTATCAAGCAACGGATACAACAGAGTGACATTCACAAGGCCTTTATCACAAGGATACAACAGAGTGACATTCACCAAAAGGCCTTTATCAAGCAACGGATACAACAGGAGTGACATTCCAACCAAAAGGCCTTTATCAAGCAACGGATACAACAGGAGTGACATTCCAACCAAAAGGCCTTTATCAAGCAACGGATACAACAGGAGTGACATTCCAACTAAAAGGCCTTATCAAGCAACGGATACAACAGGAGTGACATTCCAACCAAAAGGCCTTTATCAAGCAACGGATAGAACAGGAGTGACATTCCAACCAAAAGGCCTTTATCAAGCAACGGATAGAACAGGAGTGACATTCCAACTAAAAGGCCTTTATCAAGCAACGGATACAACAGGAGTGAAGAATTTCACTGCTTTCAAAGTTTTAAAGGGTTTTAAAGCCGTAGGATTGACTTCATTGCACTGGGTTTTACCCCATATGGCTCGGTCCCTCTCCGCAGAAATGGCATGCAACCTGCCGAGAGTTTTGCACTAACTCTGTAGCTCCGGCAACAATCCTAGGGTCTCAGAAAAACTGCACTCGTGAACAGAAGGTGCGGTCCGGATTCGAACCCACGACCTTCGACTCGCAAGGCAAAGGGCTTAACCACTCAGCCACAGAGACCCTCCCTCTCACTGCTTTCACAGTACACTACATAAAGACTACGACAAAACATCATAACAGCCCTAAAATGAAAATCTGTGACTAAAACTAATAATGAAATAAATGCAAAAAACTAGAAGTGGAAAAAGAAGGAAACAATAAAAATCAAATATATATATTTATATATAAAACTTGTATACATTTAACATATAACTTCTGTTGTATCCTTTGCTTGATAAAGGCCTTTTGGTCAAAACGTTGCTGTTATTGTTTTTTTGTAAAACTACAGTACTTTGCTTTTATGTGTTTCGCCATTGTTACATAGTTTTACTGTAGTCTTCCCTTATATTGATCTTCTTCTTTGCATTTGTTCTTTACGACCAATTTTAATCACTCTTTGTGATATGTTTGATCTTTGCCAAGAACGTGATACGTTGCACATTGGTTTGGTAGGCCTCTTTTTTTTTTCCTTCATCCAAGCACTTCACCGTGCCATGGACATCGAACCTGTGCACGAACACCGTAATCTGGGAATCTGTGGCTTGCCATCTGAATTTAACCGAAACAGAGGATAATCACCGAGTCTACGCTACAGCTGGGCAGACGGGCTTTAGCCTCTAAACGATAGACATCTACCGTTAGGACATGTATCATTTCAGCAGCTCCTTAGTTGCCTCTACGACATGAGTGGCAGGTAACAGTGGTTCTATTCTTTACACCTCAAATTTGGATCCCGGAAACCACTTGGGCGCCTTATATTGATAATACTATTCTCTAGTATCACTTCCTGGCTTAGTTAAATGAATAAACTATTTGTATTGCCAGAATTGCCGTGTGAAAGCCAACTTTGGAACTCGACCTTTTGCTTACGCAGAAGGCCAGCAACACAGGGATGCTGCAGAAGCAGCTAATGATGTCTTGCGGGACATCCGAGAGTCATTTGGTCATCTTCCATTCCATGCTGCTTCTGATAGTGAAAGTGATAGTGCAGAACAGGCCCAGGCTTCATCTCAGACAGATCCAACCAGGGACAGCAGGACTCCTCCCAGAGCTCCGTGCAAAGTTGCTGAACCTCCACCTATTCTAAAAGGTATGTTTTTGAACATGATTTCTGGTAGAACTTGCAACCAGGTAGAGTTTATAAACAGGTAATGCTCACAACAGGTAGAGGCTACAACCAGGTAGAGTTTATAACAGGTAATGCCAGCAGGTAGAGTGTATAACCAGGTAGAGGTTCACAACCAGGTAGAGTGTATAACCAGGTAGAGAGTTCACAACCAGGTAGAGTTAGAAAGTTCACAACCAGGTAGAGGTTCACAACCAGGTAGAGTAGTATCACAACCAGGTAGAGAGTTCACAACCAGGAGGTTTATAAACAGGTAATCACAACCAGGTAGAGGTATAACCAGGTAGAGAGTTCACAACCAGGTAGAGTGTATAACCAGGTAGAGAGTTCACAACCAGGTAGAGAGGTTTCAACCAGTAGAGGTTAACCAGGTAGAGAGTTCACAACCAGGTAGAGAGTTCACAACCAGGTAGAGTGTATAACCAGGTAGAGAGTTCACAACCAGGTAGAGTGTATAACCAGGTAGAGAGTTCACAACCAGGTAGAGCTTATAAACAGGTAATGCTCACAACCAGGTAGAGTGTATAACCAGGTAGAGCTTATAAACAGGTAATGCTCACAACCAGGTAGAGGGCTCACAGGCAGATAGAGGGCTCACAGGCAGGTAGAGATCTCACACAGGTAGAATCTCAGGCAGGTAGAGAGTTTACAACCAGGTAGAGGGCTACAACCAGGTAGAGGGCTCACAGGCAGGTAGAGATCTCACAACCAGGTAATGTCCACTGACCCCAGTTTGGAAAACCCTGTACTATAACAACCACTCGTTGACCACTCTTTGTGATTTTTGCTAAAGAACACACTAAGCGACCACCTGCACGACAGATGGATGGTACTAGCACCACCTGCACGGACAGATGGATGGTACTGCTACCACCTGCGACAGATGGATGCACACTCAAACAATTAATTTTTGGTACAATAACTCGTAAATGACAAAGACTTTCACTGGTAACCACTCTTATCATCCACAGAATACAACACAGAAACCAGTATGAACTACAAACTACTTCCCTGCTACAACAACTTTGTTGTGACTGGGCCTGATGCCATGTTTGCACGTCTCATCGAGGAAGACTCTGATGATGAAGCTGTGGTGGATGAATCAGCAACCGAGGATCATTACACTCTTTTTTAAACTTGGGAGCAGAAGGTGTTTCCTGTCATTAGAAGAAGGTTCCGGAACGAAGCTGAACGCAAGGATGGTCTTGAACAAATAGGAGCCCTGAGTGGTATGTGCTTGTTTCCATTTATTTTCATTAGTGTGTGTGTGTGCTTGTTTTCTATTTATTCTTCATTAATGTGTGTGTGTGTGTGTTTCTGCATATTCTTCATTATGTGTGTGTGTTGTTGTTTCTCATTTATTCTTCATTATGTGTGTGTGTGTGTGCTGTTTCTCTATTTATTCTTCATTAAGTGTGTGTGTGTGTGTGTGTTGTTTCTGCATTTCTTCATTATTAGTGTGTGTGTGTTTGTTTCTGCATTTATTCTTCATTTTGTAGTGTGTGCTTGTTTGCATTTATTCTTCATTAAGTGTAGTGTGTGTGCTTGTTTCATTTATTCTTCATTAGTGTGTGTGTGTGTGTGTGTGTTGTTTCTGCATTTATTCTTCATTATTGTAGTGTGTGTTGTTTCGCATTTATTCTTCATTAAGTGTGTAGTGTGCTTGTTTCGCACTTATTCTCATTAATTGTAGTGGTGTGTGTTGTTTCTGCACTATTCTCTTATTTGTGTGTGTGCTTGTTTCATATTCTTCATAAGTGTAGTGTGCTTGTTTCTGCATTTATTCTTATTGAGTGTGTAGTTGTGTGTGCTTGTTTATTTATTCTTCATTATGTGTAGTGTGTGTGTGCTTGTTCATTTATTCTTCATTATGTGTAGTGTGTGTGTGTGCTTGTTTCTGCATTTATTCTTCTTATGTGTAGTGTGTGCTTGTTCTGCATTTATTCTTCATTAAGTGGAGTGTGTGTGTGTGTGCTTGTTTCTGCATTTATTCTTCATTGAGTGTGTAGTGTGTGTGTGTGTGTGCTTGTTTCTGCATTTATTCTTCATTATGTGTAGTTGGTGGCTGTTTCTCATTTATTCTTCATTAAGTGTGTAGTGTGTGTGCTTGTTTCTCTATTTATTCTTCATTAAGTGTGTAGTGTGTGTGTGCTTGTTTCTGCATTTATTCTTCATTAAGTGTGTAGTGTGTGTGCTTGTTTCTGCACTTATTCTTCATTAAGTGTGTAGTGTGTGTGTGTGCTTGTTTCTCTATTTATTCTTCATTAAGTGTGTAGTGTGTGCTTGTTTCTGCACTTATTCTTCATTGAGTGTGTAGTGTGTGTGTGTGTGCTTGTTTCTGCATTTATTCTTCATTGAGTGTGTAGTGTGTGTGTGTGCTTGTTTCTGCATTTATTCTTCATTGAGTGTGTAGTGTGTGTGTGTGTGCTTGTTTCTGCATTTATTCTTCATTGAGTGTGTAGTGTGTGTGTGCTTGTTTCGCATTTATTCTCATTATGTGTATGTGTGTGCTTGTTTCTCTATTTATCCTTTCTACCATATTGACTCAACCGCAGCCCCCGGTAACATAAGGCCGAATAGCTTCGCAGACAAATATAAAACTCCTGTTTAATGGGGGCTGGTTTTGTATATGTTTGAGTGAGCACTGAATGCTTTTTTTTTGCAATTTTACTTAATTCTATCGTCATAGTTATTTTATTGATGAAAAATGTTAATAATACTGATATTCCTTAGTGTTTAACTTAGTTTGTAACATAAAATAACCTTGATTTAGCATCGTTGTGTTGTTTTAAAATGTATTTTCTTTATCTAACAATACTGGACCAATGGAAAACAGATTCCAAAATTTAGCAATGGGACGGCTGAAAAGAAGCAGCTTTATTCATCAGGCCAAAAGACAGAATAGGCAAACTTCAGACCTACCAAAAGTTGGCATTCCCTAAAGTCTGTGCCAGAGCAAACCCCTTGGAGAGAGGAGACTGAACCAGAAGTATGTATCCAGACAGAAGTTAAAGGAATACTAGACAAGGATGAGCAGAACAGCATACAATGCAGACAGTCACTTTCAGTTTACTTGATGAAGAATACCCACATGATCTCTGGGTCCGGGTATACACGGATGGGTCAGCAGAAAATGCAGTGAAGAATAGAGATGCGATTAAAGTACCAATGGGAAAATTCTGTCACAACTATGATGCAGAAATTCAGACAATCAAGGTGGCAACTGAAAAACTGTTGAATACCTGACTCGATCCTCAACCTGTTGTATTTTGACTGATGCAAAATCAGCACTCCAAGCACTCCAGTCCAGAAAATTTCCAGGTCTACAGACCCAACTGTCTAAACTGTCCAAGCAGCGCAGGGTCGTCTTGCAGTGGATATCCTCTCACTGTGGAATACCAGGAAATGAAACAGCAGACGGATTGGCCAAGGAAGGTGCTGCAGGAGAGCAACCGGATGTGCCAGTTACCTACCACCAAAAGAAAAGGATGATTAAATCAATGAGAAAGCCACAAATATCAACACAAGATGATTACTATAATATGAGCAGATTGGAACAAGTTGTCATTCTGCATCTTAGAACAGGACACAATCGACTCCGCAGCCACATGTATACAAAATTCAAGATTGGCAATTCAGCCATGTGTACATGTGGACAAGCACACCAGACTGCAGAGCACATACTTCAAGACTACCCGAATATGATACACTGAGGCAAACTCACTGGCCTAATGAAACATCACTCGACAGAAAACTACAGAGACCTCTGTGTGAGCTACAAAAGACAGTGAAGTTCATACAAGAGAATTGAATATATAGACATATTTCAAGCGAACGAAAGGAAGGAAGAACAATACTGGAATGCGAAGTCACGCCATTTTTGTATTTCCTAGAATATTTACATGAGCCGTCGGCTGTATGTTATCAGAGACCACAACTTAATACACTTCCATTTCTATACCTCTTAATACAGTCTCTTCCTGTGCTCCATAATATATATGTATATTTTTTTTTTTTTTTTCGTCCGCTTTCAACTCAGACGAATTTCCATCTCTGAAACTGATTTTTGCGTGAAAATCTGTTTTTCCAATTTCTTACAATGGCAGCAGCTTGCACATTGTAAATTACTTACACTGGCAGCCGTGTGCTCAATGTACTCGTAATTAGTATTCCTCGCCATAAAGGCAGATTTTCTCCGACTTCAGAGGTACTCACGTTATCGTCCTGAGTGAGACCAGGGTACTCGAACAAATGCCGGACAGTAGATTCGAACCCGAGCTATGAGGCGTCTCACAGCTAGCAGGCCGAGCTACTATCAACTACTCTAGGCAGTCCCCAATATGTATATCTCATATGTATATATGCATTGTATATATTTGATTATTATTGTTTATCTACTTTTTTCCGTTCCTAGTTTTTCACATTTGTTTCGTTTTTAGTCACATATTTTCATGTTAGGCCATTGCGATTTATACTCCGACTGTATAGAAAATCGAAATGTCTTCACTTCTGTTGTTTCCTTTGCTTGATAAAGGCCTTTTGGTGAAACACCACTCTATATTGATTTTTGTATTTTGTAAAACTACAGTACCTTATTTTTGAAATGAGTTTCGCCAATGCAAATTAAAGTATTCTTTTGACACAACCATTATGATATTTCTGCAGGTATGACAGACATTGCTCGACAGACTGTAGAGTTCCTGTATGAAGAGAATGGTGGGATACCCCGTGATCTTCACCTACCTACTATAGATGACATCAAAGAAGACCTTGCCAAGTTCACCATTGACCGTGTCAAGAAAGGCACTACGGTGAATATTCGGACACCAAGTGGCATCAGTACATACGCAGCTACCCAGCTGCCCAAGTTTGCTGTCCGTACAATGCTCAAGACATTTAGCCTGACCGGCACCGTCTTGGACCTGGACAATGTAAGGATGCTTCTCTTTATTTTCTTCTTTTTCTTCTTTTTTCTCTTTCTTTCTTTCTGCTTTCTTTCTTCTGCTTTCTTTCTTTCTGCTTTCTTTCTTTCTGCTTTCTTTCTCTTTCTCTTTCTTCTGCTTTCTTTCTGCTTTCTTTCTTTCTGCTTTCTTTTCTTCTTTCTTTTTTCTGCTTTTTTTCTTCTTTCCTTTTTTCTGCTTTTTTTTCTTCTTTCATTTTTTCTGCTTTTTTCTTGTGCTCTTACTATGCCTTTCAGCCTCAGGGTATGTTACTTTGTTTTACAATGTCTAGTAATGTTTCATCTTCATAACAAATAACTAAACAAAAAACTTGTTACTGTCTGTTGCACCGCTTTTTATGTGGTGTGGGACATGAGCATGTGGAATTTAATGGCCGCATGGCTAGTACAGTCGCCACGAAACTGTTCAGGTTAGGATGTTGATGCCCTCGACAGAAAAAACTCCTTGGCCTTACCGTGGATTGAACCTGGGTCTCCTGTTTGGGAGCCGCGCTGTAACCCATTATACCAGATGCTCCGCAACGCTCCATAATGAATAACTAATGTTGAGAAATGTTGTTGCTTTGTTTTCAAAGTCCGTAGTCTTCTTCTTCTTCTTTGCGTTCATTCTTAACGACCAATTTTAATCACTCTTTGTGATATGTTTGATCTTTGCCAAGAACGTGTATATGTTGCACATTGGTTTGTAGGCCCCTAAACGCATAGACTTCTACACGTTTAGGACATGTGCATCCGATTTCAGCCAAACCTCCTTATCGCCTCTTACGACATGCGTGGCAGGTAACAGTGGTTCTATTCTTTACACCCAAAATTTGGGTCCCGGTAACCACTGGCGAAAGTCGGTAGTAATGTTTCATCTTCATAACGAATAACTAACATTGAGAAATGCTGTTATTTTCTGCTATTGACCTACAGGCTAATGAGTTGGTACAGGTGGAGACATACTTAAGAAGTGAGGGAGTCCTGGTTCGGTTCTGGTACCCCCTGATTATGCTAGAGAAGCCAGCTCAGGGACTAAGAAAGTCTTCTATCACTGGAGGTCAAACTATGGATACATCCAACATTTTCATTCACAGGTGAGACCTTCTTCTGTGTTGTTTGTCTCTGCCATGTTAACCTTCCCTCAATTTCCTTTCAGTAGGCTTATGGCTTGTTAGATGATAATCGTTGTTTGTTAGTGGATTAACTCCTTCAGTATGCAGTTACACCCGAGTGGTTACTGGGGCCCAAATTTGGGGTGTAAAGAATAGAACTACTGTTACCTGCCACGCATGTTGTAAGAGGTGACTAAGGAGGTTTGGCTGAAATCAGATGTACGTGTCCGCTAGGAAATGCTAACCCGAAACAAATGCTTGCAGAAAACGGATGCACCAGGTCGTAAGGCGAATAACATGGTGCAACGAACCCTCACAATGAGGAATGGAATAACAGATTCTACGGTCACCAATCTGCCTCGGAGATTTAGCCACGCAGTAAGAATGTCAGACTTACCATCACAAGGGTGGCCAAAACTTACTGCGGGAAGAGGTCGGCACAAACGGGAAGCAGAAATCATAGGAATTATATCCTATAGAACTGCCCCAGTATGCAGACTTGAGAAGAAAAAGGTGGCCCACTTACACCAGCATCCAAGACAAACTGTATGGCGTGACTGATAATCTGAGGCAGACGGCTGCCTTTATTAGAGAATCCAAATCCCAATCTAGTGAGAACGAAGAAGAAGAAGAAGTACGCAGTTATTTCCTCAGTTGTATACAGTTAATTCAAGGAGGCAAAAAAAGGAAAATTTTAAAAAAACTACTCATTAATAAATAAATGTATATATATATATATATCTTATTAGATACTTCTTCTTCTTCAGCGATCTCTGGTCATGCGCTTAATTTACTGTGGACCACAAACTGGGCAGACAGCTTCAGGTCTGTCAGGTTTCCCAAAGCTTAGTTTTCAGGTCGACTGGGTGTGGCCACATGTTGCTTCTCAGCTCACACAGAAGAGGACAGTCTTGCAGGATATGCTCTGGTGTCTGTTCTGCCTGCTGACACTGGCAGAGAGCTGTTTGACTTATTCCTAGTCTGTATAAGTGTTTGTTGAGTCTGCAGTGTCCATTAGATACTAATTTGAAGAAAACTGGACAACCTATTAGAATAACAAGGTTAAAAATAGAAGTAAATAGTAGAAGTCAAACTAGTAAGACTTATACAGGGTGTTCAAGATAATTGCAGCCCCATTAACAAATCAAAAGTTGCCAGATAACCTATCGCATTGTGTATATTTACTATTTAAACCGGTTCTGACTAGCTCTTCCTACGTCACATTTGTTCATCGCCCCTTCCCGTACTACAATTACATACCGTCACACAACCTTGACCTTTACTACGTCATAGCTGAACCTTCTCATTTTCATTCATATATGCCAGATTAGCTCCATTCATAGACTACTTTTATCTTGAACACCCTGTATTAACTCTTTCCACGCACAGTTATTTCCTCAATTTTTAAGCAGTAAATTCAAGGAAGTTAAAAACAAAAACATCCCAACTACTTGTCAATAAATAAACATATATATATTATTATATAATAAATTGAAGAAAACTGGACAACCTAATAGAATAACAAGGTTAAAAAGTAGTAGAAGTAAAACTAGAAAGACTTCTTATAAGGAAGCAACTCTATGGCGCAGTGTGCAGCTTAAAGCGTGGAAAGAGTTAATAAAATATCTCACATGGCGCAGTGTATGGTGATTGGCGTTCAACAGAATACATTGTGGCGCAGTGTGCTGCGATTGGTGTGGAAAGAGTTACACCTCTATGTGGCAGAGGCATGCTACTTTCAACATAACACTGGTGTCTTTTTTTGCTTATATCAGCATACTGGCCTTTTTCTTGTTGCGCCATTGTGTGAAGTCCTGTGATGGACTTATGGAATTGATCTGAGTGCAGCCCTGAAAATGAGTTTTGGTGTTGATTTGGGTGCAGCCTTGTGTGTGGAGAATTGAATCATATTCTTCAATGAGGGAAAGGAGGGGGAAAAATCCACAGATATTCCAGTTCCTCAATACTATGTACAATACATGTCATTTTGTAACGGGGCAAGGCATCAGTGAAGCAAGAAGAAGGAGAAGAATGTTAGCTTAATTCTTTGCCTGTTTTTCTTATTTTCAGAGAACTTCTATCAAGCGAGTCCTCTCTAACTCACATGTACCTGCGGACAGGTTTCCCGCCTGACGGGACACTGCAACTCTCCTGCAATGGAGACGACATCTTGCTCTGCCAGTTTAAGTTCTGGTATGGCTGCATGTGCTGCTACACTACAGGTAAAACAATTTGCCAGTTGGTACTCACTAGATTTTGAGCTCTAAGGCTTGCAGTTCTTTTAGTTATTAATGTTCTGTAGTTCGTTCTAAAATTCGTGATCACACAAAGGTTTAATTTGTACGAAATCTATCTGATGGATACAAGTAATTTTTTGTATGCAGTCTTATATACCTCACACGTACTTAATCCATGTTTAACTAATTGGTATGTAGCTTAGTTGATGCAAAAACGTTTTTGTTATATAATTTTGCATAAGCACAACAAAATGATAATCAAAGTTTAGAACTTACAGTAATACTCAAAATCGTGGCGAATGATTGCAAAGGCGTATTCCTATTACATATTATAAAAGAAAGGTCACATAGTGAACAAATGATACCTTCCACTTCTATAAATGAAAGTAAATGTTGCGTACATACGCCAATGACAGTCGGTAGGAAACATTGGAACTGATTAATTCCACGGGATTCCCGATTTTGACATGCACTGAATTGCATTTGGAACACGGAAATGCTTAGTTATAGACAAACTTGACAATCGTACTGTAAAATTTCACAAGTATACCAGATCATACTGCGCTCGTAGAATTATGAAGAGATTTCAAAACGTAAGCAGGGACACAGGGAAACCAAGAAATAACATCAAGATATGCACTATTAATATCTGTGGAGCACGAGGAAAATTTCAAGACATCGTAGAACAAATGAAAAAAACGTAAAATAGCAATATTAGGACTAGCAGACACACGCACCAAAGGACAAGGCTGCAAGAAGTTACATCTAGATTACACATACGCATACTCAGGTGTAGAAATCAATGCAAGAGCTAAACATGGCGTCGGATTCATCATTGACCCAGATCTAGCTAAGTCAATACTACACATAGGTTACATCTCAGAAAGAATAATGACAATCACAATACGGGGAGAACGACATGGACACGACCTACATTCAAATTTACGCGCCGTGTAATAGTGCTGACAATATAGAAGAATGCGATGAATTTTATGACATCATTAGCGATACTATAAATAGAATCAAATCAGGGGAGACTACTTTCTATTGGGTGATTTTAATGCACATTTAGGTTCTGATAGGACAGGAGTTGAGACATATCTAGGTCACTTCGGAGACAACACTAGTCAGAGAAATGGAAACGGCATAAGACTTCTGGAATTGTGTAACCAGCATGACCTAATTATTACCAACACACAATTTCAACACCGTCAATCACACATTTATACTTGGTACAAATGGAACAACTTAGACTGCAAGAGCCAAATAGATTTCATTCTAGTCAAAAGATCAAAAAGAAGGTCAGTGGTAGACGCTAGGGCTATACCAAATTTATGCATAGACACGGACCACAAAGCGGTAGTTATGACTATCAGAACACACAAGAAGAGTACCAGAGGCAACACACACTACAAAAGAAATAATCAAAATCAATAAATTAACAGATGTCAACACACAAGAGTCATATCTTCAAAGAGTCACAGATAATTTTGCTAAACTAACTGAAGAAAGCAAGTCAGTAGAAGAAGAATGGACAGTATTTAAGAGAACTTTATTAGAAGCAGCCAAAGAAACATGCGAACAGTAAAATACAGAGGTACCCACCAAAAATCACAACTTGGTGGAATGCGAAGTAAAACTAGCGGTAAAGGAGAAAAAACATAGATACAACTTATGGGCAAAAACAAACATCAAAACGACCTCACTGAGTATAGAACAGCTAGAAAACAAGCCAAGGAGATAATAAAGAAGTCTAAAATACAAGCATGGCAAGATTATGGCAAAACATTAAATTCAGACTACAAAAATTCAACAAGACATTTTTACAAGAAAATTAAAGCTATGCGGGAAAGACAAGAACAATATGACCCAACTGAAATTATTAACGATGAAAACGGCCAAGCTCTTAATGATCCAAAAATGATAATGAACAGATGGCGACAATACTTTAGTGAACTTCTCAACCTACAACAAGAGGACCAACCGAACACTCAAGAACACACAGTAAATGTAACTTCAGAAGTAGAACCAAGCATAACACTATCAGAGATCAGAAATGCTGTAAATATGGCCCCACCTAATAAAACACCAGGCCCAGACAATATCCCGCCGACCTAATCAAAGCAACTAAAGAGGTAGGAATCAGCTGGCTCCATAGGCTATTCAACCAAGTCTGGATCACACAAGAAACACCAGAAGATTGGAGGAATGCTACAATTGTTCCCATCTGGAAGAAGAAAGGTAGCAAGAGGGACTGTACAAAGTATTAGAGGCATAGCGCTACTGAGCCACACTGGGAAAATATTCTGCAAAATACTTGAGAAAAGGCTCCGCCACATCATCGAGCCACAGCTTAATGACTCCCAAATGGGATTCAGGAAGAACAAAAGCTGTACAGACGCAATATTCGCCCTCAGACAGTTAGTAGAAAGGACTATCGAATCCAACAAACATTTACACGTTGCATTTGTAGATCAGGAAAAGCGTTCGACGCGAGATAGGCACAAGTTGTGGAAAATACTAACAACCTATGGGGTTAATGAACACCTAATCAACCTTTGCAAGAACATTTATACTGACAACCAATGTACGATTAGAACAAATACAGGATTATCAGAAAAGTTTCACGTAGGGTCAGGAGTAAGACAAGGTTGCGTACTATCCGCGCTGCTATTCATCACGTACATTGACCACATTTGTAAAATAGCTAACACCAGCGAAGGAAACAACCTCGGAGAACTCTTAAATGAATTTCTTTTGCAGACGATCAGGCAATCATATCAACAACAGAAGAACAGCTACAACAACACATCAACAGACTCCAGTTAGCATGTAACGAATACAACATGAGAATTAACATCGACAAAACAGAAGTAATGACATTCGCCAGAGAGGAAAACACTACCAACATCTCCATCGATAATCATCTACTAAATCAAGTAAAAGATTTCACATACCTGGGAGCATTTTTTCAGCAAATGGAAGAATAACTAATGAAATTCAACACAGATGCAACAAAGCAAATCAAATGATAGGGCAAATGGCGCCAATTTTAAGATGCAAACACGCCACCATGAACACAAAAAGAGCAATGTTCAACACAATCTTTCTCCACACATTATGTTACCAGTGCCAAACCTGGACGCTGACAACAAGCGATAGAAGAAAACTAGTCACAACAGAGATGAAGTGTTCTACTGAGAATGCTGGTGTAACAAGAAGAGACCGGTTGAGAAATGAAGACATCAGGAAAAAGTGGGTACATCAGTACTAGACTTCATCAAGAAACAACAAATTAAATGGTTCGGTCACGTAAGCAGATTACCATCAGACAGTGCACCCCAAAGAGCAATGCTGCTCGGATACAATGGGTACAAAGCAAAAGGCCGCCACGCAAAAGATGGACCTCAGAGATAACAGAGGCGACGAAAGAGACTATCTACGAAGCGCATACTAGGCCCGTTTTAGAAATCTCTTCCTGACCTGACGCTGTGAGGCATACAGGATTCGAGAAAGAAGAAGAAGAAGAAGATACCAGATCAACATCGCGGTAAATTTAGTAATAACATATAATAAAATTCTTACAGAACTAAAGGTTTGGGTGGGCAAAAAATACGTTTGGAACGTTGTCACTGTTACCTATATAAAAATGCAAAAATCAAGAATTTCTGTCAAGTGAATGATTTTATATCGGTCGGTAAAGATGATCACGAATTTTGGAACGAAATATACCTCTATTGGTGTCATGTCATGTCCTAGTCACAGCATTATAGTCATTCATCATCCAATAGCTTATATTGAACAGAACTTTGCCACCGTAACAATCCTTCTGAATTTCTCTCATAGGTCAGATATCATGCTCAAATCATCATCCAAAGCTGCCCTGAGCAGAACTTTGCTACCCTAACAATCCTTCTGAATTTCTCTCATAGGTCAGATATCATGCTCAAATCATCCACAAGCTTGCGCTGAACAGAACTTTGCACCGTAACAATCCTTCTGAATTTCTCTCATAGTTCAGATATCATGCTCAAATCATCATCCAAAAGCTTGCCCTGAGCAGAACTTTGCTACCCTAACAATCCTTCTGAATTTCTCTCATAGGTCAGATATCATGCTCAAATCATCATCCAAAAGCTTGCCCTGAACAGAACTTTGCCACCGTAACAATCCTTCTGAATTTCTCTCATAGGTCAGATATCATGCTCAAATCATCATCCAAAAGCTTTCCCTGAGCAGAACTTTGCTACCCTAACAATCCTTCTGAATTTCTCTCATAGGTCAGATATCATGCTCAAATCATCATCCAAAAGCTTGCCCTGAACAGAACTTTGCTACCCTAACAATCCTTCTGAATTTCTCTCATAGGTCAGATATCATGCTCAAATCATCATCCAAAAGCTTGCCCTGAACAGAACTTTGCTACCCTAACAATCCTTCTGAATTTCTCTCATAGGTCAGATATCATGCTCAAATCATCATCCAAAAGCTTGCCCTGAACAGAACTTTGCTACCCTAACAATCCTTCTGAATTTCTCATAGGTCAGATATCATGCTCAAATCATCCACAAGCTTGCGCTGAACAGAACTTTGCTACCCTAACAATCCTTCTGAATTTCTCATAGGTCAGATATCATGCTCAAATCATCCACAAGCTTGCGCTGAACAGAACTTTGCTACCCTAACAATCCTTCTGAATTTCTCTCATAGGTCAGATATCATGCTCAAATCATCATCCAAAAGCTTGCCCTAGACAGAACTTTGCTACCCTAACAGTCCTTCTAAATATCTCTCTCCATACAGATGTCTGCTCTCTGCACCATCCGCCAAATCATCAGTTACATCATGAATCCATCTTCTCCATGAATTCTTCTTGCCAGGATGCCACCTTCCATGTGGTCTTCTCCAACCCTTCATTACTTTTTATATGTCCAAAATACTTCAATTTTCTTATTTGAAACTTCTGCCAGTTTTCTATGATTTTAAGTTCTTTTTTAGATAGATCTATTTGTTCTCTACTCTGTTCATGATATACGGAGGACTCTTCTTTAACACTTATATTCACAAACTTTATATTCAAATCACCATTTAATCCTAAATCTATCTTGTCCGTGGTCTTAGTCTCATAGTCATTAGATCAAGATATCACCAATGGGGTGCCAGGGTCTGCAAGGGGATCCAAGAATAGTAACCCTGCAACCTACAAGGTATGTTGCAAGAGGCAACTGATGTAGGACCTAGGAAAGCTATCCTAGTAAATGAAATGCGTCACAGAAATCAGATGTGCTGGCCTACTTGTAGGCGTATAACTTGCACAACATAGAATCACTCTTAGACTCAGATTACATACAAATCAGAAAGAGTGGTTTGACTAGTGGTCGATATGGAGCGTTCAAAGAGGAAGAACTTTCCTATTAATAATTTAATGGTGAAACACCTCTTCTTCTTTGCGTTCATTCTTTACCACCAATTTTAATCACTCTTTGTGATATGTTTGATCTTTGCCAAGAACGTGTATACGTTGCACGTTGGTTTGGTAGGCCCCTAACGCATAGACTTCTACACATTTAAGACATGTGCATCCGATTTCAGCCAATCCTCCTAAGTCGCCTCTTACGACATGCGTGGAAGGTAACAGTGGTTCTATTCTTTACACCCCAAATTTGTGCCCCGTAACCACTGGCGGGCAAACACCTAAAACCAAAGCTCTAGTTTTACAATACACAAGAACAATACACAGCTATTTGTGTTTTTGTATTTTGTAAAACTACAGTACTTTGTTTTTAACATGTTTCACCATTGCTACATAGTTTTACTGCAGTCTTCCTTATATTGATCTTCTTCTTTTGTCGTCACACTGCTACCGGGTTGTTGCCCAGTGTCGTGGTTTTCTGTTTTGTCTTGCGCTGTTCTGGTGGCTTGTGTGATTGTTATCTTTGCTCTTTCACATGATTCTGCTACGCCATCTAACCATCTTTTCGTGGTCTTCCTCTGGCCTTCTTTCCCGATGTTCTGTTGTAGAAGACTCTGTATACTGTGGAGTTCTTATTAAGTGGCCAAACCACTTCATTCTTTGTTTATCTATGTAATTCAAGCACGGTTTTGTGCCAACTTTCTTTCTTATGCTGATGTTGGTGATTCTGTCTTTTCTTGTGTTATTGGTAACTTTTCGCAAGCAACGATTCACATGTAATTTTTGTGACTGCGCTTTGCTCAATGTCCATGTTTGGCTCTGGTAACACAAAGTAGGTATAAAAATGCTGTTGATCATCTGTTGCTTAGCTGCCTGTGAAATTTTTGAGTGCCTTAACAATGGGGCTAGCTGGTAGGTTACAGCATTTGCTTTTGTACTCTAGCCTCTATCTCTCAATCTAGTCTTCCGTCTTCTGTGAATATGCTTCCTAAGTATTTGAATTCTTTCACTTGGTTTATTTTAGTGCCATTGACATGGATGTCTTTATTATTATGTTTTCTTCCCATATTCATTACTTCTGTTTTAGTGTTGTTGATTTTCATGTCATGTTTTACACAATTTTTGTTCAAGGTGTCAATATGATGTTGTAGATCTTGTTCATTTTGATGTATCAGGCACTGATCATCTGCAAACAGCAGTTCATTTATTTCATCATTATCTGATAATATTAATAATTTATGACAAGTTCATTTCCTGTATTGTTGATCTTTGACCTCATGCTGAACTCTGTTATCTGCTTCAGGAACTTGACCTAGAAAACATTCAGCTTTTGTCTGAGCATTTGCTGGCAGCACCATACACAACAGGGACTCTTGAAGCAGTATCCCCACTACAGACTTCCCTACTGTCCCAACTTTCTCTTGAACCTCTTGTGTCCTTGACGTCACTAGTCTACCGCAACAGTCTCCGACTCAAACATGAACTGGCAGTGGCTATAGCTAGAGCATCCAATCAGGGAGAAGACTATCTTATAGAACTGACCAATCAACTGTGTATGTGTTTACAGGTTGGTAGAACAATTTTCTTTTAAGTTATTTCCTATACTAACTTCCCTGCCAGCTGAAAACCTATAGAAGAGCATTTTTTTGGGGGTATCTTGTAACCAACTCAAAGCAATATGAAATGGAACTGATAAGAAAACAGATCAGAATACTAAGAGCATGCATATTCCCAGTGGCATCGTATGAGTGTGAAGCATGGACATTTAATAGAGCAGTAGAAAAACATATATGTGCTTTTGAATATAAGTGTTACTTCGTATATCTTGGACAGAGAAGAGAACAAATAGATCTATCCAGAAAGAACTCAAAATCAAAGAAAACTGGTTGATGCTACAGATAAGAAAGAGAAAATTGAGATATTTTGGACATATAAAAAGACATGAAAGGCTGGAAAGACCATCATGTAAGATGCATACCGCAAGAGAAGAAGAGGAATACCACGGAGAAGATGGATTCAGGATGTAACTGATGGTTTGAACATGAGGGCTGCAGAGGCAGGACATCTGACCTATGAGAGAGAGAAATTCGGGAGGACTGTTGGAGTGGCAAAGTTCTGCTCAGGACAAGCTATTTGATGATGATCTTGTAACCATTGTACAATGGCGAATCGGAGGGACATTCAGAATCAGAACTGTTTGATTCTGGACACGACTTTGCTAGCTCATTTCCGCTATGTTTGGTCGGGTATTTTCCTAATTCATTTACGAATACTGAGTTAGTGCTTGAGCAACTATATGAGCTATGAATGTTACATGGAATGCCTTTTGCAGTGTCAACCGTGCGTTTGTTGTGGGTATTCAGAAAATGGCAGACAGCAGTTAGGACGAACCATCTCAATCTGCAGTATGCAGTGATATTGCGTGTGCAGAATGTTGGATTTTGTCTTGATTGATGTTCCATTCGACATGAATTGCAACCTAAGTGATGAACAATTTTGTGTTGACACTTTAGCGACGGCCATATGCATTTATGCGGTGCATGTTGCTTTTGTGGTGTACAGCTGTTTCATTCTGGAATTAGTTAACACAGGTGAAAGTTGTTAGCATTTCGTGTGATTTTCGTTGGCACAGGAACAGAGCAATTATAGGGGGGTGACCCATTGCAGTGAGGTTGGAACCGTACATATGAACATATTAAATATGAAATTAGAAGAGCATCAACACACTAGATAACACATGTAAAAATCACAACATGAAGTATCAGTTTGGAATATCTTCATTCTCACCGGACATGTCCTTAGGTGCTCCGATCTCCTTTGCAATATCTCCAACAGCGTCCAGCGACTGACCGTACCAGTTCAATTTTGATTGATGAGCCGACTCGTATAGCTATTGTGCTGTTCTGTTGTGGCCACTCCAATTTTCAATTCAATCTCGTGCAATCTAACAGTTGATGTGGCACTACTCTGTCTGACGGGAGGCACAAAACTACACACATGCATCCATTTTGACTGATTCATTGAATATGAGCTGCAAGGTGGAGTCTCTCTCTTTCTCTCTCTCTCTCGCGATCACCTAAAAGACCGATGTACCAGATCTCTCCTTAAATTCATTCATGTGGAAATCTGATTCATGCAGCCTTAGCATGGGTGGGTTTCGCGCATCTTCAATGCCATTTGAAGCTCTGGTGCTTATCCTTCGGCGATGTGTCCGGATTTAGCCAGCGTTTACTGGGTTCGCTCTCCGTTAGCCTTTGGCTGTCCCCAGCCATCCTGCAAGGCAACAGGTTGACTTCTACACGTTTAGGACATGTGTATCCGATTTCAGCCAATTTTCCTAAGTCACCTCTTACAACACGGCAGGTAACAGTGGTTCTATTCTTGACACCCCAAATTTGGGCCCGTAACCACTGGGTGCTTGGCAGTTCAAAATCAAGAAGAGCAGCCTGGAACGCCACTGCCCAAGCAGAATTCATTAGAAAGATTAAAAAAATTAAATTCCTACAAAAAATATCTGCACCATCTTCTAAATTACATCAGGGACCTCGCGGTTCTACGGAGCTTGTGCACTGCTGCTGAGATCTTCTGTGTAAGAAAGAGATCGGAGAGCATGTGGGCTGCAATAATGATGGTCCTATCAAATCAATCAAAGCATATTTTGTTTTTATTGTGCACTGACAATCTTCTAATACTTATTCCAGACTGCCCCTGAAATGTTTCCCACATGACATTCCTGTCAACGAAACTAAGGTCGCACAGATGTCCACTTTCCTGGGCTGCTGCATCCTTGTCTCCTGTATTAAGAGCCAGATACCAGCAATAAAGAGTAAGTGGATTTAAATATGGCATTAACTACCAACTACTGCAATGTCCAAGTTATTTGTACGTTTGGCCATGTGCCTGCATCCTTGTCTCCTGTATTAAGAGCTCAGATACCAGCAATAAAGAGTAAGTGTGATTTATATATATATATGGAGACTTGACACATTAACTACCAACTACTGCAGCATGTGCCAAGTTATTTGTACTGTTTGGCCATGTGCCTGCATCCTTGTCTCCTGTATTAAGAGCTCGGATACCAGCAATAAAGAGTAAGTGTGATTTATTTATATATATATATATATGGAGACTTGACACATTAACTACCAACTACTGCAGCATGTGCCAAGTTATTTGTACTGTTTGGCCATGTGCCTGCATCCTTGTCTCCTGTATTAAGAGCTCAGATACCAGCAATAAAGAGTAAGTGTGATTTAAATATGGGCACATTAACTACCAACTACTACAGCATGCGCCAGGTTATTTGTACTGTTTAGCCATGTGCCTGCATCCTTGTCTCCTGCATTAAGAGTTCAGAAACCAGCAACAAAGTGTATGATTTATACATATATATGGAGACCTCCACATGGTGGCTCTGGAAGCAGACAACTGTACTGGCCACCTCCACATGGTAGCTCTGGAAACAGATGGCTGTACTTTCCACCTCCACATAGTGGATCTGGAAACAGATAGCTGTACTGTTCAGCTCCACTTGGGTTAACACTTCCCACTTAAGAGAATTGGTCACCTCCATATTTTGTGTCTTAGTACTGTGAAGTCTCTAACACTTCACACTTCTGAGCCATTATATGCTATGAGATTATATTTACCATTTTTTTTATTGTAACCTCATCATGTATATGTCAAAGAAATGTCACCTTCATTTTTTCAGAAATCCTCCGTACAGATCTCCATGGGCAAGTATCAGTACATACACAGGGAAACGTATTAAGAAATGTGGACAAGTTACCAGGCAGGTTGTAGTCTGCTATCCTCGAGACATCCACAACCAAACCAATAGCAATGATCAATTTGCTCCAGACATCTTACCCGGAGATCGTGTCTACGTTAAAATTGGCATATCTCCACCGCCAGGGATAATGGTGACTTTGCACGCTCTTCCCCCTCAGTTCCTACTGGCTGTGGCATATATGGAGACCCTTGTTACTGAAACTTATGGCTGCGGTACAAATGCCTGTGGCAGCAAGGCAGAGAAAAGTGGTGGACAAAGAGAAGGAAGCACTCTCAGCATCTCTAGTGGCTCCTCTTCTTCATCTTCTGCAATGAACACGGATGTTCCGGAAAGCAATGAAAGTTTGTGGAGTTTAGATAATATCCATGTGACTCCATCAGTGTTTCTCCATATCATAGAGTTCCTGTGTGGCTTTCTTTGGAAGACAGATGTACCTGCTCTTATGAAGGAATATCTGTTTCATTTGCTTGCTCAGACATTGAGGATTCTACGGTACAGTGAAGGATGTCAAGGCAGCAGCCTGTTAACAAAGCTAAGCATGAGGCTTAGTCCGACACAAGGCATGCTGAATGCCTTACCTAAAGAACTGAAGAAACTGTACGATCTTGAAGCCAAGAACATGCCGGAAATGACTACAACCGCTGGTCATGGGATCGGCTTAGGTGTGTCTGACACAGGCAGGTGGTCAACATACTTTCAAGCATTACTGGAAGTTTGTCTTGCCATATCTGAAGTTGTACCTTGTGAAATTTCCGTCAACAAAGAGTCTGCAGATGTGTCTATTGATGACACCGCAGCAGGTGCTAGTTCTATCCCCACAGCTGGATCTTCAAGCTCGGGCAAAAAGAAGAAGTTGAAACCAAAGAAGGATAGAGTAGCAACAACTACCAGAAGATCAAGCCTGGACCAAAGAGGACTAACAGACGGCACTGAATCGGATGTATCAGCAAGTTCTAGTACAGTTCATCTATCACAATCACTTGACACCCAAACTGCAGTATCAGTCAGCATCATTCCAGCCCAACCTAAGGCATCAAGCAACTCTAGCATCTGTACCATATCCAATGCTTCATCTTCCACATCCATCAAAGTGGATGATATGGCTTGGTTCCCAGACACAGTTGCAACTGCCAAACTTCTGCGTTATCTGGCACTTAAAGAACCTCACTGTCGTGAACAAATGACCGAAGCAGCAAAGTCTGCAGTGATGTCGCTTTCAACCCCAACATCCCATTCTCGCCTTCTTGTCATTACTGGCATTCCAACCTACATGGACCAGATCACAGTCAAGAAGTCCATTCGCAAGGTCTGCAACAGCTATGGTGGACTCGATCGGGATGAAATCTTTGTTCCTACTCCAGGAGATCTTATCTTTTCAGAACCCAAAGGACTTCCCTCACAGGCCTCTACAATGTTCTCATCCATTGACTTGGGAACAGCAACAACCCAGGAAAGTCAATCTGAATCATCTGTGTCCCAACCAACAACCCCAACAACTCCAACCGATTCTAAGAAAAAATGCAAACTTATTGAAGGATTCGCTGTGATCTGTCTGCCGTCAAAAACTAAAGTAGACATTGTCCGAAAGGCTTTTCTGAAATCAAAATGGCTGAACCTCAATCTCGGGGAAGACTCTGAAACAAACTTAGAAGCTCCTGAAGAAAATCTGAATGTACAAACTGTCAGTCCTGTCCTTCTGACAGAACCTGAAGCCAACAACGCACTAGAGAGCTACTTGTCTTTTAAGATCTCTGGCAAGATGAAAGTTCAGACATTAAGCCCAGCCGCTAATCAGGCTCTAACAGAGATGTTCTACAGCTGTTACTTCGTTGATCAACAACAAGATTCCGGTGATATTTGTTTACGTAGAGATCAGATCCTCAATCCTGCCAGTGAGAATCTACTGGCTCTGTTCTTTAATGCTGTTCGGCCGAGCAAGAAACCTTTAGCTGAGGCTGTGACCGCAGTGTTGAGACAGTATGGGATTCAGAAGTCACAAGACAAGGACACGTAAGTCTTTCAAAATAGTTTGAATGTTTCTTCTGTTCTTGTTTTATGATGGTGACACAATTATTTTGTTTGTCATTGTGCATCCTGTGAGCGTCTGTAGCTCAAGCGGTAGTAAGCTCGATCACGAACACAAGCGTACCTAGTTCAAACCCCACTGTGGGCAAGTTTGGAAGCAAATTCATTTTCGTGGGATTTTACAAAAAATATAAAATAGACCTCACGTTCAGAAAGCAATGGCAAACTACTGAACTTATAAGTGGTGCCTAGAATATCAACATTTACTGTGGTTGATGGCTACATCCTTTAGGATATACCATGATTTTCATTTCATTGTGCACTTTTGAAACAATTACTGTGAGAAATACTGGGAACACGATAATATTGATTGATTGATAGGATAATCATCATTGCACTTCGGTGAGTAACCATGTGCTCCAGTCTCTTTCTGACACAGGAAGATCTTTGCTGCAGTGCACTATTGTTGTGCAATTTTGAAACAATTATTGTGAGGAATACTGGGAACACAATTATTTTGTTTGTCATTGTGCACTATTGAAATAATTATTGTGAGGAATACTGGGAACACAATTATTTCATTTGTCATTGTGCACTATTGAAACAATTATTGTGGGGAATACTGAGAACACAATTATTTTGTTTGTCATTGTGCACTATTGAAACAATTATTGTGGGGAATACTGAGAACACAATTATTTTGTTTGTCATTGTACACCGAAACAATTATTGTGAGGAATACTTACTGGGAACACAATTATTTTGTTTGTCATTGTGCACTATTGAAACAATTATTGTGGGGAATACTGAGAACACAATTATTTTGTTTGTCATTGTGCACTTTTGAAACAATTATTGTGAGGAATACTTACTGGGAACACAATTATTTTGTTTGTCATTGTGCACTATTGAAACAATTATTGTGGGGATTATTTCTAACTTTTAAAATATTTCTTAACACATTACTTACCAAATGCTGCTGCCTGTGCCATTTAGTCTGAACCATTTGGCCATGTGCCGCAGACTTCAACATGATTTATTTCATTGTCAAATTAGCTCTAAAATTATGTAGACAGTCTGATCTGATTGTTCTTAAATTATTCAATGGTTCTTGAATTATTCATCCACACTCTATGAGGGCATTCAGATTGTCAGCTCTATCCATTGATTGACACACACCTACCTCTCCACTCATCCTCATTGTAGGACTGATTGATAGGACCATCATCATTGTACTTCGGTGAGTAACCATGTGTGCTCCGATCTCTTTCTTACAGAGGAAGATTTCAGCTGCAGTGGAAGAACTCCGTAGCACCGGTGAGGATTCCGATGTAATTTTGAAGATATTTATGTCCGAATTTTATTTTTAATCTTTTTCTAATTAATTTTGCTTGGCAGCGGCTTTCAAGCCTGCTCATCTCGATTTTTGTGAACTGCCAAGCATTCTTTTACGTGCTCAAATTGAACATGGGACCAACATTTTATTTTCTGTCCCCGATAGGACTAGGAACTCATTCTACCACACTGAGATCTGCTCTCTCATTGCCATCGACACCCATGTGCCCGAAACGAAGACTGCGAATTGTAGTACATCATCAATAAGAACTATTGACCTCTTTGACTGAATGTCTAATGGTTTTGACTATGTCTAATGGTTGTCTGTGTCATCTTAGCTCCCCGACGTCAACAGACAAGAGCAGCAAGGGGAAGACAATGAAGAAGCCAGTCACCAAGTCCCAGAAAGAGAAGCAAGCACTGTATGTTGAGGAGCAGGGCCAAGATGAGAAGTAAGTAGATAGTTGGTGGGAGGAAACAGACAGTTTGTGGAAGGAGGTAGTTTGTGGGAGGAGACAGACAGTTGGGGAAGGAAGTGGGAGAACAGAAGTTTGTGGGAGGAAACAGACAGTTTATGAAAGGAAACATTTTGTGAAAGGATGACATTTTGTGAAAGGAAAACATTTTGTGAAAGGATGACATTTTGTGAAAGGAAAACATTTTGTGAAAGGATGACATTTTGTGAAAGGATGACATTTTGTGAAAGGAAGACAGTTGTTGGAGCCTTTAGCTCAACGGCATGTTCCTTTACAGAACTTCTCTCTCATGAGAGATCTTCTAAATACATCACTATCATATCTTAGGGGTTGCTGCATCCATTCACATTTCTTCTAACACATCTTTTCCTGGTAGATACCCATTCATAATTGTCTTCACTGTTTTCAAATTGCATCAGGGAAACGTGCCAGTGCTATAATGTCTGTCTATTGCCTCTAAGATCTTCCTGTGTAAGAAAGAGATCGGAATGCACAGGGTTACTCAACGAAGTGCAATGATGATAGTCAAATCAATCAGTGATATGATTGAACTCCATCAGTTAAATCTTCTTCTTTGCGTTCATTCTTTACGACCAATTTTAATCACTCTTTGTGATATGTTTGATCTTTGCCAAGAACGTGTATACGTTGCACATTGGTTTGGTAGGCCCCTAAACGCATAGACTTCTACACGTTTAGGACATGTGCATCCGATTTCAGCCAAACCTCCTTAGTCGCCTCTTACGACATGCATGGCAGGTAACAGTGGTTCTATTCTTTACACCCAAATTTGGGCCCTGTAACCACTCGGGCGCATCAGTTAAATGAGAAATATCGTCATAGATCTTCGGACATGTCCGTAGGTGCTCCCATCTCCATCTCAACAAATCCAGCGGCCCAACACACCAGTTCGATGTTGATTAATCAGCCTCTTTGCATATTTGGTATGTCGTTCTTTCCAGGCTGTACCAATATCAACACCCATCTCTCTCAATCTGGTCAGCGACTGGTATTCACAACCCTGAAACTCCTCTGTTTGGAAAGACTCTCTCAATGCGTTAACAATATGATTTTGATCCATTGCAGCTCCCTTTGATATCGTTGCCATGCCAACAAATCTATCAGCTCATTCATTAGCCCTGACTCCTGCATGCACAGGAACAAAATGAAAGTGATTTTATGATCCCTGTCTGTACCAGTTGGACTACTTAATCTGGACACAAAAATGATATACTCTCAGGATGTGGTCAGTCCATGAACTTGACTTAGTTAAGGCTACTAAATAATAATAGTAATTCCTCTCGTACCGTTATACATTACATAGGGCCTGCAAGTAATTTCTCCATACCGCTCTATCCTGGGCAACTCGCTCAATCTCCTCCATGGAACTGAGACAGATATTTCTTGCCTCTCTCAGCAAAGTTCATTTCAGGGTCCCTTAGGTCGTCCTCTCTTTCTTGAACCCTTTGCATCCCACTTCAATGCCTGCTTTGACATTCATTGATATTTTTAAGTTAAGGCTACTGCAGTCACAAAACTCCCATCATCAACATAGCCTATCATCATCAAATAGCTTATCCTGAACAGAATTCTGTCACTCTAACAGACCTTTAGAATCTCTCTCTCTCTATCATAGGCCTCTGCTGTTTGGTTGAAATCGGATGCACATGTCCTAAACGTGTAGAAGTCTATGCGTTTAGGGGCCTACCAAACCAATGTGAAATGTATACATGTTCTTGGCAAAGATCAAACATATCACTAAGAGTGATTTAAATTGGTCGTAAAGAACGAACGCAAAGAAGAAGATAGGCCTCTGCAGCTGCCATGCTCAAACCATCAGGTACAACCTGAATCCATCTTGTCCGTAGTCTTCCTCTTCTCTTTGCCGGGATAACTCCTTCCATAACCTAACGTAACAGTAACACATGCAATCCACTTCACAAACGAGCTCATATTTTACATCACATTGTATTCCTTCCCTCTCAGGTCTCAGTCGACAGATAAAGAGAAAATGAATGCAACTGGAAAGGAAGACAGTGAAAAGTCTGAGAAGTCTCCAAAGGAAAAGGAGGGTGCCACAGCTGATGTTTCTGTTAAGGAATCTAAGGTAATATGGGGTACTACACGTTCGCAGACAGAACAGCAAACGATCATCTCTTTTACTGTTGTTTCTTCTTCGAATACTCCATATCGACCACTTGTTAACCACTCTGTGTGATTTGTGTGTGATCTGAACCTAAGAGCAAGTGTACGTTGTGCCAGTTATGCGCCTACAAGTAGGCCAGCACAGCTGATTTCTGCAATGCTTTTTATTTACTAGGGTAGCTTCCTAGGCTCTTACTCAGTTGCCTCTAACTACATGCCCTGTAGGTCCCAGTGGTACTATTCTTTGCTTCCTTTGCGGGCCCCGACAATACACGGGCGACTTGTTTAATAATGTCTACATAAGAAGCCTAGTTCTCTGACTGTATATTGTTTAATCATCATCAGGTGCTGTGTCGGCTGGCGTAGGCGATCATGGATCTCCACAAATCTCTGTCGTTGGTGTTTGCTATCAACTCAGATGTTGACGCTCTACCGTGCCATGAAGTTAGGCTATCCAAAATTTTCTCTCTCTGTCTCTCTCTACCTCGATTTTACCGGTTGTCACAATGTGTTCTAAACCTCCTCCTCATCACATGCCCGAAAAATGATGACTGCCTCTTTCTATATTGATGATAAGTGTATATTGTTTAGTAATGTCTAATGAGTACTTATACAGGGTGTTTAAGATAAAAGTAGCCCCATTGATAAATCACATGTTGTCAAGTACACATTGCCTTTTGTCTGTTTACTATTTAAACCGGTTTTGACTAGTTTGTCCTTTCATCACATTTGTTCGTCACCCTTCCAGCACCATAATTACACATCATCACAAAAATACTCATTTGACCTATAGTTAACAGTTAATTGCATATCCTTTACAGGACTTTGCAAATCAACCCCAGCTTTTAACGCTGTTTGTGATTTTCTAGGCATTATTACGTTCAGTAGTTTGCCATTGCTTTCTGAAGGGTGGTGCCATCGTCCTTTGTAAAAATCCATGCGAAACAATTTGCAACCAAACTGTCCATAGCGTGATTCGAACTCAGAACGTCGGGTTAATAGAGCAGTCACTATCCCCTAAGCCACAGACGCCACCCACTTGACCTATACTACATCATAATTGAAGCTTCTCATTTTCATAAAGATATGCCAGATTTGGCTTCCTTGACAGTGCTACTTTTATCTTGAACACCCTGTAGATAATATATTATTAACTATCCACAGAGTGCTACCAAGTGTGAAGGCCGTTTGTTAACATTAACTAGTTTTATCCAATACTGTGAGGATCTCATGAAACAGGATCTGCGAGCTTTGTGGAAGGGACTTTTTGCATGTGGACTAGATCTTCATCTGGACAGGTGAGAGATTATATAACCTTCATTTTCTTACCTGAGAGTATTTACACCTGTGACAGGTAAATAGAAATAATGACAGGTGAGAGATTATATAACCTTCATGTTCTTACTTGAGAGATTATGTATTACACTGTGACAGGTGAGGGATTATATGACCTTCATGTTCTTACCTGAGAGTATTTACACCTGTGACAGGTAAATTGAAATAATGACAGGTGAGGGATTATATAACCTTCATGTTTTTACCTGAGATTATTTACACCTGTGACAGGTAAATAGAAATAATATCAGGTGAGAGATTATATAACCTTATTTTCTTACCTGAGAGTATTTACACCTGTGACAGGTAAATAGAAATAATGACAGGTGAGAGATTATATAACCTTCATTTTCTTACCTGAGAGTATTTACACCTGTGACAGGTAAATAGAAATAATGACAGGTGAGAGATTATATAACCTTCATTTTCTTACCTGAGAGTATTTACACCTGTGACAGGTAAATAGAAATAATGGCAGGTGAGAGATTATATAACCTTCATTATCTTACCTGAGAGTATTTACACCTGTGACAGGTAAATAGAAATAATGACAGGTGAGAGATTATATAACCTTCATGTTCTTACCTGAGAGTATTTACACCTGTGACAGGTAAATAGAAATAATATCAGTAAGGCAATTATATTTGGGAGGTCTCTGTGGTTAAATGGTTACACCTTTGCCTTGTTTTCCGAAGGTCATGAGTTTAAATTCGGACAGTGCCGTTCTGTTCACAGGTGCATTTTTTCTAGATCCCTAGGATTATTGTTGGAGCTACGGAGTTCTTGATTTGTACAGTACTCTCAGCAGGTGGCATGCCATTTCTGCAGTGGGGGGCTGAGTTATACAGGGTAAAAGTTGGCGCAATGAAGTCAATCCACTGGCTTTATAATAATAATTCCTCTTGTACTGTTATACGTTACATAACGCCTGCAAGTAATTTCTCTATACCGCTCTATCCTGGGCAACTCACTCAATCTCCTCATGGCACTGAGACTGATATTTCTTGCCTCTCTCAGCAAAGTTTGTTTCAGGTCTCTTAGGTCATACCATTGGTTTTAGACAGTATTTATAGTACTGTCCCAGGTGTGTGCATGTACATATCTTAGTCTTGTTCTTACTGACAGTATTTATATTTACCTGTCCAGGTGTGCGTGTACATATCTTAGTCTTGTTCTTACTGACAGTATTTATATTTACCTGTCCCAGGTGTGTGCATGTACATATCTTAGTCTTGTTCTTACTGACAGTATTTATATTTACCTGTCCCAGGTGTGTGCGTGTACATATCTTAGTCTTGTTCTTACTGACAGTATTTATATTTACCTGTCCCAGGTGTGTGCATGTACATATCTTAGTCTTGTTCTTACTGACAGTATTTATATTTACCTGTCCCAGGTGTGTGCGTGTACATATCTTAGTCTTGTTCTTACTGACAGTATTTATATTTACCTGTCCCAGGTGTGTTCATGTACATATCTTAGTCTTGTTCTTACTGACAGTATTTATATTTACCTGTCCCAGGTGTGTGCGTGTACATATCTTAGTCTTGTTCTTAATGATTGTATTTATATGTACATGTCTTTGTTCTTACTGATAGATTTATATTTACCTGTCCCAGGTGTGTTCATGTCATCTTCTTCAAACGCTCCATATCAACCACTTGTTAACCACTCTGTGTGATTTGTATGTGATCTGAGCCTAATAGCTATTGTACGTTATGCCAGTTATTCTCCTACAAGTAGGCCAGCACATCCCATTTATGTGATGCTTTTTATTTACTAGGGTAGCCCTAGGTCCTACGTCAGTCGGCTCTTCCAACATGCCTTGTAGGTCGCAGTGGTACTATTCTTTGCTTCCTTGTGGGCCCTGGTACCACACGGGTGACATGTACATCTTAGTCTTGTTGTTCTTACTGACTATTTATATTTACCTGTTGCAGGTGTACATGTCCTGACTTGACAGCTGTCACTCAGATGATGTGTGACTGGACAGTGGAAAAAGACTCTGCCCTTGTCTCATACGTCAATGA
Organism: Arion vulgaris; assembly: GCA_020796225.1. Classification (NCBI taxonomy): domain Eukaryota; kingdom Metazoa; phylum Mollusca; class Gastropoda; order Stylommatophora; family Arionidae; genus Arion; species Arion vulgaris. The sequence continues at coordinate 19,146,195 of CM036775.1, forward strand.
AGTGTGTTGTCAGCTTGCCATTTCGTCCGCCAGACTACACCCACACGAAGTACGATTAACAGATGCCCACCTGACCAATGAAAACTATTTGTGCTTGCAAGGTAAGCTTTTTTACACCTGCCACACTATTTAAGTAGCTTTTGTTTTAATGGATTAAAGTGTTGGCTTCCATTCTGTATACCCGGTTCGATCCCATTAAGGTCAAGAAGTTTTTTATCTGTCCCGACATAGAGACAACATCCTAACCTGAACAGTTTCCCAGCGACTGCACTAGCCATGCCACATGCTCATGTCCCCCGTCCTACATCGCCCTAAAAGAGCGGCTGAACAGTTTCCCAGCGACTGCACTAGCCATGCCACATGCTCATGTCCCCCGTTCTACATTGCCCTAAAAAGTTGCTGAACAGTTTCGTGGGTACTGCACTAGCCATGTGACCATTAAATACCTCAGACTCATGTCCCCACCTGTCCTAAAAAAAAATGGCTGAACAATTTTGTGGGTACTGCACTAGCCATGTGACCATTAAATACCTCAGACTCATGTCCTCACCTGTCCTACATTGCTCTAAAAAAATGGCTGAACAGTTTTGTGGGTACTGCACTTAGCCATGTGACCATTAAATACCTCAGATTCATGTCCTCACATGTCCTACATTGCTCTAAAAAGTGGTATTACATTTCTAACTGGTCTCTTCTTGATACTTCCAGCATTCTTCGTAGACTCTTCATCTCTGTCATGACTAGTTTTCTTCTATCTTTTGATGTCAGCATCCAGGTTTGGCACTGATAACTTTATAAAATGTAGGAGGAAAGATTGTGTTGAACATTTCTCTTTTTGTGTTCATGCTAACATGTTTGATTTTAAATTATCCATTTGTCCTATTTGATTTGCTTATTGCATCTGTGTTCTTCTTCTTTCTTCCACCATTTACTTCTTTATAGAAGTGTTGGGGGAACGTAGTGATCTTGTGTGTGCATCTGTGTTCAATTTCATTAGTTATTCTTTCATTTGTTGACAAAATGCTCCCTAGGTATGTAAAGTCTTTGACTTGTTTTATTGGTAGTGTTTGGTTGGATGAAGATATTGGTAGTGTTTTCTCTCTAGCAATGTCTTTACTTGGTTTTGTCAATGTTTATTCTCATATTGTATTCATTGCATGTTAAGCAGATTACAGTGCCCCTCAAAGAGCAACGTTACTCCAATACAGTGGATACAAAGCAAAAGATCATCCACGCAAAAATATATAACCAGAGACAACAGAGGCATTGAAAAACACTGTCTATGAAGTGCACACAAAAACCTGTTCTAGAAATTTCTTCTTATGATGAGGCTGTGAGGCAAAACAGGATTCAAGAAAAGAAGTTTTGAATATTGTAAATCGCCCGAGTGGTTACCGGGCCCAAATTTGGGGTGTAAAGAATAGAACCACTGTTAGCTGCCACGCATGTGGTAAGAGGCGACTAAGGAGGTTTGGCTGAAATTGGATGCAGGTGTCCTAAATGTGTAGAAGTCTATGCGTTTAGGGGCCTACCAAACCAATGTCAACGTATACACGTTCTTGGCAAAGATCAAATGACAAAGACAAATAGTGATTAAAATTGGTCGTAAAGAATGAACGCAAAGAAGAAGAAGAATATTTTAAATCAAAGAGAGTCTCTGTGGTGTAGAGGTTAAGTGCTTGCCTCTCATTGTAAAGGTACTTGGTTCCCTCCCTCGTACAGCCATCTGGATATTTTTAATGTATGTGAGATTGAATTCCTAGTCCTATCGGAGACAGACGATAAAACGTAGGTCCTGTGTTCAAGTTGAGCACATAAAAGAACCCTTGACAGTTCAAAATCGAAAGAAGGCTGGAAAGCTGCTGCCCAGTCAAAATTCATTAGAACAAAGATATATAAAAAATTTAATTTATAAAATATCTTCACCGTCTTTCTAAATTACATCGGGACCCTCGCGCTGCTACGGAGTTTGTGTACTGTTGCTGAGATCTTCCTGTGTAAGAAAGAGATTGAAGCACACATGGTTACTCACCAAAGTGCAATGGTGATGATGGTCCAATCAAATCAATCTTCTTCTTTGTGATCACTAATTTAATGATTATACCGTTAGACACGTTCTTATGATGAAGTCGACTTGTCTGGAGCTCATCTCTTGTGTCATGTAGTTTTGATAATAATACCGTTAGACGCGTTCTTATGATAAGCTGACTGTTGTCTGGAGATCATCTCTGGTGTCATGTAGTTTTGAAGACAGTATTGGGTTGTAGGACCAGCATTCATTTCTAGGAGGACATACAGGGGACAGTCTTGCAGGATATGTTCTGTGGTTTAATCAGCGGTGCCACAGGGACACAGAGGGATGGGGAAATCTTAGCGTGTGGTTTGTTCAGTCTGTTATGTCCTATCCTGAGTTGGAAGATGAGAGTCTGTCCTTGTGTGTGGTAGTCATCTTTGGATAGTTTAGGTTCATCAAATCAATGACATTCTTGTCCTGTTCAGTTTTTGCATGTCTTAAAGATATTTTATTATGATTCTATTTTTTGAAGGTATTCCAATCGAAAATATCCGGTTACGGTTTGCTTTCTTACAAGACCTGAACAGCACTTTGGAATCGTTGTTCCTGCCACTTGTAGACCTCAGACCAGCCAATGTCTACAGCCGCAGCACAGCATTTGTTCTATCGCAGTTGCGATCTGTGATATTTTATGATACTAAGGTAGGTCGTTGTTGTATCAACGTTTATTTTTATCTTATCTTAACCACATTTGCCATGAAGCGTCGTGGGAGAGTTAGTTTTCTATCTTGTGCCAGGTGTGTTGCGCTTGGCGTTGTCAGTCCATGCTTTCACAGGGACTCTGAGATGTTATCTATCCATCGTGTTCTTGGCCTGCCTCGTGCTCTGTACCATGAGTGTCGATTATTGTAGGCATGTGATGGTAGTAAATGCGGTTCCATTCTCATTAGATGGCTGAACCACTTGATTCTTTGCTTCTCGATATACTGTATGCATGGTATAGTACCAACGATGCTTCTGATATTCTCGTTTCTCACTCTATCTCTCCTTGTAACGTTGACAGCTTTTCGTAGACATCTCATTTCACATGTTGTAATCTTTCTTTCTTGTGTCTTAGTCAGGGACCATGTTTGGCACTGATAGCAGAGAGTTGGAAAAAAATATGCAGTTTATCAGTTGTCGTTTGACTGCCATGTTAATCTTGGATGTTGTAATCTTTCTTTCTTGTGTCTTATTCAGGGGCCATGTTTGGCAACGTTTATTGATGACACAAATATAGCATAACATTACAGCTGGCAATCATATCATTATTGCTTTTTGTAGTCTATTTTATTTCATTACATCCATATGATTCTGATTGCTTTCATTACTTCTATTGTTTTCTAAATTCTATTTGACTTGCCTCTTTCTTCTCTAAATTCTATTTGACTTGCCTCTTTCTTCTCTAAATTCTATTTGACTTGGCTCTTTCTTCTCTAAATTCTATTTGACTTGGCTCTTTCTTCTCAACATTGCTTTTTGAAACGTTAACGGCTCTTTCTTCTATCTACACTAGCTTGGGTATTCTATGTACACTAGTTTAGATGTTACGTGTTCGCAAATCCACTATGATAAAACTGACCTTCTCTTGCAGGTCAACTTTATGAACAGGGTTTTAAATGCCTCAGCCAAGAGGAAACCAGACCAGGCAGCACCAGAGATAACCTTGAATCCACTAGAGACTATTGGCACTGGTCAGTTTAAGCTGTTTTGTTGTTGTTATTTCTGCAGTTGTTGTAGCTGATGTTGTCATTATTGTTGTTACTGTTGCCATTGTTTTTGCTGCCATTGTTGTTGTTGCAGTTGTTGTTGCTACAGTTGATGTTGTTGCTGAATGGTGTTGTCGTTGTTGCTGAATGGTGGTGTTGCTGATGTTGTTGCTGAATGGTGTTATTGTTGTTGTTATTTTTGCAAATGTTGTTGTTGTCATTGTTGTTGCGATATTGTTGTTGTGGTGTTGTCTGCCATTGTTTTGTTGCTGATGTTTTGTTGTTGCCATTGTTGTTGTTTCTGTGTTATTGTTGTTGCCATTGTTGTTGCTTGTATTGTTTGCATTGTTGTTGATTTTGTTGCTGCTGATGTTGTTGCTGACATTACCAGAGTCTTTTTAAGTTAGAATCGAGTGCATGAACTTTTTAAATTAATTTTCAAATTGTGTTTCAACAGTTGACCATATATGTGGATATTTTTGGCATCAATTTAGTGGTTGGTACGTGATTCTGTTATCATTTTACCATGAATATGATTATTTTATCATCATTTGACCATAGGTTGATTTTCTTCTTTAGTAGGCTGCAAAGCTGTCACCTGTGCAAAATTCATGAAAAAAAAATTCAAATATAAATACCTGCAGCCCTTGCCGGTGCAATGGAATCAATGCACTACCGCTGAGATCTTCCTGTGTAAGAAAGAGATTGTAGCACACATGGTTATTCACCGAAGTGCAATGATGATAATTTCAATAATCAATCAATTTCTCACTTTATGATCTACTTCTTGTTCTTTGAAAGCTCTAATCGACCACTTGTTAACCACTCTTTGTGATTTGTATGTGGTTTGAGACTAAGAGCGATTTACGTTGTGCCAGTTACGTGCCTACAAGTAGATCAGCACATTTGATATCTGCTGCACTTTTTATTTACTATAGTAGCTTCCTAGGCCCTACCTCGTCGCCTCTTACAACTGCCTTGTAGATCACAGTGTTACTATTCTTGCTCCCCTTGAGAGCCCCGCAACACAGGTGATTTTATGATCTGCAAAGACTACCAAACATTTTCATTTCATTCAAGTGGTTTTTGGGACGAGCTCACTTAATACATAAGTGTTCGCCTGTCGACTTGGACACAAGAGGGTTTTGGGTTAAATCCTGCACTCGATGTTCCACAAATTAGGAAATGAATTAGCCCTCCCACCTCATGCATACTAGAGTTTCAAAATGTTTTTTTTTTTCTTTTTTTCTTTAGTCCGCTTTCAACTCAGACGAAGTTCCATCTCTGAAACTGATTTTTGCTGAAAATCTGTTTTTCCAATTTCTAACAATGGCAGCCGTGTGCTCAATGTACTCGTAATTAGTATTCCTCGCCATACAGGCAGATTTTCTCCGACTTGTACTACGTTATCGTCCTGAGTAAGACACAGGGATTCTGATACAAACATTTTCGACATCAGGTTGCGAATCCAAGCTAATGAGCCGTCACTTAGACACAAGAGGTTCGAGCTAAATCTGATCAATCACATTAGAAGTCAGTTCCTCTATTTTAAAATGTTATTTGCTTCATATCCTAATGTCTGAAAAGTTATGGAAAATTTTATTATTAAAGTTTGTGATTTATAAATTAAGACAGAATGTTATATATCTTGTTTTTCTGTTTGAAATATGTCCCTCTGGTAGGAGAGAAAGATTCTCAGGCCAGCATCTTCTGTCAATCCTTCCGTCAACTATCAGCAATCAACTCTAAGAAGTTGTGTGTCAGGCTAGCCAGTGGTGGTGATCCTACATACTCTTTTAATGTGAGGATGTTGGGAGAGGAGGTACACGGGACAAGTAAGTTTGTGTGTCCTTTTAATGTGAGGATGTTGGGAGAGGAGGTACATGGAACAAGTAAGTTTGTGTGTCCTTTTAATGTGAGGATGTTGAGAGAGGAGATACATGGGAACAAGTAAGTTTGGGTAATGTTTTATGTGAAATGGTTTAGCTGGGTAGAGTTACCTCTATCAAAGGAGATGTAAGACGCCTTCTTCCCTCCGCTAGTCTATGGACACCCTCGGGCAAGATTGAGTACTCATTTAGCACACACCCTTCCCCGGCTGGATAATGGAAGCCATGGGAGCAGAGGGTGGAAGCAGTCGACAGTGTCAATGGTTATGGTCGCAAAACTCACGACGGTAGGCAGGGGATCTCTGTAATAATAGAGACAATAGCTACGATCATGGACCAGTATGGTCGCTGCCAGGAAGAAAGCAATGGCAGACTACCTTCCAAGACAATGCCTAGATAACTTTAAAAGTAATATGGAATATAACAAAAATTATATGTGCTTTTGGGGGACTGCCTAGAGTAGTTGATAGTAGCTCTGCCTGCTAGCTGTGAGACGCCTCATAGCTCGGGTTCGAACCTACTGTCCGGCATTTGTTTGAGTCCCCTGGTCTTACTCAGGACAATAACTTGAGTACCTCTGAAGTCGGAGAAAATCTGCCTGTATGGCGAGGGAATACTAATTACGAGTACATTGAGCACACGGCTGCCAGTGTAAGTAATTTACAATGTGCACGCTGCTGCCATTGTAAGAAATTGAAAACAAACGGATTTTCACGCAAAAATCAGTTTCAGAGATGAAACTTTGCTTGAGTTGAAAGGGACGAAAGAAAAAAAAATATGGGCTTTTGAATATAAGTTTTACAGGAGAGTCCCGCCCGAGTGGTTACCGGGCCCAAATTTAGGTGTGAAGAATAGAACCACTGTTACCTGCCACGCATGTCGTAAGAGGCGACTAAGGAGGTTTGGCTGAAATCGGATGCACATGTCCTAAACGTAGAAGTCTATGCGTTTAGGGGCCTACCAAACCAATGTGCAACGTATACACGTCTTGGCAAAGATCAAACATATCACAAAGAGTGATCAAAGTTGGTCATAAAGAACGAACGAAAAAAAAAAAAAAACAGGAGAGTCCTTCGTATATCATGGACAGAGAAGAGAACAAATAAATCTATCCAGAAAGAACGCAAAATCAAAGAAAACTGGCTAATGCTACAAATAAGAAAGAGAAAATTGAGATATTTTGGACATATAAAGAGATATGATGGGCTGGAGAAGACCATCATGGAAGGAGGCATCCCAGCGAAGAGGAGACCACGGAAAAGATGTATTCAGGATGTAACTGATGGTTTGAGCATGACGGCTGCAGGGGTAGGGCTCTGGCCTATGGAGAGAGAAATTTGAAGGACTGTTAAGGTCGAATGTTCTGCTCCGACAAGCTATTTGATGATGATATAGCCCTTCGCTGATGATATAGCCCTTCGCTGATGATATAGCCCTTCGCTGATGATATAGCCCTTCGCTGATGATATAGCCTTTCTATCCCATACATGCAATCAGATGCAGGATAAATTAAATACACTTGATCACAGGTCTCAACAACTAGGACTAAACATTCGTAAGGAAAGACAAAGATAATGAGAATTAAACAAGCAAATGACAATCCCATCTCCCTGGGTGAAATCCCACTTCAAGAGGTAGAATCATACACATATTTGGGCAGCAATGTAGACAAAGAGGGTGGAACAGATAGAGATGTTAAAATAAGAATACAGAAGGCAAGAGGAGCTTTCATTGCACTGGAAACATATGGGAGTCTAAAGAAATCAAATCTAGAACAAAAATTTGGATATTTAACTCTAATGTTAAAGTGGTTCTAACTGTATGGGTCAGAAACATGGAGAACAACTAAAACAATAGGACATAAATTGCAAACATTCATTAACTGGTGTCTGCGCAGAATAGAGGGAATAAGATGGTGTGATAGGGTCACAAATGAGGAACTTATGGAGAGAACAAGACAGATTCCACTGAACCAAGAGGTTTAAAAAGACGCTGCCGCTAAATAGGATACACTTTGAGAAAATAAGAGGGGAATATAACAAGAATGGTCCTTTCATGGAACCCACAGGGACAGCGAAAGAGAGGGAGCTCTAGAAATACAAGGAGACAAGATTTGGAGGCGGAGATCAACAATATAAAGAAGAGCTGGAGGGAGCTGCAGGAGATAGCTAGAGATAGGAAGACGGTGAGTTGGTTGAGAGCCTATGCCCAGTGGTTAAAAAGGCATGAGAGAGTTGATACATGGACTGCCTGTTTGTTGCCGGGGTCTGCAAGGGAGCAAAGAATAGTAACACTATGACCTACAAGGCATGTCGTAAAAGGCGACTGAGGTAGGGGTCTAGGAAAGCTACCCTAGTAAATAAAGAGTGTCGAGAAATTGGATGTGTTGGCCTACTTGTAGGCACATAACTTTGCACAATGTACAATTCACTTAGCTCAGATCACATACAGATCACAAAGAGTGGTTCAACAAGTGGTTGATATGGAGCATTCAAGAAGGAAGGACATGCTGGCCTACTTGTAGGCACATAACTGGTGCATCGTATAATCGCTCTTAGTCTCAGATCACATACAGATCACAAAGAGTGGTTTAATAAGTTGTCAATATGGAGTGTCAGAAGAAGAAGATTTACATGTTTGTTCAAGTAAGTGATTCAAGTTGATCTTATTTAGGTGGCTCATTCCGACACTTTCTCTGGCAAGTTGCAAGGGAACTTCAATCACCAACACTAGGACTTCTTCTGCCTTGCCAAAGTTCTGCTACTGGATTAAATAAAGGTAGATTACTGCTGAAACCTGGGAAGATGACATATCCAGAAGAGAATTTACTGCTTTTTATTGGCCAGGTAGGTGTCTGGTTAAATGTTGATGGTGTCGGGTTAAATGTTGATGGTGTCGGGTTAAATGTTATGGAGTCGTTAATGTGATGGTGCCGTTAAATGTTGATGGTTTCGTTAAATGTTGATGGTGTCTGGTTAAGATGGTGCTGATGTTGATGGTATCTGAGTTGATGGGAATGTTGATGGTGTCTGGTTATTGATGGTGTTGGTTATGTTGAGGGTTGGTTGATGCTAGTTAATCGATCGGGTTAAATGTTGATGGTGTCTGTTAAATTGTTGATGGAGGATCGAGAGAGAGAAATTGTTGATGTGGGATAGAGAGAAATTGTTGATGGTGTCGGTTAAATGTTGATGGTGTCGATTACACTCACCTTTCGAGGTGGGCTCCATCACCTACTCCTGTACTCCTGGGAATATCTGCTATCGATCTATAAACATCATCACGGGAATCAAAGTTCAAATTTGTATCACATTCAGCGTCCATTTTATCACTATCACTGGCTAAAACGTCAGAATAAGAGTCATTTTGGACATCACTATTCATCAGCTACATCGCTCATTTTGAAAAATCGTGTTTACTTACAAAAATCATTTGTAACATTTGTTCAAAATCGGACTTATGTTTACCGCATTTACGTTAGATCCACCATTTTGGAGAGTTCTTCTGAACAATGGGAAGTAGTATGTAACGGTACACCAGTTTTCGCTAGTGATACTCCCTGTTTAAAATGACAAATGTCAGATGGCAAAAGTCAATGACAGCAGCAAAGGGACTTGGTATTTCACCAACTTTTGTTGTTGTGGCAGCAAAAGTGTTAACTAATTGGCAGGTAATTTGATTGATGCACAGAGTTTTTCATATAATTTGCATTAGCACAACAAAATGATAATAAAGTTGAATTTCGTAATGCCAAAATATTCGAATGTTTGCATGTGACCCTGTTACATATTATACAAGCAATGTGACATAATGAACAAATGATAACCTTCCGCTTCTATCAATGAAAATAAATGGTGTGTGCATTTCACTGGGCTGAATTGCATGTGAAGCACTAAATGCATAATTATAGAAACACTTGACTATCGTACTGATAAACTTCTACATGTATACCAAATCAGCATCGCTGTTATTTTACTAATAACAAATAAGTAAAATCTTACATCACTAAAGGTTTGGGTGAGCAAAAACATACTTTAGGTAGGTCGCGACTGTTATCAATGCAAAATTTAAAAATCAATAATTTCTGTCAAGGGGATGGTTTTATATCGGTCGCTAAAGATGTAAATGATCAGAAAGTGAGATGATCAATTGATTATTTTACTTTCAGCTGCTGGGTGTTACAGTCGGGCTGATATTCCACTAGGTCTTGATCTACTCTCTGCTGTGTGGAAGCTGTTAGTTGGTGTGACACTTGACCCCTGGTATGACCTGCAGCAGGCAGATGCACTCACATATAGATACATCAAGAAAATTGAGATGGTAAGTCGTTGTAGTGAAATGAAAATTGAGGTATATCCTTTACATGACATTGCCACGAGTTGTTGATTTTCTAGGCACCACTTATACATTTAGTAGTTTGCCAGTGCTTTCTGAATGGTGATGTGTATTTTTATCGTACATTAAAATCCACATGAGCTAATTTGCTTCCAAACTGCCCACCACAGAGTTTGAACCAGGTATTGGCTGAAATCGGAGCACTGTGTCCTAAACATGTAGAAGTCTATGCGTTTAGCCTACCAAACCAATGTGACAACGATACATGTTCTTGACAAAGATCAAACATATTACAAAGAGTGATTAAAATTGGTCATAAAGAACAACGCAAGAAGAAGAACCAGGTACTCTATGGTTGTGATCGAGCTCACTGCTGCATAAGCTACTGATACCGACTAAAGACTTTTAGTGGATTCACATTGTAGTTGTTGTGACAATCATTCCTCATATCCGCCCGTGTGGTGTCGGGGCCCGTAAAGGAAGCAAAGAATAGTACCACTGCAACCTACAATGCATGTCGAAGAGGCGACTGATGTAGACCCTAGGGATGCTACCCTAGTAAATAAAAAGCAGCACAGAAATCGGATGTGCTGGCCTATTTGTAGGCGCATAACTGGTACAACGTACATCGCTTTGGGCTCAGATCACATACAAATGACACAGAGTGGTTGACAAGTGGTCGATACAGAGCGTTCGAAGAAGAAGACGAATTCCTGATATCTTAGATTGTCTTTGTATCAATCATTGTAGTTGGTGTGACAATCACGCTCTTTTGTCTGTCTACTCCCACACAGGCTGAGTCGGAATCAGAGCTGGAAAGTGTCTGTGGTGACACAGAAGCCAGGTTTGTGTATACAACTCTAACAGGCCGTGACGTGGAGATCGTACCTGGTGGCAGAAATCTACTGGTCAGGTATGAACATTTTTAACTCCCTTGTTACCACGTCAACATCTGATCCGTAGGGGTCAGCATTACACTAATACAAGATGGTCATACATCAGTATATCTTGGCATCATATCTTTGTTTTCATATCAACACTTTCACTTTGTTATCGATATCAATTGTTACTGACCTACTTATTATGTTTTTGTTACTGACCTAATGTTTTATTATTGACCTACTTTTAAGGTTTACTATCTACTTACTTATTATGTTTTAGTATTGACCTACTTATATTGTTGTTATTGACCTATATTATGTTTTATTATTGACCTACTTATGTTTTATTATTGACTTACTTATTGTTTTATTATTGACCTACTTATTCTGTTATTGACATATTTTTTATGTTTTCTTATTGACCTACTTATGGTTTATTGTTGACCTACTTATTATGGTTTTATTGACCTATTTATATGGTTTATTATTGACCTACTTATCATGGTTTGTTATTGACCTACTTATCATGGTTTTTATTGACCTACTTATCATGTTTGTATTGACCATACTTATGCATGGTTTTTATTATTGATCTACTTATTATGCTTTATTACTGACAATGAGTGCCAAGAGAAGATAATTTTGGAGGAAATGGTGCCTGAAAGAAGAATGAGAGGAAGACCTAGAAGACGATGTGTGCAAGATGTCATTGATGATCTGAGAATGACTGCTGCTGACGCTGGCCAACTTGCATAGAACAGAGAGTTTTTCAGGACTGCTGTCATGGGAGCCAAGTTATGGAAGGGACAAACTACTTGATGATGATAATGACTGACCTACTTATTATGTTTTAATGACCTACTATATGTTTTGTAAATGACCTACTTTGTGTTTGTTAATGCCCTACTTATTATGTTTTGTTAATGACCTACTTATTATGTTTTGTTAATGACCTACTTATTATGTTTTGTTAATGACCTACTTATTATGTTTTGTTAATGACCTTATTATATTTTGTTAATGACCTTATTATGTTTTGTTAATGACCTTATTATGTTTTGTTAATGACCTTATTATGTTTTGTTAATGACCTTATTATATTTTGTTAATGACCTACTTATATGTTTTGTTAATGACCTATTAGTATGTTTTGTTAATGACCTACTTAGTATTAGACCTCTTTGTTTTTGAATGACCTACTTATTATGTTTTGTTAATGACCTACTTATTATATTTTGTTAATGACCTACTATTATGTTTTGTTACTGACCTCTATTATGTTTTGTGTTTGGCTGTCTCTAGTTGGAACAACAGGCAGCAGTACATTGATGCCATCAAACGGCTTCGCATCCGAGAACTGACAAACAGTCACAGAGTTGCAGCAATTGTAACTGGATTATCCAGTCTCATCCCATTACAAGTTCTGACTCTCCTGTCTCCACATGACTTGGAGATTCGAACCAGCGGACGACCACATATCAGTCTGGATTTTCTCAAGGTATGGCGACATCTATGTTTGTTTTATGTTTTGTTTTGAATGAAATATTTGTTCTTAGTTATAAAGTTTATTTTCGTTTCGTTTTCTCGAATCATGTTTTTTACTACTGCTTTGTAGTTAGATTGGGGACAATCAAAGTCTAGCGGAGTAAACCATACATAAAACTGGATGACAGGCAAACCAAGTAGTCAACAAAAAAAGACGAGTAACCTGGGCAGATGACGCTCAACAACCCAGGAGGGTAGGTTGTCTATGGGTCACTTCCTTAAAAGAAAATAGCAACCTGCTACCTTGCAGGTCGCTGGGGACAGCCAAAGGCTGGCAGAGAGCAACCCAGTAAATGCTGGTTGAAATCGGATACATCGTCGAAGGACAAGCACTAGAGTTCCAAATGGTACTGAACATGTGACTAAAAAAAAAAACTTTCTTGGCAAAGGCTGTTTGTATATCACAATAAGAATGATCAAAATGGCTAAAAAGAACGATCGCAAGAGAGAGACAGAGAGAATCATGTTTTGCCTGACAGCATGAAGATAAGAAGAGGTTTCTAGTTATTCTTCTGCTTCACCCCTAGGGAGGCATGGGCCTGCAACTAAGGCCTTCCAAGTCCTTCTATACAAGGCGATTTTTCCAGATCTCTCCCTCTCTTCCATTTTCTTGCATTCTGTCTCCAAGTTTTCCTGGGTCTTTCCTTACCTCTATTACCCCGGGTGTTCCATCGGAGGGCCTGTCTTATGATGCAGTCCATGGTTTTCCTCAGTTTGTGTCATATCCATCGCTACCTTCTGCCACTTATCTCTTGTTCTACCTGCCGGTGTCCCGCTCTATCCCACAGTTCCCTGTGTCTGATCCAGTCATATCATTGCAGATGGAGTATCCTGCGCAGGCATCTGTTGATGAATGTCTGCAACATTTTGGTGTTTCTCTTAGTTGTTCTCCATGTCTCCGCTCCTTACAGAAGGAATTTCTAAATATAATTGATTAATAGTGGGAAAATGTGTAACTAATTTGCAGAAATAATGTTGTTGAGCGATGGTTTTGTTAGTGTACAGAGGTGATGAGGTCAGTAAATGAAGGCAGAGGTGTAGTCGATGTGTTAGGTTGGGGCAGGTTAGTTGAGGTTTGACTTATGTGCAGAGGTGATGAGGTCAGGAAATGAAGGCAGAGGTGTAGTCGATGTGTTAGGTTGGGCAGGTTAGTTGAGGTTTGACTTATGTGCAGAGGTGATGAGACCAGTAGATGAAGGCAGAGATGTAGTCAATGTGTTAGGTTGGGCCAGTTAGTTGAGATTTGAATTATGTGCAGAGGTATGTTGGTATGGGTAGATGTGTACAGTGAACAGAAATTTTACTTATGTTGTATTGTCAGTGTGAAGGGGCATGGCAGATCAGGATGTTGGGATGTGGTAAGTTGCATGGTAAGTCAGAGGGCTAAGGTGGGGTCAATGTGAAGGGCATGGTCAGAGGGCTGAGGTGTGGTCAATGTGGAGGGCATGGTCAGAGTGCGCAGGTGTGGTCAGTGTGATGTAGTTGTCATGTCATTGTCAGACTAGTGACATATTGTATATTGTATGTGTTGTCATCCTTCAGTCCAGTTTCATGTAGTGGTCAGTGTCATGTCAAGCTATTGACATGCTGTATGTGCTATCATCCTTCAGTCCAGTGTCTTCTAGTTGTTGTGCAATGGTCAGAATAGTGACATGTTGTCTATGCTGTTATTCTTCAGTCTAGTATCTTGTAGTTATGCCATGGTCACTGTCATGTCGTGGTCAGACTGACTAACTTGTCATCTGTAGAATTATATCCAGACAAATCGAACATATAAATAAATATCCTGCAGGGACACACTATGTACCAGGTCGGACTAGTAGAGTCAGATGTACACATAGAATACTTCTGGACAACCCTGGAGTCTTTCAGCCAGGAGGAACTGGCCAGGTTCATCAAGTTTGCCTGCAACCAGGAGAGGATCCCTCAGACATGCCCGTGTCAGGAAGGGGGTCCAGATACTGCTCATGTTCCACCGTACCCCATGAAGATTGCTCCTCCTGACGGCACTGGTAAGTAACGACTCAGTTTTGTTGATAATATTCTTTGTTTTGGTCTTCCATTTCTTCTTTGTCCAACTTGAGAAAGATATTTGTTACAATGTTTTACAGTTGGTCTCTCCTTCTTCAAACGCTCCATATCAAACTCCTAAATAGCACCAACTTGAATCACTTGCATGAACAAACATGATATATACACTTCTTCAAACACTCCATATCAAACTCTTAAATAGCACCAACTTGAATCACTTGCATGAACAAACATGATGTATACACTTCATCTTCAAACACTCCATATCAACCACTTGTTAAACTACTCTTGTGATCTGTTGATCTGAGTCTAAGAGCAATTGTACATTGTGCCAGTTATGCACCTACAAGTAGGCCAGTACATCCTATTTCTGTAGATGCTTTTTATTTACTAGGGTAGCTTCCTTAGGTCTCAACCACAGTTGCCTTTTACAACATGCTTTTAAGTTAGCAGTGGTACTATTCTTTGCTCCAATTTGCAGACCCTGACAACACACGAGCGACAGTTGATCTCTGAAGGTCTCTGTGGTGAAGCCACTTTTGCCTTGCATTCCTAAGGTTATTAGTTCGGATCTAGACTGCATCATTTGTTTCACAGATGCATTTTTTTTTCAGATCCTAGAACTCTTGAAGAGCTCGTAGCGTAGTTGTTAGTGAACTCGCTTCTCAAGGCTGGTGGTCGGGTTCAACTCCCACAGTGTGCGTGAAATTTTTCCCGACCAGTGGCGCTCCCAGGTGCTCCAGGGCCCCAACTCTGGGAAACATGTCTGGAAGTAAAGGCGAGCCCGTGAGCTGACACATCACACGTGGCGATGGTCATGAATAAGTCTGGCTAAGCACTGTGCCTTGCCCTATCATCTAGGTTATAGAAAGGGTTTCACAGTGCATTTGTTTCACCTAGGACTCTTGCTGATGCTACGAGTCTGTGCTTTGTGCAGTACATTAGACAGGTAGTATGCCATTTCTGCAGAGAGAGACCAAACAATATGGGACAACCCATTGCAATGAAGTTAATCCTTTGCCTTTTAGGTGGGGGTTCTCTTGTCAAGAGCGTTGCCATCTGTTCAGAAGGTCTTGCGCGGTTTGAACCCACTGTGTCATTCGATTCATAATGCATTTATCTAGAGATTCCTAATATGTTGTGAGCACAGGTTTCTACTTTTTTACCCTTGATCAGGGATGATGATGCCATTTCTCGGAGAGAGATTGAGCCATATTGGAAAAATTTTGATGCGAGAAAAAACTCGGAAATAAATGAGGCTGGTGTTATTGTTTTGATTCAGGATGTGGTTTGGGGGAAAAATTGGTGATGCGCTTGTCAGGTGACGTGTTGTATTTTAAGAGTTAAGATCAATAATGTAGACTGTCTTATTTTGTTGCAGGACCACCTGACTCACGCTACATCCGTGTTGAGACCTGTATGTTTATGATCAAGCTGCCACAGTACTCATGCCAGGAAGTCATGACTCAGCGTCTTCGCTACGCCATCAACTGCCGGGAAGATCCTCTCAGTGGATGATCACATCTCGACATACTGCCTCTTTCCCCTTCCCCAGTTTAAGCAGTTATAGTTCAAGTGACTCGATTCACCCACATTACATTGTGTACATTACACTGCCTACATATTTATTTTTATTTTGTTTTGTTCACTTGTAACTGATCAAATTCACCCTTGACAGACTGCCATATCTTAGACAGGTTGATTGATTGATTGATTGATTTATATCATCATCATCATTGCACTTTTGTGAGTTACCATGTGTGTTCCGATCTCTTTCTTACACAGGAAGATCTCAGCGGTAGTGCACGAACTCTGTAGAACCGGCAAGGGTCCCCGATGTAATTTAGAAAATGATTTTTTTTAAATAGTTTTATTAAAAAATTTTTTGTTTAGGAATTTTGCCCAGGCTGCGACTTTCCATCCTGCTCTTCTCAATTTTGAACTACCAAGAGTTCTTTTACGCGCTCAAATTGAACATGGGAACTACGTTTTATTGTCTGTCACCGATAAGACTAGGAACTCGATCTTACACACTGAGATTAAGGATCTCTGGAAAAAATATCTCGATGGCTGCATGAGAAAAAATATCTCGATGGCTGCATGAGAAAAAATATCTCGATGGCTGCATGAGGAAAAATATCTCGTTGGCTGCATGAGGGAGCGAATCGAATACCTTTGGAACGAGAGACGAGCATCTAATCTCTACGCTACAGATACCTCCTGAAACAGGTACACTTCTGGACAAGCTTTTAGTGGATACACTAATCAACAGGGGTCAGAGGTCAACCTATTCCATTCATTATATATTCATTTTGATGTCATGTGACTTTTTTATCCACCCAATCAGAACTTTGATCATTTGCCTGCTTTGTTTTCATTGGCTGCTATCAAAATAGAGTTCCGTAATTGGGACAGGGATAGAATCAGGATTGTTGTACAGTGTGGCATGTTAAAGTGAGTCATTATGGTTACAAATGTTATATCTTCCCTGGTCACATTTTCAAATCTGCACAGATTTTGACCGTAATATATGTTATGCAATTGACGTCATGGCACATTGGGTAATCCTATTCATGCTCTGTCCTCTGCTGCAGCAGCCATCCCAAAGTCCACTTGCTCACCACACCCATGAGAAGTTGATTAGTATATCTTCTCTCTCTATCACGAAGATGACACTCTGGCGTGTCCAAACACTGCCTAATTCTCGAACTCGGTCCAGTGTCTGAAACTTGCTCATGTCACATAAATGAAAGCGTACCGCCTTGATGATATCAGTTCTGTCCTTGCTTCTTCCCGTTTGAGTTGGGGCATTGTTTGCAAGAAAGTCAGCATGCTCTTTACCCTGAACTCCAGCATGTCCAGGTTTGTACAGCCAAGTCATTTTCTTGAGATGTGATCTCCGAATGATGTCTGGAGGGCAAAGGTCTTGCTTAAGTATGCAAGCTTTTCAATAAGAGTATCCATACTGGCACTATTCCTGACTGTAATATATATGTGAGCATACGAGGTGTAACAGAAATGTTAAATTAATCATTTGTGATGTCTCGAACACTTTCCAACCATGTGGCATTATATAATATGAAATTATCGTACTCTGTTGCTTGACTGTTTTGGTAGTTACCGGTTATCAGTTATATGAGGACTATCATCATAGCACTCCGACATGTCCATAGGTGTGCTCCGATATCCGCTTCAACAAATCCAGCAGCGTCCAGTGGCCCAACACGCCAGTTCGATGTTCATTATTCAATCTCTTTGCATATTTGGTATGTCGTTCTTTTCGGGCTGCACCAATATTGGCACCCATCTCTCTCAATCTGGTCAGCAGTGGAACTCACAATCTGAAAAGATTCTGTTTGGAAATACTCTCTCAATGCACCCATCTCTCAATCTGGTCAGCGAGTGGAACTCACAATCTGAAAAGATTCTGTTTGGAAATACTCTCTCAATGCACCCATCTCTCAATCTGGTCAGCGAGTGGAACTAACAATCTGAAAAGATTCTGTTTGGAAATACTCTCTCAATGCACCCATCTCTCAATCTGGTCAGCGAGTGGAACTCACAATCTGAAAAGATTCTGTTTGGAAATACTCTCTCAATGCACCCATCTCTCAATCTGGTCAGCGAGTGGAACTCACAATCTGAAAAGATTCTGTTTGGAAATACTCTCTCAATGCACCCATCTCTCAATCTGGTCAGCGAGTGGAACTCACAATCTGAAAAGATTCTGTTTGGAAATACTCTCTCAATGCACCCATCTCTCAATCTGGTCAGCGAGTGGAACTAACAATCTGAAAAGATTCTGTTTGGAAATACTCTCTCAATGCACCCATCTCTCAATCTGGTCAGCGAGTGGAACTCACAATCTGAAAAGATTCTGTTTGGAAATACTCTCTCAATGCACCCATCTCTCAATCTGGTCAGCGAGTGGAACTAACAATCTGAAAAGATTCTGTTTGGAAATACTCTCTCAATGCACCCATCTCTCAATCTGGTCAGCGAGTGGAACTCACAATCTGAAAAGATTCTTTTTGGGAAATACTCTCTCAATGCACCCATCTCTCAATCTGGTCAGCGAGTGGAACTCACAATCTGAAAAGATTCTGTTTGGAAATACTCTCTCAATGCACCCATCTCTCAATCTGGTCAGCGAGTGGAACTCACAATCTGAAAAGATTCTGTTTGGAAATACTCTCTCAATGCGGGTAGAATATCATTTACAGTTGTGATAGTATATCCCATAAAATAAATCTTGAACATGAAGCTGGAAGAGGTGAGAGAACTTGCTAGAAACAGAGTTTTTTTAGGTGGGCTGTGATGAAAGCGACGTTCTGCAAGGTACATGCTACTACTTGTGTACTTTATTCTCATACTAAACACAATCCCAGTTACCTGCTCCTCGTATGGGCAGACAACTGTTCTATCTCATACTAAACACAATCCCAGTTACCTGCTCCTCGTATGGGTAGACAACTGTTCTATTCTTATACTAAATGCAATCCCAGTTACCTGCTCCTTGTATGGGCAGACAACTGTTCTATCTCATACTAAACACAATCCCAGTTACCTGCTCCTCGTATGGGCAGACAACTGTTCTATCTCATACTAAACACAATCCCAGTTACCTGCTCCTCGTATGGGCAGACAACTGTTCTATCTCATACTAAACACAATCCCAGTTACCTGCTCCTCGTATGGGTAGACAACTGTTCTATCTCATACTAAACACAATCCCAGTTACCTGCTCCTCGTATGGGCAGACAACTGTTCTATCTCATACTAAACACAATCCCAGTTACCTGCTCCTCGTATGGGCAGACAACTGTTCTATCTCATACTAAACACAATCCCAGTTACCTGCTCCTCGTATGGGCAGACAACTGTTCTATCTCATACTAAACACAATCCCAGTTACCTGCTCCTCGTATGGGCAGACAACTGTTCTATCTCATACTAAACACAATCCCAGTTACCTGCTCCTCGTATGGGTAGACAACTGTTCTATTCTTATACTAAATGCAATCCCAGTTACCTGCTCCTTGTATGGGCAGACAACTGTTCTATCTCATACTAAACACAATCCCAGTTACCTGCTCTCCCGTATGGGCAGACAACTGTTCTATCTCATACTAAACACAATCCCAGTTACCTGCTCCGATGGGCAGACAACTGTTCTATCTCATACTAAACACAATCCCAGTTACCTGCTCCTCGTATGGGCAGACAACTGTTCTATATCATACTAAACACAATCCCAGTTACCTGCTCCTCGTATGGGCAGACAACTGTTCTATCTCATACTAAACACAATCCCAGTTACCTGCTCCTCGTATGGGCAGACAACTGTTATATATATCATACTAAACACAATCCCAGTTACCTGCTCCTCGTATGGGCAGACAACTGTTCTATCTCATACTAAACGCAATCCCAGTTACCTGCTCCTCGTATGGGCAGACAACTGTTCTATTCTTATACTAAATGCAATCCCAGTTACCTGCTCCTTGTATGGGCAGACAACTGTTCTATCTCATACTAAACACAATCCCAGTTACCTGCTCCTCTGAGGCAGACAACTGTTCTATATCATACTAAACACAATCCCAGTTACCTGCTCCTCGTATGGGCAGACAACTGTTCTATCTCATACTAAACACAATCCCAGTTACCTGCTCCTCGTATGGGCAGACAACTGTTCTATATCATACTAAACACAATCCCAGTTACCTGCTCCTCGTATGGGCAGACAACTGTTCTATCTCATACTAAACGCAATCCCAGTTACCTGCTCCTCGTATGGGCAGACAACTGTTCTATTCTTATACTAAATGCAATCCCAGTTACCTGCTCCTTGTATGGGCAGACAACTGTTCTATCTCATACTAAACGCAATCCCAGTTACCTGCTCCTTGTATGGGCAGACAACTGTTCTATCTCATACTAAAACACAATCCCAGTGTTCTCCAATTAAATACTTCAGCCCTACTAAATATTGCCTGCATGTTCCTATACATTTTAGCTCATCAGTCAACATGTCACAGCCATCACATTTTTCTTACAGCCGTTATCTAGGTTTACTTCTTCGAACGCTCTGTATCAACCACTTGTTAAACCCCTCTGTGATTTGTATGTGATCTGAGCTTAAGAGCGATTGTACGTTGTGCTAGTTATGCGCTTACAAGTAGGTCAACACATCTAATTTCTGCGATGCTTTTTATTTACTAGGGTAGCTTCCATAGGATAGCTAACCTCTCGCCTCATATGACATGCCTTGTAGGTTGCAGTGGTACTATTCTTTGCTTCCTGGAGGACCTCGACACCCCACGGACGTCTGAACATCATCATCAACATCCAACATGTCACAGCCACCAAATTTGTCATCATTTTTCTTGCAGCCGTTATCTATGTTGACTAATATTAGACAACCAAATATAGACGTGTGTGCGTATTAATATATTTATCTAAAAGCTGGCTAGACATTGTAGATAGTTAACGGTTACTGTCGTTGATACACTTATGTATCGTAGGATACTCTATATGGTAAATTTGTATCATATGATACTCTCAGTGTGGTCAACTTGTATAATAACAATAACCAGTGGTCAACTTGTATCATATCACTTCATATATTCTTACAGGGTCAGCGATCATATATTCTTACAGTGGTCAACTTGTATCATATAATATTCTTACAGTGGTCAACTTGTATCATATAATATCTCTTACAGTGGTCAACTTGTATCATATAATATCTCTTACAGTGGTCAACTTGTATCATATAATATATCTTACAGTGGTCAACTTGTATCATATAATATCTCTTACAGTGGTCAACTTGTATCATATAATATATCTTACAGTGGTCAACTTGTATCATATAATATATCTTACAGTGGTCAACTTGTATCATATAATATATCTTACAGTGGTCAACTTGTATCATATAATATATCTTACAGTGGTCAACTTGTATCATATGGTATATCTTACAGTGGTCAACTTGTATCATATATATATCTTACATGGTCAACTATCATATATCTCTTACAGTGGTCAACTTGTATCATATAATATATCTTACAGTGGTCAACTTGTATCATATGGTATATCTTACAGTGGTCAACTTGTATCATATAATATCTCTTACAGTGGTCAACTTGTATCATATAATATATCTTACAGTGTTCAACTTGTATCATATAATATATCTTACAGTGGTCAACTTGTATCATATGGTATATCTTACAGTGGTCATTTTTCTACAACACCAAGAAATGTTTGTGATATTTTTTCTGTCTTCAGTATTCATCTTTGTTTATTATATTTGTCCCCCACCCCACCCCATATTGTTACTTTCGTCAGCATGTCAATGTTATGTTTTTGGTGTTTTTTTAAATTATGAAACTGCTCAGATGTGTAACATAGAGTTTGCAACATGTCAGTAATATGTAACATTCATTCTGTATCATCAACAAATAGCTTGTCCTGAGCAGAACTTTGCCAACCTTAAGGGTCCTTCGGAATTTCTTTCTCTCTCTCTTAGGCCAGATGTCCTGCCTCTGCAGCCATAATGCTCAAATCATCAGTTACATCCTGAATCCATCTTCTCCTTGGGTTTCCTCTTTGCCGGGATGCCTCCTTCCATGATGGTCCCTTTGTATCTCTTCCATCTTCTCCGTGGTCTTCCTCTTCTCCTTTTTGCCTGGATGCCTACTTCCATATACATGTCGGTATACATGGAGTAAAGAAGCAGTGTTATGCCCTGATAGAGAGATGGCAATGTTTCACATCCCAACAGAGAAATCAGGATGCTGTGTCCCAAGACAGAGCCGGATATTAGGACTCTCCAAAGAAATCTGAGCTGCATGTCCCAAGACAGAGCCAGATATTAGGACTGCAAAGAAATCTAAGCAGCATGTCCCAAGACAGAGCCGGATATTAGGACTCTCCAAAGAAATCTGAGTGGCATGTCCCAAGACAGAGCCGGATATTAAGACTCTACAAAGAAATCTGAGCGGCATGTCCCAAGACAGAGCCAGATATTAGGACTGCACAGAAATCTGAGCGGCATGTCCCAAGACGGATATTAAGTCCCAATATTGAAAGAATAAAGTAACAGCATCAAAAACCACTATAGGACGTTGACATTGTCTCAACCATTTTACCATCAAAGTCCCCTCTAACTCTAACCATTTTACCATCAAAGTCCCCTCAAACCATTTTACCATCAAAGTCTCCCCCAAACCATTTTACAATCAAAGTCCCCCTCTAGACATTGTCTCATCCGTGCAAGACCTCGATAGACATTGACTTGTTAATTTCAACATCAAATACCTCTACGGATATTGTCTCACTAATTTAAGCATCTATATACGATTTTCAGCTACTTCTTCGAATGCTCTATATCTACCTGTTAACCACTCTGTGTGATTTGTATGTGATCTGAGCCTAAGAGTTATTGTACACTGTGCCAGTTATGCGTCGACAAGCAGGACAACACATCCGATTTCTGCAATGCTTTTTATTTACTAGGATAGCTTCCTAGGTCCTACATCAGTCGCCTCTTACGACATGCCTTGTGGGTCACGTTGTACTATTTTTGCTTCCTTGTGAGCCCTGGCACCACACAGGCAAAATTTTTTTTCTTTTATTTAGCAATTTGACACTATGCCACCCAGCAAAACCAAAATATTGTTCCTATTCTGAATCCCTGAATATTTTTTTTTTAAACTGCGAATGAATGACAATTTGGTCTGTCATGCCTTCTTTCGTCCCCCTCCCTAAAAAAAAAAAAACCTGGATCATATCATATATATATTTGAATTTCTGATTTCATGTTTGATTTCTATTTTTGTGTTGTCTTATAATATTTTGAGCGTAGTTGCTCTGTGCTATTGTATTTATTGATTGAAATAAAGATAAATATTTATATGTTGTATATTGTTTCAGACCTCGGCTGGTGACTCATTTATACTGTAGTTGAATCTCTCATGACTCGCTTTCAGAAGAATGACTCTTTGTCCAGACGATTGAAATCTGTTGTATCTGCTGTGATTATTGAGAGCGACAGTTTAATTCTGTCCGTAGCATAATTATTCTTTAGGATGTTGTCATTTTTGGTGGCCTGCCTGCGCCATTTTGGTTTTGATTAGTGTTGTATCGAAGTTTGTGTTTCACAGGATTAAAGGTCAGGATGACAAATTGATCATTGTCGTTTGTTTGTTTGTTTCGATCGTTCTTCTCGAACATTTTGATTATTCTTATTGTGATATATAAAGTCTGTAAACCAACACAGAACCGGGGTCGTTAGTCGTTACACGCTGAGAGACATACTGAGGAGATCGGAGCACTTAAAGGCTCATCCAAAACCGAAGTTTTCGGCCTAATTGTAGTTTGTATTTGTCAAGGAATTAGAACAGCTAATCTTTTCAGTAATAGGAAGGGCACATGCAGCCTAAGTCAATCAGGAAGTACAGTTTTTAAAAAAGTAAAGGTATCCTTTTCATACCTCGAGGTATATTGGGTAATACAGTGTTAGACCTGTGTTTTTCATTGACAGTCGGGGCATGATGGGTTATGTGGTCAACATCATGCCGGCAACCTTTACTTCCCAATGCTTTTTCTGGTACCAAGTTCTCTCCCGATCAGTTTTTTTGGGCCATTTTGACCATTCTTATTGTCGTTGGCAATGAGAGAGCAGACAGACTGGCTGGCTCTGCCGCTATATCAGAGGGCCAGCCAATGGACAGAGCTGACATCGTGAACGCCCTCATAGAGCGTGGCGCAGAGAAGACCTTCATCTAAACCAATCCACGTCAACTACTAGATTGCGAGAACTGGGTTTGAAGATTGGTGTGGCAAGAAAAGAACGGTACAACAGGTATCCGAGTCGGCTCATCAATCAAAATAGAACTGGTACGGTTGGACGCTGTTGGAGATATTGCGAAGGAGATCGGAGCACCTATGGACATGTCCGAGTGCAATGAAGATATTCCAAACTGAAACTGAATTGTGATATATAAACAGCCTTTGTCAAGAATGTGTTTTTACGTCACATCATTCAGCGCCATTTGGAGTTCTGGTGCTTATCCTTCGGCGACATGTCCGATTTCAGCCAGAGTTTACTGGGTTCACTCTCCGTCAGCCTTTGGCTGTCCCCAGCCTACCTGAGAGTCGTTACGATGACAGAAATGACACGTAGAGATGACAGAAGTCATCAATGTACCAGTTCTGGACTTGAACATTAAAAGTTGAACAAACCAATCACGATTAAAATATCCAAAGATAACAAACAAGCTCAACATTATAAATAAAATATAATATTTTAATCACGATTTAACTTATAAATCTTATTGCTAAAACAATAAATTTTACAAAAAAAAGTTTATCCAAATTTGTGTTTTGTTTAACTTGACTTTGATCCGGAAGATTACGGAGAGAACTAGAGGGCATGTTGGTTTGTTTGTAAAATTAGAATGGTTGCAAGTAGATAAAAAATCTGGATAAATTAAACATAAATACTGCATTAACTCTTTCCACGCGGAGTTATTTTCTCAATTTTTAAGCAGTTAATTCAAGGAAGGTTTAAAAAAAAATATCCTAACTACTCGTGGATAAACAAACATATATATATTATTATATACTAAATTGAAGAAAACTGGACAGCCTATTAGAATAACAAGGTTAAAAAGTAGTAGAAGTAAAACTAGAAAGATTTCTTATAAGGGAAGCAACTCTATGGCGCAGTGTGCGGCTAATAGGGTGCAATGGACTTCTGCCGTGGCGCAGTGTGCGGCTTAAAGCCTGGAAAGAGTTAAGAAATAGCAAGCAGCTACACAGGACAGAATAGATGTTCAAGTCCCTTGCAGAATGTCACTTTCAATCACAGACTGCCTGAAAAACTCTCGTCTCTTATATAGATGGCCTTTTTTGTCTTTAGAGGTGGTTAAGAAGGATGAAGTGTCATCTCCATTTATACCTAGCCTGGGCAGCTGATACGGGAAATGTGCCTTGTCCATTTTGCACAAACTCCCTCTCTACCCTACCATTTCATTCAAAGGTAAGACACAGTCCATATGTTTGGAATCAAGCAGGGTTTGTAAGGAAGGCCAGCGGATGGAATGGAATATACACATAACCATCAACTGCCTTAGTGTCACTCCCTCCAGATTTGTGGTCAAAGTTTACTCTTCAAGCTTTCTGTATAACCGTGCTGACCAACAAGACAGTGGGACTTTTCTATCAGGGTTTGCTCCCCTAGTTGTTAGCTCCCCTAGTTGTTAGCTCTCCCAATTCCCCCTCCACATGGCAGTGGGTTAAACAGTTGCTGATGATACCGTCTACTGTCATACGATATCAGATGAAACATCTGATCTGACACTAAGTATAGATAACAAAGGCTAGAATATAACTTCTTTCTTCCTCCAACAATTTCAGACTTTGACTTGTATACTTCAAAAGTAGTTAGTGGTCAACCAGAGTCTGTACATCTTCATTTAGCTTGTCTTGGACTGACATGATTGTTGACCATGTAGAATGTCCTCATAAGAGTCAAGATTCCAAGCATAAACACCCTGTTGCAAAAGGCCCAAGTGAGATGGGTTGGTCACGTCTCTCGAATGCCTGATAAACACATCTCAAAACAGTCTATGTATGGCAATCTTGAAGGCGGCAGACAATCAGTGGGTGAACAGGAAAAAACGCTTGAACAACTCACAAAGTGTCTCTAAAATACTCAGACACCATATGCTGGGAATCCCTTGCACAAGATCACCAAATGTGGCACTGTAACAATACAAGATGAACTCGGGACAGCTAAGAATCGTTGTACTTATAAGGCACAAGAGAAAGAAAGCTGCAAAATAAAAAAACAGGCATGGCCCAGAAATTTCATGTCAGTTCACGGCAAGTGGTTTGGACTAAAGGTTTCCTGAACACAGATCAATATTTGAGGATCTTAACTTCCAGTACCTCTGACGTCAAAATAGGCACGCCCGAATGGCGAGGGACACCAATAAAAAGGAAAGTTCACGGACAAATCAGTCAGAAGCGCCATACCAGGTGTCTTGACTACACCTGAATTCATAGCAGACAAACTACGAAGAAGAAGAACCTGCTGCCCTGCAGATGGCTTGGGACAGCCCAAGGCTGATGGAGAGTGAACCCAGTAAACGCTGGCTGAAACCGGACACATCACTGAAGGATAAGCACCAGAGCTCCAAAAGATGTGATGAAACACACCCATGCTAAGGCTGCATGAATCAGGTTTCCACATGAATGAGATTTATGGGGAAATCTGGTACATCAGGCTAAGGGTGATCGAGAGAGCGAGAGAAGAAGAAGAAGGTGTTCAGAAAAGTGATCCAAATTAAGAAAGAGAACATAAGATAATTAAGATGATATTAAAAGAAATTAAATTAAGCAAATATTGTACATTTGGAGAAGTGATGAAATCAGAGACATGTCTGGTCAACAACTAGTAACAACTGTTATAAGAAAGAGATGATGGAGATATATTGAACACATCTTGAGGAGAAATTATCAATGAATATCAAAGGCGGCATTGAAGTGGGATGCAAAGAGTTCAAGAGAGGATAACCTAAGGAGACCCTGAAACGAAGTTTGATGAGAGAGGCAAGAAATATCGGTCTCAGTTCCATGGAGGAGATTGAGCGAGTTGCCCAGGATAGAGCAGTATGGAAAAATTGCTTGCAGGCCTTATGTAACGTATAATGGTACGAGAGAAATTATTATTATTAAATATTGTACATGCAAAAATTAAAAAACTAATTCCAGCCAAGTTTAAAATACACTTGAGATCATTCTTGTAGAACAAGCATATACATACATATTATTTATATTGTCTGGTTTCAAATTTGCAAAAACTGGCCCACTTTCCACATCAACTCCTAGTGTGAAAATCGTGGCATATCCTTTACGGGATGTAGCCATCAACCACAGTAAACAAGCCGTTGATTTTCTAGTCACCACTTATACGTTCAGTAGTTTGCCATTGCTTTCTGAACAGCGAGGTCTATTTTTACCTTTCGTAAAAATCCCATGGAAACAAATTTGCTTCCAAACTTGCCCACCGCGGAGTTTGAACCAGGTACGTTTGGGTTTGGGATCGAGCTCACTACCGCTTAAGCTATAGAAGCTCACCTACTCCTAGTGTACAAGAGCGAAAATCACATTTTACAAGTCTTTTTTTTCCATCATACACTTCCATACAAGCAGCTGTTATTAGTTTCATCATAAACCTATTATTATTTATATAGAAAACTTGTACCATATATCAAAATGTTTAGAATTGTAAGCTCTGTTTATTTACAATGTTGAAATATTTCTGAATAAGAACAGGGAAATGAAAAATTATTTCTGGTAAAACGGGGAAAAATAAAATGAGAACAAAATTGTCACTTAGCACTCAATTTGAAATATATCTTATATATGTGTAAGCTATAAAACATGTTTCTGTTTATACTACATATATATATATATATATATACATCCAAAAACTGACATTGCAGACGAAGATTCAAATATATTGAGCCTGTGTAATTAGCTCTTTACTATATGGCTCAGAAACATGGACAGCCTACTCAAGACACGAGAGGAGACTTAACATCTTTCACTTTCGATGTCTCTGCAAGATTATGAACATCAATGGTACACAAGATAACAACTCTGAAGTACTGCAACGTGCAAAACTGCGTTCCATCATGGGCATGCTCAGCAGTGAACAACTAAGATGGTTGGGGAGGTGAGAAGAATGGACACTTGTCGCATACCAAAACAAATGTTGTTCTGTGAACTTTCGGAGGAAGAGGCACCAGGGCAGACCACTGCTCAGATATAAAGATGTCTGCAAAGCCTCAATGAAAAACTTTTCTATAGGTCCCAGCACATGGGAAAAACTAGCCGATGACAGAGTTGTGTGGAAAGCCAAATTACGAAAGGGTGCAGAGTCTTTGAGAAGAGACTTATGTATGAGCTGAAGCGAGAGAGAAAAGTGAAAACTCAGAAGTTGTCACAGTAAAACACTTGCCAATTGACCGTCTGTAAAGACGAAAAGGCCATATGACATCGATATTTATACAATCCAGGAAAGTTTCATCAGTTTTGTTATAAATAAATAACAATTTTAAAACAGTTTTATGTCAGAATATCAAGCCATATCTTTCACGTTGAACTTGTATGTAAATAAAATCTGTTATAGAATTTTTAACAGATATTATCACAGTTTACTAAACTAAAAATCGTAAACAGCTATGTCCACATGTGAAGTTGGAAATCATGAATGAATTAGATTGTTATTTGTTTTGTTTGCTCTTCTCGACCATTGTGATCATTCTTATTGTGATATATAAAGTCTTGGCCAAGAATGAGATGCACACACCTAGCCTCTATGTCACAGAGATTCCCCCATCCCAGGTGGGAATGACCTGGATAGGACCTGGCTTGTTTAAGACAGATCTGGTTGGAAGAAATTTCTTGAAGCCTTATGCTTCAAAGGGAGTTTAGAGACTAATGCAGAAAGTACTAAGGATGATGAGGGGTTTCTCTACGTTGCTACATGATACAGCAGTCAAGTTAAGGTTCACTGTGCTACATGATACAGCAGTCAAGTTAAGGTTCACTGTGCTACATGATACAGCAGTCAAGTTAAGGTTCACTGTGCTACATGATACAGCAGTCAAGCTAAGGTTCACTGTGCTACATGATACAGCAGTCAAGTTAAGGTTCACTGTGCTACATGATACAGCAGTCAAGCTAAGGTTCACTGTGCTACATGATACAGCAGTCAAGTTAAGGTTCACTGTGCTACATGATACAGCAGTCAAGCTAAGGTTCACTGTGCTACATGATACAGCAGTCAAGCTAAGGTTCACGTTGCTACATGATACAGCAGTCAAGTTAAGGTTCACGTTGCTACATGATACAGCAGTCAAGTTAAGGTTCACTGTGCTAACTCCCCACCATTAAAATAATTTTTCTTTTCTTTTTCTAATCCTGTTTGCCTCACAGTTCTTCTTCTTCTGCGATAAACTTTGCCGTGCCTCACAGTGTCAGGATAGAAGATATTTCTAGAACGAGTCCTTGTTGTGACTCATAAATAGTGTCGTTCGTTGCCTCTGTCATCTCTAAAGTCCACCTTTCAGTGGCCTGTCTTTGCTTTGTTTTCCACTGTATCAGAGTAACAATGCTCTTTGAGGCACACTGTCTGATGGTAATCTCCTTATGTGGCCAAACCATTTAATTTGTTGTAGTTATTTTTCCGTTTCCTGAAAAAATTCTCCCTAAGTATGTAAAGTCTTTGACATGTTTTAATTGAATGTTTGTCGATGGAGATATTGGTAGAGCTTTACTCTCTAGCGAATGTCATTACTTTGGTTTTGTCGATGTTTATTCTCATAATGTACCGAATTAAAATCGTGGCATATTCTTTACAGGACACAGCCATCAACCACAGTAAGCGATGTTGATTTTCTAGGCACCACTTACACATTCAGTAGTTTGCCATTGCTTTCTGAAT
This sequence comes from Arion vulgaris, assembly GCA_020796225.1. Lineage (NCBI taxonomy): Eukaryota > Metazoa > Mollusca > Gastropoda > Stylommatophora > Arionidae > Arion > Arion vulgaris. The sequence continues at coordinate 19,176,173 of CM036775.1, forward strand.
GGTAAGGTCTATTTTACCTGTAAAACCCACGGAAAATTTGTTTCCCAAACTTGTACACAGAGTTTGAACCAGGTATCTTGGCTTGTGATCGACTCACTACAGCTTAAGATACAGCGCTCACTGCATAATATATTGTTACAAAATAATCAGTGTATAATGAGACTGGAAGGCATAACAAGGCAACAATAACAGGTTCCGATGATATAAATATTAACAATTTTTGTGGGACATTTTCCAACAATGGTAATGGTTTATATTGTAAAATATGAAGACTGCAGTAAAACTATGTATCATCAACGTGCGTATCCTTTATAGGACGTTGCTCTCTTTGCAGGCACATCTGAAATTCACTCTGTCTCTAGCTAGTTCACCCACTTCGTCGATGTTCATATTCATGGTTTCTTTAATATCTAGTAGCCATCTTCTACTTGGTCTGCTTCAAACCTATGTAGCAATGACAAAACATGTAATGGTTTTACTGCAGTCTTCCCTTATATCGATGATAAACTATGAAGACTGCAGTAAAACTATGTAGCAATGAAAAAACATGTAATGGTTTTACTGCAGTCTTCCCTTATCTCGATGATAAATTATGAAGACTGCAGTAAACATGTACAATGACAAAACATGTAATGGTTTACTGCAGTCTTCCTTATATCGATAATATAATATGTAGAATAATCACAAGCTTGGGATCACATTGACATGTATACTTCCTCGTTGCTGTCTGGTGTCAGATTTGATTCAGATTTAGGCATGTCCAGGTCGTGGGACTGCTCAAGAACCTCGATCTGATAGTATAACTTCTTTGTTCGAACAAAACTATATGTGTTGTCAAATCTCACAACGTCTGCGGAATATACAAGACGAACAAAATGTTATTGGTTATTGAACTGACGTCATAGCACGTGATCAATCTCCACCAACAGATATCGAAGGGCATGCATACTGATGGTTCCTGTGGCTCGCTGGGTAAACATACTCCTCACTCTGCCCCTCAGGCATTCAGTTCTACTTGTATGAAGGGTAACTCAAAACTGCTTAAATCAGTTCGGGGTTCCTGTGGCTCGCTGGGTAAACATACTCCTCACTCTGCCCCTCAAGGCATCCAGTTCTACTTGTCGAAGGGAACACAAAACTATTTAAATCGCTTGGTCTCTGTAGCGTAGAGGTTAGGTGCTTGTCTCTCATGCCAAAGGTACCAGGTTCGCTAACTCGTGGAGACATCTCGATAGTTTTTCCGAGATCCCTTATCTCAGTGTAGATAAAATCAAGTTCCTATTCCTATCGCAGAAGGATGATAAAACATAGGTTCCGTGTTCAATTTGAGCATGTAAAATAACCTGTAGCAGTTCACAATGGAGAAGAGTAGGCTGCAAAGCTGCTGCCTTGGCACAATTCAATAGCAAAAAATATTATCACCATCTTCAAAATGACATTGTGGACCCTCGTGGGTGCTACGGAGCTCGTGCACTGCAGCTGAGATCTTCCTGTGTGAGAAAGAGATCGGAGCACACATGGTTACTCACCGAAGTGCAATGATGATGGTCCTATCAATCAATCACTCAAACCTTAAATCGCTGGATCGATTCAACATGTATTTTAGTATCTTCAAACTTAAAACTCTTACCCCTATGCTTACTGGCACAAGTGGACAACCAACTCCATCATCCTGGACACTGGATCGAGTTCGAGAATTAGGCGTTAAGTTTGGACATGCCAAACAATGTCGTCTTCATGGTAGGAGAGAAGATATAGTAATCAACTTCTCATGGGTCGGTGAGCAAATGAACTTTGGGATGGCTGCGCAGACAGAGCATGAATGGGAATGCCCAATGTGCCATGCGTCGATCGTATAACATAACAACTCCATCATCCTTCTGGGGAAAGACAATAGTACTCACATATGCCTGTCCGTCTACACGTGACACTTCCATCCTCGGGTACCATATGACTGTTGACTCTCTGTGACGGAAGAATAGGCTCCATATCAACAGCTTTCTGACGATGATCTGTGGTTCGCAGATACACACCAAATCTATATCAAACCATCGGTCTTAAACTGCCAACTGTGGGTGTAATTTCAACAAAATATTACATTTGTGGCAACACTCAAATTTTCAATGAGAAATCTTGATAACATGCAATGTGAATAGACAGAAAAATGCTACCAATATTTCCATCCACAAACATTCAGTAAATTTTGATAACATGCAATGTGAATAGACAGGAAAATGCTACCAATATTTCCATCCACAAACATCCAGTAAAACAAGTCAAAGACTTTATATACCAAGCTAGCATTTTTTTAGCAACGGTAGAATAACTAACGAAATCCAACACAGATGCAATAAAACAAATGAAATCATAGGATAAATGGCACCAATTTTAAATGCAAACATGTCACAATGAACACTAAAAGAACATTGCTCAACACATTCTTTATCCCAAAATTATGATATCAGTGTCAAATCTGGAACATGAGATCAAACAATAGAAGAAAACTAGTCCCTGTAGGGATGAAGTGATGGGACACACTTTGCGAAAACCTGAGGGGAATATAACAAGAAGGGTGCCTGCCTGGAACTTACAGGGACAGTGAAAGAAGGGGAGGCTGAGAAATACATGGAGATGAGATTTGGAGACAGAGATCAACAATATAAAGAAGAGCTGGAGGGAGCTGCAGGAGATAGCTAGAGATAGGAAGACTTGGCATGAGTTGGTTGAGGGCCTATGCCCTAATCCGTGTTAAAAAGGCGCAGAGAGATAGAGAGAGGGATGAAGTGTCTACACAGAATGTTTGGAATATCAATAAGAGACCGGTTTAGAAATTAAAACATCATGGAAAAAGTGGCTGCAACATCAGTACTGAACTTCTTTAAGAAACAACAATTTAAATGGTTCGGCCACATAAGCAGATTACCAACAGACAGTGTGCCTCAAAGAGCAATATTACTTCGAGACAAGGGATAAAAAGCAAAATGCTGTCCATACAAAAAGTGAACTTCAAAGATAACAGAAATGAGGAAAAACACTTTATGAAGCGCACACAAAAACCTGTTCTTGAAATCTCTTCTTATCCTGACACTGTAAGGTAAAACATGATAAAAGACAATAAGAATATTTGACATGACAAATCAATTTTGTTTTTTAATTTATAAGGGCGACTTTCTTTGACAAACAAAACATTAAAAAATTTAATTGAAATAAAACTTTTCAAAGACACAAAAAAATAATTCACTGAAAAATTTATTTCGTAATCAACACACACATTTTCAATAAAAGACAGGTTTAGAAAGGGAGGAACCACATAAATAACAGAGGCAGTAAAAGACACTATTTATGAAGCACACACAAGAGTCTATTTTAGAAGTATCTTCTTGTTCTCCTCCTCTTCTTCTTCTTTGTGTTCATTCTTTACGACCAATTGTAATCACTCTTTGTGATATGTTTGATCTTTGCCAAGAATATGTATACGTTGCACATTGGTTTGGTAGGCCCCTCTTCTTCTTCTTCTTCTTTGCATTCGTTCTTCGACCAATTGTAATCACTCTTGTGATATGTTTGATCTTGCCAGAACGGTATACGTGACATTGGTTTGGTAGGCCCCTAAACGCAAGACCTCTACAGCTAGGACACATGCATCTGATTTCAGCCAAACCTCCTTAGTCGCCTCTTACGACATGCGTGGCAGGTAACAGTGGTTCTATTCTTTACACTCCAAATTTGGGCCCCAGTAACCACTCAGTCGCTTCTAGTTCTGATATAGTGAGGAAAAACATTATCGATATAAGAGAAGACTGCAGTAAAACTATGAAGCAAAGGCGAAACACGTAAACAAAAAGTACTGTAATTTTACAAAATACAAAAATATCCAGCGATGTTTCAACCAAAAGGCCTTTATCAAGCAAAGGATACAACAGAAGTAAAGAAAATTACTTTTTACACGGCACAGAACATATCGACTAGATTTTCTTAATTCTCACATTACAACACGTGTATTAGAGATATATTTTCAACATCATATTACGTACCGTATTGCACTGTTAGGTTTGTCAATAACGTAATCTAATTGTAGAGATGACCCTCGACCTATTGACACCTCGGCAAAGTCGGTCATGTCAGTTAAATCATTTTGTCGGTAGTAAGTGTGTGGGACATCTCCACCTGGCACAATCTGAAAGATAGAATGAAGAGAAGGATGAATATCAATGGGGGAGTGGAGAATTGATGAAGTAAGATGGAGAAAAAATATCTGTGGATTAAAAAATATATTTGGGGGCAAATTAAAAATTGAGTAAATGTAATAATTCCTCTTGTATCGTTATACGTTATATAGGGCCTGCAAACAATTTCTCCATACCGCTCTATCCTGGGCAACTCGCTCAATTTCCTCCACAGAACTGAGACCGATATTTCTTGCCTCTCTCAGAAAAGTTTGTTTCAGGGTTTCCTTAGGCCATCCTCTCTTTCTTGAACCCTTTGCCTCCCACTTCAATGCCTGCTTTGATATTCGTTGATCATTTCACCTCAAGGTATGCCCAACATATCTCCATCTTCTCTTTCTTGAACCCTTTGCCTCCTACTTCAATGCCTGCTTTGATATTCTTTGATCATTTCTCCTCAAGTATGCCCAACATATCTCCATCTTCTCTTTCTTGAACCCTTTGCCTCCTACTTCAATGCCTGCTTTGATATTCTTTGATCATTTCACCTCAAGGTATGCCCAACATATCTCCATCTTCTCTTTCTTGAACCCTTTGCCTCCTACTTCAATGCCTGCTTTGATATTCTTTGATCATTTCTCCTCAAGGTATGCCCAACATATCTCCATCTTCTCTTTCTTATAACAGTTGTCACTAGTGGTTGACCAGAAATCTCTCTGATTCCATCACTTCTCCTGAATTCGTTACATTTTATATTCATTATTTTTTGCAGACATCTATTTTCAAATAGATTTATTCTCAAAATAGATTTTAGATATAGATCTATTTTTACTGTTCATAAAAATCCAATGGAACAAATTTGCTTCAAAACTTGCCCTGGGGAGTTTGAACCAGGTACGCTGGGTTGTCTTCTTCTTCTTCTGCGATTCAACTTTCGCTGTGCGACTACCCCGGTATGTGTCATAAACAGGGCGGTTCGCTGAGGTCTTCACCGGTTCCCCATAGTTTGTCTTGTAGTGTTGTTTCTGTTGGCCAGATCTCCAATCTCTGACTACTCAGACTAGAGCAGTCTTGCAGGGTGTGCTCTGGGGACGCTTGCGTTGTCATTCAGATTACTACAGCTTAAGCTACAGATGTTCACATTATATGAACTCTTCACATTTTATGAACTAAATAAACAATTCATTTTAAAAAATGATGAAGAACATGTTACCTTTGATGGACATCTTGGGTTTCCATCAGGATCCACACATGACCCACCCCACTGCTTGGGTAGCTGATCTGCCTCTATGTACTGAAGTAGTACTTCTTTGTAGTTTGCTGAGGATTAAAAACATTCCATCGACATCAGTGTTATGCAACGTTTTTATATCTTAGTGTGCATCTAAATAATGACTGTGGAGACATGGGCACCATGCGACAATTGTAATAATAATGATCATCATCAAATAGTTTGTCCAGTGGATTCCATCTCATTGTAGTATTGCAGGCAATGAGAGTGCTGATGTCTTAGCTAAGGAGGGCAGTGTCAAAGAGCAAATTTACCAACCCTTGTCTTTTCAAGAGGTTAAAACCCTCATACAGAGAAAATATGCAGTAGACTGGAAGACTAACACTGGATATGATTATGGAAAAGACTCCCTCAAAGACTTAAGCAGAACAGACCAGGTCATTATATTTCGACTACGCACAGGACACTGCAAACTCAACAAACACTTATATAGACTAGGAATAAGTCAAACAGCTCTCTGCCCGTGTCAATGTCGGAACAGACACCAGAGCATATCCTGCAAGACTGTCCTCTCCGTGTGAGCTGAGAAGCAACACGTGGTCACACCAGTCGACCTGAAAACTAAGCTTTGGGAAACCTGACAGATCTGAAGCTGACTGCCCAGTTTGTGGTCCACAGTAAATTAAGTGCATGACCAGAGATCGCTGAAGAAGAAATAGTTTGTCCTGAGCAGAACTTTACCACCCCAACAGTCCTTCAGAATTTCTCTCTCTCATAGGTCACATGTCCCACCTCTGCAGTTGCCATACTCAAATCATCACCAAATAGCTTATCCTGAGCAGAACTTTACCACCTTAACAGCCCTTTGGAATTTCTCCCTCGACGCCAGATGTCCTGCCTATGTCCAGCGTGTTCGTAGTGTGTTAGACGATGGTTGACAAGCCCCTGCGAGTACGGTTCAATTTCGCGGGCGGCAGAAAAGCCACAGGTTCTCCAGATTTACGGTGTTCGTGGCACCGAACCATTCGATGTCCATGGCACCAAGATGAAAGCTCAAGTGCTTCTGGACCAGAAAAAAAATAAAAGGGAGGCCAGCGTGATGTTGACTACATCATTCATCAAGTGCTGACGGTCAATGAAAATACGGGCTGACATCATACTACCCTATAGACCACTTGGTACACAAAGAGTTCTTTTACTTTACTTACTGTTATTCAGAAGAAAAAACATTTTCTTCCTTGAAATTCTGATTAACGTTAAAGCCGGAGGAATAAAATAGGGCGCTAGGGATGCTGGATGAAGAAGAAGACTAGTGCACAAAATTTGTATACTTGTTTGTTTGTGCAGGACACCAAGAAAAGAATCAGCTACCATTTATTCCCTATGTAGCACTGGGAAGGTGTTCACTTCACTTCACTTCTACTGACTGGCATCCCTACACATTCCAGCCTCTATTAATTCCTATACGGCCACTCATTACTAATTCCTATACGGTCGCTCATTACTAATTCCTATACGGTCGCTCATTACTAATTCCTATACGGTCGCTCATTACTAATTCCTATCGCCACTCATTACTAATTCCTATCGCCACTCATTACTAATTCCTATACGGTCGCTCATTACTAATTCCTATACGGTCGCTCATTACTAATTCCTATACGGTCGCTCATTACTAATTCCTATACGGTTGCTCATTACTAATTCCTATATGACCGCTCATTACTAATTTCTATATAGCAAGTTTCTATTCCCATCTGTACTTATTTGAACCCCTACTATATTGCACTACCGGTTGCCGTTTCCTTTATAAATTCCCATCTGTACCCTCCACCTTACCATCTAAGCCATATTTCTGCCATCTTTATATTGCTCTATCAGTCGCCCTCTTTATTAATTAGCACTGGTCTATCCCCAGGTGGATAATGGAATTGGCCGTCCACTCTTGCCGTTAAGCGTAGGAGCTTTAATTTGTGTTCCAGGGCCAGATGAGTCACCCTTGTGTTATATCTGTGTTTATTTAGTGTGTTCTTGATATTGTCTATCCATCTTTTCTTGGTTTCCTTAGCTCTAGTACCCGATCTCTTTTATTGTATGCTGTTATTGGTGGTTGGATGTATTCCATTCTCATTAAATGTCCAAACCACTGCATTTGTTGTCTTTCAATATATTCGTTGCATGAAGTTATGCCCACTCTGCTTCTGATGTCCTCATTTCAGACTATCTTTCCTGGTGACCCTTACTTCCTCAAGCATTTCATTTCACACATGGTGAGCTTTCTGTGATGTGTTGCTGTAAGAGACCAAGTTTGACACTGGTAACAAAGTGTTGGTAGAAAAATGTGTTTTAACATCTGTCTTTTCATTTCCATCTTGATCTTTAGGTGTTGTAGTAATAGTACCAGCTGGTAGGTCATCCCATATCATTCTCTCTCTCTCTCTCTCTCTCTCTCGATCAGCAGACCTCCCCAATAATTCTATTGATGTGGAAATCTGATTCATGCAGACTTAGCATTGGTGTGTTTTACGTCACGTATTCAGCCCCATTTGGAGCTCTGGTACTTATCCTTCGGCAATGTGTCCGGTTTCAGCCAGCGTTTATTCGGTTCGCTCTCATTCTGTAGCCATCTGGTGTTTTTTACGGTGTGAGTTAGCCCCACGCTCAACATCCTTAGTCGCCTCTTATGACATACGTGGCAGGTAACAGTGGTTCTATTTTTTATACCCCAATTTGGGGTGTTAGGTGAGAAGGTAGGGGTAGTACCTCACGGAAAATGACAGCCGTATCCTGGTTGTGTCCACGGATAGTCATGATCCTATTTGGTCCCCACTTCTCCCCTAGCTCATGTTTGGCTCCATGTGCCACACCCCGGGCAACAGTCTCGGCTGACTGGCTAAACAACGTGAGTGGGCGGGAGTAATCCTGCTTAACCCTCCCACGTCCCCCATTTTCCCCTACGTCCCTTTCCCACTTCCTTCCCAGTTGCGACAAGAGGTGATAAGACACTGGCATTGCACTGAGCCAGATAGGGTCATACTGCTTGCGGGGACCCATGGTGAAGATGGACTCTGTGTGTTGGAAGGGAATAGCTGGATGGGTGGAGATGCACAAAACACCTATGCACATGACACGGCCATAGTGAATAGCCCGGAACCAGAGCTAGTGATAAAGACCTGCACCTATGACTAGCGGGGATTGTGCAGCGGTGAACTGTGCTCCCCCAAGTTCGATCCAGTGACACCCTGATGCCACATATCTGCCCGAAACTACCAGGGGCCCCAGATCAAGTTAGAGATCTATGTCTGACAACCTCTTTGGGATGAAATTGTCGCAACAAAACTCCAGACATAATGCCAAATACCCCAATTTTGGTCCCGTAACCACTTGGCGATACCATATCATCTAAGCCCTATTTGTGCCACCTCATATTGCACTACCAGTCATTCCCCTCTTTATGAATTCCATTCTCAGCAACACACCACAGAACACACACCGGTCAACTTGCACAGGATAGAGAGTTTTTCAATCACTGCTGTCATGGAAGAGAAGTTCCGGAAGGGACAAGCTACTTGATGATGATGATCTCAACAACACACAACAACTTACCGCCACAGATCATAACTTTTTTATGTGTTGCTTCACTCAAGAAAGGTCTGATCAAGCTGTAGGCAATAGGAAAAATTCTCGGTGCTGCAAGAAATATATTTCAATATTTAAAAAAAACCAAATATACATTTATTGTTATTAAAATCAATCAGAAGAAAATAAAAATAATGACTCTAAACATGGCAACTCCAGCACCAGTCAAACTAGAAGATAAAATCCTCAAAACATTTCTTCTTCTGCATTCTCACTAGATTGGGATTTCACATTCTCTAATAAAGGCAGCCGTCTGCCTCAGATTATCAGCCATGCCATACAGTTTGTCTTGGACGCTAGTGTAAGTGGGCCACCTCTTTCTTCTCAAGTCTGCATACTGGGCTCAGTTCTGTAGGATATAATTCCTATGATTTCTGCTTCCCGTTTTGGCCACCCTCATGATGGTAGGCCTGACATTCTTTCTGTGTGGCTAAATCTCTGAGGTAGATTGGCAACCGTAGAATCCGCTAACCCATTCTACATTGTGAGAGGTCGCTACACCATGTTATGCGCCTTACGGCCTGGTGCGTCCGTTTTCTGCAAGCATTTGTTTCGGTTAGCGGACATGTGCATCCAATTTCAGCCAAATCTCCCTAGGCGCCTCTTACGACATGCATGACAGGTAACAGTGGTTCTATTCTTTACACCCCAATTTGGCCCCGGTAACCACTCGGCGCAGCTGTGATCTACGTGGTTTGTATTGAGAATATAAGCGCGTTGGACAAGCTCATCTCAACTTTGCCAAAGTGTAATACTTATTATACAACATTAGGGAGGGGGACTCTGTGGTGCAAAGGTTCTTTTCTTCTTCTTTGCGTTGTTCTTACGACCAATTTTAATCACTCTTTGTGATATGTTTGATCTCTGCCAAGAACGTATATACGCTGCACATTGGTTTGGTAGGCCCCTAAACACATAGACTTCTACACATTTAGGACATGTGCATCCGATTTCAGCCAAATCTCCTTAGTCGCCTCTTACGACATGCATGGCAGGTAACAGTGGTTCTATTCTTTACACCCCAAATTTGGGCCCAGGTAACCACTCGGGTGAACGTAAAGGTTAAGTACACGCATCTCGTTCCAAAAGTTCTCGGTTCATTTCTTCTTGATACCATCAGGATATTTTCCCAGAAATCCCTGATCTGAGTGTAGGTGAGATTGAGTTCCTAGTCCTATCAGAGACGGAGGATAAAACGTAGGTCCCATGTTTAAGTTGAGCATGTAAAAGAACTCTGCTGTTCAAAATCGAGAAAAGCAGGCTGGAAAACCGCTTTCCTGGCAAAATTCATTAGAAAGATAAAAAATAAAAATGTTTACAAAATATATTTTTACAATTTTCAAAATTACCGGGGACCATCGGTGCTATGGACTTCAGATGAGATCTTCCTGTGTAAGAAAAAGATTGGAGCAAACATGCTTACTCACTGAAGTGCTATGAACTTCGTGCACTTCAAATGAGATCTTCCTGTGTAAGAAAAAGATTGGAGCAAACATGCTTACTCACTGAAGTGCAATTAAATATATTTACCATTAAATATAAACGTTCTCTTGAGAGTTTCTGGGTAATGGTCTTCAAAGAGGGAGACAATCTCAATAAAGACATCCATACCTACACAAGAAGAGAATAAAATAATCAGTTACATCTTCAGAAATTACAGATCATCTATCTATATATGGCATTTCTCGTCTCTACAGACAGTCACTTAAGCATGGATGAAGTGTCATCTCCATTTATGCCTAGTCTGGGCCACTGATATGAGGAATGTGCCTTGCCCATTTTGCACAAACATCTTCTCTACTATACTGTTTTGCCCAAAGGAAAATCAAAGTCTATATGTTTGGAATCAAGCAGGTTTGCAGGGATTCCAAAGATGGAATGACATACACATACAAACATCAACTGCATTAGGGTCCCTTCCTCCGTATTTGTGGTCACGGTTTACTGCTTTAGCCCTCGCATAACCGTGCTGACCCACAAGGCAGTGGGCATTTTCTGTAAGGGTTTTTTCGATCTAGAAGCAGTTGAGCTTTCAGCTCTTCGGCTCGATGCCATGGACATCTTAACCCTTCGGTTCGGTGCCAGGAACACTGTAAATCTGGAGAACCTGTGGCTTTTTGCCAACCCGCTGAATTGAACCACACTCACAAGGAACTTGTCATCCGTTGTCCAACACGCTACGAATACGCTAGGCTCTGTCAGGGTTTACTACCCTAGGATTTAGCTCTCCCAAGCCCCCGTTCAACAAAGCAGTGGGTTTAACAGTTGCAGATGGTACCGTCTAATGTCACACATCTATCTATATCCTATCGGGGACATTTGACGGTGCTACAGAGTTTGTGCACTGCCGCTGAGATTTTCCTGTGTAAGAAAAAGGCCGGAACACACATGGTTACTCACCAAAGTGCAATGATGATGGTCCTATCAATCAATCAATCAATCAATCTAAATCTTCTTTATGTCCTATATGATACATAAGATGAAGAAATTCTCAATTGTCGATCTGTCGCTTTCCTACCAAATTGTTTCTCATGTCAGGCGCCCATACTTTCAATTATTTTTCTACAATTCTTCTTAATGTTATCTTTTGCCGTCCAGTTCTTCATTCCGCATCTGCTGTCCATCAAAGAGTTTAAAGGGTTTTAAAGCCGAAGGATTGATTTCATTGCACTGGGTTTTACCCCATATGGCTTGGTCCCTCTCCGCAGAAATGGCATGCCACCTGCCGAGACTATTGCACAAAGCACGAACTCCGGCAACAATCCTAGGGGTCTCTGGAAAAACTGCACTAGTGAACAGAAGGCTGCGGTCCGATTCAAACCCATGACCTTTGACTCGCAAGGCAAAGGGCTTAACCACAGAGACCCTCATCAAAGAGCTGTTCTAACCAATTTTTCTATTTTTTTTTTTTTCTTTCGTCCGCTTTCAACTCAGACGAAGTTTCATCACTGAAACTGAATTTTGCGTGAAAATCCGTTTTCCAATTTCTTACAATGGCAGCAGCGTGCACATTGTAAATTACTTTACACTGGCAGCCGTGTGCTCAATGTACTCGTAATTAGTATTCCCTCGCCATACAGGCAGATTTTCTCCGACTTCAGAGGTACTCACGTTATCGTCCTGAGTAAGACCAGGGACTCGAACAAATGCCGGACAGTAGGTTCGAACCCGAGCTATGAGGCGTCTCACAGCTAGCAGGCCGAGCTACTATCAACTACTCTAGGCAGTCCCCCTTTCTACTCTAATATCATCATCCTCATTAAATAGCTTCACACGTGTGGTACCGGGCCCCAAGGAAGCAAAGAATAGTACCACTTCAAACTACAATGCATGTCGTAAGAGGCGACTAATGTAGGCCCTAGGGATGCTACCTAGTAAATAAAAAGCAGCGCAGAAATCGGATGTGCTGGCTTACTTGTAGGTGGATAACTGGCACAACGTACAATCGCTCTTAGGCTCAGATCGCATACAACTCACACAGTGTGGTTGACAAGTGGTCAATATGGAGCGTTCGAAGATTAAATAGCTTTTCCTGTGCAGAACTCTGTCCCACTAACAGTCCGTCAGAATTTCTCTCTCTTCACATGTTCCACCTCTGCTGAAGTCATGCTCAATCCTGAATCCATCTTCACCATGGTCTTCCTTATTTTTTATTTTTTTTTTTTCCGTCCGCTTTCAACTCAGGCGAAGTTTCATCTCTGAAACTGATTTTTGCGTGAAAATCCGTTTTCCAATTTCTTACAATGGCAGCAGCGTGCACATTGTAAATTACTTTACACTGGCAGCCGTGTGCTCAATGTACTCGTAATTAGTATTCCTCGCCATACAGGCAGATTTTCTCCGACTTCAGAGGTACTCACGTTATCGTCCTGAGTAAGACCAGGGACTCAAACAAATGCCGGACAGTAGGTTCGAACCCGAGCTATGAGGCGTCTCACAGCTAGCAGGCCGAGCTACTATCAACTACTCTAGACAGTCCCCCATGGTCTTCCTATTATTCTCCATGGTAAGATAACATACAAATTGCACAGAGTGGTTAACAAATGGTCGATATGTAGCGTTCGAAAAAGAAGAATACAGTAACATGATAAAGACAACAGAGAGAGCAGATTGTTTAATGATATTGTTACCAGGTTTCCACAAGTGTTTCATGCCAAACTTTTCCAGATCAAAAAGTATGACAATCTGGTCCACTCGTCTGCCTTGCTGAAGACAAAAATCAAACAATGAGAAACAACTATAGGGGATGTACAGTGAGCAACAAATATCATTATCGAGTGTCATGCCAGCTAGTGTAGGCAATCATGGATCACCACAAATCTCTGATGTTTACTATCATCTCAGATGTTGGCGCTTTTCCGTGCCATGAGTTCAGGCTGTCCAAAATTTCCACTCTGTCTTCCTTGATCTCGTCTCCCCTTGATTTTACCGATTGTCACAATGTGTTCTAAGCCGCCCCTTCTCAGCAACAAATATCAATCAATAATGTGCCATACCTGCCGGCGTAGGCGATCATGTCTCTCCACAACTCTCTGCTTGGTGTATGTAATCAGTTCTGACGCTCGATCTTGTGTCGAGCCATGATGTCAGGCCATCCAACATCTTCTCCTTCTGCCTTCCACGATCTCTCCTTCCCTGAATTTTACCTGTTGTCACCAAAGGTTCTAAGTCTTCTATTTGCATTAAATGTCAGAAGAACCTTGATTGTCGGGTTCTTATTCTTTTGATAAGGTTTCTTTGTGTGCAGGCCTGATTTAAAACCTCCTCATTTGTTTTCCTTGCTGTCCATGGAATTTTCAGTATTCTTCTGTAAAACCACATCTCTGTGGCTTCCAATGATCATATTGATTGTTTTGTTCATTGTCCATTGTGCAACAAATATACACAATGCAATAGGATCATGAATCAAATGTTTAAGTCTTCTTCTTCTTTGTGTTCGTTCTTACGACCAATTTTAATCACTCTTTGTGATATGTTTGATCTTTGCCAAGAACGTGTATACGTTGCACATTGGTTTGTAGGCCCCTAAATGCATAGACTTCTACATGTTTAGGACATGTGCATCCGATTTCAGCCAAACCTCCTTAGTCGCCACTTACGACATGCGTGGTAGGTAACAGTGGTTCTATTCTTTACACCCCAAATCTGGGCCCAGGTAACCACTCGGGCGAAATGTTTAAATGTCCTTATCCTGACACTGTAAGACACAACAGGATTAGAGAAAATAAGAAAGAATCAAGGGTTGTCCACTCTGGGAAAGGGGTCAACATACCACCAAAGGATAAGCAATCAGGTACTAATAGGTACTGATGGCGTGTGCACGTACATCACGTTCTGATGTTTGGAATGATAAAAATGGCTTAAGAACGATCGCGGGAGAGAGAGGAGTCCTTATCCTGACGCTGTGAGACACAACAGGATTCGAAAAGAAAGAATCAAGGGATGTCCACTCTGAAGGAGTCCTTATTCTGATGCTGTGAGATACAACAGAATTAGAGAAGAAAGAATCAAGGGTTGTCCACTCTAAAGGAGTCCTTATCCTGACGCTGTGAGATACAACAGGATTAGAAGAAAGCAGAATCAAGGGTTGTCCACTCTAAAGGAGTCCTTATCCTGACGCTGTGAGATACAACAGGATTAGAAGAAAGCAGAATCAAGGGTTGTCCACTCTAAAGGAGTCCTTATCCTGACGCTGTGAGATACAACAGGATTAGAAGAAAGCAGAATCAAGGGTTGTCCACTCTAAAGGAGTCCTTATCCTGACGCTGTGAGACACAACAGGATTCGAGAAAAGAAGAAAAAATCAAAGGCTGTCCACTAAAGTTCAACCCTGAAATGAACTTTGCTGAGAGGCAAAAAATATAGGACTCTTCTTCTTCTTCATCAACTTCTGCTATGTGACTACTCCAGTATGTGTCATAAACAGGATGGTGAGCTTGAGGTTTTCACCGGTCCCCATAGTTTGTTTTGAAGGGTTGTTTCTGTTGGCCAGATTTCCATTCTCACACTGTTCAGGCTGGTACAGTCTTGCAGGATGTGCTCTGGGGACTGCTTTGGTGCTCCACAAGTGCAGGAAGCCGAGTCCCTGAGACCCTCTTCTTCTTCTTCTTTGCATTCGTTCTTACGACCAATTTTAATCACTCTTTGTGATATGTTTGATCTTTGCCAAGAACGTATATACGTTGCGCATTGGTTTGGTAGGCCCTAAACACATAGACTTCTACACATTTAGGACATGTGCATCCGATTTCATCCAAACCTCCTTAGTCGCCTCTTATGACATGCGTGGTAGGTAACAGCGGTTCTATTCTTTACACCCCAAATTTGGGCACCGGTAACCACTCGGGCGCCCTGAGACCCATTCTATGGAGATGTGCTCTGAAACCGCAGTATCCCGTTCTAAGTCTGGTCTGTGTTTTTCTGTTTAGTATATTTATACTGTCGTGGTCTGGGTTGTATCCTCCGTTCGTTTTTCTCAACTTCATTTTTCTGGATTGAATATCCAACTCATTTCCATGGAAGAGACTGAGCAAGTTGGCCAGGACAGAGAGGTATGAAGAAATTACTTACTATGTAATGTATAACGGTACAAGAGGCTATATAATATAATACAAAATGATGGTATTACCTCTTTGCTCTTAATGGCAAACTGCCTGTAGATATCTTCCATCAGCCAAGTCTTGCTCCGAATAACATCTTGCTTTCTCATGGACATTAAAATACCTGCCAGGTATGACAAATACACAGGTAATCAAATGTACAACACACCTGCATATCTAGTCGGCTCGCAGATCTAGCCTCTATACTTCTAATACCTAGTCTTTAAAACTGTCGTTACTGCCTGTTATACCACTTTTAGGGTGGTGTAGGACAGAGATTGTGAGCGTCTGTAGCTCAAGCGGTAGTGAGTTTGATCACGAACCCAAGCATACCTGGTACAAACCCCTCGGTTGGCAAGTTTGGAAGCAGATTCGTTTCTGTGGGATTTTTACAAAAGGTAAAATAGACCTCACCGTTCAGAAAGCAATGGCAAACTACTGAACGTATAAGTGGTGCCTAGAAAATCAATGACTCATTTGCTGTGGTTGATGGCTACGTCCTTTAGGATATGCCACGATTTTCATTTTTTCAGGACAGGGATTGTGGAGGGGTAGCATGAGCCTGTGTAATTTAATGGCTGCATGGCTAGTGCAGTCGTAGCTAAATTGTTCAGACAAGGATGCCCCCAACTTTATGCCCCTAACAGAAAAAGACTCACCTGCCTTACCGGAGATTGAACCCGGTCTTCCGAATGGGAGCCTGCGTTCTAATCTATTCGGCCAGATTCTCCACTTAATATCTAGTTAACCGTTTCAATCTAACCACAACACTTCTAATATCCAGTTCTTCTTCTTTTTCAAACACTTCATACCGATCACTTATTAAACACTCTGTGTGATTTGTATGTGATCCAAGCCTAAGAGCAATTGTACTCCGTGCCAGTTATGCACCTACAATTAGGCCAGCACATCAGATCTCTAAACATTTTTTATTTACAAGGGTAGCTTCGCTAGGTCCCTACATTAGTCGCCTCTTATGACATGCCTTGTAAGTAACGGTGTTACTATTCTTTGCTCCCCTTGAGAGCCCCAACAACACACTGGCATAATATCTAGTTTACCTTGCGGACACAAAATCATGCAGTGTTTACCTTTGATATCTAGGTGCCCCATGGGCTCTACCCACAAAAAAGACCCTTCTTTATCCTGCCCAAAGAGGCCCCCAGTATAGTACTTCCTCATCACTTCCGGAGGTTCAAAGTCTTGTAGGATGGTATCTGCATTGTTCTGCTCTCTCCATCGCATGTGCTGAAATATTCAAACATGTAAGGAAAAACCATGTGACACTTTGCTATCTCAAGAAGATTGGCAATAGCAATCAGGAAGTTAAGCACAATGAAGAACATGTGGCAAAGCACCAGCAAAATATTAAAATTAAAAATACTGAGAACATGCATTTTCCAGTGGCTACATATGGTTGTGAATCATGGACCATTACACAAACAAAAAGAACGAAAATCCAGTCCTTCGAAACGCTACAGAAAAATCCTACGGATACCGTGGACAGAAAAAAGGAAGAACACTGATGTCCTGAAAGAACTGAATGTTAAAGACAATTGGCTGATAAACAATATACTATACAGAAAAATTAGATACTTTGGCCACATCAAGCGTCATGATGGCCTGGAGAGAACAGTATTGGAGGGCAGGGTCCCAGGACACAGAGGCAGACCAAGAAGAAGATGGCTACAAGATATTAAAGAAACCATGAATATGACCATTGACGAAGTGGGTGAACTGGCTAGAGATAGAGTGAATTTCATTGCTAAAGGGAGCAGCGTCCAAAGATAGAGTGACAGCTGCAAAGAGAGCAACGTCCTATAAAGGACAAGAATCTTGATGATGATGATTGAGAGCCGCAGTAGCCCTGGAGGCTAAATCCGCTGACAGCACAACACAGAACCTAAAAAGAGAACTTGCTCAGCTTTCAGAAAAGGCAGAAATTCACTTGCAGTGGATTCCATCTCACTGTGGCATTGCAGGTAATGAGAGTGCTGATGTCTTGGTTAAGGAGGGCAATGTCAAAGAGCAAATTTACCAACCTCTGTCTTTTGAGGTCAAAACCCCCATACAGAGAAAATCTGCAGTAGACTGGAAGACAAACACTAGATATGATTATGGAAAAGCTTTCCTCAAAGGCCTAAGCAGAACAGGACATTACATTTCACCTACGTACTGGACACCACAGACTCAGACATGTATCTAGAGTAGGAATAAGCCAAACAGCTCTCTACCAGTGTCAGCAGGCGGAGCAGATGCCCGAACAGGTCCTGCAAGACTGTCCTCTCCTGTGTGAGCTGAGAAACAACATGTGGCCACCCCCAGTCGACATGAAAACTAAGCTTTGGGAAACCTGACAGACCTGAAGCTGACTGCCCAGTTAGTGGTCACATTTTTGCTGTATGATACTTGCCAACATCGAAATCCCTATTTACCCAGAATTATTGCAACCTCCCAACAGTTTTCTTCAGATCTAATCTGACCGCATCAGATCTGTAGGTTTCCGTTCATCAATTTTTGTATTTTTTTTTTTTTTTCTTTCGTCCGCTTTCAACTCAGACGAAGTTTCATCTCTGAAACTGAATTTTGCGTGAAAATCCGTTTTTCCAATTTCTTACAATGGCAGCAGCGTGCACATTGTAAATTACTTACACTGGCAGCCGTGTGCTCAATGTACTCGTAATTAGTATTCCTCGCCATACAGGCAGATTTTCTCCGACTTCAGAGGTACTCACGTTATCGTCCTGAGTAAGACCAGGGACTCGAACAAATGCCGGACAGTAGGTTCGAACCCGAGCTATGAGGCGTCTCACAGCTAGCAGGCCGAGCTACTATCAACTACTCTAGGCAGTCCCCCAATTTTTGGTATGATTGTGTTCATATTTTCTTGCCGACACTATTTAATCAGGTTTTTTTTTATAAGAACGTGTGTAAGATCTTTCCCACAAAAAAGTTTAACATTTACCTCTTCTTCTTCTTCTTCTTGTTCGTTCTTTACGACTAATTGTAATCACTCTTTGTGATATGTTTGATCTTTGCCAAGAACATGTATACGTTGCACATTGGTTTGGTAGGCCCCTAACGAGGCCCCTAAACGCATAGACTTCTACACGTTTAGGACACATGCATCCGATTTCATCCAAACCTCCTTAGTCGCCTCTTACGACATGCGTGGCAGGTAACAGTGGTTCTATTATTTACACCCCAAATTTGGGCCCCGATAACCACTCGAGCGAACATTTATCTGAAACATACTCACATTTCTTAGCATGACCTCCGACTTCTTGTAGTCAAAGTTTCTTGCTGTTTGTCAAAATATAAAAAAGCATTATTAAGTTATACAACAGAATGTAGCTACTTGGTAATGCGATATTTATTTTCTTCTTTCTTTTCTCTTCGTTTTCTTATTCTTCTTCAAATGCTTCATATCGGTCACTTGTTAAATCCCTCTTTGTGATCTGTATCTTATCTTATGCGATCAAAGTTATGGCACATTAAGCATTCCCATTCGTGCTCTTTCCTCCGCTGTAGCAGCCATCCCAAAGTCCATTTGCTCACCAAACCCATGAGAAGTTGATTAGTATATCTTCTCCCTCTACCATGAAGATGACACTGTCCAAACTTAACTTCTAATTCTCAAACTCGTTCCGTACCAGGAAATGAGAGAGCAGACATGCTGGCTAAGGAGGGAACAAAACTTACACAACAGAAACACCCAGTATTACTACCAGAAATCAAGACACATATCAAAAGAAAGTACAAAGAGGTGTGGAGGCAACAAACCCACAGCAAATACCCACAAGATCCCATCAGCAGACTAAACAGAAAACAGCACACAACAATCTTTCGTCTAAGAACAGGACAATGCAAGCTCAACCACTACATGCACAGAATAAAGCCTGCTCAGACTGCACAGTGTGCATGCCAGACAGAAACACAGACTCCAGAGCACATCCTGCAGTCATGTCCATCATACATACACCAATGAAATGAAACATGGCCTCATGAACAAAGCTGACAGACCAAGCTATGGGGAACTCTCGAAGAACAACTGACATGCAGCTTCATAGAGGCAACCCATCTCATGATTTAGACGAGCATACGAAACTGAACGCAAAGAAGAAGAAAGAAACTCGTTCCAGTGTCTGAGACTTGCCCATGTCACATAATTGAGAGTGTACCGCATTGATGATATCAGCTCTGTTCATACTTCTGCCCGCTTGAGTTGGAGCATTGTTTGCAAGAAATTCAGCATGCTCGATAGCCTGCACACCAGCATGTCCAGGTGTGTACAGCCAAGCCAAATTCTTGAGATGTGATCTCCGAATGCTGTCCACCCATTCCATACACAGACTTCCAGATTCTCTCTCTCTCTCAATCATTCTTATGCCATTTTTATCATTCTATTGTGATATATAAACAGCCACACATCAAGAACAGAATGGACGTCCACAGCCTTCAGTACCAATTGGAGCTCAAGTGCTTATCTTTCAGTGGTGTGTTCGGTTTCAACCAGCGTTTACTGGATTCACTCTCCGTTAGCCTTTTGCTGACCCCAGCCAAAAGCCACAAGGCAGCAGGTTGCTATTTTCTTTCAGGGCAGTGACCCTTAGACAACCTGCCCTCCCGGGCTTATGAGCACCATCTGTCCAGCAAAACCGGT
The DNA here is from genome assembly GCA_020796225.1 of Arion vulgaris. Classification (NCBI taxonomy): domain Eukaryota; kingdom Metazoa; phylum Mollusca; class Gastropoda; order Stylommatophora; family Arionidae; genus Arion; species Arion vulgaris. The sequence continues at coordinate 19,196,471 of CM036775.1, forward strand.
CGCTTTGTGGACACCTTGGTTTTTCCTGCACATTCAGATGGGACGTACACCCTCGTGCCTGCCGTGCCCGCCTCACCTGCCCCTTGGTGGGGCCCTCTATGGCATTGCCAGCATGCGTGCTAGCTCTGACCTGGTGCCTGGTCACCATCAGTTTGTACGGTTGTATGGTTCAGGGGCTTATAATCGTGCCCCCATCACTGTGATAGGGGCCCGAGTTCCGCCCTATGTGGACCCACATGTAGTTCAACTCGACTCCCAGGATACTCATCAGCTCAAGAGAAGGGGCTCAAGAGAGAGCATGTGCAGGCTATGAATTTCACCCGACGGGTCAACATCTCTTCAATGGCTTTAATTCGTGCCCCCATCCATGTGAAAGGGGCCTGAGTTTCTGCCTATGTGGTCCCTCATGCAGTTCAAATCGACTCCCAGCATACTCATCGGCTCAAGAGAAAGAGCTCTAGAGAGAGCATGCACAGGCTCATTCGCCCGCGTGTCAACATCTCTTCGATGACTTATAATCTTGCCCTCACCCGTGAGATAGGGGCCGAGTTTCAGCCTATGTGGTCCCACATGCAGTTCAACTCACTCGACGGGAGATACGAGCATTAATATCCACTCTGGGAGTTCGCTCGTCTGTGTTGCGAGCGGATTCCATCTAGCGTGACTACCTTTGCATCTCTACTTGCCCCAGAGTCGCTCTCCCATGGCACCTGCTATCTTAGCCAGACCGGAACTACCATCTGTTACCAGGGTCACCACGTGGAGGTGAGGATAGGGGATTAGTGCCAGCTCGTTAATCCTGACACGTCGTTGTTTTCTTGCGCCTTTGACCCCAGATTTCCAGATTCAATCCTTTGAAGCATATTCATCGAGTCTGTTATGATAATCGTATGGGTTACCTGTTGCTCAGCCACCCATGACAGAGTCCTGGAGGCAGCAGTGATCTAAGCCTAAGAGCGATTGTACATTGTGCCAGTTCTGCGTCTACAAATAGGCCAGCACATCCGATTTCTGTGACGCCCTTTATTTACTAGAGTAGATTCCCTAGGTCCATACCTCAGTCGCCTCTTACGAAATGTCTTGTAGGTCACAGTGTTACTATTCTTTGATCCCCTTGCTGACCCCGGAAACAAACCGCGATTTTTTTCTCTAATCGAGTTTTGTCTCATCGCGTCAGGATAAGAAGAGATTTCTAAAACAGGCTTTTATGAGTGCTTCATAAATAGTGTCTTTCATCGCCTCTGTTATCTCTGAGGTCCACCTTTGCGTGGCCGGCCTTTTGCTTTGTATCCAGTGTATCGGAGTAGCATGCTCTTTGATGGGCACTGTATGTTGGTAATCTGCTTGTGTGTCCGAAGCATTTAATATGGTGTTTCTTGATGAAGTCTAGTACTGATGTTGTATCCACTTTTTCCTGATGTCTTCATTTCTAAACCGGTCTCTTCTTGTTACTCCCAGCATTTTGTGTAGACACTTCCTCTCTGTCGTGACTAGCTTTCTTCTATCATTTGATGTCAGCGTTCAGGTTTGGCACTGGTAACATAATGTGATAATGTGGGGAGAAAGATTGTGTTGAACATTGCTCTTTTGTGTTCATTGTGACATGTTTGCATTTTAAAATTGGCGCCATTTGTCATATCATATTTCTCTCTCGCTAGCGATCGTTCTTACGGCCGTTTTTATCATTCTAATGTGATATATAAACAGCCTAACATAAAGAACGGATGTACGTTCACAACCTTCAGTACCATTTGGAGCTTATCCTTCGGTGGTGTGTTCGGTTTCAACCAGCGTTACTGGTTCGCTCTCCGTTAGCCTTTGATGACCCCAGCCAAAACCCACAAGGCAGCAGGTTGCTATTTTCTTTTAGGGCAGCGACCCTTAGATGACCTGTCCTCCCGGGTTTATGAGCGGCATCTGCCCAGCTAACCTGTCTTTTTGTGGATTACTTGGCTTGCTGCTCATCCAGTTTTGTGTACGGTTTGCTCCGCTAGCCTTTGATTGTCCCCAACCAAACTACAAGGTCATATCATTTGATTTGTTTTGTTGCATCTGTGTTGAAATTTGTTACAATTTTAGTAGTTGTCTAAAACTATACCTAGAATATGAACATTACCATTACTACAAGAGCAAATGGTGAAAGAGATCACCCAGAGCATGAAAAGGACGATGCATGCCACCAAGTAGAGAAGAACAGGCTGTCATTTTTCGTCTACGTACAAGGCACAATAGGATGAGGTACCATCTGTTTAACAAGTATAAAATAGGTCCATCTAACATATGTACATGAGGCACCAGCAAGATGACAGAGACACAGATACTGCAAGAATGTCCAACACACACTGAACAGAGAGAAGCCCGTCTGCCCAGCTTGTTCGTAGCGCGTTGGACTACGGGTGACTATCCCTCTGTGTGTGCGGGTTCAATTCTGTGGGATGGTAGAAAAGGCCACAGATTCCCCAGATTTACGGTGTTCGTGGCACAGAACCAAAGGGTTGCGATGTCCATGGCACCGAGCCGAAAAGCTCAAGTGCTTCTGGATCAAAAAAAAAAAAAAGAACAGAGAGAAAACACATGGCCAATCCCCATATCAGTCCAAGACAAGCTATACAGAGATGTACATGGACTCCGGCTGATCACTAACTACTTTAAAAGTATACAAATCGATGTCTGAAAATGTTGGAAGAAGAAGAAGATTACCATTACCTAGATTAAATATATCAACGGAGAGAAAGTAGAAAATGTGAACAGTTTTGAATATCTTGGTTCACTGCTAACAACAGATGGAAATGGGATGAAGGAAATTAAAGAAGAACAAACATGACTTTATTAAAAATTAAACAACTCAAAACAGTATGGAACGGAACTGATAAGAAAACAAAGATCAGAATACTAAGAGCATGCATATTCCCAGTGGCAACATATGGTTGTGAAGCATGGATATAAAATAGAGCAGTGGAAAAACATATATGTGCTTTTGAATATAAGTGTTACAGTAGAGTCCTTCGTATATCTTGGACAGAGAAGAGAACAAATAGATCTATACAGAAAGAATTCAAATCAAAGAAAACTGGCTGATGCTACAAATAAGAAAGATATTTTGGACATATAAAAAACATGAAGGGCTGGAGAAGACCATCATAGAAGGAGGCATACCGGCAAAGACAAGAAGAGGAAGACCACGGAGAAGATGGATTCAGGATGTAACTGATGGTTTGAACATGATGGCTGCAGAGGCAGGACCTCTGGCCTATGAGAGAAATTCCGGAGGACTGTTGGGGTAGAAAAGTTCAGCTCAGGACAATCTATTTGATGATGATGAGATTAAATATATGTTCCGTTACCTCTTAGAAACCGCAACAAAAAATAATCATCATGATGTGGTTTCCTTATGTCCTGTATACATTCCTTGAACTGTAGACACAGAAATAGATACAATTATAAATCATTACTCATTACACATCATCCGACATCAACCAGACCTATAGGTGCATAGTTTCCCATAGCAAATGTTGAAGGAGTATGAATACTGATGGTTCATTGATTGATTGTACCATCATCATTGCACTTCAGCGAGTAACCATCTGTGCTCCGATCTCTTTCTTACACATGAAGAGAACTCAGTGGCAGTGCATGAACTCCATAGTATCAGTGAGGGTTACAGGTGTCATTTAGAAGTAGGTGAAAATATTTTGTAAGAATTTTACCTTTTTTTCCTAATAAATTTTGCATGGACAGCAGCTTTCCAGCCTGCCCTTCTCGATGTTGAACTGCCAAGGTTTTTTTTACATGCTCACCTTGAACACAGGACCTACATTTTATCATCTGTCTCCGATAGGACTAAGAACTCGATCACACCCACACTGAGATCAGGGATCTCTGGAAACGTATCAAGATGGCTTCATGAGGGAGAGAATCAAGTAGGTTTGGAACGAGAGGCAAGCAGCAGAGTTAGTGCACTGTCATTGTGATCTTCCTGTGTAAGAAAGATATTGGAGCACACATGGTTACCCATCAAAGTGCAATGATGATGGTCTTATCAATCAATCAATCTTTAGCTTGCAGATAAGTTCTTCTTTGCTTGTTCTTTCGACCAATTTTAATCACTCTTTGTGATATGTTTGATCTTTGCTAAGAACGTGTATACGTTGCACATTGGTTTGGTAGGCCCCTAAACGCATAGACTTCTACACGCTTAGGACACATGCATCCGATTTCAGCCAAACCTCCTTAGTCGCCTCTTACGACATGCGTGGCAGGTAACAGTGGTTCTATTCTTTACACCCAAATTTGGGCCCGGTAACCACTCGGGCGCAGGTATAAGTAAAGTAAAGGAACCCTTTCATACCTTGTGGTAGATAGGGCAATACAGTGTTAAAAGTAAAAGTAAAGGAACCCTTTCATACCTCGTGGTATATAGGTCAATACAGTGTTAGGCCTGTATTTTTCATTGACCGTCGGCACACAATGGGTGATGTGGTGATCATCACGCCGGCCGTCTTTACTTTCCCAGAGCATGTCTGGTACCCAGTTGAGGCTGTGTTGACCTGAGAGCCGAACCTGGACCACCAGCCTTGAGAAGCGAGTTCACTAACAACTACGCTACGGCTCTCAGCTTGCAGGTATGATTGCTGTAAAAGCGCATGAACAATGGAACAGGCTGATATTATGAATTCCCTAAGAGAGAGAGAATGTGTAAATGATTTAAGTAATAAATAGTGGTGAATCTACAACCCTAACAGACTACAAGAATACCAAGTAAAATGTGGTGTAGCTAGACAAGAGCACTATACTGGTAGCCAAAGAAGAATAGTTAGTTAGTTAGTTTGTTCCTTTCATGCCAAAGCGCACATAGGGCAAGGGTTTTAGATCTCCATGTGATACGGTTCTTTGCTAGCAGTTGGAGATCTTGTATGGTTTTACATCCCAATAGTTTACTTTCTTGTTGGATGGTTCTTCGAAAAGTGGTCTTTGGTCTTCCACGTTTCTTTCCCAACTGGTGACCACATAGGACTTGTCAATTTAGTCTTTTTCATCTGATCTAAGAACATGACCTAAATATTTCCACCTTCGTTTCCTTATAATATTTGATACGGGTTGTTGCTGTGTTCTATCTCTCACTTTGTTGTTAGAAACGAAATCACTCCATTTGACTTTTAATAATTTTCTGAGACATTTATTCTCAAAGCTGTCCAGTTTCTTATCAATTTTCTTTGTTGATTTCCAACTTTCACAACCGTAGGTCAGTACAGGAATCACACATGACCTAAATAATTTAACTTTTGTGCATATTCTAAGGTCTTGAGATTGCCAGATATTCGTTAATTTAGTGAAGGCCAAAGAAGAATAGTAAACCAAAATAGAACTGGAGTCGTTAGTTCCCACATGCTGAAATACATATGGAGGAGATCAGAGCACTTATGGACTCAGTGGTTCAATGTGCAGTGATGATGATCTAATGACTAAACTAACCTGAGAGACATACTGAGGAAGAGATCGGAGCTCTAATGGACTAATTGATTCAATGTGCAGTGATGATGATCTGGCAGATAAACTAAACGACAGGCTAAACAGACCGGAGTCTTTATTGACTAATTGGTTCAATGTGCAGTGATGATGATCTGGCAGATAAACTAAACGACAGGCTAAACAGACCGGTGTCTTTATTGACTAATTGGTTCAATGTGCAGTGATGATGATCTGGCAGATAAACTAAACGACAGGCTAAACAGACCGGAGTCTTTATTGACTAATTGGTTCAATGTGCAGTGATGATGATCTGGCAGATAAACTAAACGACAGGCTAAACAGACCGGAGTCTTTATTGACTAATTGGTTCAATGTGCAGTGATGATGATCTGGCAGATAAACTAAACGACAGGCTAAACAGACCGGAGTCTTTATTGACTAATTGGTTCAATGTGCAGTGATGATGATCTGGCAGATAAACTAAACGACAAGCTAAACAGACCGGAGTCTTTATTGACTAATTGGTTCAATGTGCAGTGATGATGATCTGGCAGATAAACTAAACGACAGGCTAAACAGACCGGAGTCTTTATTGACTAATTGGTTCAATGTGCAGTGATGATGATCTGGCAGATAAACTAAACGACAGGCTAAACAGACCGGAGTCTTTATTGACTAATTGGTTCAATGTGCAGTGATGATGATCCGACGACTAAACTAAACTGAGAGACATAGTGAGGAGGAGATCTGAGCACTTATGGACTAATTGGTTCGATGTGCAGTGATGATGATCCGCCGACTAAACTAAACTGAGAGACAAACTGTGGAGGAGATCTGAGCACTTATGGACTAATTGGTCCGATGTGCAGTGATGATGATGATCCGACGACTAAACTAAAAATATTTAACCTTCACACACACAAAATTTGTCCAGTCTCAGGCCTTACCTCAGACAATGCCGCTGCCTGTTTGTCACTCAAATTACCCACAAACCCACTCATATTTCATGCAGGAAGTGTCCAGTTAGTGGATAGATAACCCATACATAGGAAGCTGTTTTAGTATAAAAAGAATAAAAGTTATTACAAAATATAATAAAATAATTTCTAAAACCATCATTAAATATAATCATCATCAAGTAGCCTGTCCTTTCCAGAACTTGGCTCCCATGACAGCAGTTCTGAAAACTCTCTGTTCTGTTCAAGTTCACAGGCATCAACAGCAGTAATTCTCAGACTGTCAATGACATCTAAAACCCATTATCTTCTAGGTCTTCCTCTCATTCTTCTTCCATTCCCTCCAAAATTATCTTCTCTAGGCACTCATGTCATTTGATGTGTCCAAAATATTTAATTTTCCTAAATGTTATGCTCTTTAATAGCCAACTCTCTTTAATATCAAGCTGTTGCAGAACAAAAGCATTTGTTCTTTTCTCTGCCCATGATATCCTAAGTATTCTTCTGTAACATTTGCATTCAAAGGCATTAATGATCTTCTCCACCGCGTTGTCAATGGTCCTTGTCTAACAACCATATGTTGCCAAGGGAAAAACGCAGGCTCTAAATGTAATATAAATATTGATTTGATTATTTTTGTTTGTACTATATAGAGGTCCCTTCATATTCTTCTTTGCGATCGTTTTGTATGCTTGTCTAAACCATGAGATGGGTTGCCTCTATGATGCTGCATGTCAGATGGAGTTCCTGGTGAGTTCCCATAGCTTGCATCAAGGGATCTTCTTAAAACGCTCCATTTTGACCACTTGTTAACCACTCTTTATGATTTGTATGTGATCTGAGCCTAAGAACAATTGTATGTTGTGCCAGCTGTGCGTCTACACGTAAAATCTAATTTCTGCTATGCTTTTATTTACTAGGGTAGTTTCCCTATACCCTTACCTCAGTCCCCTCTTATGGCATGCCTTGTAGGTCACAGAGTTACTATTCTTTGCTCCCCTTACAAGCCCGGCAACACACAGCCGTAAAGAAATCTAAAGGATTGACTTGACTGCACCGGGTTTTCCCCATATGGTTCAGTCCCTAAACACACAAATAACATGACACCTGCTGAGAGTATTGCACAAAGACAAACTTTGTAGCTCCTGCAGCAATCCTAGAGATCTCTGGAAAATTATTGTGCATGTGAACGAAGTCCGGATTCAAACCTTCAGTATTCAGAATGCAAGGCTATTCATAACTAAAGCAGGACAGTGTGGTCTCTGCGCAGATTCTGAGGTTTCAAGGCCAACTTGTGCCAAAAATCTTTCGGTGTGCACACGGTATGCGGTTGGACTACATGTTTCCTGATCCTTTTCTTGGGATCTCTCTCCGCATGCGATCACCACTCAGACCGATGTACCAGATTTCCCCATAAATTCTATTCATGTGGAAATCTGATTCATCACCTTAGCATTGGTGTGTTTACGTCACATCTTCAGCACCATTTGGAGCTCTGGTGCTTATCCTTCAGCGATGTGTCCGGTTTCAGCCAGTGTTTACTCGGTTCGCTCTCTATTCTGTAGCCATCTAGTGTTTTTACTGTGTCATGAACGTGTATACGTTGCACATTGGTTTGGTAGGCCCCTAAACGCATAGACTTCTACACATTTAGGACATGTGCATCTGATTTCAGCCAAATCTCCTTAGTCGCCTCTTACGACATGCGTGGCAGAAACAGTGGTTCTATTCTTTACACCCCAAATTTGGGCCCGGTAACCACTCGGGCGAGGACACTGATGATATGGAAAACAAGTCTTCATACAAAAATCAGGCAGAAGCGCAATACCAGGCGCCCTGGGTAACTCTAAAGACGACAAAGGCTCACCGCATGGCAAGGGACACCAGTAAATGGTAAGCACGCCACGCACAAAACACAGTCAGAAGCGCAATACCAGGCGCTTCCAGAAGTCATAATGACTTCCGCCTGAACTGACAGCAGGCGAATGCAGAAGAAGGCGTCCTGGCTATATGCCTGAATTCATAGCGAGCAAACAAGAAAAAATATATACATATATAAAAGATAATAATTAATGACCTAACTCAATAATTTTAAATACTTCAGCAATCAATCAATCAATCAATCAATCAATCGAACATAGATGTTGGAACAGCTTGCACCAATCACTCTATATTTGGAAACAGTTTTTTCTACAAATGTAACCACTTCTTACAACTGACTGTACCAGTTTACGTCTGCAATGTTAATAATTACCTAATAACTAAAACAAGATCATGGTAAGTATCGTGTTCAACAGCTTGGTTATGATATTGCAAGGTAACACAACTTGATAGGTATATTGTACATGATTCACACATACAATGATATCAGACAATATATAGTTAGTATACTGAGTATGGGTTAGAGAAGTGAGCTCTATATTTGGAAACTGCTACAAAGTAACATAACAAGCTGAACGCTGAATGTAATATATTACACAATACAAAACATGATCATGGTAAGATGTGTACAGTTGTTGATGCGTAAACTGTAGGTTAGCGACACACTAAAGATACAGAGAATGATAGTTAGTATAATGAGTATTGATTGAGTAAAGGTGAGTTGCCATTGCAAATTGCTGGCTAGCAAAGTCAAAAAGTAACGCAAGTTGTATATTAATTATTACATCAATATCAATCATGATCTACGTGCTACTACCACATAGTCTACAGTTATCTAATGGCAGTAGCCCCAAAGTTACAAGGTTTAATGATTTCTTTCTTGATTTTGGGGCCTCTCTGCTTTTTATGTTAGGCATAGCAGTTTAACTGATGATTGGTTTCTGAGATGTGCAGCTCGGTCGCTTGATATGGTGGTATTTGGAGTTTTAAGATGTCTGTAACTCCATCAACCATCTTTTTCTTGGTCTGCACCTTTTCTTGATGATTCCATTTTCAGCCTGTACGCTCTTGCAACTGGTGTAGTCGGGTTCATTCTGACCAAGGGTCAAAGCTTTGAGTCTCTATTTTTCAATGAATCTAACATGTGTTGTTCCGACTGTTCTAATTTCCTTATATGGTCTCTTCTTGTTGTATTTACCGCTTTCCTAAAGCATCTCATTTCACAGGTGGTCATTTTTCTTTCTTGTTCTTTTGTCAGTGCCCAGCCGGCCATGTTTAACACTTGTAGCACAGTGTAACAGAACCTCTCAATAATTATAATATGAATAGTACGTACGTAACAGTGCGAGGGTACTACTTACATACAAAGTTGAAGTTACGTAAACGGTAACGTAACCGAAAGCTGGTATCAGGGTGTAATATATATTTTTTACATAAACTTTACCAGTATGCGTATGAGTATACTTACATAAAGATCGTAACTACACCTACCCTACAATGAAGGACAAAGTTTTTGCTACTTATTGTTGTTTGTGGTGGTTTCTGATAAGAGAATCTTTTCAATACAAGAAATGTATATAACAGTCCGATACAAATATTGTCCGTGTGAACGTGAAGCAGAAGTCAGAAGTGCGTGATTATGTGATACTCAAGATAAGAAGAAACTACACTCGCCGGTCATAGTAGTCATACTTATGATCACAATAAAAAAACCCGATAGAATGCATCAATGACAAACATTGTTTGATACATGTAAATGGGTGACTAGTTTACTTATTTACTTTCACAACACTAAAAGATTAGACTTACGTTAGTTACTGAAGTAATTACAATCCACACAACACGAACTTTCGGTCTGATAGTGATATGCAAGTGCAAATAGTTACTATCGTTACTCAAATACCAGCTACTGCATGCATAGTAACGAGTACTGTCGAGAGAAAAAAGTATCCGCTACTGACAAATATATGGCTTTTGTCGTTTTTGAATGAAAATCAACAGCAAGAATGAATAGTAAAAATAAAGTCATCTAAATCAGAATCTTGGGCAAAGTATTGAGAACATTTAGCGGAACTATGCACTAAGGCACCAAGAAAATTTTACAGAAGCATCAAAGCAATGAGGCTAAGAGAAGAACAATTCAATCCAGTCACCATTATAAATAACAAGTCTAGGAAACCTCTTACCAACAGCAAAGATATTAAAGACAGATGGAAAGAATATTTTACGGAACTGTTAAACTGTGAAACACAAGGTACAGAAACACTTCAAATGAAACATGGAAAATACCAACAATTGAACATTTTAGAATCCGAAGTTGAAATGGCACTAAATCAAATCAAAAGACGGAAGGCAGCAGGGATAGATGGTATAACAACAGAAATGTTACTTGCTTGTAAGACAACAGCAATAACATGGCTGACCATAATTTTTAACATAGTCTGGGAGGCACAAGAGGCTCCAGATGACTGGCAGAGAGCTATTATAGTCCCAATATGGAAGAACAAAGGAGACAAAGAGAGTGTGAAACAACAGGTATCTCTTTTGAGCCATGTAGGAAAATGTTTGCAAAAATATTGGAGCGAAGAGCAAGACATATATTAGAGCCCAAGTTAAGCAATAGCCAGTTTGGGTTTAGGAGGGTAAGAGCTGCACAGACGCAATATTTACACTAAGACAGAACTTATATTTATAGGTCAAGAAAAGGCCTTTGATAGAGTAAACAGGTGCAAACTATGGAAGATCCTTGAAGAATATGGCGTTCAGGGACAACTATTAGGTAATATCATGGCCTTATATCAAGATAGCCAGAGTACAGTAAGAACAACAGAAGGAATAACCGACTGGTTCTCCATTACATCAGGTGTTAGACAAGGTTGTGTCCTCTCACCACTACTCTTTATTACATATATGGATAAAATAACTCAGGGGCGGCTCGCAATTAAGGGCCAGTGGGGCCCGACCCCACCGATAATCGAAAGGGAATACTTCCCGGAATAGACAATAATAGTAAATACTCCAAAAACCATGATTTTTCCTAACATTTGTGTCTGGCCCCACCAAGAAAAATAACCACGAGCCGCCACTGAAATAACTCAAGAGTCAAATTCAGATAATGATGAAATAAATGAACTGCTGTTTGCAGATGATCAGTGCCTGATACATCAAAATGAACAAGATCTACAACATCATATTGAAATGAATTGAATGAAAATCTCGGCATATCCTTTACAGAACTCCACCATCAGCCACAGTTAACTAGTCGTCAATTTTCTAGGCACCACTTATACGTTCGTTAGTTAGCCATTGCTTTCTGAATGGTGAGGTCGGGGTCAAAGGCGCATGGGGACAACACCGCGCCAGGATTAGTGAACTGGCACTAATCAAGACCCTGCCCTCACCTCCTCGTGGTGACCCTGGAAGCAGACAGTTGTTCCGGTCTGGATAAGAGGACAGGGATCGAGGGAGAGCTACAGGTAATGGTAGCAGTGCAAGCTCGGAAAAGCAATGCAGGTCCCAAAATTCCTGAACAAAATGCACGCATCTCCTGGCCGATGTCCGATTAAAAAAAACGAGTTTTGCAAGAAAACAACAGTGTACGAGAGAACTATGCTAACTCCCCTGGAGCTAATGGCCGCACCAAAATTGCTACCTACGGGGCACGAGTTCACAAGCGCGAAATTGAACATGAAGGGATGAGAGGTGCATCCCAAAGCCGAGATGTAGGCCTACAAGAGGCGAAACTCTGCTCCCGAGTCGAGCTGCAGTCATGGCAGTCTCGAGGTACGGTAAATGTGAGCACGGTGAGAAACCTGATAAATACGATGGGGCAGGCACCAAAGAGAAACGAATGTGCATACTGACGACCCACAGGAGAGCCCAAAGGCGGGGCAGAGTTGAGTTGCATGCTGCAAAACTCCAAGCCCTGGTGGGGAGAGGGGGTGCGAACATATAGGATGAGAGGTGCATCCAACAAAGAGACGTGGGCCCAGATAAGGCGAAACTCGCGCCCCCATCTCAGGGGTGGGGCACGAGTTAAGCCCCAGGTTCGGACAGCCTAGAGGCAAATGTGAGCACAGTGGAAACTGACCGAGATGGTGAGGTAGGCACCAGGGCAGAGCGAGCACGCATGCGGATGATGCACGGTTGGGCCCACCGGTGGACAGACGTGCACGGCGTGGCAGACGTGCACGACGCGGCAGGCGGGACAGGCGCAGCAGACGTGGCAGGCACGAGGGTGAGCGGTCCACCCAAATGTGCAGAAAACTGGAAAGCACAGCAGAGGGTGAAGCCAGTGCGCATTTCCACTCGCACAGGACTATTGCTTCCTTGTAGTTTGATTAGGGACAATCAAAGTCTAGAGGAGCAAACCGTACACAAAACTGGACGGACGACAAACCAAGTTGTCCTTAAAAAGACGGGTTAGCTGGGCAGTTTACGTTCATCAACCCGGGAGAGCAGGTTCGTCTATAGGTGGCTTCCCAGACAGAAAATAGCGACCTGTTGCCTTGTGGGTTTGGCTGGGGACAGCAAAACGCTGACGGAGAGCGAACCTAGTAAACACTGGTTGAAATCGTACACTTCACCGAAGGATAAGCACTAAAGCTCCAAATGGCACTGAACGTTGTCAAGTAAAATTGCGTTCTTGGCAAAGGCTGTGTGTATATCACAATTAGAATGATAAGCATGGCTGAAAAGAACGAAAAGAAGAGAGAGAGAGAGAGAGAGAGAGAGAGAGAGAGAGAGAGAATGGTGAGGTCTATTTTTACCTTTCGTAAAATCCATGCCGAACAAATTCGCTTCCCAAACGGCCGATCGCGGAGTTTGAACCGGTACACTTGGATTGTGATCGAGCTTACTACCGCTTTAGCTACAGACGTCCACTTTTCGTCTTTACAGACGGTCAATTTGCAAGTGTTTTACTGTGGCAACTTCTGAGTTTGCGCTTGTCTGTCTTGTCTTTCAGTTCATCCGTAAGTCTCTTTTTAAAACAGTATGCACCTTTGTATCGATGCTGTCAGATGTACCATCATCAAACTGTTTACTGGATTTCATGCCATCAAGAAGAATAACAACAGAACAGACACCAAAATCAGCATAAGAAATAAAGTTGGAACAGTAGGCATACCTTGCTTGAATTACATTGAAAAACAAAGAATGAAGTGGTTCGGCCACTTAATAAGAATGCAATCCGCCCATGTGGCGCCGGGGGCTAGCAAGGGTAGCAAAGAATTGTACCAATGCGACCCACAAGGCATGTCGAAAGTGGCGCATGATGTAATACCTAGGAAAACCACCCTAGCAAATAAAAAGCATCGCAGAAATCAGATGTGTTGGTCTACGTGTAGACGCATAACTGGCACAACTTACAATCGCTCTTAGACTCAGATCACATATAAATCACATAGAATGGTTAACAAGTGATCGATATCGAGTGTTCGAAGAAGAAGAAGAAGATAAGAATGCAATCAAACGCCAACAGTATACAGAGTCATCTACAACAGAACATCAGGAAAGAAGGCGAGAGTAAGACCACGAAACTGGCTGAAATCGGATGCATGTATCTTAAACGTGTAGAAGTCTGCATTTAGGGCCTACCAAACCAATGTGCAACGTATACACGTTCTTGGCAAAGATCAAACATATCACAAAGAGTGATTAAAATTGGTCGTAAAGAACGAACGCAAAGAAGAAGAAGATTTCCACATAAATAAAATTTATGGGAAGGTCTGGTACATCGGTCTGGGCGGTGATCGCGAGAGAGAGAGAGATAAAGACAGGTAAATTACAGTATTACATGAACTAGGAAGCGTCTGGTCGAATGGATTAGAGCGCGGCTCCCATGCGAGAGACCCGTGTTCAATCCCCGGTAAGGCCAGGGATTATTTTCTGTTGTGGGCATAAAAGAAAAATCCTAACCTGAGCAAAGTGACGAGTGTGTTTAACCAGCGAGCCACAGGTACAATCAGTATGCATAAAAAGTAAAAAGTAAAGGAACCCTTTCATACCTCATGGTATATAGGTCAATACAGTGTATTGATAGCCTGTATTTTTCATTTACCGTCGGCACACGATGGGTGATATGGTCAGCATCACGCCGGCCGTTTTACTTTCCCAGAGCATGTCTGGTACCCAGTTGAGGCTGGGTCGACCTGAGAGCCGTCGCGGTCGGGAAAAATTCCACCGCATTGCGGAGCTGAACCCAGACCACCAGCCTTGAGAAGCGAGTTCACTAACAACTATGCTACAGCGGCTCTCCAATCAGTATGCATACTCTTCGATATCTGTTGGGGGAAATTGAGCACCTACGGATCTGTCCGGAGTGCAATGACGTCAGTTTAGTAACCAACAATCAATAACGAGTAGTTGCCTGACAGCCAGAAGCGTCACACTATAAGTAGCCTCACCTGGGTGTTTCCAGAAGTTTAAACGGGTGGGGTGGGGGAATATATGAGTATACTTATGTCGGAGTAGGTCGTTAGATCCTGCTCGTGTAACTCACATGTGAGGGTAGAACACTCGACCACTGCTCGCTAACGCGACACGAACCCTGCTTGGCTAATAGACATGTTGAAAGTCCCTAGAGCAGCGCGGACATATACATAATCTAATGTCATAGGGTCGCAGAAGACGGAAGACTAGACAGAGAGATAGAGGCTAGCAGGGGCGGCTAGTCATTAAGGGCCGGGGGCACAAATAATCGAAAGGAATAACTTCCCGGAACCGCCCGAGTAGTTACCGTTGCCCAAATATGGGGTGTAAAGAATAGAACCACTGTTACCTGCCACGCATGTCTAAGAGACGACTAAGGAGGTTTGGCTGAAATCGGATGCACATGTCCTAAACGTGTAGAAATATATGCGTTTATGGGCCTACCAAACCAATGTGCAACATATACACGTTCTTGGCAAAGATCAAACATATCACAAAGAGTGATTAAAATTGGTCGTAAAGAACGAACACAAGAAGGAGAAGACTTCCCGGAATAGTAAATACTCAAAAAACCACGATTTATGCGAAAATGTATGTCTTCCCACCAAGAAAAATGATCACGAGCCGCCACTGGAGGCTAGAGTGCAAAAAGCAAATGTTGTAACTTACCAGCTAGCCCCATTGTTAAGATACCCACAAATCTCACCTACAGCAAAACAACAGATGATCAACAGCATTTCATACCTACTTTGTGTTACCAGAGCCAAACATGAACAATGAGAAAAGCAAAGTCGCAAAAAATAACTACATGGGAAATGCGGCGCCTGCAAAAAGTTACCAACAACACCAGAAAAGACAATCAGCAACATCAGCATTTTTAAAAAAGTTGGCACAGAACCTTGCTTGAATTACATTGAGAAGCAAAGAATGAAGTGGTTTGTCCACTAAATAAGAATGCACCCAAACTCCACAGTATACAGTCTTCTACAACAGAACATCAGAAAAGAAGGCGAGGGGAAAACCACGAAAAAGATGGTTAGATGACATAGCAGAGTCCTGTCAAAGAGCAAAAACAACAATCACCCAAGTCACCAAAACAGCGCAAGACATAAACAGAAAACCACGACACTGTGCAACAACCCGGTAACAGTGTAACCACAAAAGAAGAATAATATCATAGGGTTAGAACAGTGGAGATGGTAGTGTCAAGAGGGTAACCCCACTAGGTATGAGAACCGGAGCCGTATTAAAGAGGAGAAATTAAATAGTGTAACGTAGTTCTGGTGAATGTAGACAGATATAAATACATACAGAACGAAACAGCTAACTAAAGAACCACATAACACATTGAATAACTACCTAACAAAATAAATATGACACCAATTACCGGTATTAGAATATTGATGAATACAGTACAGTAGCTGAGGGACGATTCGCTCCGTGTATTTTGCGAACTAAATTAACATAGAGAGCTGTATGCAACCAACAATGAAGTTGGGAAAAACAAGTATTGATTGAATATTTTCCTCTGTTTTGCTGACATTTATGAGAATATTTTCCTAGCTAAATCTTCCATGATGGTCTTCTCCAGCCCTTAGTGTCTTTTTATATGTCCAAAATATCTCAATTGTCTCTTACAAATAAGAAAGGGATTGAGATATTTTGGACATATAAAAAGACACATAAAAAGTAGAAAATGTGAACAGTTTTGAATATCGTGGTTCCCTGCTAACAACAGATGGAAATGGGATGAAGAAATTAAAAGAAGAACAAGCATGGCTTTGCAAAACATTAAACAACTAAAAACAGTATGGAACGAAACTGATAAGAAAACAAAGATCAGAATACCAAGAGCTTGCATATTCCCAGTGGCAACGTATGGGTGTGAAGCATGGACATTTAATAAGGCAGTGGAAAAACATATATGTGCTTTCAAATATAAGTGTTACAGAAGAGTCCTTTGTATATCTTGGACAGAGAAGAGAACAAATAGATCTATCCAGAAAGAACTCAAAGTCAAAGAAAACTGGCTGATGCTGCAAATAAGAAAGATATTTTGGACATATAAAAAGACATAAAGGGCTGGAGAAGACCATCATGGAAGGAGGCAAAGAGCAGAAGAGGAAGACCTCGGGAAGATGGATTCAAGATGTAACTGATGTTTTGAACATGACAGCTGACCTATGAGAGAGAGAAATTCCGGAGGACTATTGAGGTGGCAAAGTTCTGCTTAGGACAAGCTATTTAATGATGATGAAATCTCCGTAGATTGAGATACATGAAGCATATTCAGAGAATGAAGAATGGAAGTGACTTATTCCTCTCCACTCCTCGTGGAGCATAGGATATCAACAGTTATTCGATACTTTTCCCGGTCTCTGAATGTTTTCTTTAGGATTATGATAGGATGCCATAGGCATAAGACGGTAATAGACAGTAAACCAGTAATACAGGGTGTTCAAGATAAAAGCAGCCTGAGAATGGAGTCAATCTGGCATATATGTATGAAAATGAGAAGGTTCAGTTATGACGTAGTATAGGTCAAGGTTATGTGACGGTATGTAATTGTAGTGCGGGAAGGGGCGATGAACAAATGGGACGTAAAACGAGCAAGTCAGAACCGGTTTAAATAGTACATAAACATAACGCGATAGATTATCTGGCAACTTTCGATTTGTCAATGGGGCTGCTTTAATCTTGAACACCATGTAGTAGCAGACGAGACATAATAAAGAAAGGCTGCACACTTTGGCGTGCAAAACAGTAGCGAGGACAGAACAGCAGTGCAAGAGTTTGACGTAGATGAGGAAACAGGGAGGTGAAAAAGGGAGAGAAAGAAAACAACAAACAAGATGGCAGAAAGGTGGAGCATAATTGTATAAGTATGTAAAATACAGGTTACTACAGACAAAAGAAGTTATATAGTGTTTGTTATATTATTCACAATACAACTGAACTATAACAGGATCTCACAGGATAATCGAGCACCCTTCAGTTCCTCACGAAGACTTTCTCTCCTGGTCTGTTTAGGACGTACTCTTTTTCGTTTTCCTTGTGGGTTGCACTCAAGTGATTGTCTAGTGACACTCGAATGTGTCTTCCGTAGGGTATTCCCGACCCGTCGAACCAGAAAGTGAAGATAAGACGCTGGTGCTGAGTAGGACACACCTTGGGAAAACCTGATGGGAATATAACAGGAAGGGTTCGTTCCTGAAACACGCAGGGAAAGCGAAAGAGAGGAAAGCTTATAAATACACCAAGAAAATATTTTGAGGTAGTGATTACCGATAAATCTTTTTCTTCTTCTTTGTGTTCGTTCTTTACGACCAATTTTAATCACTCTTTGTGATATGTTTGATCTTTGCCAAGAACGTGTATACGTTGCACATTGGTTTGATAGGCCCCTAAACGCATAGAATTAGACGCTTAGGACACGTGCATCCGATTTCAGCTAAACCTCCTCAGTCGCCTCTTACGACATGCGTGGCAGGCAACAGTGGTTCTATTCTTTACACCCCAAATTTGGGCCCCGTAACCACTCGGGTGTAACGATAAATATAAGTCATGGAAGGGGTTGCAAGAGATAGCTATAGATAGGCAGTGTTACTCCAATACAGTGGATACAAAGCAAAAGGCTGAACACGCAAAAAGGTGGACATCAGAGACGACGAAAGACACTATTTATGAAGCGCACACAAAGGCCCTGTTCTAGAAATATCTTCTTATACTGACGCAGTGAGGTAAAACAGGATCGGAGAAAAGAAAGGAGGTTATGGTTCGCAGTACATGGAGTGCGAGGGTGGGGTGGTGATAATAAAAGTGGATTTAGGTAAATAGAAAAGGAAATTATTACAGAGAGATTTGGAGCGTAACGTTTGAAGAGACACAACAGGACTCGAAGTGACATGAATGTCCATGAAACGTCATGCAAACGATTGCGACACTTCTCTTTTCAGCGCAGAGATAGGTCTTTGCTGGTCACATGGGTTAAGTCACGTGGGTTGTTGAAATATCTTCATCATCAAGTGCCGTGCCGACTGGCGTAGACGATCATGGATCTCCACAAATCTCTGTCTTTAGTGTTTGCTATCATCTCAGATGTTGACGCTCTTCCGTGCCATGACGTCAGGCTATCCAAGATTTTCTCTCTGTCTTCCTCTGTCTCATTTACCTCCAGTTTACTAGTTGTTACAATGTGTTCTAAACCTCCCTTTCTCATCTCATATTATACAGGGTGTTCAAGATTAAAGTAGCCCCATTGACAAATCGAAAGTTGCCAGATAATCTATCGCGTTATGTTTATGTACTATTTAAACCGGTTCTGACTAGCTCGTTTTACGTCACATTTGTTCATCA